>CM073468.1:62889468-64089468 GCA_037074535.1 Gleditsia sinensis | reverse complement strand
AATTTGTAACACTATAATAAATTTATTTTTAAAAAATAAAAAACAAAAAATATTTTAACATACTAAATGGACCTAAATATTCGGTCTCTCCGAGTTTCTAATTCACTTGTTTTCTAGTTTATAACTAGTGAATCCTGGAACAACGCCTCAGGATGCATAATTAATTTGATGTTCTCAATGTCAAAGATATCTATATTAATATAGCTTCAAGCCTTTGCTCTTTTTTTATGTGATAATTTATTTTTTAGTATTTACTTTACAATAAGTGGAAGCCATAGCACTATTTTATTAATCACTACATAATAATTACTCTATAGATAATAGAGAATTTTTAATAATAATTATTTAAAATATAATTGATAATTTTATTTGTCAATGATTAATTAATATTTTTTTAATAAATATAAAAAAAATAAATTGACAAACACTAATAATTCTGTTTAATAAAAATAATTTATAATTTAATTAAAAAATTTATAAATTATATATTATTTAAAATAACATATAATTTATATTTTAAATAAATTTATTTATTAAATATTTTTAATTTAATTAAAAAATTATAAATTAATTTATTTGGCTACTGACACATTTAATGTTAACGTGATGCCACTAGTTGGGAATATGCCATAATGAATGAGGTTATTACTATTTTTCAGATTGAACTTTTCATGGTTAGATTTTTTTTTTTAAATTTATTTTTTAAGTACAGTAATATAAAATCAGTGTTCTTTTCGGGCATCTTGTATAATCTTGAATTATTATATAATAATTCAGAAAATTAATATTTATAAACATTATTATTTTCAAAAATAATGAATTAGCCACTAATTTATCGGTTATCTTAGATTTTGACCAAGATGTTTGGTCTAGGAGATATCTTATTTTACAGTAAAATTGTATCGAAAATTCTTTAGTTTTGTCTTTGTCGAATTAAACTTTTTGAATTTCAGTTATATTAAGATTGTTTAATTTGCACATAATTAGTTCTATTGTCATTTTTCTTCTTCTTCTTCTCGAACCAATCTATTCAGGCCCGTTTAATTTTATAAATTCAAGTTCATCTTCCAGATCTTTCAAAGATTATTCCGAATTCATCTTTTCTTGCGAGAATTCAGCTTCCATGGACATGGCTTCCCACGCCTCTTCTGAAGCTTCTCTTCATAGCTTTTATTTACTAAAATGGCTTCAGGAAGTACAAGTCCTCTGTACTTGTCTCATTCATTGTCATTATTTTTGGCCACATATAGGTAATAAACAAGAGCATAATCACCAGGATTTAAGAGATGGCCCAGACGAGTCCTGATGGAAAATAGTGTCATTCTTTCCAAAATCTGACACACGAGTCACCTGTGCATCTGCTAAAACATATTTTGTGCCAACAATAATAACTCCGGAAGAAACAATCTCCACATCTAGCACGATATATTCCACTAGCTGCCTGCTAGTAAGTAAAAGACTTGAAAAATACCCTCCAGTACTGATCAGCATCCAAGAAACAGTGCCTCTGTGTAAAAGGATCAAGCAAAGCAAGGCTGTTGGTGACTTTAGCAAAAATTACAAGGGGACCAAGATTTCCCAAACTGACCACAACTTTAGGAGGTAGACAAATTAAATCCTCATGGCGAATGGGGCAAATTTCAACAGAAAATGTATATTTATAATTGTAATTATTACTCTTAGGATCATGAGAAACAAGATGCTCGGCTCCTTATTGGAGCAACTTTCCCTAAAAATTCCATGAAGTTCACTTCATGAAGAAGTCAATACCTTGATCCAGCTGCTTTATAGCACTGGCAGCAGCACCATGCTTCAGAGTCATCTGTTCCAAATAAAAGAAAGTATGTCTGTGAGTAATGTGTTGTCAAAGTTGCACAGCAGAAACCCACTGGTCAGGGTTAGCCTGGATCCTAGAACAAGATTCACACATATGTTCCTGTTGAACATACTCGAGAGATAAGACTGTTCAAGAATTGCTCCATTCAGAACCTCTTATAAACTTTGACCTTTTATTTTATCCTCTAGGAGTGGGGCTCAGTCCATATAAATTCAGCATGCACCAACCTTACTTTGTTTGAATTCAAATTTCTTTTGAGTTTATTCGGAAAAAATGTTAGCAGCTCCTCTGATTCTAACTGTGCTTTGACCCAAGTTCTTGGTGGCTGCAAGTAGCTATGACACTTGGCAATGCAGGGTAATATGCTTCAGTAATCCTTCAGTGATATCAACTACTCATATTGGCAGCATTTGGTTGCAGTGGAATTCCACATTTGCAACACAAAATGCTGCCGATTATTTTGATGAACCTTGAACATTCCAGCTTCTTCTGCCATGCCTGATGGTTGTTACATAGTGACGTAAAATTGGTAATGTTCTCCTGGTCTTTATTTAAAGAAAAAAATTATCCTGTTCAAAAAGGGGAGAAATGAAAATACATGAAGATGCATATTGCAAAATAAACTGAGCACCAGTCTACAGCTGACAAACTTCATAGTATGAAAGCCAAATAACAAAGAAACCGGAACAAATAGACAAAGGAAAATAAAATAATATATCATATAAAAGACATTATTCTTTCTAAGAATTCAGACACAAGTTGTCTAATGTCTCTAACCAAAAAGTAACTTCTAATATTATACACTTAAAATCAGACTTCTTCTGTTGTAACCATCAAGAATAGCTGGATGAAAACAAAGCTCAAGCACAAAAAATGCAACAAATGATCATCAGAGGTAAACTCCCAACAGTACTCAGCCTAGAGAACTTTTTTCAACAATGATATGCTTATCAAAAAGTAAAATAAGTAAAATGTAATGCCGAATTAACTGAACAATTTGCGAGATCATTTTCATATGTTAAACTTCAGGCAGAAATGAAATCAAGCACATTGTTATGTGATCAAATATATCAAATATTAAACTAAATTCAACAAAAATAAACTGAAATTCAACAACAACAACAATCCATATCATAAAAACAACATATCTATATCATACTTACCAGTGGTTTCCATAATTGCAGAAGCATGATGAAGCAATAGACAAAAGACTTATTTCAGGTTCCCATTTCAATGTGAAATGCTTAGCAATTATGGCCCTGTAATAATTAGTCCATAAGGTTTAGAGTTATCTTGTTTGCTTATTCCAATAACTTATAATCTTATCAGTCATTAAGAAATATAAACTAATCAACAAAGATTGCAAATAAGTTGAAGTCTGTCACATAATTTTCCCAACACCGTCTCACTCAACATGGGTGAATTATTCAAGATGATGGTTAAACTGAGAATTTAAGACTGACTTGTAGCTTCACGGCAATTAGGGGAAACAAAAAATAAAAGAGATGCAAAATTGAACAGAAAACAATACTATATATGCTATCAAGATAAGCACCATTACCATGGTCAATTCTAGTCATACACCAAACTCACAAATTATATGATAATGACAAATTTGAGAAGGATTAGTCCAAACTTCTCCATACAAGAACCACCAGTTCAACAACCCACAACCATATACATGAGCATTAACCATGTCTACTTCAATTATTCATATAAAGCATATATGAACTAAAAGGATCGAAAATTATAACTACTTTGGACCAAGAGAAATTAAATCAGGTGTTTAAGAAAGTGGAGTTGACACATATGGACCCGAAACACCGCTGATTAGTAAAAATCTGAGTATATGACTGCAGAGACTTGCAAAGCCACTAAAATTCCACTGCCCAGTAGAACTCCCATTAAATAATAATAAAAAAATGCCTTCAATCTCCCACAAAGGAATTTTCTCAAACAGATAGATGGCTTTAGATGCAATCTAGAAACTCTGGAGTAAAAGCTAAGCTTTTTAAAATGCATCCCTTCCTGAATAAGCACAAGAGAAGAAAATGTTGTGTTTAAAATAAAACCTGTAAAGGCATTTTCTCAAACAGATGAATGACATTAAACATAACCTATCAGGTAAGAATCACTATCAATAACAAATCGCACATCACTTAAAGGCCGAAGGGGGCGGCAGCGAAAAAAAAAACACCTCCACCTTAAGGGCAAAAGAGACAATGCAATAACCCAAAGAGCAAAGAGAGTAAAAAGAACTACTGGTTTTGGTTGGGGCCACATTGGACAAGCCCGCGGTGTTGTTGGTCCTAACTATTAAAAAGAAATCTGTCTAAAAAAAACTATTAAACAAAAAATTTAAGGTCTATTTATTTTTAATTTTTTAAATTTTTTTTAATTATTTTTAAAACAAAAAAACTTATTTAATAATTATTTTTTATTATTGTTTCGAAAATAAATTTTAAAAATAATTTATTTTTAAAATAAAAAAAAACAGAAAAAAGTTATTTTTATTTTCAAAACAAAAAAATAAAATAAAAAATAATATATTTTTAAAATAATTTATCAAATGAATTTTTTTTATTTGTGTTTTGTAGAACAATTTTTAAACACAATTTTTAAAAATAAATTTTAAAAACAAAAGAATAAAATAAAATCAAACAAACCCTTATTTACAAATTGAATCAAATACTTTTGATTATATATATATATATATATATATAAATTATCATTTTAGTCTTTAAAACAAATTTTGTCATCAATTTAATTTTTTTTAAATAAATTTAATTTTTTTATATTAACTTTTAAAAAAATACATCATTTTCATATTGGATATTAGGTCTATTAAAAAAATACTAACAAAGTTCTTGGATTAATTTTGTTCAACGTTAGTAGCCGATGTCTAATGGTGACCGCTAAAACTTAGATAAAAGCAAAATGCGTCATTTTGCAATAAAATTGGGACCAATTTTCTATAAATTAAGATTAACTTTGCCCTCAATTTTATTTAAGAAACATTGTGTTTTATTTCTATCTAGATTTTAAAAGTCTATATCAGTAGTTGAAATTTTACATTAAATAAAATTAGTCTACATAAATAATTTTGTTAGCATTGACGTAAAAAATTAAAATAATATATTTTTAAGAAAATTAGGAGTACAATGATGGCTTCATGAATTATCTTTGGAAGACAAAACTAATGACATAAATTTCTTTCAAAAATGATAGTTTAATTAAAATAATTTAATTTGTGGGCTTATTTGGCTCAACCTATATATCTTGAAAATTATATTTATCGGGTCAAATGGACCATATATAGGGATATACCGTGTAGTACATGATCTTCTGAATCAAATAAATGGAACTTGGAAACGGGACATATTAAGAAGATTCTTTCCAAGGAAAGAATGTACCGAATTGGTGCAAATGCCTATTTTTCTACCCAAGGAGCATCATATAGGAAAATATGGAAGGAGAATAAAATTGGTTTTACTCGGATTAGACATTGATAGTTGATTTTTTAGTACCAACCATCTTTTTTTTTTAACAAGTGAAAACCACTATTTACAAAAATAGATGAAAAAAATTAAGAAAAGTATAGTTTTAAAACTTTTAAAAATATAAAAAAAATTAAATATTATAATTAAAAAAATAGAGATAATATATTTCACAAATACTATTAAATAATACAATTTAACATATTAAATATACAATTAATACAATGAAAAATGAAGAATGCAGAAATACATGGACATAGAGATTACAATTTTTAATTATTTTTGAATGTCAACTTTTTTTAATTTTTTTTTTTTTTATGCAGATGTGAACACAGAATTATAAATATTTTTTTTTTATCTAAATAAGAATGTAAATTAAATTGTGAATCTGAATGTAAAGACGTCGTAAACTTAAAGTTTCAAATTTTTTTGAAGAAAAAAAGAAATATTCTCTAATGAGAATTTTTTATAAAAAATTCTCCTAAAAAGGATAAAAAAAAATTCTAGAAGAAAGAGCTATAACAAAAAAAAAGGATCCAAAAGACAAAAAATAAAATAGTTGGAGGAGAGGACTCTCATTAGTGGGAGCCCTTTCCCAAATCTCACGGCACTAGGGTGAGAGAGAAGCTGAATGGCTAGCTATGTGTAGTATCAGCCATCTTGCTCGGACGAGGGTTGATTAGGATAATTTATGGACGAAGAAACGATTGAGAATTTGGTAAGTTAAATAAGTTAATTTAAAATTTATTTGATTAATTTATAAATTTATTTGATTAAATTAGAAGTATTTAATAAATAATTTTATTTAAGTAATTTATAATTTTTTATTATACGCTATTTCAAATAGCGTATAGCTTTTAACTGATAATTTTTATAATTTTATTCAAATTCTAATACTATCTTATTTACAAGATGATATTATAACTTTTAATATTAAAAAAAAAAGTATACTTACATTAAAATCCAGGGTTTGGATCAGTAGCCACGGGTGGAGGTATATATATTTTTTGTTTTAAAAAATTATTTTTTATTTTTAAAATAAAATAATTCATTTGATAATTATTTTTTATTATTATTTTGAAAATAAATTTTAAAAATAAGTTATTTTTAAAATAAAAAAATAAAAATAAAAAAATTATTTTTATTTTTCAGAACACAAAAAATTAAAAAATAATATATTTTTAAAATAGTTTATCAAACATTTTTTTTATTTTACAAAATAATTTTTAAATATAATTTTAAAAAACAATAAAAATAAAAATAAAATTAAAAAAGTTCATATATTCCTTACCTTGATTAATTTGAGTCCAAATCTTAAAATCAATATTTAAAAAAATTTATTTTCTTAAATTATTTAAACTGATAAGAAGGGTGCATCTTAAGACTATTTGAAGAGAAATTTAGTCTTGATAGACACATAAATTGAATCAAATTTAAACTGTTAAATTGTGAATATTTTAAAATTTTAAATTGTATTTTGAACAATTTTTAAAATATTTACACCATTAACTTAAATTTTTTAAAATGATCAAAAGTAAATTATTATTAAAACCTTTAATACTAATATAAATATAATTTAATGTCAGACCAAACAGACAAAAAGAAGCTAAACACACACACACACACACATGTAGATAGATAGATAGATAGATAATATGTTATATCAATGAAAATTTTAATAATATTGTCAAAAAACAATTAAATTTTCTACCTAAAATAAATACTTAAATAATTATACTGTGAGAGATGAGAAATGAATATATGAAAGCTTTACTTGTATAGGACCAAAATTTGAAAAAGATAATAAGATAGAGAGAAAGAGGAGAAGTGGATTTTAAACTAGATAAAATTCTAACAAATACAAATCCAAATACAAATGGATAAATTGACGACTCCTTTACAATAACTAACTAATCATCCCAAAACAATAATTGCATCAATAAAATAAACTAAGTTTTTATCTTCTCCTTCATATACATAATAAATTTCATCAAAACAATTCTCAATATATATACAATAAAATTTAAAATTTAAAATGTAAATAATTTTCTAATTTCCTAAAAATTTGATAAGGAGAATATCAAAAGAATACCTATGTCAATAAATTAATATTATTAACGGAAGGTAATTATAATTTTTAAATTTATATATTTTTTGAAAAAAAAATAGAAGGAGAAATTACCATGTAACAAGGTCAATAATAAATATTTTAAAATTTTAAATAAAAATTCAGAATAAGGAGCTAAAGGTAATAAAAGAAAATAAGATTACATGACAAAAATGATTTTCTATTTTTTCGAAAAATTCAAAAAGAAAAGAATAAGTAGAATATCTAAAAGGAAAAAAAAATTAACTAGGTTCACAATATAAGCAACTGTTTTTCTACCAAATAAAATTTATATGTTTTATTTTCTACCTGTTTATTGAGTTGTTGCGTGCATATATGCAACTTTATTCTATTTATTAATTCGGTAGATTTAATATGATACGTATCCATAAAGGATAGTGAAAGGATATACAAAGTGCTATTAATTAATGTCAAACAAAATCCGAATTAAATAAGGAATCTAGGAACGCAAAAGAAAGCAGAATACTAGAAGGAATGTAAATGAAAAAGAATAAGGTAATCCAATCACTTTGACCGCACTTATATATTTGGCTTACAATTTCATTGAGCTTAGTCATAGCTACTCCAATTATATTCATCAACCAACAAAGAAAGAGATCAGAAGAGCAAATCGTCACAGAATGGCTACCAGCATTTCTCAAACCTATCTCTTTGCCGGAATTCTTGTGTTCTTTGTTCTGGTTTTGTCTTCAGGTAATTATTCTAGTTTGATCTCAATCACAGAAAGGTTTGTCTTGGCGTTGGCCAAACAGGGATATGTTCATCTTTTGTATGTTATTTTAGTCTCTCTCTTTTTTTTCAATTTTTCGCCAGAAACAGAACTTGTGATCTAATTAGGTTCTGAAAATATTCTCTAATCATTCTTAAATATATTCAAAAAGGTTTAGAATTAAGAAATTATACTTAGAATGTGTTTAATAAGTCAAATAAATTAATTTATAAAATTTATTTAATTAAATTATAAATATTTGATAAATAAATTTATTTTAATAATTTAAATTAATTAAAAATTTATAAATTATACACTACTTTAAGTAACGTATAGATTATAAATTTTTATTTAATTTTTAAACTTTAAGTTAATTTATAAATTATTTTTGTCAAATAAAATTTAGTATTTTAAGTTTAGAATCTAAATTTTTATAATTTAAAATTTATCATTTCAAGATTTAAATTAAGAGTTTTAAAATTTAATATTTAAGAATTAAAATTAAAATTCAAAATTTAAGAAAGAATGAAGAATTATATAAATACTAGGATTATTCAAACAAAGAATTTTAAATGCAAGGAATTTAAAATTGTTGCGTTTAAAATTTCATGAAGTTTTAAATGCCACAATCCGATCACAATAGAAGTATATATATTCTTTGCATAATCAAACGAGCCAATAAAAAATATTAGAATTGGTGTGGGAGTGGACGGTATCACTTCAAATATCTATATTAATAAATTTTTTTATCAGTTCGTAGATGTAGAACAGGAAGACAATCAACAAGGACAAAAATATTTCCTAGATTTAAATATTAAAATAAAAATTTAATTTTAGTATTGAATATAATATCTACCTAAGAAATTTAGAAAAATGCAGGTGCAGCTAGTGGATTTACTGATCCAGGGATTGTGTGCCAGGGACCATGTTCTGCAGGTGCTTCAAATTGCAATCAAGTTTGCATTGATAATGGCTTTCATAAGGGAGGGTACTGTATGGGATTTCGTGGATCCCAACTCCAATGCTGTTGCAAAAGAAATTAATTTCTGTTGCAATATGAATTATACCCTCAAGAGTATATAAATAATAACATCTTGATGATTTCTGATCATATGTGTGTCATTATCTTCCTAATGCTATTTCATTAATATCACCATATATGTATTTGATCATAGACTGTATTGCTAATTTAATTTTGATCAACTTTTAAAATATCAAAACTCAAATTTTGATTAAGTTAAGATAAAATTGTTAATAATATGTATTTTAATATGTCGAGATGAGTTAAGTTGTGTTTATCGATATAATTTTGATCAAATTTTAAAATATCAAAACTTAAATTTTGATGAAATTAAAATAAGATTACTAATAATATTATAGCTGTCTACTCGATCAGTTAATAAAAATTTTTATTTTAGTATATCAAATTGAGTTAAACTAAATTTATCGAAATATCATTTAAAAAAATGTCTAATTCAGTCTATTTTTTTTTAACAAATAATCTATATTATAATTTAATGTTTGAATAATATTTTTCACACACATAATATATATATATATATATATATATATATATATATATATATATATATATATATATATATATATATATATATATATATATATATATATATATATATATATATATAAAGCAAGATTAAAAAACATTTAACCTATTTATGTAATAGAAAATAATACTAATTTTTTATTAAATAAGATTATTATAAAAAAAATGATAAAATTAAGGTAAAATGATTAAGAATAATGTTAGTATATATAATCTTTATTAGGACAATTAATAATAGGCTTAAATAAAGTTTGGTCCCCTATTTTGATGTTTACTTGAATTTAGTCTTATTTTAAATTTACTAGAATTGGTTTTTTAATTTTTACTAACTTTGAAAAAATGATTCCTCTATTAGTGCACTGTCCATTTTTTCATTAAAACTTCACATGGTAGTCTCATGACTTTCACTAAAACAAAATTGACACCTAATTTAACAATTCAATAGTTTATTCATACTTCAAGCACTTCAGTTAAGTTATTTGTTTTATGTATTAACAATTTAAGTTGAGTGTTTAAAGTATAATTGAACTGTTGAGTTATAACATAGGATGTCACAATTTTTTTAGTGAAAACCGTGACAAAAATTAATGAAAAAAATGCACGGTGTATCAACGGGAGAATTATTTTTACATAATTAATAAAAGTAGGGAACTAAATCTAGTAAATTTAAAATAGAAAAATTAAATTTGTTCAAACACTAAAATAAAAAAACTAACATTGTATTTAAGCCTTAATAATACTATGCCATTTAAAATTTGAAACTTAATGTAATAAAAAAAATTAACATGAATGGTGGTGAAGATTCATAATTATAATAAAAAGTGATATTTTTTTAAATTCATAAATGATAGCGAGAATTAAGACAAAAAAAAAATAGATTATTAAAAGAACAAAACAAAAGTTCATCGATCGGCCCAGCCCACTTGAACTCAAGGGCTGAGATGGGCTACAATATCAACTACAATAAAGAGCTCTGAAGACTGAAGCCCACCCCCTTCTTTAACCCACATATTGCTTTGGCGGCACCAAGAACTCCATATCTCTTTGCAACCCTAGCCGTAGCAATAACTCAACGTTGATGAAGTTTGATGCTGAAACTTTCTAGCGCTGAGAAGCTAACGGCGCCGCGACCTCCAAAACCAGAAAACGCTGCGTGAGGAGGGAGATGCAATGGCAGCCCCCTCCTCATCTCTCTCATTTTTTGTTTGTTTTATTTTATGCTTATCTTATATTTATTTTTTTTAAAAAAAAATTTCTTTTCATTAAGAGAATTTTTTTTTACAAAAATTTTTTTTCTTCTCTTTTGTTAAAAGAAGTTAAGAGCTTGAATATTTATATATTTTATGTTTAGATCTATATATTTGAACTTAGATATGAGAAGAAAAAGGTCAAATCTATAGTACTGTTTTTACAAAGGAGTAAAAAAATATTAAAAAGTGTTAACCTTCTGAAAAAATTGAGATGTGTGTTGTCTCTCTATTGTTACATCTCTTTTTTTTTAGTATGTTGTAATAACTGTATTTTAAAATATAGAAATGTAATATTTGATAAATTAGATTTTAAGAGGTGTGTTATTTTTTTTATTTTCTAATCATAATACTAATTTATTTGTATTTTGTCTTCAAAAACTATAAAATTTATTTATCTTATCTCTATCTTCTACTTGATTGTTGGCATCAATGTTTTCTTGATGTATAAATAGTGATATTTCATTTTATCCAAAAAAAAAACAATAACATTTTTTGGGATGAAGTTTTCTTGTTAGTTTTATTTATTTATTTATTTTTTTAAAATTATTTAAAATTTTAAAAATTTACACATTTTAATTTTAATTTACAATTTATTTATTTATTTATAAATAAATTAAATTAAATTTAAAAAAGTTAACTCTTAATAAATGTCAAGAATTGTGTTGTCTCTCTGTAAATATATATTTATTTTTTATTATAGTAATCATATTTTTGTGATATTAAATTATAATTTTTTAATAAACTAATATTGAAATCTTTACATTCTCAAATTGTAGCATTTAATTTTTGTTTGTTTAAAAGTTGTAAGACAAGTTTTTCTTACACTTGTTTTCTGTTTGTTGTTTATCTTTGTGTTTGATATAAATTTTTTTATAATAATTTCGGCAGTGAATATTCAAAAAAGAAAAAAAAAGATGTGAACAAGTGATTTTGAAGTACAATTTGCTTTCACTTTCATTCTCGGCATCTAATTTTCCTCCATTATTCAAATATTAAATAGCAGTCAATATGTCATCGGCGGGCCTTAAATGATCAGGTTTGAATTGGCCCAGTTTTTAAACAAGTTTCAAACTCTAAATTGAAGTCTAGAATGGATGGTTTGTAAGTTAAATGGATTAACTTATAAATCTGCACTATACATTTATTTTATAATTTGAAAGTATTTAAGAAAATAATAAATAAATTATATTTATAAAATATAATAAAAATATTTAAATCATTTTTATAATTTATTTTTATTTGAACATATACAAAATTTGGAATCTCAATGTATGATTTTTGCAAATAATATAGTTTTAATTAATGAATCGAAACAAGAAATAAATATGAAGTTAGAGTCATGGAGACAAGTTTTAAAAACACATGGTTTTCGTATAAGTAGAAATAAAACAGAATATATGGAACACATTTTTAGTAAGAGACGAACAAATATGAATGTAGATGTAAAATTTAGAGATTATATATTAAAACAAATTACAAGTTTTAAATATCTTAAGTCTATTATACAAAATGACGGTGAAGTAAAGAAGGACGTAAACCATAAGATTTAAGCTGGATGGATGAAATGGAAGAAAATTTTGAGTGTTATTTGTGATAAAAAAGTGCCGCTCAAAATAATTTTTTTTTTTACCGTACGGCTATAAAATCTGTTATATTGTATGGTACTGAATGTTGGACGGTCAAAAGACAACATGAAAATAAACTCAACATTGCAGAGATAAAAATATTGTGCTGGATGTGTGGACACACCACAAGAGTGCATTAAAGAGAAGGTTGGGGTAGCACCTATTGTGGAGAAGATGGTTGAATCTCGTTTAAGGTGGTTTGGTCATATGTGGAGAAGACCTGCAAAATCCCTAGTGAGAAGAATAGATCAGATAGAAAATAGTCCAATAATTAGAGATAGAGGGAGGTCAAAGAAAATAATAGGTGAAACTATTAAGAATGATCTAATAGTTAATAATCTATCTATTGATTTCATTTATGATAGGCTACTGTGGCGCCGTTTGATCCATGTAGCTGACCCCACTTAGTGAAAAAAGGCTTAGTTGTTGTTGTTGTTGTATTTTTATCTAAAATTGTATGACTTGCATATGAAGATTAGCATCCTCCTATTTAAGGATATCACATAATATTGTGGTTTTAGTTCTCACCCTTTATTTGAATTAAAACAGATAAACAGTAAAAAGAAGCTACATCAAATAATAAGTAAAACCACCAATTCTTAGTATTTTATTGAGTCATTTGCAAAATGTTATAGTGCAGTTCCTCTCTCTTTATTTTATTATCCCTAATGGACATTCCTAAGCTTATAAGACCTAGCAGGGATGTTATGGACCAATGGTCCATTGTAATGCCTCGTAAAGACTTTTCCTTTAATTACTCAAACATAATTCATGTGTACAACTTGACGAGGAATAAGAAATATTTATGGATTAGTATTTGGTTCACTGTCAAATGGACTTCAATTTCCACTGGCAGAGGACCAATTGCTGCCATCTGTCTATTTCAATAAAAAGAAAACAAAAAGGTTTTTTCTAAAGTTAATGTCATTCCTTTCTTTTATTAATGGAAAGAAAAGATGAAATGTTTGTGAAAAAAATGATGAAGCGTCAGTCATATGAATGAGTCATCGAGTATCATTGAAAGAGCCAATGAAGAAAACAAAGAGAGAACATAATAGAAAGAATTGCGAGAAAGAAGGAGCTGAGAAAAAGAGAGAGAGACAATGAACAAAAGAGAAGAAACAATGGTCGCTAATGAAGAGAGAGACGAAGAATAAAAGAGAAGAAGAAATAGTGGCCACTAACGAAAAGAGAGACAAAGAATAAAAGAGAAAAAATAGTGGCCATTAACGAAGAGAGAGATGAAAAACTAGAGAAAAGGAGTGAGGAATCTCTCTCTCAAATTTACCTTACTCATCAACAAGTTTCTCTTTGGATATGGTTCTGTTCTTCAATTAATCAACAAGAAAATCTTTGCTTGAGAAATCAACAAGGAGGTTGAGCTTTGTGGAGATAATCGAGCAAAGGGAGATAAGGGATATATAGGCGGATTGATTTGGGTATCAAATTGATTAGGAAGCCTTCTCCTCACAATTCAGAAAAACAATGCATGAAGCCACATATGTATTATATGAGAATTTGAAATATTTAGTTTATAAATGTTTTTCTTCTATAGAAAAATTAGAACGCTTAAAGCCACAGATGTATTTTATTAGTTGCCTTCACTATTCTTCTCCCCACATGCTTCTATTCTATCATGCCCATTATAGTTTTGTGCATTTGGGAAACATGAAGCTCATTGAGATGAAATTGACTCATCCTAGTCTGGCATTGTAATGTAATTGTTGAAAAACAAGTTCTTTTGTACATTGCATTGCTAGAAGAATGTGACAACGATGATTTGGATGTTCTTGTTGGTATTATAAGCAACAATATACTTGCCTAGTCAATCAAATATCCAAGACATAATCATATATACGTGCTTGTCTCAAACTTTCTCCAAATAAAGATGGTAGTTTTAATATTAATAAATGCTATAATAATATCATGTTAATATTTTCATTTATTTTTGATGGAGAATAAACAATTTGAATGTTTCAATCTCAAAATCTCAATATACAATGTAACAAAATTTTTTCTCAATAAACTTAAATTTCATTGTTAGTAAAAGGTCATAAAAACCATAACACATAAAATGAGTGACAAAACCAAGGGAGTATTAGCATAATCTAGCAAAATGCAACAAAAGAATTGCAAAGAAAGCCAATGACAATTGTAGCATTTTCTTAGGTGCCCACTAGAGAGAAGTTGTAAAAACAAAGCCAATTAAATTATAACTACTTTGAAAAGTTATTGTCTTTGCTTGCTCTTTGAACTTGTGAAGCTTTCCTTATCAATTCGTAACAAAATAAGTTTTATCAAGTATAGAAGTAGATAGTATTTAAAATGTTAGAAGTAAAAAATGAGAAAAAAAAAACTTATTGTAAAACTTGATGGGCCATGGTTATGAGATACCTTATGTTGGAGACTTCATTGTGGCCAAATAGAATGTGAATCATATTCCTAAAAATGTCAACATTAACACATTTTATTTTCTAAGCATATGTAAATTGTATATAATAACTAGAAAAACAAATAATTACCATGAAATGCATTTCTCTTTGCAACTCAAACTCACTTACATTTGTTGGTTGATTGTGAATTAGACTCAATCCTCTGAAACAAAAAAAATGCATAAATACATATTTTCTAAAACATGATATTATGATTAATAATTCTTTGCAAGCTAATGACAAACCAATATAATTTTAAAAGAATTAACAATAAAACAATACCTCATATGTCGAAGAACACATGTATGCTTTGTATGATCTTTCTTCTTTCAAATAGAGTATGTAGAGTTTCTACATGATTTCTCTAAGCTACCTTTCATTCTTTATGTACAGGGATGCCTTTTAGTAGCTACATATGGTGGTTCAAGTAAGGATATAGTATGAGTGAATGAATTTGTGTAATTCTTTTCAAAATTTGCACTGTCAAAAATTTCATTATGATCTCATTATCACCATCATTGTCTCCACTTTTGATCTCTGCATCAAGTTTATCACACAATTTCTTAATACTATGCATTATATGAAGATAATATTTCTTTGAGTGTGATGTCTTTTCAGAAAGTTTAAGAGAATACACCATCAAACTATTAAATCTTAATCTGGATGGGTCATTATGATTGTCATGAATTAATTGATCAATTACTTCTTCTGCACTATAATTCTTTGCATCTTTGGTCCATCAATTAAGAATGTAACATGTAGAAAGTGAGAGAATTTTTTTCTTAGTGAAAAATGTCAAGATATGCTTGCATAATATGCCAATGAACTCAAAATTATGACAAGCACAAGTTGTTTCATTTGATGAGGGTTTGAATATCACAATATATCATGGCTTTTTTTTGTTGATCTCATAAAACTTGTATGATTTTGATTCTTTATCACTATCAATTTTATTAGCAACATATTTCTAAGAATTGACTAACTCTTCCTGAAACAATCTAAACACCTTTCGAGAGTAAATTATTGCTGCTTCAGTAAGGTACACAGTCTTCAATACAAGTTTGGAATTAATGGTTTTGAAATTGTGTTCTCTCTTCTTGTTATATCGAGCATCAAGTGCTTTCTCATATTGAATAACGAAATTGCTTTAGGTGTACTTATTGTAAGTAGTCTTTGAAAAATTTATTTAGGCTCTTACTTCTTTGTATTGTTGACATTCTAGCACAAAATGACTGACGTATAAAGGATGACACTCATTTTTCTCTTATAAAATATATTTTCTTGAACCATTCATCTCCCTTCAATTTTTGTGTCTCAATAATCATTCACCAAGATTCTTCAAATTCATTAGGAGTCAAAGATTGGTGTATACACTTGCTAAATTGATTTTTGAAATCATTGTGTTGATGATATACATGACTTAAAACTTCAGAATTTTTTTTTTCAATATGCCCCATGCAAAAATGATGAACTATATATTTGGTAACACCTTAGCAATAGCTTTTGTCATGGCCATATCTTAATCCGTAATTATTGTTTTTAGAACCACTCCAAACATTTCTTCAAGCCATGTTTTCAATAATCAGACAAATGTTTCCTCAATTTCATTCCACAATAGTGCACATCCAAAAAGAACTATTTAAAAATGCTGATTGACTTCAGTAAAAGGAACAAAAAGGTAGCTTATACTTATTCGTCAAGTATGTAGGATCGAAAGCTACCACATCCCCAAAATATTTATATGCTAGCCTTGACCTAGCAACTACCCAAAAGCAATTTGCCACATGACCATGCATGTATATTTGAATAGCATAGTAAAATTCTGCAAACATCAATTGAGCATATTCCTTTTCTAAATGTTTTTTTCCTTTTTGAGCTCAAATAATTTAAAATATGTCGTTCAATCATATTCATATTATCAACACCACTAGATTCAGTAGTTAACATTGATGCAATTTTATTCGGATGAACTCCTGATTCATCTAACTCAACTATGAGACTATTTTGAACTTTTGTTTTTTTTCGATGTGAATGAATAAATTTTGAACTTCTAGGAGATGCCATCACATGATTGTGCTCTCGAAAAAATCTTGTAACCTCCCACTTATCTTTCCCTTTCTTTGATACAAGTAACATTGCTCTACATCCATATCTTGTTTCATCAGTGGGTCCAAAAAGTTTTCTTCCCTTTTCAAATGTTTTTTTGCTTGTGCACCTTCTTTTGAACATACAAATTCTTGAGCAATCAAAGCACAATTTGATCTTGATTTGTATTGACAATTTTTGTGTGTACCAAAACCTTTAGATTTAAAATACTTGTTATAGTATAATTGAGCTTCTAATATTGACGAAAACTCCATCCCTATGAAAGGCTCAAGAGGTGCATCAACATCTATTTTTATTTGTTCATCAATTTTTTCAATTGCATTATCATCCATGCTTCTACGAGTACATTATGCTATTTCAAAATCTAAATTCTTATCAAATTCTTGGATTTTAATCTCTTCAACATCCTCAAAATGTTATTCTCCATCAAAGGCTATTAAATTCATTGAAAATTTGCAATTCAATAAAAAGTGAAATCTTTGTCCAAAAATAAAAAGTAAAAAAGTAGATCAATTTGATATATAATTGAAATTAAAAGAACTAAACTTGGAAACTAAAATTGATGAATATATTAGCAATTTGATCTTTTTGTTACGCGGTGGGGACAAAAGACTTAGAATTATACCTCAAATGTGCAATGTGCTTCTCGAAACCTCATGCTTCTCCACAAAGCTCAACCTCCTTTGATAATTTCAAGCAAAGACTTTCTTGTTGATTAATTGAAGAACATAACCACATCCAAAGAGAAACTTACTAATAAGCAAGGTACATTTGTGAGAGAGATTCGTCACTCCTTCTCCTTAGTTCTTCATCAATGGCCACTGTTTCTTCTCCTTTGTTCTTCGTCTCTTTCTTTGTCAGTGGCCACTATTTATTCTCCTTTGTTCTTTGCCTCTCTGTTTTTCTCACCTCCTTCTCTCTCATGATTCTTTCTATTTTTTTCTCTCTTTGTTTTCTTCACTTGCTTTACAAAATAGACAGATGACAACATTTGGTCCTTTGTTGGTAGAAATTGAAGTCTATTAGCAATGGACCAAATAATAACTCAATATGTATTATCAAATTTCAAAAAAACATTATTGAACTCAATGTCAAAATAAATAAACTATTTGTAATTACAAATGACACCCATTTTATGTACACGTTCTTTAATTAGTCTTGGTACACCTTTAATCGAAGGATTTGCAATCATGATATCAGTCATAATATTTTTAATAGACACTATTTCTAAACTTCGGACAAAATAGTTTAATTCCATATGATTGTCACTATTTTGAATACTTGTGCTTCTTAGAGAAGAAAACTATTACATCATAATCACATTGAATTTTTAGCTGCTTGATAATGGTGTCGACAGCCCTGTCTTAAAATAAATTCCATAGTGATAAAGCGATGATAGATTATTTTGCATTTTTTCATGAAACCGGTCCTTCACCTAATACAAATAGATAACCAAAAGTAGACATTATGCTATCAAGGCATCCAACAAAATCTAAATCCAAGTATCTAATCATTTCTAAATAGTTTGATCGTCTACATGTGAGTATGTAATTATTTATTCTTGTAGGAACCATAAGACTTTCTTTGTATATTTTCAATGATTTATTCTAAAATTGCTTTGATACCTTCTTAACATCTCAACTGTGCAACTAATGTCGAGTCTTGTATAGATTTGTGCATACATTAAATTGCCCACAACAAGGCATTTGGAATAGATTCATTTCTTTTTGTTCCACATCATTCTTTAAACATTGCATAAGACTCTACTTATCCCCTTTCTGTATCAAAATAGGTCTAGCAAAATTTTTATCTATATTGAATCTCTCTCTAAAATTCTTTCAATATAAATATTTTGAGATAACCATAATAGTCTCTATTATCTATCTCAGAGTATTTCAATTTCTATCACATAAGAATCCTCTCCCATACATTTCATTTCAAAATTCTTAGAGAAAAAATCTTTAGTTTTATGTAAAATGCATAAATCATTAGTCGTTAACAAAATGGCATCAACATATAAAACCATAAATATATATTTGCTCCCAGTGACCTTTCATTATGTACAATAATCAACAATGTTCTCTTTAAAGTTGAAAGAAGTTATGCTATCAATGAACTTAATATACCATTGTCGAAAAGTTTTGTTTGAGTTCGTACATTGACTTGTCAAGGTTACACACCATATGGTCTTTATCTTCTATTGAGAAACCTTTAGAATGGTCCATATAAACATCTTTTTCAAGGACTCTATTGAGGAGGAATGTTATTTTTGCATCCATTTGATGTAAGTCTAAATCATAATGAGCCACTAATGCTATGATAATTCTTAATGAGTCCTTTTTAGAGATGAGAAAAATTCTCTTTATAATCAATACTACATTTCTGAGTTTAGCCTTTTGCAACAAGTTTGGTTTTATATCATTCAATATTTCCATTAGAATCTCATTTGGTTTTGTAAACCCATTTACATCAAAATCTTTTGAAACCTTAAGGAAATTCAATAAGATCTCAAACTTTATTTTGTTCCATAGATTTCAACTCATCTTTCATGTCACCAATCCTTTTATTAGACTCATCACTTTTGATGGCTTGTAGAAAAAAAATTAGATATTTTTTATTCTAAATCAAAATATGGCTCTTCTAAATAAACCACATAATCACTTGGAATAACAAATCTTATTTCTCTTTGAAATCTTCTCAATGTTATTCATTGTGGTTGTCGTTTGTCAAATGCTTTGAGTTAGTTTCTTTATAAGGTGAATCTTCATTTATTTATTTTTCATTTTTGTTAAAATGTTCTATAACATTTGGAGTGATTTGAGACTCAAGATTAATAACAAGTGAAGAAACATTTACCATAACCACTACAAAAAAAGGTTTTAGTGACAGTCAAATTGGGGCTTTAGCGATGGTCAAAACTGTCGCTAAAAACACTAACAACGGTTACAAAAATCATCAAAAACTTATTGACATAGCAAAGGTTTTATTGAACCGTGAGAATGACGTTATTAAGACTTAACCTAACGATGGTCTACAAATCGTCGTAATATTAAGAACTAACGACGGTTTAGGTAACTGTCATTAAGTTTGGTTTTACGACGATTTTTCAACCATTGTTATACATAAATTTGCGATAGTTTGTGACTGTTGTAAAATGTTGACTTAACGACGGTTAAACCATAGTTAATATAGTTTTTTTTAATGATGGTTTATTGAAAACTGTCGTTAAATTCTCAAATAATTTTTTTATTTATTTCAATAAATTTTGTTGGATACAAATATTCATAAAAAAATTAAATTAGGAAATAGGAATCAAATTATGCAATAAAAAATGATATTAAATTAAATTTTGAATTACAATAAATGTTTTGTGTTAATTTCATAAAATATAAACCAAAAGCATATATTAACTCTTGGGGTTTGGTGTCCACTAGTTTGATCACTTGGTGCTTAGAAAAAAAAAATATTATTAGTAAATAGAAAAATAAATAGCAAGAATATTTATTTTTATAATACAACTGAGATTTTAGAAAATTACTCTTGGATTAATTAAAAATATGTTATTTTTGTTATTTTCTATTTAAATTAAATAAGTTAAAATTGGAATCTTTCTATCCTATATTCATTTTCTTTTTTTTTTTCTTAACTTTTATATTCTCATTTTATATTTGTGAGTATATATATCTTATATCAATTAAAAAATAATCACCCAAACATTTAGAAGCATCAAATATTGTCTCAAACACATGAAATACTGCCTTAAAAGTATTAAATATTCAAAATTCAAAATTTAATGTAAAGCATCAATAACTATTCATCATTCAACATAGGAATCAAGAAAGTATCAAGAACATATTATTGCAGAAGCAGCATTGAAGGGCAAGGAAGAATTGACTTGTACGTGAGGATGATTGAAATGGATGAAGGGATGAGGAGAATGACTGGCACAGTGGAGAAGAGAAGGAAGAGGATGGTGGTTTGTGGGAGAGGAAAAGAAAAATGGTGGCTGCAAGCACGATGGAGAGAATTGAAAAAAATGAAGACGAACGCGGGGATGGTGAAAATATAAGTACTTAATGATGGTTATTACATACACTATCGTTAACTTGCACGCAAAATTATGTCAATCATTAAGTGACTTAACGATGGTTTATGTAATAACCATCATTAAGTCATTGCCTTAACAACGGTTTAAGTGTAACTATCATAAAATTACGATGTTTTGAAACTAACCATCGTTAAAATTTTTAAATATCCATGAACGGTCAAAATATTATAATGGTTTGCTTATAATTGTCGTAAATTAATGGTGATTATAGCTGAATTGTCATTAAATGGCATGTTTTCCTAGTAACGTTAGTTTGTCTTGAATATAATGACGGTTGCAGCCTAACTGTTGTTAAGTCATGTTATAACCATAGTTTGAAAAACTGTCGTTATATTTTCATCACTATATCCCCATTCTGTTGTAGTGAACTCTCTAAATGTCCACTTTTTGTGATTCATCACTCTCAATATAACTTCACTATTCTCAATGAATCTATCATTACCATTTTCAACAATTCTCGAATTATGGTTATGACAATAAAACCTATAACCTTTAGAATTATCTCAATAACCAATAAAGTAACCACTAATCATTTGAGAATCTAATTTCTTTTTATGTGGATCATAAATTCTTGCTTTTGTTGGGCAACTCCAAACGTGTAGGTGCCTTAAGATAGGTTTCCTTCTTATCCACAATCCGAAAGGAGTTTTTGAAATTGTTTTACTAGAACCCCTATTTAATAAGTCTTTTAGCAACACTATTTTGTTGAGGTGTGCCTAGCATAGTGTATTGTGCACATGCTTTATATTTTAAGAAACTTTGTGAATATACGTGAACATTGTCTTGTTTCATTATATTTTTCATACACTTTACCACCTCTATTAGACCTTGTGATTTTCACTTCCTTATCTAATTGTCTTTCAACTTCAATAACATACACCTCAAGCATGTCAACTACTTTGAGATCTTTCATAGAGCAAATATGCATATACATATGAATAATCATATATAAAAGTGAAAAATAACTTTTCTCCACCAAAAAATGGAACATCAAAAGGACCACATGTATTAGTGTATATAATTTCAAGAAATTGTGTACTTCTTGTGGTTTCTTTCTTGTTTGGTGGATTTTCTTTCTCTTAATGCAATTCACATGTAATTAAATCAAGATCAATAAGATCCAGATTCATAAGAATCTCATTCTTTACTAATTTTTCAAATCTTTCTTTGCAAACATCTCCCAAACACTTATATCAAAAGTAAGCAGAGTTTGCATTTATCATACCACATATTTAGTTCCAATGCTACGATGCATAGTCAATAAGTACTCAAAAAATCATTATCTAATTTCAATTTTTTAAGCTATAAAAAATATAATACTAGATCCAATAAGATTAGTAATATTAAATAAACTGAAACATCCATGTCCAAAAACTTAACAGTAAATCCAAAAGCATTTACTCTTGATGGAGAAATTAAATTTCTAGATACTTAAGGTACATTGAGAATATGTAATAAGCCAATATGATGACCTATATTCAAAGTTAAACGATAAGTCACTATGCCTTTAAATATTGGAGCCTTTATACAGTTCCCCCCCATGTATAGGAAATATTCATTTGGGTTTGAGGTTTGGATTATGAGAAATTTCCGCATTGTATTAAATACATAAATGATAGCACTAAAATTAAGCCACCAAGTATTATAAAGAACTTCACTTAAATTCGATTTGAAACATATATAAAAGCCAAATACATAACTTTCTTTTCGATCCAAGCCTTACACTTCAGGAAATCATTATGAAAGTGTCCAACTTTCTTACGTAAATGACATTTATGGGCCTTTTGTTCCTTATAACTAGTCTGAGAATCATCGGCAGCCTCTTTTTTTCTTGTTTGTGGCTTTATTGATACTCAGTTGCACTTTCTTCTTGTAGAATAGTGGACTTAGTTAATGTTGTTGGCAATTAGACCGCTTCACGCCTTAAGGCGAGACTTTTGTTTTTTCACTGCTTGTATCAATAAGAGCAGTGGGTTTATGTTCTAAAAATGCTAAATCAAGATCCAGTACACCTAAGGTAAACCAAACTTCTTCACACTATTTAGAGAAGTTCAAACAATTAAATATGGTAATAGATGAAGCATGTACAGCGATATAGTTGCAAAATAATACATCATAGCAATCATACAGTGTCTTCCAGTTCTTCATTGAGTAGAAACTACAAAATACATCATCAATTAAATGCCAAAATAAATTACGTACTATCATTATGCAATTAAATAGTTCTCAATCAATTACATTTGTTATCTTTGGACATTTAAACATATTCAATTAAAGAATATTGATATGCCTCATTAAGTTTACTACTATGAGTGACAATTGACCCCTGGGTGAATTCAGAATTTCTATAGATAGTAAATGTCAAATTATCGATTAAATATTAGTCAATTTTCTTTAATTATAGGAATTTCATTAATAAAATGAATAATTGACAGTTTCAACTTTTTTCATCTATGAAAATATTATTTATCCACTTTGATGACTAACCAATAATAAAATCACACATAATAGAGAAAATATCATACAAATCATTCATAGGCAATCATAAAGCAGTAATTCGTAAATTC
Organism: Gleditsia sinensis; assembly: GCA_037074535.1. Lineage (NCBI taxonomy): Eukaryota > Viridiplantae > Streptophyta > Magnoliopsida > Fabales > Fabaceae > Gleditsia > Gleditsia sinensis. The sequence continues at coordinate 64,065,642 of CM073468.1, read as the reverse complement.
ATAGAACTCATATAAATATGTTCCAAACACATAACACAATTATTATAATAAAATTTACATTATAAAACAAAAAAAAAATTGTATGAAAATGTTCATCATTATGGGTTTTGGAAACATAAATATTTTAGGTCCCATTTTACGTTTATTTACTTTCTCTTCCTCTTTAATCATACGAATTAATAGGGATGTCATGGACTAACGAAAGGCATGAAACACTTCATAAGTCACTTCTCATAATTGACTTAATAAGAAGGTTATGGAAAAATGAAACACCATAAAAAATGGAATACCATGGGTCACTTTCTACATTCTTTTCTCTCTCCATAAGAATTTAATTTGTCTTCTAAAAAATTTTCTTCTACCTAAATTTAAAATTTGAAATTTGTCGTAAATTTGGTGAAGTGAGATATGTTGATCTGTATGTAGATACTATCGAGAAAAAAAGAGAAAAAAAAAATAGAATAGATTAAACGGTTAATTAATGGATCACTTGTCTTTTTGTTGACTATCAAGAAAATATTTTCACCTAATTAGATGAAATAAATATCTCTTTTAGATTGGGAGTGCAAAAGGTAAATTCCTTCCCAAGTTTGCGTCTCCAAGAATTTTTGTGATTTTATAGAGTTCAAACAATCACTGCGCGCTACTACAACCAGCCAATGTTGGGTAATCAATGAATCGCTTTTCATTATAGGGGGTTTGCCAACGAGTTGTCCAGGACTGCCCATCAATCAAGGCACAAAAAGATGTTCCTATTATCATCTTATAAAATAATAAGATGAAGTAATGCCACTAAAGGGTAGGTTAAGTGGTAAGTAGCAGGATTCGTAATTAGACAATCACAAATTTTGTCATTTGGCTCTTGATGGTAGGTTATCTGTAAGTCCTGCATGTACTTATTGACTCTAAATGTTTGTTCTAACCTTGGATTGGGACGCCCTCCCCTCAACTTAAATTTTTGTGCATTGAAAAAGAAAAAAAAAAGTAATATTTAAATATTATTTAATGGAAAAAGTTAATTTTCTGTAATTACTTTTTTATATAATTAGAATAAATCAATCTAATTAAATTAAAAATTCTAAATTACAGTAATGAATAATTTATTGAAATAAGATTATTATAAACTTTTATTGATTAAAATGTTTTATAATTAAAATAAATTATAAAAAGTATAACTATATATATATAAATTTGTGTCTAATATATATTTTCGGTCGGTCCATTCTCTTTCTTCATAGAATGTAGACAAAGAATGTTTTGGTAGGATATACAACTTGATATTGGATTTTAGCAAGAAAGAAGTGTAGAAATTTGAAAGCAACAAAGCATATTCGTCATAGCCCTCCAATTCTCCTCCACTTCGTCCTCTTCATTGTACACTTCCTTCTTTTTTATTTTTTTTCTTTTCATTTTCATGATTTTATCGTGGTCATGTACATTGTACCACGTGCATTTCTCTCCTACACTAACCATTAAATGGTTAACTTATTTAAGTAAATTTATAGATAATTTTGTGCAATTCTAGCATCCAGTTTTTTCTTTTTAAGATAAAATGGAAATGAATATATGCTATTCTAATATTATTATTTAGGGCACTAGTAGTATATTGAGATTCTTTTTCAACTCCAACTCATAGTATTTATTTTCAACATTTTAATATAAGAATGAGCGTATAAAAAAAACAGAGCCTATTGACAGATAAACAACAATCTACCCAAAATCGAACCTGAACAACATATATATATATTGGCTTCTAACAATTGCAACTCGCAAGATTGCAAAGTACCAATAAGGGAATCAGTTGAGAAACTCATTTTAATAAATTGTTATTAATTTTTCTATTTATCTTAAATGAAAAATATACTTTTAAAAAAAAATTTGAGTAGAAAAAAAACCCAATTATATTTGGTGGAAATAGTCCAGATAAATATTACTAGCTTTCCCAGTTAAGTTAGTAGCATTGCCCCCCAAGAAACCATAAAGTTAAGAAGGGGAATTAAGTAAGTATCATTCGTCATACTCAAATTTAATGTAAATTAATTTGCACAAGGCAGTGAAGGATCTGACTATTGACTTGTATTTTTCTAGTCATTTGGATTTTCTTTTTGGTCAGCAATCATTTGGTTTTCAATAGGATGTGATTAGACCTAACTGTGGGGTAGAATTTACATAGAAAAGTTTTTGAATTTCAAATTTTGAACTTTTAAAAATTTACAAACTCTTTTTATAAGAAAAATTAACAAAACTCAAATATTTAATTTAACCCATCAGTTTTAGATTCATAATATATAGGATTTGTGTTTGAGAGAGTGCATAATATATAGGATTCATTATTTGTGTTAGGGGATAAACACAAGACAAATATTTCACAATTTTAATATTTTTTTATGACAAAATGACAATATTTTATTTAAAATAAAGCCTAGCAATATTTATAATAATTATAGAAAATTCAGATCTAACAATAAATGAATTTTTTATATTTTTTTGTTAAATGAAAAGATGAATAAAAATTAATCTTTTAAATATCATAATATACTTGAATCAAAATAAAGAAAATCACTAAAATCTCAATCAGATGGAGACAAGAACGCTCCAACCAAAATAAAAAAAAAACCAAAAAACTCTAAAATTTACTTAAAAGTAGATAGGTTGAAATACTTTATTAGATCTATCAAGATAAATCTAATAGATTTATTTGCTAAAAACAAAAAGTCAGAGAAAAAAAAAACAGAAAAATTAGAATCAGCGGCTGCCGCCGTCTGTAATTGAGAATGACAGTCCCAATTGTTTATTTTTTTTTAATTGTGTGTGTTCTGCTGTAAATGAAGAGAGAGAGAGAGACACGGGGAGAAATTTTTTTAATTCGGTAAATAGTAAATTTATTATAATTTTATCACAATAAATATTGAATTTAAATCAGTATATTTTGATTGACAAAAATAAATTAATTTATAAAATTATTTAACTAAATTAAAAATATTTAATAAATAAAATTATTAAAATAATTTAAAATAATAAAAAAATTATAAATTATACGTTATTTTAAGTAAAATATAATTTATAAATTTTAAATTAATTTATAAATTATTTTTATAAACAGAATTATAAATTATATACTATTTAAAGCATCTCATAATTTATAAATTTTTAATTAATTTAAATTATTTAAATAAATTTATTTATTAAATACTTTTAATTTAATTAAATAAATTTATAAATTAATCAAATAAATTATAAATTAATTTATTTATCTTCTCAAACACACTTATAAACTATTTTTTCTAAACATAAACTTAAATAAAATTTTACTCCTTTACATCATTCTCTTACTAAAAACACATAAGTTCTTGAGGCGCCGCTGAAAAAAATCTTGTTGATGGCGCAATGATAGTTTAACATCCATGTTAACAATTTTATATTAATATAATGAAAAAATTGTGACAAAAAATTTAATTATAACTTATTAAAATATAGATGGATAAAATTATTTTATTTTAAACTCAAAAAACTAAATTAAAATATTTTAAATATTAGAAGGACAAACATTTTAAAAAAAAACTACATTTATATTAAGTATAATATAATATCAATCTTCAAATTTCATATAAATACTATAAATTTCACAGTGTATTAGTATTCATATTTGTATCGAGTATTGTGGCCATATTAATGTACATCTTAAATTATTATAGTATTCAAAGGTAGATATTTGAACTGTAATGTGAAGTAAGACTAATTAAAACCTACCTCCTTTCCCATGAAGGGTGAAGACTGAGGCACCGTTTGTGAGCACCATTCAGATGGGAACGGATGGCGGGTGCACAAAATCCGGAGTCGTGCTCAGAAACTAGCGGCACCAGGTTTTGTGTTCCTTTAATTTGATTCTTTTCACTCTCAAAAACTGCTTTCTTCTCACTCAAAACCTTCATCAACCACACACACTCTCTCTCTCTTACTTCATGCCTTGTTTTTATTGACCGAAACCTCCCAAAAACCATTTGAACTTATCTTCAAAAAGGAATAAAAATAGTGGCGCAATGAAACTTCCCCAGAACAAACCAGAACACACACATGGGGGGCTTCGCTAAAGGTTTCAGTCTTTCATACGATATAAGCATGTGGGTGTTTCAGAAATTATCATGGTGAAGTTAAGGCCTTAATTCATTGGCTTACTGGGTTTCGGGAACTCTTTCTCTTTCTCTCGGCTTCTGCTTCTTTGAGATCTCTCCTGGCTGCCCTGTAATATACTTGCATTTCTTCTATCTCTCTAAAAAATTTATTATTTTATAATAATATTTTCTCTTTCTTGTCATGATAATGATACAATTTGAATAAATTAAAAAGAAAAACTGCTAAAATCATAAAGGCTTTGTGTTTGATAGGATTTAGAAGTCGCTGTCTTTGAAGGGAGGTTTAGTATTGTTTATGTTATCCTAGTTTTAGATCTTCTTTGTGGATTTGATAATGAATCAGATGCTTTATGTTGCTTCTCTGCTTAGGATTTGATGTAGAAAAAGCTAGCCCTTATCTCCTTTGCTTCCTTAATTGTATACAGTTAGGAGATCTTTCCCTCTTGGCCATTATCCGTACAGAGACTCCATACTCTCTTTTATCCAATTTCTCTCTCTAAACCCTCATCTGAATCCAACAGAACTCTTGAGGGTTTCAAGTTTTAGACTTTTTCAACTGGGAGATCTGCATGCAAGGTTGGTAAGTAACTGGTGACATAAACAAGAAAACCCAGTTGGTTTTCCTCTTCCTCTAATTTCTCTCTCTAAACCCCATCTGAATCCAACAGTTTCATGTTTTAACCTTTCAAAGTGGGAAATCTGCATGCAAAAATCCAGTTGGTTTTCCTCTTAGTTTCTCTGATTTCTCACTCCTCTTTCTCTCTCTAAACCCTCTGAATCCAACAGAACTGTAAAGGGTTTCAAAGTTTGAACTTTTTCAAGTCAGAGATCGATCTGCATGCAAAGGAAGTAACTGGTAAGATAAAGAAAAGTTTTGATAACTATGGAGGAAGAACACGCTTTGGAGGTTGACGAAAGAGAGATCTGGCTCCAAGATGACCAAGAAGATCTTCTTGGCGTGAACGATGCTTCTTTGTTCTACGCTGATTTCCCTTCTCTCCCAGATTTCCCATGCATGTCATCGTCTTCGTCTTCTTCTTCAACTCCAGCACTACCAGTTAAGACCATCACATGCTCGACCTCCTCTTCGTCTTCCACCGCCACGTCATCGTCTTCCGCCGCATCATGGGCGGTTCTGAAGTCCGATGTAGAGGAAGACGTGGAGAATAAAAAGAACCACGATTATCCAGTAGATGCAGCAGCACCACCAGCAACCTTGTCCTCCACTGCTTCCACGGAGATCCCACCACCAGATCACGGCCTCGAGGACGGCGGCGTCATTGGAGAATATTGTATGGATGTGATGGAGCCTTTTGGGTACATGGAGCTGTTGGAGAACGACGATTTCTTCGACCCAGCATCTATTTTCCAAAATGAAGAATACCCATTATCCGAATATCCACAAGAAGAGCAGAAGATCACACAGCCGGAGGAACATGCAGAAATAGTTCAGCAGCAACAATTTCCACAGCAAGAACAAGATGAAGATCAGGAGATTGTGATTAATGCAGGCGATGATAATAATGAGGAAGAGATCATCCAATCAGGAAAGAATAGAAGCCCACCAGATAATGAAATGAGCAACGTATTCTTGGAGTGGCTCAAGTCTAACAAGGATAGCGTCGTCTCAGCTAACGACTTGAGAAGTGTGAAGCTTAATAAGGCCACAATAGAATGTGCTGCTAAGCGTTTGGGAGGAGGTAAAGAAGGCACGAAGCAACTGTTGAAGCTTATTCTTGAATGGGTTCAGACTAGCCATTTTCAGAACCGAAGGCGCAAGGAGATTAATGATTATAATAATAATAGCGCACCTTCTACAAATTTTCTCAACCAATTTCAGGACCCAAACCCTAGTTCTATTTCAAACCCAAGCACTTGCTTCAACCAGTCATCATCAACCTGGATTTCGCCACCGCCCTATGGGATGACAGATCCGGGCACCGTAATAGCTGCTCCACCGTCTTTTCCAATGATTAATGGGTATGTGGTTGACCCTTATTCAACTGGTGCTCCAAATAGTACTATCAATGGTACCCAGAACCCTTACCCATCTGCTAATGAGTATCAGATGCTGGAATCACCTCATTCATGGCCTATAACCCATACCCATCTTCACCGAGCAGGTCCACTAGCACCGCCGGCGCCGGCTTTTGCAGCCAGTTACGGTAATCAGTATCCGTATCAGTATGTTCAAGGCCCTGTTGGTGATAAGCTGATGAGATTAGGTCCCTCAGCCACCAAAGAAGCAAGGAAGAAGAGGATGGCAAGGCAGAGGAGGTATTTGTCTCATCATAGGAACCAGAAACACCATGGCCAACAGAATCATGGTGAAGTCGACCCACTTGCATTTGGAAGATTGGGAGGTGATAATGGCACTTGTGCTGTCAATCCAACCAACTGGGTCTATTGGGCGTCTCTGGCTGGTGGAGCAGCTCCCATGGCACCCATGCTTCCGGCTGAACCGCGGCCATCGCAGCCGGTGTTGGATCGGACTGCCATGCAAACACAGAATTATCATCAGGGCAGAGTTTCATCATCAGATCAGAAGCGACAGGTGGGTCGATCGACCTATCTTTAAAAGCTAGTTATTATGAGTTAATTTACAATTTATGATCTGATTATCCATAGTAAATTAATGCTGCAATTATGGGTGTTGATTGTTTTTCCTCATTTTCTGGGTATTTTTTTTTTCTGAATATCTTTAACTGAATAGTGATGTGTTTGGTAGGGATGGAAGCCAGAGAAGAACTTAAGGTTCCTTCTACAGAAGGTGTTGAAGCAAAGTGATGTGGGTAGTTTAGGGAGAATTGTTCTGCCAAAGGTAATTAAAATCTTTAATCTTTATTATGTCCATTGAATTTCTTTCAATATTAGATGAAAATCAAATGAACGATAATTTTATTGATTTTGTTTGGTGTTTTTTCTTATATGAAATATGTTCAGAAAGAAGCAGAAACCCATTTGCCAGAACTGGAGGCAAGAGATGGCATTTCCATAGCAATGGAAGACATTGGAACTTCTCGTGTTTGGAATATGCGCTATAGGTATTCTAAATCTTAGAACACACCAGATTTCCTTTTCCTTTCGGTTTGTTTTATATAGCTTTCTAATATATCTAGAAATTAAAATTTTCTCTTGGGGATTTTTTTTATATTTGTGGAGTCTCAGATACTGGCCAAACAACAAAAGCAGAATGTATCTGCTTGAGAATACTGGTGGGTTTATCAACTTTAGCAAATTTACAGTGTTTTTTCCCCTTTATTTTTTCATTTTTTAATTTGTGAAGGTTTCTAATTACTGTATTCATATAAATTTGCAGGGGATTTCGTGAAATCCAATGGACTCCAAGAGGGAGACTTTATAGTGTTATACTCAGATGTGAAGTGTGGCAAATTTGTAAGAGCTTCTTTTCTTTTTTTTAACTACAATTTTCACCTTTTGATATTTGTACGTAATTCCAATTTTTCTTTAATAGATTAATTTTTACAGTTGAACTTTTAATTTATCTGTCCCATTATATTTACCCCTTACCATTGAAAAATTGTCAAAATATTCTTATTGTTTGATATCTCATTTTGATCGTAAGGAGTATTTTGGTAATTCAAATTGTTAGCGTTGGACTTAACATATATAATTTAGATGGTGGAGGGAAATGTAATGGGACAAATAAATTAAGGAATCAATTGCAACAATTAATTAATTAGGGAGAAAAGTGCAATTAAGATCAAAGAAAACAGAATAATGAACTTTCTTTTCTTTTTTTAAGTTTTTTTTTCTGATTACTAACTTTAATATGAATTGATTTTCTTTCAAACCAAACAGATGATAAGAGGAGTTAAAGTAAGGCAAGCTGGAGCCAAAACAGAGACCAAGAAAGCAGGAAAATCGCAGAAAAACCAGCAGCATGGGAATGCGAGCACTACAGCTGGTGCTAATGGCTCACCATCGTCATCACCCAATACTCAACAGCAGAAAAATGAGAAAAGCAGTAAAATAAGATAGAAACATCAAAGACAGGCTTTTAAGACCAAAGACTTTCTCTTTCTCTCTTTCATACATGAGGTTGGATTGCCAAACGGATGGTGGAGATCATCGTTGACCTTCTATTCTCTGTTACTTCTGGTTTGCTCAGTGCTATACAAATGCATGCCTAGGGCACACAGAAGTGTTATCAATTATAGGATCGTGGCCTTGTAGCTGTTGAAGTAAGATCTTTGTATGTATTTGCAATTAATATTGTGAAGTGGTGTATGTACTTTTATTAAGACTCTGTATGTGATGATGTCCATTAATTTGTAACTTGGATATTTTACATTTAAGTTTATAAGTTTATGTGTGTGTGGTCTATATAATTAACTAGAAATGTATTGGTCAATAATGAATAAATATGTTATGTACTCTTGTTCCATATGGCTTCTGTAGTAATTTTGTGACAATGACAAGTATGTTTAAAGTATGATTTTACACACACAAGGTTAAACTTAGAAATATTTGGGGAAATTATATTTTCTTAACCTGATTTTTACATTCAGTTGTAATTATTTTAATTTATTAATTTTTGCAATTGACTTCACAATTTGTTTATGTTTTTGCACTTTGCTTCTTATTATTTAACTTTGACCTTAACTTTGATGATAGTTACATAAAAATTATCAAATTATGTTTCCTATAAAGAGGAGTATAAAATGGGATACTAAGCAAATGGAAGGACATTTTAGTAATTTTATATATCTATTATTGGAGTTAACATCTAACTTAAACCATGGGGGGTATAAAGCGCAAATGGGGTAGATAGATTAGGGGTCAATTGTAAAAGATAATAAATTAGAAAAAAAATTGTAATTGAAGGTAATTAAAGATCAAGGTCAAAAAATAATTTTTTTTCTCTAAATATTATCATAAAAATCATTCAAAATAAATATACAAATCAGAGCAATTAAAAACTAAAACTACAGAATATCCTAAAAATTTATGATGATATAATATCACTAAATTCAGTAGTAACCTCCATTAAGCAAAACAGAAAGAAATATCACAATTCTCAATCATTATATGTTTCATTAACCTGTTTAAAATTTGTAAATTGATGATGTATGAGTTTCGGGTGTTCAGTAAATTCTTCTCTCACAATTCTCAATCTTTATATGTTTGATTAATCTGTTCAAAATTTGTAAAACGGTAAAGTATGAGCTTCAGTTCTTCTACTACTATAGTTGAATCAAAGGGTGGAAACATGTAGTCTATAAGTTATATCCAAATATCTTAAGTTTATAATTCATAAGAATGTCAAATCTACCAAAATAATTTCATTGAATTTCAACAATTCTGCAGTGTGATTTTATTTTGTGGGACAGTTTACACCATCATTTTTTCCAATCCTAGTTCATCTAACTTTTAGAACTTGTAGAAATCTTAACATTGCATACTATATATGCTAGCATAACTAGTTTTGGTCAAATTAATCTGATAACAGATTAGAGGCCTCAAATCAAAGCCCAATCTGGTTCATTGTTGCTAGCATCGACTATTCTTGCACAATCAATTTCATAGGGCACACTGTCTTGAAATCTCTCGCATACAGGGGAGTTAATACATATTTTGGTACCTATGGAAAGCTCATACAACAGGATAAGAATCCGTGCCAAATAATATTCAGATATAGAAGATTATTAAGAGAGTTAGAGCCTAAAAATAACCTTTCGTCACTAAAAACCCTAACCCCCAAATTCAAATCTCTCCCAAATCATTCTATTTATCAACCTAATTTATGTGGAATAGCCATGGATAAAAAGTTGGATTTACATTGAATCTTACCTGAATCGCCTCATTTGTCCTCCTAAAGAGAAGTTTGATTTTGAATCCCAATTCAAATAGGAGAAGTACGCCATGTTAATGTGTTCTACATCACAAAGTCAAGACACTGATGAGCACATTGATCTCGGAACAATCCCCAAATTCAAATCTCTTCCAAATCATTCCACTTATCAACTTAATTTATGTGGAATAGCCATGGATAAAAAGTTGAATCTACATTGAATTGAATCTTACCTGAATCGTCTCATTTGTTCTCTTAAAGAGAAGTTTGATTTTGAATCCCAGTTCAAATAAGAGAAGTACACCATGATAATATGTTTTGGATGATCTACGTCACAAAGTCAAGACATTGATGAGCACATTGATCTCGGAACAATCCCCAAATTCAAATCTCTCCCAAATCATTCCACTAATCGACCTAATTTATGTGGAGTAGCTATGGATAGAAAGTTGGATCTACATTGAATCTTACTTGAATTGGCTCATCTGTCCTCCTAAAGAGAAGTTCGATTTTGAATCCCACTTCAAATAAGAGAGGTACACCATGTTAATGTGCTTTGGATGATCTACAAAACAAAGTCAAGACACTGATGAGCACATTGATCTAGGAACAACACTGCAATTATTAGAAGCGCGCTCTATCACTAAGGTGTCGTTTAGTTGGTGGCAAAGAAAGGAATGGAAAGAAATAGAAAAAAGAATTGAAAATGGAATGGAATATTGTAAAAAAAATTATGTTTGGTACGCAATGAAATGGAATGGAATGGAAAGCTGACAAAAAGACAGAAATACCCTTGAAGCATAAAAATAGTAAAATAATATTATTTAACTTTAAAAAATTATTTAAAAATGATATAAATACAAAAATAATTAATAATATTTTATTTTTATTAAAAATATTAATAAAATTGAGAAATAATTTAAATATTATTTTTTATTTTATTTATCATTAGCTTGTAATTTACAAAAAAAATGCAAAACTATTTTTTTATTCTTCCTTTTAATTATTTTAAAATGTTATAAATAAAAAATAAAATAAATAATTAGTAATTTAAAATTTTGAACCAAATTTTATAAAATTAATAATAATAATATTAAATAATTTTTTATTTTAATAATATTAATAAAAACACAAAGGAATGAATGATGAACATGCTGGACCAATGAATAATAATAATGATGCTGGACCAACGAAGAACAAAAAAACAAAGGAGAAAATGAAAATAATTGCTTTTTCAGCGACGCTGTGCAAGAAAAAGAGGGAGACCGAAGAAAAAAATAATAGAAGGTCAAAATAGTCTTTTCAAGTGCCATTCCGTTTCTTTCCCAGTGTTTCCATCACTTTTTGGAGTCAATACTGTCTCCCATTCAGAAGGTAATCTGAATTGTATGTCTCATTCCATTCTGTCAACCAAACAGACTATATGATGGAATGGGAATCTGGATTCCCATTCCATCAGGTAAATTCCAGTTACTAAACGGGACGTAAGCTAATAGCCCATCATGCAGGCCCTATGGTGGGAGCCCACTATGTTGAGATCTCATCCTTGGTAAAAAATTTACCAAACTCACCCCAAAAACTCCTTTCTCAAAAGTACAATTTCATACTCTAATTAGATGTTTGAAGGCTTTTATTAAAGCTTACCTTAAAAGTGAGAGATAATATAGGCACTAAATGTTTATCCAAGATGTCTTTACCTCTCTTCTCTGTGCCTCTTTCCTCTTAGATGCAAACATCTCTACAATCCTGGTTAACAGAGTTTGGTTAACTTAAATCATATTAAACAAGTTTGGTTATGTAAATAAGTTATCCTACTCTAAATAAGAATAGGGATAAAATAGTTAGTTATTAATTATTCTTACTGGGTATTCCAAACAAATTTATAATATGTCAAAATTTTTAGGGATATATATATATATATATATATATATATATATATATATATATATATATATATATATATATATATATATATATATATATATATATATATATATATTCACATTATTTCATTTTTATTTTTTAAAATTATCTTATCATTATTGATTTATTAAGAAAATACTAAATAATGTAAATAAACTGTTATAAAATATTATTTGTGAAAGGAATGTAAAAGTGTTGTGAGAATAACACTGCGTATTACGTTTATAGGACAGTAATTAATAGAATTTTTTTCCTTTGAATTAGGATACATGCGTCTAATTCGTAGAAGCTTGAATCTCGAGTTGGATGCTTCAACGACCAAAGCGGCTCAAAGACTTGAACGCTTCAATCGTAGAGTAGTAGAATAGAGAACATTGGAGAGCAAGATATTCTTCCCCACTGCAAATGGTGTAGGGTCTTATGTGTAGGACATTTGGAGAGTCTCAATTACATGTAAATTCTTCTAATGATTATCTCTTAATTAATTTTATTAGAATAATTATATGATAAATTTTGATTGACTTTAATGATGTGAATTTTTTTATCATGTGACGTCATTATTCATCAATATTTTAGAATGACGTATAAGCCATAACATGTCATTAAATATATGTGGCAACATATCTTTATTTTAAAATGTTGTGTGGTTTAAATATGATTAGTCATACTATTTCATTCTTGATATTAAATAGAATTTGATTGGTTGCCACTTATTTAATTTATGAACTCACTAATGATACTTGAAAATTTTTAATTGGTCATTAAATATTTATGTAAGTAATTTTTTTTCCAAATGAAATATTTATATTGGCTTAAAACTTATAAGATGCAAATTTTAATTCGCTTAAAATTTATTTGCCTACAACATTTATGAATAGTATTTTTTGATAAAAAAAATGATAAATTTCATTTAAAAGGAAAGCCCGTAACACTTACAATAGTCATAAAAATATTAAATCTAATAACAAATGAATGTCTATAATTTTTTTTGTTGAACTAGAAGAAAAATAAAAGTTCTCCTAATCTTTTGAACTTTGAGATGAAAAATGGTTACCATTATTATCAGTGCTACAATAAGACAATCACTTTTATTTACTCATTGAATTAAATACAATATATCATAAGATACTTAGACCAAAATAAAAGAAAAAATTACTATTATCCATCGACAAGAATACAAACTCCAACTAGTGTGGAACAAACACTGTTCCAATCTAATGATAAAAATATATTGAAAGATAAAAAATTCTCATATCTGTTTGAAAGAAGATACATACGTAACCTATATTAAATTTCTCATAAAAGATAAATTTAAAAGATCTATTTAATTATATAAAATATGAAAAGAAAAGAAAAAAAAAAAGGAGGAGAGAGAGACTACTCTGCCTGTTGCTAATGGTAACAACTCTAAACACTGACCACGGAAACCACTGTGGAGTTGGCAACTACTGCTAGGTAAGAAGAACTTTTGCTATAGTAGTATTTAACTTGGTACAAATTATATCAAACTTCTTATGTTCAAAAATATCATTAATGATCTCCTTATATACGTATTTATCATTTCTGTTTAAGCAAATGAAGCAATATGCTGGAAAAAAAAATTAAGAAAATGTAATTTTTTGTTGTTGATATTATGCGTTATAAGGAGCACTTTTAAGCTTTGGTTTATTCTGACTATTGTATTTTCTGTTTGTATTTTTTTCTGATTGGTTAGAGAGTGGTTAGTTACTGTTAGATGATTTAGTTACTTGAGTAAAGATTTGGTACAACGTTTTGTCTACCAACAGTGTCTAAATCATGTCACGTGTCCAAGATAAATTTAAAAAGTGTTGTCTTAAATACATAGCATAATTTGGACACTATTGATGGATAAAAAAATATTCACCGACAGAATACCAAATTTTTTTCTTAATTGTTAAAAATAGTCCAGCTAAGCAAGAGGGTTACAGTAGGTTGGTATTTGTCTTTTCTGGTTTTCTGTATATAAACCTGTTGTACGTTTTTCTTTAGAACATAATAAAGATTTCTCAGTTTCTCATTTCTCACTTTCCCAATATGGTAACAGAGCCACTTTTTTCCCCTCTTTCTCATAAGCCAAACACTCTTGTTTTTCCAATCGAAATCAAAGCAGCTATTTACAGGATCTCGACTTTGCTTCTCTGGTAAAGTAGATCATCTTTTGAGTATCATTTAGATCTGTGATTTTTTCTTTTCTCTGTCTTCATGATGAGTATAGTTTAGATTTGTGGTTTCTTTATCCTTTTTCTTCGTGATGTCGTACTCCGAAAATGTGAACAATCAAAGGTATGTAGTTCCGACGACGACAAGGCTGGAAGATAGTCCATCAAGTCCCTATTATTTGCATCCTAACGAAAATCCGTCGTTAGTTCTTGTTACTCCTATTCTTTTTGGACCTAACTATCATTCATGGTGCCGATCGATGAGGATGGCTCTGTTGTCTAAAAACTAGCTGAAATTTATGGATCAAAGCATTAGTGTTCCAGAAAAGACCGATCCTATATACTCGGCTTGAGAGAGGTGCAATACTATGGTTTACTCATGGCTTGTTCGATCTCTTTCGACTTCGATAGAAAAGAGCATCTTATGGATTGATAGTGCTGCAGAGGTATAGAAAGACCTTCATTATCGTTTTTCGCAAGGAGACAACATTCAAATTTTTGAATTTCAAGAGGAGATTTATGGTTTCAAACAAAATTTATTATCAGTGACTGAGTATTTCACTCAACTAAAGATACTCTAGGATGAATATGTGAATCTACGTCCAGTTCTTGTATGTACATGCAACCCGAGATGTAGCTATAATGCACTCAAGGATGTTAAGAAATTTTTAGAGAACGATTACTCTATTCAGTTTCTGAAAGGATTGAACGAACAAATTTCTACAGTTCGGTCTCAAATTTTTCTGATGGATCCACTTCCAACAATTAACAAGCTCTTTTCTCTAGTTTTACACCATAAGAGGCAGTTGACAGATACAATTGAAAGAGTGGAGGATACAGCAGTCTTTAATTCTTTATCAGTCAAGGACCAAATTCAAGCTCTCAAACAAGAAGGTATAATAATTCTGGTTCCGAAAACTCCAATTTTAATCCAAGAAAGTTCTACAATAATCAAAGCTCTAGGCCTCTCTGTACATTCTGCAACAATATGGGACACACGGTGGAGATTTGCTACAAAAAGCATAGTTATCCAATAGGGTACAGAAGCAGAGGAAAGTTTAATAACTCACATGCTAATCAAGTGAGTTTTGTTGATCAGGCAGTTATCAATGGAAATAGTTATGATACGAGTCCAAGTAATTCCAGTGCAGCAATGAGTCAGTTGGCCCTTGCTGATGTTAATGGTAGTGCTATAGAAGCAATCACACATACTAAGAATGATGGAAAACTTCCTATGACACAATATCAATATCATCATCTACTGACCTTGCTACAACAACACCCACAGACTAATATCAGTTCCACTACCTATGTGAATCAGCTCACTTCTCACTTTAGTCCCATGACTGCTGATCAAGGTAGCATCTCTCTTTCTTGCATTGATAAACACTTGCCTCATAATATGTATTGGATTTTAGACACTGGAACAACTAATCATATTGCATGCTCATTGGCATTTTTTTCAAACTATCAACCTATTATTAATACCTTTGTGACATTACCTAATACTCGAAAGGTACTTGCCACTCATAGAGGTACTGTAATTCTTTCTTCTAGCCTTATCTTGCACAATGTCATTTGGGTAAAATGCACTTTGCCACCCTCATCTAATGGAGCAATTGCAATCTCTTCCCCTTTCTTTTAATTGCAACAATTTCTCCCTTGATATTTATTTTTATAGTAATTTCCCCCTCACTCTCTATTTTTGTCAAAAAAACAAATTTTTTGGGATATGAAATGATAAAACTATCCCTTTTAATTTCTTTTTTTAAAAATAACTCAATTTTTATTCAAAATTTTTATTTTATTTTAAAAATTAATTTCATTTTTTAAAAAAAACTCCCTTTTCTTCTTTTTTTCACCTCACCCATTAGCAAAATCCAAATCCATATCCACGAACGCACCCACGAGAAGCATTGCATCCACGATTAGCTCACCCACGATCCAGAGAAGCATCACGCCCACCACCGAGAAGCATCGCAGCCACCACCGGAAGGAGAGACGACAGCCACCGGAAAGAGAGATGACGGCCACCGCGAGCTCCTAATCGTCCCCTGAAAAACAGATTGTCGCAAAGCTTCATCAGGCCTCCAATTGCGAGCAAAATCATCGCGGGCAACTAGGTAATGCTCTTTGCTCTTTGTAACACTTTGCTGTCCAAATTAATATCTGTATTGTATGTGCTCTTTGCTACAGCAGAAGAACTTGCCTTGATGTGTCTTTAGTTGTACATTGCATACAGGTTTCCAATGGTAAATGGCCAATGCTTGGTTTTGTTAGGATTTCGAATTTTTCTTTCATCCTTTAAGTAATATATAATTCAGTTGACATATGGAAGTTGAGTAATTCTTTAATTTTGGAGGATATTATAATACCTTATCCTCCATCTTTCTATTCTTTATCTCAGTAGCTTAATTTCTTTTTTTGATAAAAATAATTCCGATTTGCTCAATTGTCACATCTCTTTTCTCTAGTTAAAATAGCATGTCTAGTAGTTATTATTTTTCAAGGAAATGCATTTTGCATTATTCTTTGTGTTTTTAAGTTCATTGTCTGTAGAAAAGTGTGAATCTAGTGACTTATTTTTTTTATCACATCATTTGATATCTAGGGGCATTCTGTTTAGATGGACATGCTAATCTTTAAAAATGACTTACTAGTTGGAGCGATTGATCTTTTGTTCTTGTTAATTGCATGAAGATACTTATGTTTTCCTGGTTCAGCCAGGTGTACAATAGGTTGTTAATGGAGCTGAAGTATTAATCATGGTTTAGTTTTATTTTGCTTCTAAGTTTGTTAGAGGAATACTCTCCATACATACATAGGGACAAACTTAAGGTGTTGAGGGAGGCTCCATTCTAGTGTTGGATATCTATGTTTTAAATCATATATAATGGTTTTGATCATTGTACAAGTGTTTTATTCTTTTGTTCTCTATCTTTTTGTGTGTACAGTGTACAATACAATTATTCTAGTAATTTAGAAGTAAGCATTGCTGTATTTTTCAGTCACTGCAAATTTTTACCTAAATCATCAACAACCTTTCTGCTCTTCTATTTTTTTTTAAGTAAATGAACATGTTTTTTTTTTCTTTTTAATCGTTCAAAATTTTGTAATGATGCTTGAAGTTTCAATTTGTTCCTGAAATATTGATTGAGGATTTGGGAGTTACTCTGTAGTGTAGAATAGATACATTCATCATAAGCATTCCAATGTGCATGTTAGCAAGCCTGTACAGGTCAAAATCTTGAGCAGAAGATTGGCATTGCTTTGAAAGATTCAATTGTTTGCAATGTGAGGCTCCCTGTTTGTTTTCTCATTTTAATTGCATAATTTTCTGGAGTTCCCCACAGCACATTCAGCCCCTCCAATAGCATTTGTATTCTGGCATTGTCCACTTCCTGAGAAATTACCAAACATGCGGACAGACAACAATGGCTATTGACTTTGCATATGCAGCCATTGATATAGTTTTCAGCCATTATCTTTGCATATGCAACCATTGCTACAGTCTTCACTTCAGCCTTGTGTTTTGCCATTGGACTGTTTGACATTAACTAATCTGTTTCTATTGTGCATTAATTGTTAGACTGTTTTGTTGGATAACTATGCTGAAGTAACAGAGTTACTTATAAATCCTGATCTTTTGTAAATTTTTTTTTTTTGCAAGATTGAAGTTTTGAATTATGTCACAAGGCTCAAGCTACCATGGTTCCAGAAACTTTCAGAGAAGTACCACTATGTGTAATTGTAGACAACAAGCCTATCAACTCACTTCCTTCACAGATGATAATTTTGGAAGGAGGTTCCTAACGTGTTCAAATTACCGGTATACTACGAGATGTAATTTCTTCAGATGGGTAGATCCATCGATGTGTGAGCATGGAAGGCGTGCCTTGTTTAAATTAATGCAACTGAGAGATTTACTTGTACCTAGTAGGGAAAGAGTGAATAGAAATGTTGAAAATAGAGAGAGTTCATGGAAATTTATTTGTTTTGCATCTTGGTGTATTCTGTTGGGTGTTGTTATTGGGTTATGGGCCTCTCAATTTTATTTTTGAATAACCATACAAATGGTAATACACAAGAGCTATTACAAAAGAGCTATATACTATCAATAGAATTATATATCATCTACTAAACACAAGAGCTAATATAAATGAGTTATATACTATCCATTAAACAAAATAGGTAATACAAAGGAGTCAAATATTATCCAGAGCTATAATAAAAGGAGTCATATATTATTCATTAAACAAAAGACCTATTACAAAAGAGTCATATACTATCCATTAAACAAAATACCTATTACAAATGAGTCATATACTATCCATTAAACAAAAGACCTACTACAAAGGAGTCATACTATCCATTAAACAAAAGAATTATTACAAAAGAGTCATATACTATCCATTAAACAAAAGAGCTATTATAAAAGAGTCATATACTATCCATTAAATAAAAGAGCTATTACAAAAGAGTCATATACTATCCATTAAACAAAAGACCTATTACAATGAGTCATATATCATTCATTTAGAACAAAAGCTAAAACTACTTCCAAGGCTTCTTTTGCTGGCTAAGAGGTGGAGGTATTTGTTGGTTAGACGTTGGAAGCACTGAATGAAGCCTTCCTTCTAAAGTATTTCTCATCTTCAACATAGGCCTAACCACTCGTGTATCTTCCACGACATTCTTCCTTTGTGACTGAATGGTACCTACAAATCACAAAAAGATGAAGTGTAACATTATACAAATAACCATCAATGAAATAAAATGATAAACACAAAACTAATACTCAATTAAAAAAACCTTCTCCTTAAAAGAACTTCTCATTTGACAGTGTGGTCCCTACTACCTATAACTTGAACCTGCACATAATTTTTTTAAATCTTCAAATAACCATCAACGAAATAAAATGATAAATACAAAACTAATACTAAATTAAAAAAACCTTCTCCTTTTTAAAGGAACTTCTCATTTCGACAGTGTGGTCCCTACTACCTATAACTTGAACTTGCACATAATTTTTTTAAATCTTCAAATAACCATCAACGAAATAAAATGATAAACATTGTATAATAATAACATTCAAATAATAAATATTGAGGTTAAAAACAAAAAAATATCCAATATCACTATAATAATAGTAAATTCACCTCAACTAAATTCAAAACATTTGTGGCATTGTTTTGAACCTTCTTGTCTTCCCTTGGTTGCCCACTTCCCTTACAAGTCCTTGCATTATGTCCCGGAACTCCGCACTTTGAGCACCTCACAACTTGGCCATGCTTAGTCATTTTGTAAGGATTCTTCACTTTCTCATCTGCACCCCTAATCCTTTGTTTTTTAGGCCTTCCATGCATCTTTTTGGGCTTTGGAGGATCTATGCCTGACAAGTGTGTCTCTGTCCATCCTGTCTTGTCAGGTATTGGATAAATGATCGGTTCATATAACTTAATGTATGTATCATTTGTGTATGCAGAGAATATAAAATTCTCAGGCTCTTGATCATGCATCCAAATGGTTGAACATGCATGTGAGCACGGTATCCCATTCAAGTCCCATCTTCGACAATTGCATGATCGTTGGGTCAAGTTTACAATAAATTGTTTTTCCTTATAAATCACTTGAAAATGACAATCCCCAGCATAAGTAGTTTGACACTCAAATGAATTACACTTAGCAATCTCCAATTTGATCCTAATATTTTTGCATATATCATGATCATCCTTCTTCGCGCCATCTCCTTTCAATTGAAATCTTCTCATTAATTTCATCCTAATCATCTCCATCATCGTTATTAGTGGCTTGTCTCTTGCTTTTAAGATGTAGTTATTGAAGCTCTCATTAAGGTTATTCACCAACAAATCACATTTGGATCTCATGCTTAAGAATGCCTTACACCATGATCTTGGGTCCATGGTTACCAAATAATTGTAGCCACTAGCATCCAATGCCTTTATCCTCTCTAAGGTGTTATTGAATTCCCTTGGAGTGGAACAGTTTGCAACCTCCCACAACAAATTTTTTAATCCCTGGCCCTTGTGTCCTTTATCCCTGAAGTTAGCATAGAGGTGTCTAACACATATTCTATGATCTACATTTGGCATAAGCAACTGAAATGCTTGCGTCAGACCTTACATAGAATGAAAATTATACAAAACATGAGAAAAAACTTCAATTGAGCACTTTATGCATAACATATATACAATACTACAAAAAAATAGCATTACCTTTTGCCTATCGGATATAAATGTCTAGTCACGTTCTGCCACTCCTCCAATATCAATTAACAATATTTCCAAAAACCAAACCCATGTATCCTTATTCTCTATCTCAACAACAGCATAGGCTATTGAAAATAAATTTTCATTCTCATCCCTCCCGATAGCTGATAGTAATTGTCCTCTAAATGGAGACTTCAAATGGCAACCATTTAGACCCATGAATCTTCTACATCCAACCAAAAATCCTGACTTCATGTCTTCCTATGAGACATACATTCTCTTAAACACGTGATTCCCTAATGCACCAAGGTTGGCAACATGTACCTTCACTGTACTACCTAAATTGTGGTCAAGAAGGGTTTGGGCATAGTCATAAAACCTCTTATACTGAAGACTCTACTCTCCATGAATAGCCCTCATGGCCTTTTTCTTCGCTCTATAAACCTGATGCAATGTCACATCAGTCTTCAGATTTTCAGTCATCTCTGTCATTATATTGGAAACCTTCCAATCTGGGTTTCTTCTTAATTTCTCTAGATATTTATTTTTCAGATAACTCGAAGTGATCTGCCTATTCTAATAGGCTCTCGAACAAGATTGCTTTGGATATAAAGTTCTAATTTGAAATGTACTTTCACCTTTTAATTTGATTCCATATATTCTAAATTTGCAATTCTTTGCACATTCAACTATGACTTTATCAGGATCATTCTTCTTCCATTTTAAGTCTTTCCCTTATTGAATGTTCCATTCACGTATTGCAGTTCTAAAAATGGCCACATTAAGGAATTTTTGACCTATCGTAAAGACTATATTATTCATGTCTTTATCAGGCCTGAACTTATCATATTTTGATGTAGGACAATCTTCATCACTACTCACTGGTGGAGATATCAACTCATCAGAGGGTGCATATTGTGATTGATCATCGATATCTAAATAATTGGTAGGTTCAACTTCCCTCATCGTGAGTTGTCTTGGTACCAAACTTGTTCTTTTATGTGAATTTGTCTGAATAACCTCCTCACTTATAAATATAAAATAAATATTAATATACAACTACCCATATAACTAAACACTGTCTAGAAGTTATTAATGAACTCAAAATTATATCAATGGAGTGAGATAATCAATTTACCTGCCAAGTCATAAATTTCTTTATCACTGCTTACCACCTCTTTCCAGTAGGGGTCATCCTCAGTGCTGCTGCTATATTCTTCACTTACTTTCTCAAATTCATCATCTTCTTCCACTGACACATCATAGATGTCACTCATTGTGTCTATCAAATATATTGAAATCTTCATATCTGGCTTCTAAATATATATAGCTCTAACATGCTTTCAATATCAGCATCTGACACAATGTGCATAAGCCCTATGTTCAAACTCTGATCCGGGACAAGATAGTGAACAGAGACGCTTGGTTTCACCATAAATTTTTGTAATTCGTGCATTAGCTCAAAGTATGACACTACATTTCTATCCATAGGGTTTATAGTTGCCACACTACCTCCTATATAGGTAGTCTCCTCCAATCCCCTATATAGTCTACCACCATAGTGAACAATAAAATTTATATTTGATTTATTTGAACCTGTATACAAAAATTTGAAAATTTGTAAGTACATAAGACATTAAAAAATAAAGTTAGTCTAAGTATGATTATATTGTGAGTTCATAAGTGTATAATGCATTAAAAAATAAAGTTGATTCATTTTTCATATAAAATATTCTATAATTTGTTAATACAATTACATTTAATTCATAATATCACCACTACTTTCTTTTCCAATTATTTTTCATTTTCTATATAAAAGTCTCTAGCTCCAAAGCTATTTTTTTAGAATCAGCAATGACTTTATAATTTTTCTATTCCATTAGAAAACAAACTCTATAATTTCATCAGCTCACTTTCACTATCATAGTATAAACATGGAGGACCACTATATAATTTATCTATAATTCATTAAAAAACAAACTCAATAATTTCATAATCACACTTTCACTGCCATGACATAAACATGGGGAACCACTATCAACTTTTCTATTCTATTATAACACATAATTTGTAATTTTATCACCACATTTCTACTACCATAGCATAAACATAATGGGACCACTATACAACTTTTCTATTCTATTATAAATCAGAATCTACCATCACCACACTTCAACTAACACAATATAAACACAGTGGGACCACTAAAATTATCATAGTGGCCAACAAAACAACATTCAATTGATAGAATAAATTACATTAAGGGGACAGAATCTGTAGATGTTCACATTTTTTTATACAATCTGTTCTCATTTCGACTTCTATACTTGAACCTTTCTCCTCCATAGCAAGATAAAAGCAAAATCACGGCTGCTTGGGTTGATGGTGCTCGTGGAGTTGATGATTAGACAATGACTGCTTTGGTTGGCTGCTTTCAGTCACTGGAGTTCGACAATCTGCTTCACTGGAGCTCACGGTGGCCGTCATCTCTCCTTCCGGTAGTGGCTGCGATGCTTCTCGGTGGTTGGCGCGATGCTTCTCTGGATCTAGATTGTGGGTGCGATGCTTCTCGTGGGTGCATTCGTGGATATGGAACTGGATTTTGCTGATGGGTGAGGTGAAAA
This sequence comes from Gleditsia sinensis, assembly GCA_037074535.1. Lineage (NCBI taxonomy): Eukaryota > Viridiplantae > Streptophyta > Magnoliopsida > Fabales > Fabaceae > Gleditsia > Gleditsia sinensis. The sequence goes on along the minus strand of CM073468.1, from coordinate 64,042,737 downwards.
AAAAAGGGAGTTTTTTTAAAAATGAAATTAATTTTTAAAATAAAATGAAATTTTTTGAATAAACATTGAGTTATTTTTAAAAAAAGAAATTAAAGGGGATAGGTTTGTAATTTCATATCCCAAAAAATTTGTTTTTTTTTATAAAAATAGAGATTGAGGGGGAAATTACCATAAAAATAAACATGAGGGGAGAAATTGTTGCAATTAAAAGAAAGGGGGAGATTGCAATTGTTCCAATAGATGAGGGTGGCAAAGTGCATTTTACCCATGTCCTTTATGTGCCTTTTTTCTCTTTTAACTTAATATCTACTAGCAAGCTTACAACCTTTTATCCATATTGTCTAATATTTCATACAGATTCTTGTTTCATCTAGGATTTTCACTCTTGGAAGATGATTGGATTAGCTAAGAAGCTGAATGGGTTATATCAACTCACCAGGTCACATCCTTCTGAATACTCACCTTCTTTGACTTGTATTGTTTCATCATCTACTACTGCTAACATTTGGCATTTTAGATTGGGCCATTTATTTGCTCTTAGGTTAAAATTGTTAAAACTACTTGATAGCTCTATTACAGTCCCTATGTCAAGTCATTGTCATATTTGTCATTTTGCCAAACAAAGAAAATTATCCTTTCCAATTAGCTCTTCAGTTTCAAATACATGTTTTGATTTGATTCATGTTGACATATGGGGTCCATCACATGTGGTCTCTTTTTATCGCCATAAGTATTTTTTTACCATAGTAGATTATAAGAGTCGTTTTACATGGCTTTTCCTCATGAAAACCAAGTTTGAAGCCTAGTCCCCCTCTTTCTCAAAAGCAAAACACTTTTGTTTTTCCAATCGAAATCAAAGCAACTATTTATAGGCTCTCGACTTTACTTCTTTGGTAAAGTAGAACATCGTCTTTTGAGTATCATTTAGATTTGTGAATTTTGCTTTTCTTCATCTTCATGATGAGTTTCGTTTAGATCTATGGTTTCTTTATCCTTCGTCTTTGTGATGTCGTACTCCGAAGTTGTGAACAATCAAAGATATGTAGTTCTTGTGACGACAAGGCCGGAAGATAGTCCATCAAGTCCCTATTATTTGCATCCTAATGAAAATCCATCCTTGGTTCTTGTTACTCCTGTTCTTTCTGGACCTAACTATTATTCATGGTGCTAATCGATGAGGATGGCTCTGTTGTCTAAGAACAAGCCAAAATTTGTCTTCAATCTGATGATGAGGATGACTCTCGAAGCTTTTCTGAAGTTTAAAACTATGACAGAATTACAATATGGATACAAACTGAAATGTCTTCAATTTGATGGTGGAGGAGAATACAAGTCTTTCTCCACTGTTCTTCAACAATACAGTATCTTACATCGATTTAGCTGTCCACACGTTCATGAATAGAATGGATCTGCTAAACGAAAACACATATACATCACAAAAATTAGACTTACCTTGCTAGCTGATGCATCATTACCATTAAAGTACTGGTCTGAAGCTTTTACCGCAGCTGTCTATCTTATTAACAAGCTGCCTACTCAAGTGTTGAAAAGCAAGACTCTTCATGAATCACTGCTTGGTGCTGAGCCAGATTACTCACATATGAGGGTCTTTGGGTGTGCCTGCTTCCCTTTACTAAGACCCTATTCCCATCACAAGTTTGACTTCTAGTCAGTTGAATGCATGTTCCTTGGATATAGTATGACTCACAAAGGTTACAAGTGTATGGATTCAAATGGCAAAATCTACATATGCAGAGATTTCATTTTTAATGAAACTAAATTTCCCTACAAAGACTTTTTTGTTGCACCTACAAAATGTGTTAAAACTCCAATACTTGTTTTGGTTCAACCACCTCTCATAGTACCACAAAAAATTCATTAGTCTTCTATGACAGATCTTGGTATTCATAACTCTGCTTCTGCTACTGATATAAGGAGTAATTATCATATTCCCACAGTAATTGTTGAAAATTCGAGTATATCACCTACAGTCTCTGAATCTCCACCTGTCTCTATATCTCAACATCTAGAAATCAGAAACAATAATACTTCTTCATCAAACACCTTGGCGCCAACTCACCCTATGACTACAAGAGCCAAAGCAGGGATTTTTAAACTGAAAGTTCTAATGGTTCACAATGAGCCACACTCAGTCTCCCAAGCCTTGACAATCCCTGAATGGAGGAATGCAATGATAGAGGAATATTCAGCCTTGATTAAAAATTAGACATGGGAATTGGTTAAACTGCCAACAAAGAGAACTCAAATTGGATGCAAATGCGTGTTCAAGGTTAAGAAGGATGCAAATGGCTCACTTCTGAAGTATAAGGCAAGGTTAGTTGCCAAAGGGTTCCACCAACAAGAAGACTTTGACTATTCAGAAACCTTTAGCCTTGTAGTTAAACCTACTACCATCCGGATTATACTCACTCTTGCATTGTCCAGGCAATGGAGCATACATCAGTTAGATGTAAATAACACCTTCTTGAATGGGGTACTACAAGAGGAAGTTTACATGCAACAACCCCCTAGTTTTGAACATACAGATGGTAGCTTGGTGTGCAAGTTAAAGAAAGCCTTATATGGCCTTAAACAAGCCTTGAGAGCATGGTTTGATAAGCTCACCACAATGTTATACAAGCTCAGTTTCTCCTCAAGCAAGTGTGACTATTCACTATTCATCAAGGTGACTCCTCTGCATACGACTTACATTTTAGTTTATGTGGATGATATTCTTATCACTAGTATATCTACGTGTTACATTATGCCTTAATTCAAACACTCAATAACAAATTTTCCCTTAAAGACCTTGGTTTGCTGAATTATTTTTTGGTCGTTGAAATAAAAAGTTTGAAGGATGGTTCTTTACATTTATCTCAGAGTAAATATATCAAGAAAATTTTGATTAAAGCAAAATTGGCTTTTGCTAGAAGTCTTCCTACTCCTGTGGCTGTTGGTGTAAAACTAGCTGCAGATGACAATGACTAATTTGATTATCCTCAACTATTTCGGTCAGTGGTAAGGGCACTAAAATATGCCACGATCACTTGACCAGAGCTGTCTTTCAGCATAAATAAGGTGTGCCAATTCATGCATCGATATCTTAAGTCTCATTGGAGGGCAGTCAAGCGAATTCTTAGGTATCTAGGCGGCACCTTATCATTTGGTTTACATATATAGAAATCAAATACTCTTGAGTTAGTAGGATACTCTTATGTTGATTAGGCTGCTTATATAAATGATCGAAGGTCAGTATCTGGTTCTTAAAATCAAGTATCATGCTGATGGGAGTGTTGAACTATACAAAGCCATGTTAGTTGCAAAAGGGTACACTCAACAACATGGGGTTGATTACCTTAATACCTTTTTTCTTGTGGCTAAGTTAACAACTATCAGAACCCTTTTAGCTCTTGTTGCCATTCATAATTGGCACCTTCACCAACTTGAGATTAACAATGCTTTTTTGCATGGTAATTTACATGAGGAAGTCTAAATGATTCCTCCACCTAGTTTTCTCAACCCCAATTCCACTTGAGTTTGTAAGTTAAATAAATCTTTATATGGTTTGAAGCAAGCTAGCAGGCAGTGAAATGCTAAACTAACCTCAGGTTTACTCTCCTGAGGGTTCTCTCAAGCTTACTCTGATTATTCTTTTTTCGCTAAGCAACATGGCACATACTTTATTGCATTATTGGTATATGTTGATGATCTTATCTTGGCAAGTGATGATTTATCATTAATTTCTGCAGTTAAAAGTTTTTACATGACTCTTTTAAAATCAAGGATCTAGGTACTTTGAAATATTTTCTTGGTTTTGAAATTGCTCGGTCCAATTCAGGCATCAACATGTGCCAACGTAAGTACACATTAGATCTTCTTGATGAAACTGGTTTTTTAGATTACAGAACAGTTGTTACTCCTATGGTGGTTCTCTTTAAAACTACCACCTCTACAGCTACTGCCCTTACTAATGTTACTTCATACAGACGACTAATTGGGAAGCTCTTATATTTGTGCAATACTCAACCTGATCTTAGCTTTGCAGTTCAACACTTGTCACAATTTTTAGATTATCCCACTGCTCTCCATTTACAAGCTGTTCATCACATCCTCAGATACCTCAAGGGTAGTCCAAGCCAAGGATTATTTTTCTTAGCTTCTGCTTCTCTACACTTTACAACCTTTTCTGATTCGGACTGGGCTTCATATGCTGTCACCAGAAGATCAGTAACTGATTTTTGCATATTTATGGGCAGCAGTTTGCTGTCTTGGAAATCTAAGAAACAACATACTGTTTCTAGATTTTCATCTGAAGCTGAATGTAAGGCTCTTGCATCAGTCACCTGTGAGTTACAATGGCTTCATTTTTTGTTCAAAGGTCTGGGTAACTCTCATACTCTTCTAGTTACTATATACTGTGATAATCAATCTGCCATGCATATTGCCAAGAACCTCGTTTATCATAAGAGAACAAAACATATTAAAATTGACTGCCATATTGTCAGAGAAAAGATTCAGTCTAGGTTTATCCATCTTTTACCAGTTGCATTCTCTAACCAGTTGGCTGATTGTTTCTCAAAGCCTCTTGCTTCTGCCTTGTTCTATCAGTCAATCTCCAAGCTAGGCATACAGAATCTATATGCTCTAGCTTGAGGGGGCTATTAGGAATAGTTTTATTCTGACTATTGTATTTTCCGTTTGTATTTTTTTTATTGGTTAGAGAGTGGTTAGTTACTGTTAGATGGTTTAGTTAGAAATAGTCCAACTAAGCAAGAAGGTTACAGTAGGTTGGTATTTGTCTTTTTTGGTTTTCTGTATATAAACCTGTTGTAAGTTTTTTCCAGAACATAATAAAGATTTCTCAATTCTCACTTTCCCAATATGTTTGGATTAAATTATCTCTCCTTACAATTTTAAAAACTCATTTTCTCCTAGTATGCCATCGTAATTTTTTTGGGGACATTGATTCATAGAAACATGATGGAATTGATTATGTATATAAGACATATAAGTCAATAATATCAGATGATTAAGAAAGACATACTGTAAATAAAGTTAAAATACTAAGCTCGTACTTGACAGCAAAGAGAAGATAAAGAAAATAAAAATAACACGCTTTTATTAATTTAAAGCTACAACAGTAAAATTTACATTTTATCATCACAAAAAACAACTATCATAACAAAAATATAGTTTGATAAAAACAACTATCATAACAAAACTAATTTAAAATTTTCAAAGAACATTACAAAATAAACTTTAGAAGAAAAAAATTATAATTTGCGAAACTTATATCTGAATTAATAAATTTTATTTATTTATTAAATATTATTTTTATCAAACTATTTTTTTCAAACTTACTTTATAAAATTCTTTGAAACTTTAATGAAATCAAATTCGAATTCTTGTTTTGATGATGCTACGGGAACTAGCTTCCTGCGTGTAGACTTTGTTTATTCTTGGACGTGACACTTTAACCCTTTTTTTATAAAAGAAAAAAATTGATATCATATATATAGTAAAAAAAAACATATACATGTGGCTTTTTGTTTTTTCTTGTTTGGGTATAGACATGGTTTATGAAAGTTATTATTGTTAAAAATTTTCAAAATGTTGCATAGATTAAAGGGAAAAATGCATTTTTCCACCTTAAAGTATTGGTGTAATTGCAATTTGCTCCCTTTTTTTTTTTAATTTGAACAATGTTCCATCTATTCTTTCATATAGTTGCAATTCACCTCTCTGCTATTAATTTTAATGTTAAACTTAATTTTTGGAGATTTAAAATGTCTAAATTACTCTTTAAAAATACGATTTTTTGATTTTTCTTTTGAAAAACAAAAACAAAATTTTAAGAATAATTTAGACATTTTACGTCTCCAAAAGTTAGGTTTAACATCAAAATTAATAGTAGGGAGGTGAATTGTAACTATATGAAAGAATAGGAAGAACATTGTTCAAATTAAAAGAAGAGGGGACAAATTGCAATTACACCAATACTTCAGGGTGGCAAAATGCATTTTCCCCTAGATTAAATGATTATCAAAGATATTCATTTAATAACTTGTACCACCTAAAAAATATTTATTCAATAAATTATTTAATTCATAGATAAATTTTTTTTTATTAAAGATAAATGAGAGATTATAATTTTCTTAATCTATGAGTTAAGAACACTCAAACTGACGTGTCCAACACTAGTATATATATATATATATATATATATATATATATATATATATATATATATATATATATATATATATATATATATATATATATATATATATATATATATATATATTCCAACACTAGTATTTACAAGGGATTCGTTTGAAATTAGATCAGAAGTATAGTAACTATAATTATATTTTAATTTGACACCTCGAGACAAAGTTAACTGAATCCAAAACTCACTCTCAACTCTCCCACCTTTGGGAATTGGGCGCAATCGGTAGCATATATTTGTCCTTTGACTGATATATTAAATCTTTTAATAAATTGAAAATAATTTTATAAAATCTTAAATAACGCAATCAATTTTATAAAATGTTATCGAAAGTGTTAAAAATTGATTCATTAATAAAAAATATATAATAAGTAAAATTTAAAAAAATAGAGTCAAACCTCAAAAAATAAGTATAACATTTAAGAAGAGATAATACAACTCTCAACTTGATCTAAATGTTAAATTTTTTAGAAATAATTTTTCTTCCCAATTCACTTGTATTGTCAAGAATTTTAAAAGATAAAGTATAAATCTTTAAAGAAATTTATTATGAAGAGATGAAAAACTTTCGGAAAAAAATTACTTTCATAAAGGGAGAAGACAAAAAAAAAAGCCGTGACATATAATTTTATTAGTTTTTTTAAGATATTGTCATGCTCCTAATTTAAGGACACGTAAAACATATACTTTATAAATAGATATTTACAATAACTTGCATAATATACTTCTTTATCATTGAAATGGATATATATAAGTTCTCTCATTTATACACAATATACAGACCAAGTTTATAAATATCAGAGTACCAATAAAAGTATACAGACCAAGTTTATAAATATCAGAGTACCAGTAAAAGTATACAGACCAAGTTTATAAATATCAGAGTACCAGTAAAAGTAGAAATCATACATGTAGCGTTCAGAGCATACTTTAGAATACAAATACAATATAAATTAAAATCTACCCTAGAAAAAAAATAGACTCACCAGAGAATGTCACTTAACTGATAACCTATATGAAGAGAAATGACTAAACTATGTATTTTTATCTGAAAAATGTAAAAATATCGTGTAATGAGTTTGACAACTCAGTGAACAGATAATACCTCATATAACCTTTTAAGTCAACATATGAATGTACTCATATTTTAAAATTTGTCACAAAGAAAATACAGTTTGGAAGTATATCTATATGAGACCCACATTTTAAATATTCTCAAAATAAAAGATATTCATATATCCAAAACTATATATTGTATTGTATGATTATTAAACAAATGTTGTTATACATCAAAATATTTCACATGAAAATATTAGGAAGATCCCATATCAGAATTCCAATCCTACCATATTTTGGTGGTGTAAAATTTGTCTAAATTCAGCATCTCAGCTGAGGTTTGTCCTACCACCATTCAAGAGGAGACGCGAAGGGATTTTAATATAGGCATTTCTCAAGCACACAGCAAGGGACAGTAAATCACATATCTATAGTCAACATCTCGTCCAGATATGAGGCATTCCCCTCTCCTTCACATATCATATCTCGTGTGTTGGCCGTCACACGAGGCTAGCTGTAATATCCCATAATTTTTATTTTTTTTAAATGATAATGTTTTGTTATAAACAAATATTTTTTTATTTTTTTAAAAAAATGATTATGTTCTACTAAAAGTAAGTATACTTTTAATTAAAATAATTATTGTTTTACTTAAAATAATTATATTGGCTTCTAATAAATTTTTGTTTTATTTTTAGAAATATTATTTCTTTTATTATGTGTAAAGATATTTATTTTGTGATTTGTTTTATTAAGATTTTTATCAAGAAAAATCATGATTTAAGAGTTCAACTAAAGTTTTATAAGAATGTAAATTTAAAAAAAATTGGGATGTTTAAGGATGAAAAACAGTATTTATATGAATATATATAAAATAAAATTTCATTATAAAACTATTAAATAATTATTATTATTATTAAAAAAATAAAAGAAAAAATGGGAAGGGGGAGACGGAAATCGAAACGAAGAATTGCAGAATTTCTGAAACCGATGAATAGTGAAATAGTGTGAATAGTAACCTTTATTTTTCTCTTTAGATCTGGAGTGTCTACAAGCCTCCGATCTCAAAACTAATGGTATCAATGGATTCAAGAGGGAGAGTACTATGATTTTGACCGAACAATTTTTCAAATCAACCGTTGAATCGCCGTAGATCGGAAATAGAAAATCTCATAAAAAGGTAAACTCGGAAACTCTTACTTAGAGACCTCAAATTGAAAATCTAACACCGTAAATGGATTCAGGAGCTAGATAAACCTTAGGTAATAAAATTTTTCAGCTATTTGACAACTTTTTGTTCTTGATGAATAGTATTTTTTGGCGATAAATAGTATTTTTCGATTATGAATAGTGACCAAGTTCTCTGAGTTATTTCTTTAAATTTTGGACCCTCCAGACACATTTTTGAAGTCTGTTTAGTCAAATGTGGATTGAAAAAGTGCATTTTGGAGCTGTCCAATATAGAGCCCTTACCTTGTGAATAGATAATTCTATCTATGACGTACCATATGCTTTTCTTGAACTTTAATTAGATAATTGATTATGATTACAAGTTATTTATACTTTTATATGTATCTGAAATGGATTAAAGTGTCTGAATTATTTACAATCTGGAATATGGTTCAAGAAGGGTATAGTTTTCAAAATAGATTTCTGAACTTATGGTCTATCTGATATTACATAAATTTTTCATTAAATGGTAAAGTGAATATTTATCCACGTGGCATTGATTTATAAAGCTATATGATTGCCTCTAGAAAGGGCATGTACATGTGATAAACCCTTATTGGGAGATTTATGATAGATGAATATATATTGGGACTGAAAGTCTGTATTATATTGAGAATTTTATACTGAATTATATGGTATATGTGCATATGGTATTTTCTATGGAGGAATCATATTGGAAACACTGTTTGCTAACAGAAGGGAATGTTAGTCCTGGTGCACCTTGACACCTTAGCTAGCAAGGGCGGTGCTAACCTCATGTGACGGCCAACACACGGAAGTCATGTGTTCTTTGGAGAGAGCGAGATGCCTCCTATATACGTGTTACAGATGATATGTGATTTGGCCTCCCTTACTATGTGCTTGAGATTATTATTGGGTTTGATATGGAAACCCCCTAAAGCAAGTGAAATCTTTTATTGCATAACAATATTGTTTTATAATCATATTGTACTGTATTTGGTTTTGAAATATTGGGCTATATCGTGAAATGAGGATATTTGAAATACGAGTCCCATATGGATGTACTTCTAAATTGTACTTTCTATGTGATAAATTTTAAAGTATGAGTATATCCATATGCTAATCTAAGAGGTCATAGGAAGTATTATCTACTCACTGAGTTGTCAAACTTACTACACGATACTTATATTTTTTTTCCAGATAAGAATATAGAGTTTGGTCCTGCAACTACGTGGTCAACTAGGTGTCATACTCTCTGGACGAGCCTATGTTATTTCCAAGACTCACGTTATTTGGATTGTATTGTATTTGTATTTTAGAATATGCTCTATATACTACAGGCAGGATCCATGCTTCTACTGTACTTTGATGGTTATGGACTTAGTTTGTATATGGCATATGTATGGGAGAACCTATATGTATCTGTTTCCTTGATAAAGGATTGAAATATTCATATTTATGAAAAATATATGTTCATGGTATACGTATTTTACCCGCCCTAACATTAGGGACGTGACACTAGCACCACCCTTACTAGTTGAGGTATCAAGGTGCACCAGAGCTAACATCACCTCCACAAAAATTATTATTTACACATATGCCATATCATTCAAAACAAAAGTTTCAATATAATTCAGAATTTTCAGTTTCAGTACAATTCCTTTATCAGAAACTTTTCAATCAGGGTTGTCACATATTCATACATTTTTTCAAGGCAACTTTATAAATTTACATATCAATGCCATGTGTACAAAATTTTTTTTTTACCATATGATGAGAAATACATTTAGAATCACATATTCAATGAGTTCAAAAAATGTATTTTCAAAACTATACTCTTCTTGAACTATATGCTAGATAGTAAACAAATCAAATAATTTAATCAATTTCAAAGACATAAAAATATAAATAACTTGTAAACAGAATCAATTATACATTTAAAATTCAATAAGAACATATGTTAAGTCATAAAAAGAATTATTTACTCACAGGGTAAGGCTCCAGGTTAGACAGCCCCAAAATACATTTTTTCAATTCAAAATTTAAGAAATGACTTCGAAAACTTGGTCAACTGATGAGGTGGCACTGTTCACAGCTGAAAATACTGTTCACATTGGTGGAATCACCATTTTGTGCCGATTAGAATTACTATTTACACAATGTTCAGACACTGTTCACGTAAATAAAAATATTATTCATAGTTACTATTCATCGAAGAACAATTTGCAAAATTAGAGTACCAAATCATATTGTTTGATTGTGAAATTCATCATACATCCAATATTCTATATCTTTAACAAAACTTTTAACTTGGAAGCTCGAAAAATCATAAAAAAATCTAGCATTTTAAAAATATTACCTATTGCCTTTCCGTTCACGATTTTTCGGCGAATATCTGGCGAGTTTTTGACAAAATTGATTGGCGGGTTTTGAAACTCTCATCGCTACGAGTCCAACGGTACCTCCGATATCTCAATTGGATGTCTAGAATGAGAGATATCTTAGAGAGAAATTTGACTTTAGAGAGAGAAGGAGAAAGATGAAATTTTTCTGCGTTGAACCTCTCATTCTTCACGCTTGCATCTCCCTTTTTTTTTACTTAATATTACTTAATAATTGAATATTTAAAATTTATTTTTTAATTATATACATAATAATATTATTTTTCATCTTAAAGTATTTTAAAAATTTTTAAAAATTTATATTCTTGTAAAACTTTAATTGAACTCTTAAATCATAATTTTTATTGATAAAAATTTTAATAAAACAAATCACAATATAAAATATCTTCATATATATTAAAATAAATAAATTTATAAAAATAAAAAAATTATTTAAAGCCAAATATAATTATTTTAAGTAAATAATAATAATTTTAATTAAAACGTGTTTGCTTTTAGCAAAATATAATTATTTAAAAAATAAAAATATATTTATTTATAACAAAATATTATTATTTAAAAATTACGGGATATTATATATAGAAGATAAAAATTATAAAATAACTTAGTAAAAACTACTTTTTTTCAATAATTAAAATAAATGATTATTTTCTTAATTTTTAATTTATATAAATTATCATTTTTTAAAATATCTGTAATAACCATTAAATAATAATATGCCACTAGAGTCATATTGTTATTTATTGACAAGTGGTGCCTAAAATTTTTAAAATTTTTAAAATTCTGATTAATAAATTATATATATATAATTACAACATCCAATGAAAATATATAAAACTTCATACGATTTTAAAGTTGCATTTAATAAAATTAGAAGTTAAAGTTGCCATTAGAGTCACACAGCCATTTATTAATGAACGGTGATCTATTTTTTTTTTTAATTTTTAAAATTTTGATTAATAAATTTAAAAAATATATAATTATAACATTCAACGAAGATATTTAAAGCCCTACAATAGTTTAAAAGCATTTAAAATTTTGATTAATAAATTAAACTATGTATATATAGTTATAACATTCGATGAAAATATTTAAAATTATATATGTAAGAACTATTGCTTAATTGATTGTGCAATGACTTCTTTTAACCACATTATAATTGACAAAAGAGACCAGATAAAACTTTTCACAGTCAGCCACTGATACTATGCAAATTTTAATCTTTTGATATCAAGAGTTCATGCTGATATGCTCAACCCTCTCAAAGGAGATTCCCTGACGTCCCACTATAAGTTGCGGTCCTATGTTGATTTCTGTGCTAAATTGTTGATATAAGTGTTATGAAATCGACAGATTCATATATGGGGTTGAAAATGAATCCCTATGATTTCTTTTTCTACAGAGATTATATACTTTTATGTATAAAGTCAAAGTTGTAAAAATAAAGAACTCCTTTTTCACTTTTCTTTTTTGTGCCTCCTTACTTGCTTAAAGAATGAAGTACATTTTTTTTATAATTTATATTTAAACACATTTTAATACAAATAATGCTATCTCAAATATGCTAAAGCATCACAAGGGTAAATATAAATAAAATTAAGTTAAAAAATGTAAATTACAATTACATTTCATAATTAGAAAACAATATAATGTTAGTAAATAAAAAATAAAATATCATAAAATAAAACGATTACATAATAAATGTAATAATAAATAAATAAATAAATAATTAAACACAAATATAAAAATAACAAAACATGTAAAAAATTTAAAAGATAATATAAATAACTTAAAAGAGTTGAGAGACTTTTTAATAATTATTAAATATAATTTTACAAAAATTATAGATAAGTTAATGAGGAAATTTTAAAAATTAATAAATTGAAAAATACACTTAATTTATTTTTAAAAATATCAAATTTAGTATATATTAATTTTGTGGTATTTTATGTTTGTGCTAATATTGGTGGTCCTAATCCTCAAAAAGAATATTCTAACTTCTAACTTAAATGGTAAAAAAAATGAATATAATTAATTTTTTTTATCATGCATGTAATTCAAGATTTCAGATAAAACGTGTTGCTCTAGCCACATTCAGTTTTTGCATGATGCCTCATTTTTCTCTGCACAAGTTCTATAATTGACAGGCATATCACTCTGGAATTTATTTTCACTCCATTCTCTTCCAAGATTAATACTATTTGATGAATGCAGGTTTTGATTGTCTTGTTGTGAAGCTAAACTGCATGCAATGGTAATATTTGATGAAGGTAATTTTTGTTTTAGCTCGCTATCTGCTATCTTCTCTTTTTTTTTTTACGCACTTGGATAATCATGTAAAAGAAGAAACTAATGTGATTAGCAATTGAAGTGTTTGGAGAATAATCTATAATCTGAATTGCTATTGAATATTATTTCCATAGCTTAGCTTTTACCTGAAAACATTGCAAATAAAATTTGGTGGTTTTTGGACCAACTTTGGATAGCAGGCCCTGTTTCCATTTTCTGGCAAAGTTCTAACAGGAATATAAACTCTCGGTGAGAGGGAAGTGGTCCAATTAATCAAAGTTATTATTAAAATGTCACGTCCCGAATTTTATCCGAACACGAAATCGACACGAAATAAAAATTTATTTTTACTCTATAAGCTTAATTGTCGCATTTTGAATCTAAAACTCAATAATCAGTCTGATTAAGCATGTGATCACATAATCACTTTTTAAAACTTTAAGCACGTATAAAACATAAATAAAGATTTAACTTCAAAACTATATCGGTCATATTTTTCATTCCTTATTATACATATATTTTACATTTCTTCTCACGAATCAAAAACGAGGATCCTATCTGTGATAATATGGAGCAACTTTAGAGTACAAATATATAAGACAACAAGAAACAAAACCCATCAAGACAAATTTAGACTCACCTAAAAAATTTTACTGCTTCAACGCATGCCTTCAATTTTAAACTTATCTGAAAACATTTAAAAGAATGAGGTGAGTCTTGCGACTCAGTGAGTAAATAACACAATTATAACATGTAGAAAAATTATATTATATATTAAGTTATGATTCAACTTATGAATATTTTGAAGTATTCTTGCTAATTTTGTTTACTTATTCTCATTAGAAATAAGTTATGAATAGTATCTTTATTTTTAAACTTCAAATTCATACTTTTGATCATTCATTTATCATGGTTTAACTCAATCTCTTACTTTTCCTTATTTAGTTTCATCATCATATACATATAGGCCTCTAAGAGACTCGTTGACTTTTCTCAGTCACTTTCTTTTATTGTTCCTCCTTTAAGTAGACACTTGAATATTTTTACGTGCAAAACTTTGCACACGCTGTAACAAATGGGCTAGATCCACTTTATCATCTTTCTTAAAATTGTGCCACTATATTATTATGCTCTTACGTCAAATAAAAATATCTTATGTTGTTTGTGTACATATATATATGTATTTGATACTCAAGCTATATATATTCAAGAGTATAATTAAAGTAAAATAATTATATTAATTTATTATATATTAATAAGACTTATTCTTTTATTAATACCTTTCAGTTTTATTTTTAAATTATTATTATCTTTAACGTATTTTATTTAATTTGAAAGATTCCAATTCAGAATCATTTCAACATATCCAAGCACATGGCCTGGTAAGAGAAAATCACCATTTTACCTAAGTACACAGTAAGGGTGGGTAAATCACCACATACATGTCTTATCCCAAGCACATAGCAATGGGGCGTGTAAAATCATCATATTCTCTTTATTCATATAATAAAGTTGGGAGGAGCTTCCCTTAACTCCCTAACCTTTCCATATGATGACTGTCCTAAATACATAACAATAGGACGGGTAAATCACCACATTCTCATCATAGGTAACCAGGCCAAATGCCACTGGCTATTGGAGGAGATATACCTCAACTCCATATTTATTCATAATCCAATCTTCATGTGCTCGTTCGCACAAGGGGCTAGCAACTCCCTTGTTAGCTAGAGTTACAAGGTGCACCAAGACTAGCTATCTCTGTCGCTAGTTGACAATATTTCCAAAAAAGAATCTAATGTAATTATTATTAATTTTATTTATTTATTTCATTGTTTTCAGGTTTTAGAAATAAAGTATCGTTTTATTCAATATCAAGTGATAACCTATTGTGATCACATAATCATAATCATTATATTCAGTGGATACTTTACCATCATTGAATATCAAATTTAATAATCATCACACTTAGTCATATCACTTTCATTCATTCATTATTTTTTACTCATTTATATTTTTAAGGTGTACGTATACATATCTATGTGTTTACTTGAATCAAAAAATTTCAATTTGATAGTTATACCTCATTTCCTTACATATAACCTTATAATCTTGTATCAATATTTATTATTTCAATATCCATTAGGGTTGTCATCATTAAATATTATTTGAGATGCCATTATACATAAATATTCACATACTTATATGTGTTCATAGTATAAATATCATATGTTATGGAAGATCATCATATTAAATTTTTCGGTTAGAACATTTTACACTATCGGGATAAAATATACCCAATACATTATATATATATAGCTTATCCTAATAAATTCTCAAACCATTATGGATCATCTTCACTAATTTTTGAACTATCCTCAAATTTGCATATTTATATCCATAAGTCGATATAATCAGAAACCATACACATAAAAAAAAATAGACACATCCATATAGGGTAACCAATTTTTCTTATTCCAGACTTCTATCAAGTCATCTTTGATTCTCACATGTTAACATCCTCCCATGAATCTCAAGCCTTTATTACTTTCATTTTTAAAATCATATCATTTTAGTTCCTATCAATTCCGTTTAATTAGTTCATTCGTTCTAAAAAGACTTTTCTCAACAATTATTCACACATAAATTTTCAATCTCGACATAATTTACATCCTAAATACTAGACTCAATTTAGCATGGTATAAACCCTTAACGCAAATATCTTGATTACTTTATATTATTTTCGGACATAATTTTCAAAATATTTTTCATATTTTCAAATTAAGAGTTCACAGATTAATTTGAATCCTACTTCCCATATTTTATTTTTCAAGAACTTCAACACCACTAATTTATTTTATTACATTTCTCAAAGCACCATAAGGCCATCAACTGTCTATTCCTTTCACCTATAAATTTTTATACAGTTCGGTGTCCAAACTCACTATTTTAAATTATGAATAGTTTAATGCCCAATTTCCTACAAAATTTTTTAATTTTGTCTTACCTATTCTCAAGTAAATCTAATATGTTCAAATCTTCTTCTTATGACATTTTCCCATCACTAGTCAATCCTTAAGCAATCCTAACATATCTTACTTTCACCATTCCTAACATGTCTATTATCTACCCATTTCAATTCACTTCTCACATATTCATATATTTTAATAACATACTATTCAAATATCAAACATCACCCATCACAATCTCGACATATGAAAATAGTCATAAATTTACATTACATAACCATATTATACAATTTATAAATTTAGAGACAAATTATAATTTTTTTTCTCTATGCCATAATTTATGTGATTTACTCACCAATTTGAAGCTTCAATCGGACTAGCTTCTTCTTGCCTTTTTCTAAATAAAATTGATCACCAACAACTCCAAATTATGCTCTTCAATTTAACTATTTCGAAATCCAAAAATTTATTGTGTAGGTACTATTCATGCAAGCAAACACTAGTCATGGTACTGTTCATATGAGAAATGCTCTTCAACTTAACTATTTCGAAATCCAAAAATTCACTGTTCACACACTGTTCATGCAGGCAGACACTGTTCATCTGAAAAATTCTCTTCAACTTAGCTATTTCAAAATCTAAAAAATTACTGTTCACGCACTGTTTACATAGGCAGACACTGTTTATGGTTACTGTTTATCAAAGAAAATTTTGCATGATTTAGACACCAAATCATATTATCCAACCAGAAAAACATGCATAAAAGGAGTATTCTACCTCTTAAACATAATTTTAGGACTAAAATCACCAGAAAACACTAAGAAATTTCAAAATCATCAACTTTACCTCGTAGCTACTGTTCATTGTCTACTATTCATCATTTCCAACAAATTTTCAGCGAGTTTCTAACAAAATTGATTGGTAGATTTTGAAACTCTCGTCGCCACGAATCCAACGATACTTCTGGTATCTCAATTGAATGTCTAGGTTAAGAGATATCTTAGAAAAAAATTTAATTTTTAAAGAGAGAAAGGAAAATAGATTTCCTCCTGTTGCTGCCCGACCTTCTGCCTCTCTCTCACGTTGCTTTTGCTTTCTTTTTTCTTTAAATTATGATTATTATTATTTAATAATTAAATAATTAGATTTTTTTTATATATATACATATAAATACTATTTTTCATCCTAAAATATCTCAAATTTTTTTAAAAATTTACATTTTTATAAAACTTTAGTTGAACTCTTAAATAATGACTTTTCTTGATAAAAATTTTAATAAAACAAATTACAAAATAAATATCTTTATACATAATAAAAGAAAGAATATTTTTAAAAATAAAACAAAAATTATTTTAATTAAAAATATATTTACTTTTAACAAAATATAATTATTTAAAAATAATATTTATTTATAAAAAAAATAATTATTTTTAAAAGAAATTACAAAATATTACATAAAACCAAAGAAACTACCTCACTTAATAGTGCCTAGGGTGTGGTCGCTCCCATCTCAAGAAACCTAGCCGCCGTAGACAGGAGCAATTTTAGCATAGCTTTAGGGAGGGGACGGAAATCCCCCACACCCTCTGCTTTTTCTTCTCTTTCTTTTATTCACTAAAACTTTTTTTTATAAGAATTTTTTTTTTCTCTTTAAGAGAATTTTTTATTTCCTTTAAAAAAAATTCTTTCTCTTTATAGAAATTTTTTTAAAATTTTAAATATATACATCTCTCTTATCTAAATTTACAACAATGAAATCAGATATATGACTTTGCATTCAAAAATCAGATTCACAATACTGAACTTATAATTGAGTAAAAAAAATTTTAAAAGTTATGAGACATATATTTTTTTCTTTTTTTTTTTATATTATATTAGTTATGTATCTAAACTATTAAGATATATTATTTAATAAATTAAGATTTAAAAAATATATCATCTCTTTATTTTTTAGTCATACTATTATTTTCTTTGTATTTGTAAAAGTTGCAAAACTTTTATCTTGTTTTTATTTTCTATTTACTTGCCTTAGAATCTAGTTATCTTATAATCTAGTTATCACATATAAATGTGATTTTTTCGCTTATCCAAACAAAAACAAAAAAACCAAAGTTATTATTTAAAAAGAAAAAACATGTGACCGTTTCACAGTGCTAACCAGAAATCTCCAATTTAAGCATCCTTTACTCAGCAAAGAAGAGGAACAAAGCTTACTTAAATTGCTGTTCACAATTATTAGACATATAGACAAAGAAACCAGAGCTGTGAAACTGAAATGATGATGCTAAGATAGAAACATTTCTGGCTAAGTAAATTATAAATGCCTAACCACATTACTATTACTGACTATTTGAATGTTACTTTAGAATTGGATGATGAAGGGGAGACCAAGAAAGAGGCAGAGAAATTTGTGTTGCTGCTTATTGGGTATGATGGGTGTCTCATTTTCCCTCTTGGCTCTTCACTGGAATGATTACTATCTTCTTCTTGTTGATCATTTGCAGAAGATCCATCAAGAAGCATGTTAACTTTCATATATTCCTCCCTCTCCTGCCTAATTTCTTTCAGCATTGCTGCTACATCTTTCATGGTTGGCCTATCATCTGGGCCAGGGTTTACACAGAGCAAAGATACCCCTAAAGTCTGCAATATTTCCTCAATCTCAGGTTCTGGCCTAGCACGTAAGCTTTCATCTAGTACTTCAATATTTCTCCCTCTTTTCTGTCTTACCCAGTCAACAATATGGAGTCCATCTGGTATTGTTGGATCAATTGGTTGCTTCCCTGTTAGCACTTCTAACACAACAATGCCATAACTGTACACATCACTTTTCTCTGTTATCTTCATCATGTATCCATATTCTGCAAATCACAAGAAGCTGAAAAGTTAGTGGTGAATGTTAAGGACCACTTCAACTTAAAAACTCAAGCTATTAAGTGAAAATCCACGAATATTTTATATTATTATATAATACTTCATCATACGAAAGCCCTTGAGATTCAAGTACAAACAAAGTTCAGGGTTCAGCCACCTAACTTGAGCTGAAATTTCCTTTTAATTGTGAACAATGGTGGAGGGGAAGATCAAACTCCTGAGTCCTTACCACTTCATACTAGAGACTCTAAGACCATGTTAAGGACCATTAAACTACTAAGTTAAGGCTCGTGAATAATTTATGCTACAATCTCTAAGAGTGAATAGATGTTAGTATGTTACTGTGGAATTTCTATCAAATCACGTGTCTCAATTTGATTTTGCTTTTGCTGACTACAGCGACAGACTTCCTAATTCTGATATAAGCATGGGAGGTTAACTAAAAAATAAGATTTGAACTTTTGGACCAAAGTACTAACCAGGCGCAATGTAGCCATAGGAACCAGCAAGTGTGCTGGAGGATCTTGCAAAATCTCCATCATCAACAAGTTTAGCAAGCCCAAAATCAGCTATGTATGGTTCAAATTCAGGGCCTATGAGAATGTTATTGGCCTTAATGTCCCTGTGAACAATGGGAGGAACACAGTCATGGTGTAGATAAGCCAAACCTTGAGCTGCCCCTAGCAATATCCGATATCTGATGTCCCACTCTAAGCAGTTGCCACTTCGTTCATGAAGGAGACTTCCTAGACTGCCATTTGGCATATAATCATACATAAGCAATTTAGTATTTCGATTCCAACAGCAACCCAAGAACCTGACAATGTTTTTGTGGCGGATGGAACCAAGGGTTTTAACCTCAGCTGAGAAGGAATCACGAACTCCTCCTACATTAACTGCTGCTGACTTGTCATATTGACTATCATATCGGGCAGCCGTCGTTGTTGGCCATAGCTTTTTCACAGCAATGACATCTCCATTTTGCATTTCTGCACGATAAACAACTCCTGAACATCCCTTTCCTATTACATTAGAGTCCACCAGACATTTCAAAATTTGCTCCACTGAGAAATTTAGTTTTTGGAATGGGGTGAACTGCCAAGGCCATGAATCCCCTCCCATTTCAGAATCATTGTCACCTCGAACCATTTTCCTTGCTCGAAAGACTGTAGCAACACCAAAGATTGCCATTGCAATGGTGAAGGCACTGAGCAATCCAATAGCCAGTTTAATTCTATCTGGCCTCTTAGAATCACTACTACCTAGCATTTTTGTCATTGCAGAACTGCTAATGAAACATGAATCGTGACCATTAGGACACAATCCCTGGTTTCCTTCCAAATCTGTTGCTAACAATTGATGGAATAACTTGCTGTTTGGAAGATAACCCGTGAAGTTGTTGTGGGAGATATTGAGAGAAACAAGATTTTCAAGTCCTGAAAATGCCATTAAGTCACCTTCAAGCTTATTGTGTGAAAGGTCTAGAACAGACAGCTTGTTCAAAGAAGAAATTTGTGGTGGGATTGCTCCAGATAATGCATTATGACTCAAATTTAGAGCAATGTCAAATGCTTCAATTTCAAACAGTTCTTCTGGGATGCTTCCCAAGATCATGTTGCTGCTGAGGTCTAGCAGTTGAAGACCTGAACAAAGCCCAATTGATGGGGGTATTGATCCAGAGAATGAATTTTTGCTAAGGATAAGCCTTAGAAGTGAAGTGAGTTGGCCAATACTCATTGGTATTTCACCAGAAAAGTGATTCAGAGAAACATCCAAGACCTCAAGCCTTGTGAGAGAAGTTAAAGAACTAGGCAAAACACCAGAAAGAGAGTTGTTGCTTAGATTCAGCATTTGCAGTTCTTTGCAGTCTCCAATCTCAACTGGTATTGAACCAGTAAGATGATTTTCAGACAGATCAAGGAAGCTCAGATTATTTAGGAAACCCAGTTCTCTTGGTATCTCTCCACTGATTCTGTTGTTTAAAAGCCGTAGTCGAATGAGAGAACTGCAATTACCAATCTCCTGGGGAATGGGACCAGAAATATCATTAGAGATTAACAGAAGCTTTGTCAAATTTTGAAGCTCAAACAAGCCTGCAGGTAAGCTATCAGTGAGTGCGTTATATGACAAATCTAGAGCTTGAAGGCTTCTACAACCCCCCAATGCTGATGGAATGCTTCCTTCAAGTTTATTCTGCCAAGCAAAGAAGACCATTAGCTTCGTCAGCCCTCCAAGTTCAGCTGGAATTGAACCTGATAGCTGATTAGTATCTAACTGCAGCTGTATAAGGTTTGTTAGATTGGAAAGAACCGGAGGAATTGAACCAGAGATGTTATTGTTACTTAGCATAAGCTCTTCAAGATTTAAGAGGTTCCCAAAAGTTTGAGGTATGCTTCCAGAGAAAGAATTTAATGAGATATCAAGAATCTTTAAGTTTCTGCAGTTGCCAATTTCCTCAGGAATGCTCCCAGCAAAATTATTCTGCCATAATAACATTTTCTCCAGCTTTTGAAGCTTACCTAGTTCTTTTGGTAGTGAACCAAAGAGATCATTCTCATACAAAAACAAATTCATAAGCTCTGAACAATTGCCTATTTCAGGTGGAATATCACCAGAGAGCATTGTACTATAAATAGAGATAGTCTGAAGCATGGTTAGCTTACCCAATGATGCAGGAATTGAACCAGAAATTTTAGTGTCAGCAAGACCCAATACCGTCAAATTCCTGCAATCACCAAGCTCCTCTGGAATCTTCCCCACAATCTCGTTGTTTCCTCCTGCACGTATAACCTCCAGATTTGCAAGTTTCCCCAACTCAACAGGAAGATTCCCACTAAGATTATTATCGAATATGTTGAGGTTCTTCAGATTAACACAATCCCCAAGCTCCCTAGGCATTTGCCCAGTGAGCTGGTTAGAGTGCAAGCTCAAGTCTTGGAGATTTCGGAGCTTCCCAATAGTTGGAGGAATGTTACCCACAAGACTATTTGAACTAAGGTCAATGACTGTAAGCGCAGGGCAATTTCCAATGTCGGGTGAGATAACCCCAGTGAGGTTAGCGCCGGAAATGACAAGCTTTTCAAGTAAGGGGAAGGAAGAAATATTGGATGGAAAGGGAAGGGCTAACTCAACGGCTTGAATGTTAATCTGGGTAACAAAGTTTTCTGAAGAGCATTTGATGAAAGACCAATTACATGGGTTACGGTCCAAAGGGTTCCAGTTGGAGAAAGCTGAAGGAGTAACAGTGGAAGATGAAGTACTATGCAGCCATGAAAGCAGAACACGAGCTTCATTATTTGCAGCAGAGGAAAGATGAGGAAGAAGAAGCGCGAAGAGGAGGAGGAGAACAAAGTGGTGGTGGTGGTGGTGATGGCTGGTGATGAAACACTGCCTCGGCATTTGGTGGTGATTGGGGTTGCTGAAGGACCACCTCGGCATTGGCATTGGCATTGGCAAATTGCCTCAAAACCTCAGCCCCAGACACTCTTCTTGGCTTTGCATTGGGTCTCTCCCTCCCTCCCACAAAATTTTTACTATTATACTTCCTTTGAAGTAAAGCAAGAAAAGGGACAATGGGATTTTTATAAGATTTTGCAGTGAGACTGATGAGACCACCACCACCACCTCCTCTGCCTCGGGGTTCTGTTCTTTGCTCTATATTTCTTCTGAGTTGAATAATGTAAGAACCCGTTTGGTACTTATTAGCAGATACCCCATGTGTTCTTGCATTGTTTTCCTCAAACTTAGTCACTATCGTGGGCTGTTCCATTTATATATTAGTGTCGAGAACCGAGCTGCTTCTTTAGTTTGAAGGGGTAGTTGCAGTTGCATTACTCTCTGCCCTTTTGCTCCGTCGTTTTCAAAGTCACATTCAAACCAGATTCCCTTGCCTTTTGAGGTTCATTACAGCTGCTTAGCAAGCAGCATCTGGCATACCTTCAGATGATCGTCCAAGGAGGCAATTTTTTTTTTTAATTCTCTAATTTACTATTAACAAATAATAGTTTATTATCTGCAAATTAATCATAATTACTTATATTTAAGTTTAAGTTAAAATAATTTAATTTATTATTAATAATATTTAAATCATAACACATTAAAAATAATAATTTTTAAAATTATTTTAATTACATATCATAATTTAAATATTTTTAAAAAATAATATCAAATATCAACTCCCTCTCATTTTGCTTTTTTGATCATATGCAGCTTGCATCTTCGCTTTGGGTATTAAAATTCTCGGGAAGTTTTTACTTTCTCTTTTACATTTTTCCAACCGCCGGAAAAAATCCCTTACCTTCCCGACTTGAACTTTCAAATTATCTTGTATTGTTCATTAGTTGTACCCCTAAAAATAAATTTTAGGATAAAACTTAGATGCATTTTTTTAGAAACTCTAATTGATTTCATCTATCAATTTTTTTAACCAAATTTATTTAAGACTTTTTTGAGTTTTTTTTAAATATTTGCTATTATTTTTTTAATAAAATTATAATATATAGATAAATTTTTTGAAAGTAGTCAATAATATAATGTCTATGTATTATGATTTTAATTGAAAAATCTCATCTTGGTTTTGTTCAAAATCTTTTGGTAGCAACATCATAAATATAAAAGCAATTTATTTTTGTTAATTGGCCTTATTTCTTTAATTATCAGTGCAAAGAGTTATAAAAGCATACCCCCCCCCCTGCCTTGGAATACCCAACAACCCAAAACAGTGTATTTGTACTGGAATCCCTTCTTCAAAATGGCACATTTAAGTTAGATTTGACATGAATTACCCTCTTTTAACTTACGCTTCAATTCTACGATTCTAAAATAAGCAGCTACGGCCAAAATTATTAAGAAGCAGAAGGGGCTACGCCTAAGACACAGTCTACAAGATGAGAATCATGTTCTGTGCTGGACAAATTCTCATCTTTTCTCTGAAAACAATGCTAATTAATAATTATAGGTTATGGTTCCCTTATGCTTATTATCTGTGGGGTTAATTAACTCTTAAAAAGTGTTGGTACGCTGTTATTATATATATAAAATATTTTAGATATCATTATATAAAATATAAAAGTATAAAATATTATAACATTTAATAGTTTAATATTTATTATGATATTAAAAAATTATCATAAAAATAATCACATTGATATTTTATAAAATAAAAAAATTACGAATGATATTACACAATATTATAATTTTGAAATAAAATAAGATACTATTTAAAATAATATCATATTATGATATTATAATAATATTTGTAATTAATATTATTATAAAAAAATAAATATTTTGAACAAGGTCATCAATCTAAAACTTCAAGTTCAAAATAATAGTACAGCAAAACCTTCCTTAACAAATATGGTCTTAATATGGGAATAAACATAAAAACTTTTTTTTTTTGGTTACCAAATGAAGATTTCTCGTGGCGGATTCTGGTTGAGCCGAATGGTACTAAGCTCAGGCCCAGAGGACCATGTGACTCTGTCATTTTTCCATCTATACCTGTAAATCTCTTGTCTCGTATGTCAAAGTCAAACACGGATGTACTAGCCTGTCCAAAAAAAGTAAAAAAACGCGGATGTACTATGATATTTCGTTCAGTAATTTTTAGGTTGTGCGTTTGTAATTTTTATTTCTTAATTCTACCAAAATATACTTTTATATTTGAGTAAATGTATAAAATAATTCCTAAAAAATATATCATTCAAAACTTTAATCTTTGAAATATCTCTTTAAATAAGTTAATTTTAAAAAAATATAAAATTATTACAAATTGATCATATTTTTTACATCATTATCAGTACTATAACAAAATAATCACTTCTATTTACCTATTAAATAAGATATATAATATACTTGAATCAAAACAAAAAATAAAATAAAATTAAAACTCTAATCAAACGAGGCCAAGAAACCCACTCCAACAAGAGAGGGATAAAAAATTTAAAACTCTCATATCTGTTTAAATAAAATAAAAAAAGGATTAAAAGACTTTCTTAAATCTATCTAAAAAATAAATCTAAGAGAACTAAAATGTTAACTTTGATGTAATTATTTCCACACTTAAAGTGTAATGTGGGTTCTGACTTAAACGTAGTTGAACAATGTCAAAATACTCACAGTTATAATAAAGTGTTTATAGTATATATTATTTCCATTTGTTATGAAAATTTATAACTATTGTGTAAGTTTCAAAATGAAAAATGTAATTATTCTATTAATTTAACTATATTAATGACAAGAAAACAAAATTGATGAAACAATTAATCTATGCTCGCACGGGTAACAGACTAGTTGCTTTGAATTTGTCAAGCTTCTTCCTAGTCTAACCAAGAGACAATGTTTCAGACATACTGACACCTAAGGAATTGAGAAACAAGAATGCAAGAGAGAAGATAGGCAGAAGATGAACAAGAAAAGAGAATGAAAAGCTACAATCTTATTTCTTACCTATAACACTTTACAACAAGTCTTATATACGCATAAACCAACTCAACTATAATCACTTACAAGTTTAACTTAAAGTTAACTAACTAAGGCACTTGATTAAGAGGGTGTTGTTCTCTTTCATCCCCCCTCAAGTTCATAGGTGTATCCTTTACTCTAAGCTTGTCCTCAAAACTAGTAAACAAAGAACTAGAGATAGCTTTTGGCATCGCATCTGCAATTTGTTCTGCTGACAATAAGTGACTAACCAAGATCTCGAGCTTGAACCTTCTCATAGACAAAATGAAGGTCCAATTTAATGTGTTTGGTATGGGCATGAAGAATGGAGTTGGCTGTCAGCATTACAATCCTAAGGTTATCACAGTAGATGATAGGCTTGGAAGATATGGGAACTTGTAGCTCATGAAAGGGGGATTTGAGCCATAAAACCTCTATCATTGTGAGAGCTACGCTTGGGTATTAAGCCTCAGTGCTTGTTCAGGACACCATTGCTTGCTTTTTAAAAGACCAAGAGATCAAATTGGCTCCCAAAAAAAAAGATGGCTGAACCACAAGTAGACCTGTGGCCATCCAGGTCTCTTCCCTAATCAGCATCACAGAATCAAAAGCGACTCAATGCTATTGACTTCTTAAAGACCAAATTGTATAAAATTATGGCTTGAACATAATGCAAGATGCATTTAACGGTTGTCGAGTGAGTGTCTAAAGGATTAGACATGAATTGGTAGACCTTATTCACATAATAGGCTAGTTCTGGCCAAGTGATGGTGAGGTATTACAGATCCCCAACTACTGACCTATACAAACGAGGATTAGGAATATGGGTGCCTTGATTAGCAGAAAATTTCAAACCAGAAACCATAGGGGTGTTGTAACCTTTACAAGATGCCATATTAGCTTTCTTTAATAATTCTCTAGCATACTTTGCATGAGAAAGATGCAAGGAACCATCATTGAGATGCTGAACTTCAATTGCCAAGAAAAAATGTAGGTTACCCAAATCTTTGAGAGAAAAGGCATTATGAAGATGGAAAATAAGTAAAGAGCATTTGATAATGATGTCATCAACATAAATGAGGAGGAAGGTAGTGTGCTGAGGAGTGACTTAATTGGATGAGGAGAGAATGGTCACATCTACTAGTAGAATATCTGAGTTTGAAAGGAGTGGAAATCAATTTCTGAAACCAAGTCCGAGGGGCTTGTTGGAGAATGTAATGACTTTTGAAGCTTGAACACCAAGTGGAGATTAGCAGGGTCTTCATACCCAGGAGGTTGTATCATACACACTTCTTCATCAATTGTGTCATTTAAAAAGGCATTTTCCACATCAATCTGCTGAATTTTCTAGCCTTTTTGTAAAGCCAAAGTGAGCATAGTCCTAATAGTTGTTGGTTTAAAAACTGGATTGAAAATTTCCTTGTAGTCAAATTACTCTCTTTGGTTGAAACCCTTTGCCATTAAACGAGTCTCATACTTCTGTATGGTACCATCATCATGTCTCTTAATCCAGAACACCCACTTACAGCCTATGGGCTGTTATGAGATGATTGAATGACAAGTTTCCAGGTATTGTTCTTGATCAAGGCATTATACTTAGCATCTATGGCACTTTTCCACTTAGAACTGAGCAGAGTTGCTTTAAGACTTAGGCTCACTTTCAGCATCCATAGCAGGCAATGCCTTGGGTTTGAACACATCAGCCATGGCTTGAGTGATCATATGATGAGTGGGAACTATCATCTTATGAGGTTGTTCCTTTTGAGGTGCTGGCATACATTCTGTAACAGAAGGACCAGCAGTCGGTGTAGAGAGACTTTACCCTACAGAATTAGAATGTGCAGCAACAGAAGCAGGAGTATGAGCAGAATTCATGATATTAACAGAACCAATTTCATCGCCAGTATCATCAATTGAATGCATAGAAGCAGTAATATAAAAATACGGTGAGCTAAATTATAACTTCACATACTTAAACCCAGTTGTCTAATATATGAATAGCGGGATTAATTTGTATTTTCTGACTCTTATGGGCATTTCATCAAAACAGGTTTTGAGGTAACGAGAAAAGGGTGTTGTGGGAGTGGGTTTTTGGAAGGAGCCCTTTTGTATAACGAAGTGACACCAACATGTGATGACGCTTCAAAGTATGTATTTTTTGATAGTGTCCATCCAACACTACTAGAAAAGTTCTATTTAGAGACGAAATTTTTTCGTCTCTAAATAAGGAGAATTCCGTCTCTAATAATGTTAGAGACGGAATCAGAAACGAAAATTTTTCCGTCTCTAAAAATGCAATCGCTAATATTTAGAGACCGAATACGAATTCCGTCTCTAATCAGAGACGAAAATTTTTGTCTTTGAAAATAAAATATCCGTCTCTAATTTTTGATTAAATTTACGTCTCTAATTTAGAGACGGAATTTTCCGTCTCTGAGTTTAGAGACGATCAGAGACGGAAAATTCCGTCTCTGACACTAAAGAAATATTCTAAAACTATCGTCTGCCTGAAATATGAAGCATAAATACGAGACAAAACACAAAGGAAGGTGTTTACGAACAGATAATCCTACCAACAGCTAGAGTGTGCAGACAAAACAACAATTGTAATTTTGTTACCAATTAGTTAGATATATAGTCCCTCCCAATTCACTCAGTTGCCTAATAGAGCAATAAGCAATAATCAAGCAAAACGGGTAAACTGCAAATTAACTCCATTATAATTTACACAAGATTAATCATCCAGAAGCATGGGATAAATTCTATAAGGGAAATTTACTCCATCTTCTAGAGAGACAGCTAACATGTTACAAGTTGAAAAGAAAGAGACTGAAACCAAATTCTTAAAAAGAATAAAAGACACAACAGAGCAGAGATCTAACTCCTATGGCTTCCTCTAAGCTCTCTCACTCCTAATCCTGCGAGCAAGCTGGATATCCTTGGGCATAATGGTGACCCTTTTAGCGTGAATAGCACAGAGGTTAGTGTCCTCGAACAAACCAACTAGGTAAGCCTCAGCAGCCTCTTGCAAAGCAGCCACGGCACTACTCTGGAACCGAAGGTCAGTCTTAAAATCTTGGGCGATTTTCCTCACCAGCCTCTGGAATGGAAGTTTCCTGATAAGGAGCTCCGTGCTCTTCTGGTACTTCCTGATCTCCCTCAAAGCCACGGTCCCTGACCTAAATCGGTGGGGCTTCTTCACTCATCCGGTTGCCAGAGCGGATTTCCTAGCTGCCTTCGTAGCCAGCTGCTTCCTCGGCGCCTTCCCTCCGGTGGACTTGCGAGCGGTCTGCTTGGTTCGAGCCATCTTGATCAGAAAGTTAACAGTGGAAAGAAAGGCTTTTGTTTCTTGACGATGTGAAGGGAAATTAGGGAATATCAAAATTGATTTATGCGAGGTTTGGAGGAAGGCAAGGCGGGAACTGTAGAATTTTGGAGGGTCTTCAAAATGTTTTTGACAATTTATGATGACCGTCGATGGGTATGTCAATGGACGGTACTGCGTCTCCAAAAATAAGTCCAAAAATAAGTGCACAGGGATCATGATCCGTGGCACTTGGAGTTAAACAATAGCGGTAACTCATCATCTTTCCAATTATTTTTGGTTTGCTTGGTTGACGTTCATTTATAAAACTATAAAGAAGAAAATGGCAATGGTCCACACTTGGGCAACTGAGTCATGGGGATTTTTTTTTATAAGTGGGATTTTGCACTTGATGTAATTATTTTATGTTACAAATTTATAAAGTAGTTTTCATTTTATTTTTCAATTTAATTTTAGTTGTAGGTCAATTTTTTCTGTAGAAAAAATTAAAGTAAAAGGTAAAATACTATTTATTATTTTGTGTTTAGCTATTTTGTAATTCAAATGTTGATATTTTATTATTATGAAATTTGTTCTGCCATAATATTATTTTTATGTTTTCGTTTTATTAATTAAATAAAATTCAAAAATCCTATTGGACTTGCAGGTTGTCTCCCTAGAGATAGAGTTGTTGCGCCACCACATGCACACACACATTTATACAAGAGAGGCAAACGCAATTTTAAAATTCAAGTAGAGACAGAATTAGAGACGAAAAAATAGAGACTGAAATTTTTCGTTTCTATTCTTCAAAATCCACTCAATTTTAAAATCCATCTCTATTTTCGTCTCTAAATCGTCTTTTTCTAGTAGTGAGATCTTATTCATGTGTTTGGAAGCATTCCATGCTTAAGTGCTCCTAGATGATTTGCAGATCTTGAGAAAAAAATATTTGTCTATTAGCTGCCGACGTTGTCCAATTTGGTGGATGTAGTCACTGATAAGAACAGCAATGTGCTTCTCATAATATAACTGCAAACATAGACACGAATTTAATTTACTTAACTTCAAACATACACTGTTGTTGTCAAATGATTATGTAACCAAAATAATATATACTACATAATCATTGTAACCAAAATTATATTATATTCAAAATTAAGCATACATATATTTGTTAGGAAGACATGCATTTATTATTCATGAATGTTTATTTCTTTTTAAAATTATTAAATCATTTCTCATAATATTAATAAAATATATCTACTCATTAATTCTGAAAAATGTAAAATGAAAGTAAATATGAAAAATTTGTAAAATAAAATATATTAATAAAATATATCTATTCATCATTTATATATTTTAACCTCTTTTTCTATTTCATTTTACTTGTTCTTTTTTTAAAAAAATTTCAAGATAAAATCATTTTTATATAGAAAATAATCTGTATATCATGGAAATAAAGATTATAGTCAACTATATCAAACAAACACAATAAATTAATGTAAGAGAATTTTAATTTCTATTCCATCAACTTATTTCTACAAATTAAACGAAACTTAAATTTTTTTAAAAATTATCTAAATTCTAACTAATTTTACTAATAATTTAAATATTATTTCAAAAATTTGATATAAAATAAGAGATAAAAAATTTATATACACAAATATATTAGAGACGGAATTGGAGACGGAAAAAATTCCGTCTCTAAAATTAGAGACGGAATTAGAGACGGAATATTCCGTCTCTGTCCCTCTCTAGAGTCAGAGACAGAATATTCCGTCTCTGATACAGAGACAGACTATTTTCCGTCTCTAAGTCCGTCTCTAAACTCATTTAGAGACGGAATTAGAGACGAATTTTTAGAGACGGAAATATTCCGTCTCTAAATTACAAACATTTTCATCCGTCTCTAACTTCCCAAATTCGTCTCTATTTCCGTCTCTGTTAGATTCCGTCTCTAATTTCCGTCTCTAAATCTCATTTTTCTAGTAGTGCAACTGAAGCAGCCTACCATTATTTTGCCAAGTACGCGCGCGGAGGAGGAAGTGCTTCCCAAGTTCCTCTATAATAGAAGTGAAGTAGACATACTGGTGGAGCCTCAATGCTAAACAACACCAAAGGATTCAAAGGGGTCAATAATGTGATGGAAGGATTCAAAGGGACCAATAATGTGAAGAAAAAAAAAAGGACCTGTGGTCTCTGAGGTTTTTAAAAAGTACAAGTTCAAAAAAAAAATGAAGACTTAGAGCCTTTGACACTCAAGAAATACAAGCCCAAGTAATAAAGGCATATCTCAATTGGAGCATGCCAATTGAACCTGAGGGGGAGTGTTGAAAAATGAAAAAGTTTCACATTGAAAAAATAAGAGAATAGAAGACAATTTATAAAGTGAAAAGTCATTTTGGAAAAAAGAGTTTTTACACTCTTATAAGGCATGAATTAACTCTCTCTCTCACATGAAAATAGTTAAGACTCACTTATAAATTTTAACATGGTATCAAAGCTTCAAAGACCGAAGGATTCAAAAAAACTAATAATGTGATGAAAGGATTCAAAGAGACTAATAATGTGAAGGAAAAAAAATAGACCTGTGACCTTTGAGATTTTGTAAGAGTACAAGTTCAAACAAAAAAGAAAAAAGACTTGATCTCTCTGAGACTCAATAAACATAAGCCCAGACAATGAAGACAAGTCTCAATTGGAGTATGCCAATTGAACTTGAGAGTGAGTGTTGAAAAATAATAAAGTCCCACATTGAAAAAATAGGAGAATAGAAGGCAACTTATTAAGTAGAAAGGAGTAGTTCCAAAATGATTTGAGTTATTCTGGAATAAAGGACTTCTTACACCCTTATAAGGCATGGACCAACTCTCTCTTTCACATAAAAATAGTTAAGACTCACTTATAAATTTTAACACATACTGTAAACAGCGTCCACGTTATATTAATTAATTGACAAAAAACTTATGCAGCTTCAGTTTGCATGCCAAGAAGGAGAAAGGCATTTTATTTGGAGGTGGAAGGTATATATATATATATATAAGAAAGGAAAGTTTGCCAGCAGCTAGAATATTTGCATGCCAAGAAGGAGAAAGGCATTATATTTGGTGGAAGGTATATATATATATATATATATATATATATATATATATATATATATATAAGAAAGGAAAGTTTGCCAGCAGCTAGAATAAGTAATCTATGGCACCCATTATGCATTTCTTCATCACTTATGGTGCTTATTTCATCAGTACTATCATCAACAAGAAATGCCAAGCAACCCGAATTCCTATCCATTCTAATCTCTGGAGATTCAACTGTGGAACCAGGCAACAACTACACGGAGGAGGCCATTTTTGGTGAAGGGCAGCCATTATTCTTATGGCAGAGATTTTCCTGGCCATATAGCCACTGGTAGGTTCTGCAATGGAAAACTGGTTCCTGACTTTCTTGCCTCCATGCTAAACATCAAAGACACCCTTTCTCCTTTCCTTACCCGCACGTCAGTGATGATGACCTTCTAACTGGTGTCAACTTCGCGTCTGCTGGATCAGGATTTGACGACTTGACTTTATCTTTGGTCCATGTTATCCCAGTGTCCAAGCAGCCAGATTACTTCAGAAGTTATGCCAAAGGGCTCAAGAAGATTTACTGATTTTATCATGCAAATTAGTTGCTATATTTCTCTATCCACAGTAATGGAAAACTTGCTAAATAAAAAATAATAATGGCCCAAGCTTACTGATGGGAGCTTATGGAAGCAAAAGCAAGGTCACTATAATTTCCTCCACTGTGAAATAAAAATTTGAAGAATTAATGGATCAAGCAGCCTTATAATGGAAAATAAGTTTCAACTTTCATCTAATAAGTAGCCTTTTAATGAAAAATAAGTTTCACAAATATTTTCACGTTGTTTTCAGTTATCTAAAATGGTTAGCTTTGCATCAATCTCACGTTTTGATTTCTTAAAGACGGTTCTCTTGCAGTTCACAATTTTTATCAGAAAAGAAATTAATTTTTCGGTTCTTATATATAATTACTGCGCTAAAGGAAGCAAAGCCATATCAATTACCAGCTGAAAAAGAGTCAGCAATGGCATCCACCACCCCCCATTTTATCATTTTTGTGCACATTCTCATTATTCTTCTTGCTAAAAGCAATGCCTTGACACCCAACTTCTCATCCATTCTAGTCTTTGGGGATTCAACGGTGGACGCAGGGAATAACAACTTCATCACAACGTGGTTGAAGGCAAATCATTTCCCTTATGGCATGGAATTCCCTGGTCATGTGCCCACTGGGAGATTTTCCGATGGAAAATTGGTTCCTGACTTCATTGCCTCTGTGCTAGGCATCAAAGAGACCATCCCTCCATTCCTGGACCCAAGCCTATCAGATCATGAACTTCTAACTGGCGTCTGCTTTGCTTCAGCTGGATCAGGATTTGATGATTTGACCACAGCTGCTTCTGGAGTCATCCCTGTTTCCAAGCAAATTGATTACTTCAAAGCTTATATAGAAAAAATCAAGCGCATTGTGGGGGAAGAAGAAGCTCAAAAGATACTGGCAGGTGCTGCAGTTATTATCAGTGCTGGAACTAATGACTTCGTTTTCAATTTTTATGACATTCCCACAAGAAGGTCTGAATTCAGCATCAGTGGGTACCAGGATTTTCTGCTGAAAAGGCTGCAAGAGTTCATTAAGGTATAATGCCCAGTTCTATCAGCAAATGTTCATAAACTAGAGATAGTGCTCTGTTCACTTATATAAGTCTAATAAGTCTAAATCTATCTTAATTTATGTCAATCATTAAAGGCGTCGAAACCATAGATGAATTCTGAACTTAACACACGTTTATTTGTTCATTTGACTCGAATATTAAACTCGAACCAGGTATACTGACCAACCGACTTAACCCACTAACCGATGGGTAACATTCTTGTGTAAAATTGTAGGAAATATACTACCTCGGATGCAGGAAGATGGCTGTGGTTGGGCTTCCTCCGATCGGATGTGTCCCCCTTCAGATGACAGCAAAATTTGAGAATCCAGAGGATCGGAAATGCGTGGAGGATGAGAGTTTAGATTCTCAACTCTACAATAAAAAATTGGCAAGGCTATTGCCTCAAGCACAGGCAATGCTTCCAGGAAGCAGAATTGTTTACGCAGACATATATAGCCCATTAAACAACCTCATCAATCAACCTGAAAAATACGGTGAGCTACAGTATAACTAAACATACTTAAACCCAGTTGTCCAATATATGATTAATGGGATTATTTGTATATTGTAATTCTTATGGGCATTTCATCAAACAGGGTTTGAGGTGACGAATAAAGGGTGTTGTGGGAGTGGGTTTGTCGAAACAGGCCCTTTGTGTAACAGATTCACACCAACATGTGATGATGCTTCAAAATATGTATTTTGGGATAGTGTCCATCCAACTGAAGCAACCTACCATTATATGGCCAAGTACATGGAGGAGGAAGTGCTGCCCAAGTTCCTGAATAGTAGCAGTGAGGTGCCTTCACACACGTAGTATTCAAATGACATCCTAACTTATAGGGCAAGTTCTCAGGCACTGAAGAGTTGAAAGAATTAATGTTAAAAGAACAATGTCTGAACACACTCAAACTGGAGAATAATGTAACGTGGGTTATGGAGTTGCAAAATTCTTTTGAGGGTGACTGATTACAAAGTACAAATTAATGTTAAACATTTATACTGATCAAATATTTATCTTTTGATTATTTCTAATACCTTAATTGCTCTTGGTCATGACACCTATCTTGCAATCTTTTTTCTATTCTGCTGTATCAGTCGAAGCCGCAAGTGGCTAAAATTAAAAAAGTTTCGATTTTTAAGATTCAACTTCTATAAATTCATGAATGACATGATAAATGTATATACAAAAAAAAAAATTAATAATGTCTTGATTACAAGTTGATTTAAGATAAAACAAATAATTACATCAATTATATTGCATGACGTTTAAGAATATATTTGACAAATTAAATAAATTAATTTATAATTTATTTATTTAATTTATAAATTTATTTGATTAAATTAAAAATATTTAGTATATAAATTTATTTAAATTAATTAAAAATTTAAAAATTATACGTGATTTTAAGTATACATTACTTTAAATATAATATAATATTTAAATTTTTAACTAGAGCTGTTTTAGTTTGAAATAGAGCTGTTTTGCTGGAAAGTCTTTAAAGGAACTGTCCCGGTGAGAGAACGGCTTCGATAGAAGGCAGTTGAAATAACTGTCTGTTGTCCTCTTTGTGAAAGTGATACTGAGACGTTAAACCATATTTTCTTAAAAATGCACATTTGCTCGCGCTGTCTGGTTTGGTTTGCCTTTATCTATCAGAACTTATTGTATTGAGCCCCTGCAGGTTGATAGAAGGTTGAGGTGCGTGCTATGGACTTGGTTCAGAGGACAGGATATTGATGCTAATCTCAGGTGCTGCACTTGGTCTCTTACTGGTGCAAAGAATGGGCGAGTCTCTATCGTAACACAGCAGACAGCCTCCTGCTTGATCAGGAAGGAGATTAAAGACCAAAATCTCAGTGGACGAATTGCCAAACAAATATTATAATGGAGTGCAAGGCGTCTAAGCATAGAGATGTCCACAAAATCGCCGTTATGGCATGCTCTATTTAGGACAGTACGTAGGTATAACATTCAGTTTGTACATGTTGGGAAGAAGCGTCGTAGAATAGAGACCATTGCAGTGTTTGTGAAAAAGCTTTTAAACTACCTCAGGGGTTTCAAGATGACTAGAGTTCAGATCCTCTTTCCCGCGGTGCTCTGTGCTCGTTTATTTACTGATCCCATTTTTTGGGGTTGATGATCTATATGCCTTATTTTTTTTATATCAATAGCATTAGGAAGAGCTTTGAGGTGTGTAGGTTTAGCTTCTTTCTGATTTGCAGCTTTCCTGCCTTAGCGATGGACTTTGGCTTGATAGATTTAGGGATCTGCATGGGTGGAATGCTTCCTAGTGTACTTCTTTATCCTTTGTATCTGTTTTCTTATTAATTAAAAAAAATGAAAATGTGTTAATGGTAACCATTTTGGTGATGACTTTCTATTGCCATTACTAAAATCCACTCTCAGTAGTAAATTTTATAACTACTAAAATTTTAATGTTATTTTTTTCTTTTTTTTTATATTAATTTCTTTATTATTAAGATTTGTATATATAACTACAAATATATTAATAATAATAATAAATATAATTGATAAATTAGTTATTTTACCAAAATTATAATAAAAAGACAAATATAATTATTTAAAATTATATTTAATTACAATTAGTTCAAACACAAATATTTACAGCTCGTTTGACACACCTAATAGTGAGGATAGGATAGGATATGCTATCATATCCTATCCTATTTCTATTTTTCATTTGGTGCACCGATAGGATAGCATATTACTTTCCTATCTCTTATCATATCCCGTCCTCTCAGTTGAAATACATATCCCGTGGGTAGGCTGGGTTGAAAACCGAATAAGTCACAGCGCTCCCTCACATCCCCCTCCCCAGCGCGCGCCATCATCTTCCTCACTCCCCACCCCCGCGCCATCGTCTTTCTCAAACCCCCCGACGTGCCATCGTCTTCCTCAACCCCCTCTCTAGTGCCATTGTCTCTTCTTCACCCCCGAGAACGCTATCTTCCCTCACCCCCGATAACATCGATTTCTCCAGAACGGTCTCTTTCAGCCAAGGTAAATATTGATTTCTCCCTCTCTGTATAGTTTCGTTCTCTGTCATTCTGCTTGCATCAATTTTCCCCTTTTCGATTTCTGCCTGCATTGATTCACACTTGTATCGATTCAAACATTTGGGTATCGATTTACCCCCTTTGTCATACCCAGATAAGCGAATCACACATTAGCCACATTAGCATCGATTTCTGTCTTCATTTGTTAGTTCCCTTTTTCCTGGATTACGTCTCTGATTTTTGCCTGCATCTGATCTACATCTGTGTATTTAGTTGTATTTGCTGATTTGTTGAGTATATTCTTTGGGTTACCTTTTGCTTGTACTTGCTGTATTTACCCTTTCCCTTTCCCTTTCCCCTTTCCCCTTTGCTTGTATTTATTGATCCATGCTCTAGATTTTTGCCTGCAGCTGGGTTACCTTCTGCTTGTATATGTTTTGGCCGATTTCTTCCCCCTTCTATTATTGTTGGTTTTGTCTCTCTGTTGTTGTGTTTGCTGGTTCTATTTCCATTGCTGATCCATGTTGTTTGTCTCTTCATGACATGTTTTATTGAAACAATAAATGAATTGACAGTGATGATCTTATAAAAAATGCCAATGCTTTTGGTTCTCATGACATGTTCTTTTCTTTCAAAATTTTAAAAATGATATTGTAGAGTGAGAAGATGGGCTGGTTGTGTTCAACATTTACCTTGTGTCTGCTATGGGAAAACTGTGAAGGGTCTGATTTTTTTTAGTAGCATTACAATTGCACATTTTACTACGACCTTATGTGCCTTGAACACGAATTTGAATTTGACAGTGTTTTATATACTGCCCATCAATTTGAATATGACATTTTGTGGTTACAGTATTCCTCATCCTTCAGATAATCGAGTTAATATTAGAGTCCAGACAACAGGTAACACATGCACAGTCTTCTTCAACTTCTAGCAATGGTTTGCAAATTTCTCCCCTAATCTTGTGCGAGAATTGTTTAAGTTTGTATCGTGACTATCACAAATGCGTGTACTTTCATATTCTGTTATAACAATCTTATATACCCTGCTAAACATGATTTAGAAATGGTTTGTGTATGTCACTTTATAACAACAAAATAGTTGGGTTCCCTTCCTCGCTTAGACTCACCCTCACTGCCAAAAGAAGCGCCACAACCACAACCATAACCGCCTCCCCTGCTGTCAAGTACTCCAAGCTTAAAAGGCTCTTCTCTGGAAAGAACTTAGGATTCACCACAACTGTTACTGCTTCTACCTGTGGAAGCAGGATTCAAGTGACAGTAAATGGAGCAGATGGGCTCAAGAGTAATAGGCGTAGGAATGAGAATTGTGCTTCTGTAAGCATTGATAATATGGATCCTCCTTTGCTGATCAGGCGGGTTCACAAGTCCGAGGATGGAAACCAGAACCAGGTGGATAGTCTTTGGAAAAGGAGGTTTGGTCGGGCCGCATTGAAAAGTTTGCAACTTCAACACATTCATCATCCAAGGCATCATCTTCAGCCTACAAGTGTTTAAATTGGCGAGACAGATGCAAACACATTTCTTTTTTTTTTGTGGTTAACATTTATAGAATATTATTGTAAATGATTATATTGTCTTCTCTTAACTTCCAGTTTCATGTGGCATTTGATTTCTTGGTATGGGATATGTTGTGGATGGCCCTCGATATAGAGAAATTAAATGTGCAAGAAAAATAACTAGACAATAGTAGGACACAGGAATTTAACGTGGTTCGGCAATATGCCTACGTCCACGACCAGAAAGCAGCAAGAATCTTTCACTATGATAAAAGGAATACAATGACTTTCCTCACTCACCCAATTGCCTATAAGGTTAACTCAAGCTACACCACTCTCTTAGAGTCAAAGCTTGACTTTAATAGCCCACCACTTACACCTCACAAACACACTCAAGAATACTCTTACTCAAACCTCTCTTTAACCCACAAGTCTTTCTCTCATTATGAGAACAAGAGGAAGAAGAAAGAACTCCTTGAGAGCTTGAGAACTAAGGTGAGTCTCATAGCTATTTATAGTTGTAATCCATGACCAATATATGGTCATTAGTGCTCCAACATGTTGCAGATTTCAGCAAGATTTCAGCCACATATAGTGATCAATAACTTTGGCAATAATGAAGAAATTATTGTCAAAGTGATTGCTCCACTAGTCAAATATATTGGTTCACTAGTCACATGGGTGGCCTTTGTCTTTTAACCATTAACTTTAACAGGATATCAGTGAAAAGGTCATAGATCTAGCTAGTATCTTGTACCTAAATTATCCAGAAAACTTACTCTGAGATGTGCATGAAAGTAGCAAAATGGATATGCTTTGTTCACATAATAATGGAATCAAGCAAAAACCATGTTGTGGCTAAACACAAATCAATAAGCAAAAACCATGTTCTAGCAATGGATTTTTTTTATAAAAAAAGAAAAAGAAAAAGAAAAGAAAGTTTCTTGACAAATGAGTAGAGGAATGAATAAAAAATAAAGACAAATAAATTTTCATTAATGTTATGAATATTATTTTGTTAATTTTATATATACATATATATATATATATATATATATATATATATATATATATATATATATATATATATATAATATTTAAAATTTATATCAATGTATAAAGTAATAAAAAAAATTGTATTAAAATTGATTTTGTATGTTATTGTGCATTTTTTTTTTGCTTTGAATTTAATTTTGTATGTTATTTTATTGAATATATTGAAAATAGGATTACATTTTTTTATTAGTGAGTAGAGATAAATAAAAAAAAATTTCACTAATATTATGGATATTATTTTGTTAATTATATATATATATATATATATCAATGTATAGAGTAATCAAAATAATTGTATTAAAATTGATTTTAAATAAGTATATATGTAATTTTATTATAAGGGTAGTTTTGTCATTTTATTATATTCTTATCATATCCTATCATTATCTGATTTACTCCAAATACATGATATGATAATTTTTATCCTATCTTGTTGCATATTAAACACGGGATAGGATATGAGCTATCTTACTATTATCATATCCTGCTATTATCCTATCCTACTATGCTATCCTATCCTATCATATTCTATCATATCATGCGCTCCAAACGAGCCTTTAATGTAATTTAACTAATTATCTTTAAAAAATAGAGTAATTAATTACAAATAAAACTAATTTTAATACAGTAAAAATTTACCATAAACACTTCTAGCATTACTAAATTGACTTGAATATTTATAGTCGGGCGCTTGTTTTTCACAACCAACAACAAATAAAGTATTTCTTGATTATTTAGTATGGCTTTCGTGTGGGAATAATAGTGCAAATGATGGTTGTTCGTATAAGTAATATCAATAATATTTGACATTTCAATTTCTTATGGGATGCACAAAAGCTATAGTAAACCTTAAGCTCTCGGAAAAACCAAAGGAAAGGCATGATTAATGATAAGGCTGTGTGGATTTGCTAATAGGTGTTTGGCCTTTGAGCTATATATAGACGCCAAGATAACTGCTAATATAGGCTCTTAATTAGCCATGCCTTTTTGTACACAAAAAGGTTATTTAACCTTTGTAGTGGCCATTATTCAATTTAGGCCATTAACTAATTGAGGCCCGTGGCTCCAATTTAGAATCATTGGACTAATTGAAAAAAAATCAACCCAATGGATTAGTCTAATGATGAAAGTGACTGTGTTGCTATGTAATTATATGTACAATCACATGAGGAAGCAAAGTGAATGAGTGAAAAAAAAAATATTGTCAATGATCTGATACAAAATAAAGTGATGGTGTTTGATAAGTCACATGGCTATACCAGGAGTTTCAATTTATTACTTCCTTTTTTTTTGTAGTTGTTTATTGTTATTCTGCTGATTAACTGTCTTTTGGTGTAGTTTGCTTTGTTGTTTCAGCTGATTTTTGTACTTCAAGTTTCATAAAAACATCCTCTGATGTTCTTGGGAGATTATCTCTTCTTCTTTATTCTTTAAAATAGAATTGTTTATCTTGGGAAAAAAGTGTATAATCACATGTTTAAATTTTAGTTATCTCAATTTCTTGAGATCAAACTGCAAGAAATTTTCTTGTGAATATCATAATCCTAATATGAGTAATCTATCTTTGATTGGACCGAAAAAGTGAATTAACTATAATGCATTCAAATTGATCCAAATGCCACTTAACCGTAAAATAAAAGAATAATTAAGAAAACTTGTATGAAATGTAACTTAGAAACTTGAATGGTACGATCATATTATAGTATCTAATTCTATAGAAAACTCGTTAAAAGGGTTTGCTTAATTTGTGTGAATTTCATAATCTCAATGTAAATAATCTGTATGAAAAGTCTAATTCTCTAGAAAGTCTTTAAAAGGGTTTTCTTAACTCTTGTGAATCCCGGCAAGATTCCTTTATCCTAATCTCTTTTTTTACACACCACCTGAATAATCTCCAAAGACACAAAAATATGACAATCCAACAAGTTGAAACTAAATATAAAAGTTAATATTAATATGCCAGATATCTTAAAGAATTTGATGCCTTATTATATTCGAAATAACAATAATATAAAATACCATGATGCAAGTTATTATAAAAAAAAATATTAATATGTCAAATTGAAATAACTCCTAAAACGTGGCTGATCAAAACCCGTAGAGACCTTGAAAATTGAAATGTCAAGCTGGAGAAGTAACGTCCTGCATGCATAGAA
The DNA here is from genome assembly GCA_037074535.1 of Gleditsia sinensis. Taxonomy (NCBI): domain Eukaryota; kingdom Viridiplantae; phylum Streptophyta; class Magnoliopsida; order Fabales; family Fabaceae; genus Gleditsia; species Gleditsia sinensis. The sequence continues at coordinate 64,001,504 of CM073468.1, read as the reverse complement.
TTTACTTCCTCAAGGAGTGCAAGTGTGCAACCCCAGAATAATAAACATGTAAAGTCACTTCAAGGTCAAGCGTGCACAAAGATATATTTATTTATGGAAAGTTTAAAACTTAAAAGAGGGAAATTATTGTATATTGAAAGTGTTTAAAAGATCATTTTTTATCATATATATATGAGTGGGCAAATAGTTTATTTCACAGTGCACCATTTGCTATATTAGTTTAAACTTTACAATCCTTGTTTAGATTTCTTTTTGAATAATTTTAAAAATTCACTTCTTTAATCTGATATATTTAAAAATAATAATTTTTTAAATATTAATCTTAAAATTTAAACACAAGTAACTAAAGTAGGAAGCAAATATTTTTAACTACTAAACTATATAATTTAAGATTTTGGACCCACTGAGCTTCATACTCCAAGTCTCCACTTTGGCACCCACATGTACTCTCCATTTGGCTTATTATTCATTTTGGCGTAAATCATAAAATATATTACGAAAAGACTTAGTATATTGACACCTATATTAGATATATCAATGTTCAAGATATCTGACACCATTTAAAACATTAAAATGTCATAAAATAAAATTATTTTTTGTAATATTTTATACCACTCAAATATCATATATAGAGATTTCAAATTCTACTTTTGACATAATTTTTATAAAACATTAATTGTATTTTTTTTTTAACTTATAATTGTTATACTAAATGTAAAAATTTTATAGACCTTGATCTCATACTATAGTATTCAATCTATAAAAAATTATTAAGTTCAAATTCACAGTGTATCAAAGAGCTCCAACATACCTGAATAAAGCCTATCAGTTTGTTTACAAAATCTTAGCGAAGTTGATTAGTCCAAACCAGTAAAAAGACAAGCTTATCTCTAATAATATAATCATAGCACATGAAATAACGCACTACATTAAAACAAAAAAGAGTGATGATCCTTAAGAAATGGCATCGAAACTTGTACGAGTAAAGCACCTGCCATAGTTACATAGGATTTCTTAAAAACATAATGTTGAAGATGGGGTTCCATAGTGATCAAGTCGCATTAATCATTGAATATATTAGCTCAGTTTCTTTTCTTTTTTTGTTACAGTGGAAGGAGAATCATTTGGTTACTTTTAATTAACTTTCTAAGAAACTCTGACAAAGAAATTCTCTATCTTCTTGTCTATTTTTTACTTTGTGTGAAAGATTATCTTACTTCAAGAGGCTGAAAATAATAATCTCTTATCAATAATTAAAATTTATAGAAGAAATCCTACCATAACTCATATACTTTTTAGTTATGATTCCATTTATTTACTCAAAGCCATCCCCCAACACTGTAGTCATGTAAGTAATATTTTATCCAATTATGAAGCACTGGATGGCCAGCAAGTAATATTGAGCAAATCATCACTGTTCTTTGAAAAAAAAAAACTCAGATATATTCAGAGCTCAATTAGCTAGTATCTCGCAAGTTCTTAATATGAGACTCCCTTCCTTCATTCACAAAAATAAAAAAGATACTTTCGATTTTATTAAGAATGTTGTGGCTTCATCAAATTTTTTCTATAGCTTGCTTTGAATTTAAAAGTGTACAAAATCGAATAAAATTAAATAAAATTGATTAAATCGAATTAAACTATCAAAAAATTGAATAAAATTGATTTTGAACAATTTAATTTACTTTTTTTTTAAGGTGAATTGAATTTTTTAATTCAGTTATCGGTTGAAAAAAAATTTCAACTAAATTAGACCAAATTGACCGTCATAATCATTTGAGTTTTAAATTAATTTTGGCCCAGTTTGATTTGCTTCTGCCTAGTCTCCGAGGCCAGTTGTAAGCAAATAAAAAATTGAAATAGATTAAAAAAACTATTGAAATTAATAAAATAATTGTTGAAATTAACAAAAAAAAATTGTTAACATAAATCTACAAAATTAAAATATGGAACTAAATTAAACTATTTTTAATTGGGTCAATTTAATTTTATTTTTTAGACTTCAACCAAATTAATAAAGTTTGATTTTTGTTAAATTTTATATAATCAATTCTATTTAATTAAATTTTTAAAATTAAATTACATTACATTACAAACACTTTAATTCGGTGTATATTAATATATAATAAATTAAATATTTTTAAAAATTAAATTATATATTTAAAATAATTTAAAAATTAAAATTAAGTTATATAAATTTAAATGAAAATATTTTTATAAAAAAAAAGTTTGAAAAAGTAAACAGTGGGTTTTATATTTATGTAATATTTAATTATAAAAAATAATTATAAGAATACTATGTCTCATTATCAAATTGTAACCGTTGAGTGACTTGGACTAATGAGCTTGCTCATAGTCAACACAGTGTCAGCTTTCCCTAGAAAGAGAGCCTCTTTCTTTGAACTCAGCACCACCTCATTACTAACTTTCCCTCTCTTGCTTTCTCTTTTTCTACTCTGCTTCTAGCTTCACTCATGGCGATCATGAAGCTTTACTCTCTCTACATTTTCCTGTCCTTCTTCTTCTGCTACACCAAAGCCAGTCACATCACTGAGTCTTTCTCTTCATCTACGTCCTCCGACGTTGAGCTTCTCTTGGAAAAAATCAGAGCTTTACTGCAAGGTAACACTGAGAACATTGTTTTGTCTTCCTGGAACTCCTCTGTACCACTTTGCCAATGGAAGGGCCTGAAATGGGTCTTCTCCAATGGCTCTCCCCTGTCATGCAGCGACTTGTCCTCACCACAATGGAACAATTTTTCACTGTTTAAAGACCCTTCTCTTTACTTGCTCTCTCTTCAACTTCCATCTGCCAATCTCTCTGGTTCAGTTCCTAGAGAGCTCGGAGAGTTCCCTATGCTTCAAAGCCTCTATCTCAACTTCAATTCGTTGAAAGGAACAGTCCCTCTTGAGCTTGGCTATAGTTCCTCCCTCTCCGACGTCGATTTGGGTGACAATTTGCTGAGTGAAGCGCTGCCCCCATCGATCTGGAATTTGTGTGATAGGCTTGTTTCCCTTAGACTTCATGGTAATTCATTTTCGGGGCCACTTCCTGAACCAGCATTGCCAAATTCTTCTTGTAAGAATTTGCGATTTCTTGATTTGGGTAACAACAAGTTTTCTGGTAATTTCCCGGCATTCATTACCCGCTTTGGTGGGCTAAAGCAGCTTGAATTGGGGAATAATATGTTTATAGGTTCAATTCCTCAAAGTTTAGCGGGGCTAAGGCTTGAGAAATTGAACCTTTCCCACAATAATTTCAGTGGTGTTCTGCCTATTTTTCAAGAATCCAAATTTGGTTTGGAGGTTTTTGAGGGAAATAACCCAGGTTTGTGTGGACCACCTCTGAGAAGTTGCAGTGGAAATTCTAGACTAAGTTCTGGTGCCATCGCTGGTATAGTTATTACTCTGTTGGCTGGAACCGTGGTTTTAGCTTCTTTGTTAGTTGGCTATGTGCAAAACAAGAAGAGGAAGGGTAGGGGAGAGAGTGATAATGACTTGGAGGAAGAAGAAGATGAAGAAAATGGGGATAGTGATGTTGGTGGTGGTGGTGAGGGGAAGCTTATGTTGTTCCAGGGCGATGAGAATTTGACATTGGACGATGTGCTGAATGCAACTGGACAAATTTTGGAGAAGACATGTTATGGGACTGCGTATAAAGCAAAGCTGGCTGATGGAGGGACCATTGCTTTGAGGTTGTTGAGAGAAGGTTACTGCAAGGATAGGGCTTCAAGCATGCCAGTTATTAAGCAACTGGGAAAAATTCGTCATGAGAATTTGATTCCATTAAGAGCTTTCTATCAGGGGAAGCGAGGGGAGAAGCTCCTTATTTATGACCATCTACCTCTCAGAACCCTTCATGATCTTCTACATGGTAAATATATTATCCTCCCCTTCATTCTTATATATATATTCATGGAATTTTATGTTACACTGCCATTGGACATTCATTTCAACCAAGTAAAACTGGCATCACAAACTCTTGTGGTGAACCAATTGCTTAAAGTCCCTCATTGCTTCTTGCAATTTGATTTGATTTAGATTCCTCCAAACTCAAAATATCTATAAGGATATACCCTTTCAGGTATTTGAAAACTTGAGTTAACTACTTGTTCAACCTAGGGAGTATTGTCCTTTGATGGTAAGATGTTCACATACGAGGTCATACTAACTTTGAGCACATGTCTGGACTCAGTCATTGATATAGATTATGAACCTTTAGGCAGAGAATCTCTTCTAGAGACATGTGATTATGCCAATAAACTTACTGATTTTAATATGTACCGATTCATGATTGCAAACCTAAGGAGGTTCCTCCTAGCACCAAGATTCTACACTAAATTTCAAAGCAAGTTTGGTTGCATCAGTGAAGTTAGTTATGAGAAACTCCTGACTCTTGTACCAATGAGCTCTTGTTCACTTATAATTGGTTGATCTTCCACAGAGTTTGTACTTTTGTGCAAATGATGAACAATGAAAATTTTGGGATTATACCTTTGTTTCGCATGCATGCATTGTAACAGGATGTCAGCCACTTTTTTCAAACAGTTAAACGGTTATGCCTATTAAATGGTGAGGCCCTTTGAAGTCTCTGAGTTGAGCTGCTATCCTTTATGCAGTGCTGTATGAGATGAAGATATTGGTGTTTCCATTATTATTTATTAATGGTTTAATATACATATTTCATTTTCAAATATGTTAGAGTTGTGTAGGACTATAGTCATTACTTTTTTTTATAAAACAAAATTTTAAGTTAGCTCAGAGAGTGAAATGGCCTATACCTTATAAGATTTATAAGATGTAGTTCATGTTCATCACGTTTAAGCCTAAATATATTTCACTTAAACCCATCATATGTTTCATTCTACTATTTTGTTAGTCAGGAAACTAAATTTTCTTTCTTTTCTATCAAAATGATCAAAACGTTTTTATTTTCGAAGTCACCGAAACGAAACGGAGTTATCGAAACGAAATATAGTATTTATTTAGAAATTATGCTATTTTAATTAAAATTACTATGTTACAGAATGTTTCGATAAAAATACTCTTATTTCAATAGAAATACTATTGTTTCGATGAAAATACTATTGTTTCGATAGAAATACTCTTGTTTTGAGTTATTTCGATGAAAAAGTAAATGAAAGTAGTATTGCATCACTTCCAGCACTAAGCTGTTCAAATCTGTCTTATTCATCACTTAGATTTTTTCTCACAAATTACAACATTTTTGTTAACTTTTTACTCTCCCCCCTTATGCTTATGATATTGCTTTTTTTCATTGTCTTTATTTTTAAAAAAAATTACAAAAATAATGAAAAGAAAGATTGAAAAAAAGAGAGAGAGGAAGCTATTTAAGAGAGATAATTGAAGATTGAGAGTTAACAAGATGAAGAGATAAATGTAAAAAAAAAAAATTGTTATTGAATGCTATTGAGATTTGAGTTGAAGTCTCCACTGTGATAGTGTGTTTTATTTAATATTCAACTATAGACATTAATTTAAATTAATTTTAATATAATTTTATATATTTATATCATTAATATTATATTAAAATCTTTTAAAATTTAAAAAAATATTGTTTGAAATCATTTAAAATGTTTTTTCAAAAATATTTTATTTTCACGAAATTTTCAAAACGTTTCGAAACGTTTCCGTTTTCAAAGTCATCGAAACAGTACTTTCAAACGAAATTTAATACTTTGTTGCCGGCTACAATCCTCAGTGATCCATTTTCTGCCATTCCTTCCTTCCCATATCATTACGTAATTCATATCCTTACTGGTGCACTCATGCATTTGTTTTCAAATGGATTGAATCAGTGTAATCATGAATCCAGGAGGACGGAACGGGGAGTGGGACTTGCTATATAAATGTGTGGATAATCAAAATATCTCATACCAGAAACTTTAGGAGACAGTTTCCTGCCCGACCAAAATACCTTCCCTGTATGGCACTCTGCACTTCAGTCGTAATCTTCCTTATATGAAGACTAACAATAACAATGGAAATAGTAAAGATCTGCAAAATATCCTGGAAACAGAAAACGCAGTATATGAAACATAACTCAGTCTGAAATTTTGGTTTCACGATGTTGAACTGTTGATTACTAATTCACAATCTTGAAAAAGTCAAAAATAGTTTGTCTCCTGGTCATTTGGTATGATAGGTGTTGATGAGGCCTCTTGCTGGTGTCTCTATTATGTCACAAGTGGGAGGTGACCAGCAAGAATTGATCTCCAAAGGGTGTCCATATATAATGTGCTTCATTTGTTTAGACTTTAGTTATTGATGCAATGGAAATAAATGAAAATGAAATATTGTTAAATTGAAGTTAAATAGCTGTTGGGTTTACTTATCCTAAGACTCGCTTGGCATTGACCACTGTTGTTATTTTGGTTTTCTACAGAACCTAAAGCAGGAAAACCCATGCTGAACTGGGCTAGGCGACACAAGATTGCATTGGGGATAGCAAGAGGGCTTGCATATCTTCATACAGGACTTGATGCTCCCATTACTCATGGGAGTGTAAGATCCAAGAATGTGCTTGTGGATGAATTTTTTGTTGCCAGGCTCACTGAGTTTGGGCTTGATAAGCTAATGATTCCAGCAGTAGCGGATGAAATGGTGGCACTTGCTAAGACCGATGGCTTCAAGGCTCCCGAGCTTCAAAAGATGAAAAAGTGTAACTCAAGAACAGATGTTTATGCATTTGGCATATTATTGTTGGAGATTTTGATTGGGAAGAAACCTGGAAAAAATGGGAGAGGTAGTGAGTATGTGGATTTGCCTTCAATGGTAAAAGTAGCAGTTTTGGAGGAGACAACAATGGAAGTGTTTGATGGGGAAATTTTGAAAGGGATAAGAAGTCCCATGGAAGATGGGTTGGTTCAGGCTTTGAAGCTAGCAATGGGTTGCTGTGCACCAGTGGCTTCAGTTAGACCCAGCATGGATGAAGTTGTAAGACAGTTGGAGGAGAGCAGACCAAGAAATAAGTCTGCGTTATACAGCCCTACAGAAACAAGAAGCGGAAGTGGTACCCCATTTTGAGCTTTGCATATGAAAATGTTAATTATAAGATGAGTGTTAATTATTTATGTTTCGTATCTGTTTCTTTTTCTGGATGTAAGAGAATGCATTTTTAGGAATGGAAAACTTTATTTCTGTGTATTTTAGTTAGTAATGAATTAATTTCTTCTTTCTTCTAGATGATATTTAATTATTGGAAAAACAACATAATGCATTCTAGCAAATGCAATTTATGTCACTTATTGAAATTTTTTTTTAAAAAAAAAAGGTTTTCCAGCAAGGGATAAATCAATCAGTGGAAAGGGCAAATAATAATTGTAAGCCGTAAGAGTAACAGACGAAAATTCCGATTCCAACAAATACACAACCAACTATTGCAATAATACATTCTTTTCTTTTCTTTTCTTTTTTGTCCTTTTCTTTTTCGCCCATCTCATTTGGGACAAATCAAGAGTTTCCTAAATGAAGGGCTTACAAACAAATTCCTCAGGGGGGCTAGTGAACAAGGCCAAACTCCATATATGAGAAGACGAAAGTGAGATTAGACTAAGAGAACTCTTGCACAAGTGAAGCAATCTGAAATTGGGAGAATGGCTTGTAAGCAATCGTTGTTATCAGTGTGATAACTGTTGACACAGGCAAAAAAAAAAAATGTACACTTTTTTGCAATATCTAAATGGGGAACGAGACAAACAAGGGAGTGACCAAAATGGCTCCAAACTCACTCAATACACCTAAGCAATCCAATAATAAGGGGAGAAAGATTGAAAACTTTTCTTCCTTCCTTTCCTTTATCCTTTTTTTTTCATTATTCTATTCTTTTTCCTTCTGTTGCTGATCGTGTTTTTGGTATTAACACGAAGAGCCCCTGCGGCAGCTCAGAACACCAGCACCAGAGGTAAGGGCACCAACCATAGAAGATGATTTGGCACCTAAACTTGAAGCTCTTGCATAGCTTGCTGCAGCTCCAGCTCCTGATGAAGTGAAAAAGGCACCATTCAGCAAAAGATCTCCCTCTGACCTCCAGTTCCAATTTTTCCATACGCCTGCATCTGTCTCTACCCTCTTTGTCACCTGCCAATATCAATTTTTCCACTTTTAAACACGAACATCGTCATGGTCAACTGATAGCCACCAGTACACTCAGACAAGCATTTTACCTCCTTAGCAAAACCGTTCTGAGGGGCTAGGTATCGGTTGCCCTGGCTGTTAATTGTGGGATCTGCACTGCCACCAATTGCATACATTTCCCAGTGGGTGTAGTCATTGTTTACCACGTGGAAATACCCATGTCTACACCTGCAATTTTAATAAACCACCGCCTCTACTATTAATTGAACTTAATAAATAGTTTATAAGCATTATAGTTCAATTTCTGAAAGTGGCTCCGAGAGCCCAACAGAATCTTCAAGGCATACAACCCAAGACCCGGCTCAGATCTTCAAAATAATGAAGAATATTAGTAATGACTTGCTTCAAAGATGTTTTACCTAGGCATTCTTTGAATAAGACCCTCTCCAAAATGGTTGTAGGCTATGGTCACTTGCATCTGCTTATCTCTTACATAAGAGTCACTGTGACCCAGAAGCATAACCTGTATAAGTCCGAAAACCCATAAAAAAAAGTACTTCGGCTGACCCATTTATTTTAACTATTTCAATTAATTATATAAAGATCGAAGAATAAGGAATATGATTTACCTCATTGTGGTGAGTGAAGTAATTGTTGGAAATGGTAATGGCAGTTGATCCCATAATAGCGTCAACAAGGCCATCTGCACAATTAGACAGTGAGTTGTGGTCAATCCAAATGTGGCTCGAACCAAAGATGGAAATTGCATCCCCATCAGCCATAGTCCTCCATCCATAATGTGTTGGCGAGCTACGAACCATTGCGTTACCAGTTGGCTTGCAGTCATGGATATGTAGGCCATGGATGATGACATTGGTGATGAATTGGATGGTAATACAACCCCCATAAGCAATGTGCACATTGACGCCACGACCGTCAATGGTCTTAAAGCTATTCATAATAAGCTCTTGTTTTAAAGTGATCACCATGTCCCTTTTGAACACAATCCACAAGGGCCTGTCTTGGATGACGGCGTGGCGGAGGGTGCCTGGTCTGGGATTAACAGGGTCGTCGTCACTTGGATCAGTCACAACATAGTACTTCCCATCACGGCCACCAATGGCATTGCGTCCAAAACCGATTGTACAATCAGCCAAGGCCTTCCGGCGGAGGTACCAACTTTTGTCACAGCGCCAGCAGTCGTCAATGGGATTCCCAGTCCCGCAAGAGAAAAAACCCAAATTCCTTCTTTGTGTATAATTGCGTATGCTCCTGTTATATTCACGACAATGAGATTAATACCAGCAAGATCTTTTTATTTACATTATGTATGTTATTTGCATTTATTCTAGCAGATGTTTGAAGACAGACAGAGAAGCATTAATTATTAACAATTTTCATATGCTACTCACAGGCAAAGCATGTGGAACTATTTATGCTTTTATTATAATGTCCCACCATAACTAGGACTAGTGGGTCCGCAATTATGCATACGAATATAATGATACGGTCCATATGGAAAACGGGCTTGACATCTTCCCTCAGTTTCTCTACAGGAAATAAATGCCAAGGTGTGGAATAACTGATTTCTGCCTCGTACTTGGGGTGTCGGTGGTGATAATCTTAATTGATGATTAACTTTTGGTCCATAGGAAGGTCATGGAGGTCTCATTGAATAATATAGTTGTGTCAGACTGCAGCTGCTGGATCAGCCAAAATACAGCAATGTGTAGAAAGTATTGTGATGAAATCAGATCTTATCTGCAGTTTGGAGCTTATGCTTAAAGACAGCCTGGAGAGGGGGAAGCCATTCATGTGGCTAACCCACCTTGTTAGAAGATGTGGGAACTGCGTAGATTCCTAACAGTCTAAATTGTAATTGTTTTCAGTTCGATGGGTAAAGAGATCATGTGGGAAATCAAACAAAAGAGCTTTCTGTACTATTTAACTGTAGGGAGGACCAAAGAATCATGTGGAATTAATTAGATTGGTGGATCCATAGATACTGAAGAGTAATTTGCACAAAGCATTGAATCCTCTGTAATTTGGGTACTTGGTACTCTATTTTCTACTCATTTCTGTTTCTAGTTCTCTTGTCGAATCAACAGAGAACCAGCTGATTGATCTAACTGGAAAAAGATCAGATATGGAACATTAAGAACAGACCGCCCTGTTTAAATCCCCAGCCATATTAACTTCCACACAATACTACAAAAGGAAAGAAAATATAAATGACAGGAATGAGTGAATTTTGCATTCTATTAATTGTTAGTAGACCTCCCCGAAAGTAACTTTCACCTCGAGACTATAAATGTAAGGAAAAAGTTAGATCATTATTAATTACATAATAAATTTAAAAATCTTTTAGGAGACTAGTTAGGACAAATAAAAAATATTATTATTTTTAAATAAATTCGGATAAGGAAAAGAAAAGACAAGAAATTAATTATAAGCGACAGTGCCGGATCTTGCGACATAAGCATGTGGTTAAGCTGGCAAATAGAATATAAAGGCTTTAACTTTTAAGATATCTCATCTGCAAAGAACATGGTGGTTGATTCCGTAGAGCAATGAAAGGGAACTTAAGAACGTGAGCTAGTAATTAAAGCAATAATTACATTTCTATTAAAAATAAGATAAATTGAAGACTTTTTTTATTTTTTATATTATGGTTAAAAGGAATGGCAGCCCTACATCCGTCTCGGTGTAAATGGCATCAGATAAAAGTAAAGGCAATTAACATGGAATCTGATACTACTATCTCAGGCACAAAATGTGAAATTTTATGGAATGGGTCCCATTCAATCAGCTACAATTTTACCTTTTTCTGATATAAATGGCTAACTGATGTTTATTCAAGGTAATTACTGTTCAAAATGTACATGTTGGTTCTAATTTTCTTAGTTGTAATAATGTGGGATTGATAGCTCGGCTCTTGTGCTAATGTGGCTTGAATTTTGGGAAATGCCCAACGATGAAAATTTCTGGAACCAACCAAGCATGTAGCTTCATGGCAAAGGAATAGGGACGAAAAAATGGACAGCATGTACCTTTCATGCAACGCTTGCATTGACCACCTTGACTGGTTTTCATAAGGTAAATGACCATAAAGCATGAAAAGGACATCTATCTATTTTTCTCAAAGTGGATTCAAGAGAAGTTATTCTGGGGATTTTTTTTTTCTTCTGAACCGCATTGACTCGATCAATCCAAGGGGGTTTTATGTGCTGATAGTGTATTAGGCCATGTGAGTCCCCTTCTCTAAGCCCAAGACAACAATAAAATAATATACCAAGCACATGACGCATGGATGATAACCAATAATATAATTATGAGCAGAGGGAGGAAAAAGCTCAGAATTTGTAGGGAGGAGAGAGAGAGAGAGAGAGAGAAAGAGATTACATATCCACCATAGAAGCTATCTCCTCAGGATTATCAAATGCATGCTCATTGGGAGTATCATCTGACCTGAAAAATGATAGACAAAAATATCAACTGCGTTAGTCTTTACCCTCGACTTCATCACATTAAACGACACCGTCTACATGCTGAAATGACTGAAATAACCTCCTTGTGAACATTCAAATTTTGTGGAATTTCTGCTGTTTTCGAAATTATAGCTAAAAATTGTTAGTAGCTGTGACTATAATAAAACAAAAAAAAGCAGGTGATCTCATTGTGAAACAGTACACTGAACGCTTTCCTCGTGAGCTGAAGACCGAGAGAAGAAGGAATGATGAAGAAATAAATAAACTATCATAACAGAATTGACGATTCAGATTTTTCAGATCCGATCTGAAGGGCTCAGATTGTTCCCTTCTGAGATACACCCTCAGCTCAAACATTTTCTAATCCAACGGTCGTAATTGCAAGTAAGACACTCGTTGAAGATCTAGACTGGAAAGACGAAAAGCGACGAAAATGGCAGTAAACAGTAGCTGTAGCTCTAACCTTTCCGCCATAGATGAATTCTTCAAGCTCTGCAAATTCTTCGTTTCTACATTCCTGTTTGAAGTAACACTATATTTCAGAGAAGCCAATTCAAACATCATTCATATTGCGTGTTTTCAATACGGAATAACAAGCTGAAATTAATCCATTAAAAAAATCACAGAAGCTCATGAAGCATGGAAGAAGAAGCTTGAGCTTCTCTTTAAGTACCTTGACTGTACAAGACGGTCTTTTCCGTGCTCATTCAATGCCTTGGCGCCAGTTAAAAGCAGCACCATAAGCAGAACGCAAAAAGTGAACCATTTCACAGAAACCTCCATTGTTACTTCTACTCTCTCTCCCTCTCTCTCTGTATCTCTGTCTCAAAGACACTCTGTTTCGCTCTCTGTTTTTGTGTGTGTATCTGAAAGATGATGAAGAAGAAGAAGAAGGAAGAAAATTGAAGCAAATGGAGCCAAAGAGAAATGGGACGGAGTGGTGTTTTTATAGCAGTTCAAGAGAACGTGAGGGACTAAACTAAAGTTTCTGCTTGTCTAACCCAAGACCTTAACCATGGTTAAGTTAATTGACCTTATCATTAACCACGTTTAACCAACTTACCACCACCTTAACCGCCATTAACTGCTTCATCTCTCTCCGACGCGGCACGAGCGTCGGTCATGTTCTATTGGGACCAAAGAATCCACGTAAGCATTTTTATTTTCTGGCAAAACTTTATTTATTTATTTTTTTCAATTTTCAATTTTTATTTTGCTTTGTGTGAACACGGACTTCCGTACTCCCCCAAAAAAACAAAAAAAATACGCGCAGATGGTACTCGCCTACTTGTGCGGCACGTTGCCACGTGGATTGCCGTAGAAGAAAGTGGCGTTGAGGAAATTTAGATGCCGTACGAATCCTCTTGATCGAAATAGAATCTGTCGACTGACAGGTGCCCTTCGATTTGGTTAGTACGGCCGTATCTTTGAACTTTGAACTGTGTCAGGACACCGTTTCTTCCGGTAATACCCTCTCTCTCTTTTTTTTTTAATAATTTTATGTTGTAATATTTTTTTGATAAAGAGTGAATTTTTATAGTATTTTGGTAAGATTAATTCACAGATATAAGCTTTATTCTTAACTATGACATATACATGGTCTTGAATTAATCCATAATTTCATAAAGATAATTACTGTAAATATTATAATTAAAATTTTTAAAATATATAAAAAAAAAATTGGCTTAAATGTCAATTTTTTTATTATAAGTATTAATGGGTCTTAATATATAAGAGGTTGATTCTCTATTCTCTCACTCATCAATATTTTCTATACAAAAAGAATAAAGAGTGAGTTTTGTTTTGTTCTCAATTTTTTTAAAATTTAATATCTTAAATTATTTTTTTTCATTTCAGTCTTTTAAATATTATCTTATTTAAAAAAAATTATCATTCTAAATTTGTTAATAAATTTACTTTCTTATATTAATCAAAAACTTAGCTAGTCCTATTTATTTGGTTTGATATGAAGCATTTTATTAAAAGCTAGGAATTTATTCTAAAAAAGTAAAGTGACTAAATTTATTTTTTTGAGTAAATCTTAAATGTGCTATAAAATGCATGTAGTGTATCAAGTTAGGTTAGATTATCTCTTATTTAAATCAAATAATTAAATCAATTAACAGAGTTATTTCATTCTTGAAAACCAAACAGTTCATGAAAAGTTGAAATAAAAATTTTAAATTTTTGATACTAAATTAATATATATTATATTTTAATGTGCAAATGAACTTAAACATATTTTTACTAATACATCTCTTCATTCTAATTAAAAAATAGATCATTGATTTTATAATAAATTATTAATTCAAAAAATTGATAAAAAAAAATTATAAACATCATTCACAAATATTATAGGAATCTCTTTTTTTTTATAAGTAATTTTTATTTCAAGCAAAATCACCAGTATGAGAATCAAGGTGCAAAAAGAGTTTAACAGTAGATGTTAACGATTTACACAAATTAAAGACATCCTTTTGAATGATCGAAACCTTTATTGCAACAGAAGCTGCTAAAAGAAAATGCTCAACGCTGACACCCCAACCTCAGTCATGTATAAAGAGAATGACAGCTAGCTAGGTATGTATCATGAACAAGTATGTAACACATGCAGAGACCAAAAATCAACTAATAAATTAATTGATTTAGTAATAATAAAATTGTCTTAAAAATTTAAATTTTAAACAGAGTCAAATGAATTAAAAAAAAGATCAAAAACTTCAATTTGATATTTTAACCTAAATTCTTGTTCCAACTTTGCTCAATAAGTTGCAAATTAGGTCAATTCTTTTATTCGATAATATTAGGATGGATCCTACACAAAAATTCAACCTAAAAGACTAGGCATACGAGAAATTTTTTTTTTTAAAAAAAAAAAGAATTAATGATCAATAGAAACTCTTAATTTTAAAACTATATTTAAAAAAAATTTGCATAATAAAAATAAAATAAAAATTGTTTGATAAACTATTTTGAAAACATTTGTTTTTTATTTTTTTGTGTTTTAAAAACAAAAATAACTTTATCTTTTTTCTCTTTTTTGTTTTAAAAATAATTTGTTTTAAAAATTTATTTTCGAAATAATAAGAGAAAACAATTTTCAAAGGAATTTTTTTATTTTAAAACTAATTGAAAACAAAAAATTATTTTTAAAACAAAAAAAACAAACAGGTATTTAAATTGGCTCAATATAAATGACTACAAACCTGTTATTGTATTTATTTTATGGAGTGAGCCAACTTGTAACCGGAAAATTATATAAACAAATCAAGCTTATGATTACCATTTGCAACTATTATATTCTTCTGAATGGTTTTGCTGAATTTGAAATTACAAACAAGGAGAATAGCATTGAGATGTCAATTATCGTCTACCAATTTTAGGGTTATGAGGAATTTCTCTTGTGCTTTTGGTCCCAGAAAACAAAAGAACATTTTCATTTAAATAGATGCTTTTAATAGGTACAAGAAAGGCATCAAATTGAAGAGTCATGAACACTCTTGCATAATCCCATTACGAACAATATTAGCAAATCATCGAAAACAGGTTTAATTTTGCATACACTTTCAAATAATTCTAATTTCTAAGCATAATTTCTAATAACAAAACAATTAATATTAATATTAGAGAAAATTGAACTTATCCACCTTGATATATATCTTTAATTGCAGTTTTCATTCTAATCTTAAAAACATTATAATGTCTTCTTTAATTTATATATTTCATTGTAATAAACACTATTTCGTTTAAATCAGACATTAAGTTTGATGTTTCAACTCTAGCCAACTCAAAAAGTCCACTATATACTCTTACCTACTTATACATATTTTCCTCAATTATAGTGTTAAGCTCATTTCCTTCCTTCAATTACACAGAGAATTTCTTGAGTTGGCTAGATGATATAAAAATCACAGACAATGTATGTGACTTTAAAAATATCATATTTAACATCTAATTAGAACATAGGAGTGCTCACTACAATGACATTATAATCTTAAAAACATTATATTGTCTCTTTTAATTTATATATCTCATTGTAATTAATAAATACTTTTCCATCTAAATTAGATATTAAGTTTGATGTTTCTAATCTAGCCAACTCAAAAAGTCCATTATATCCTTTGACCTACTTATACCTATATTTTCCTTAATTATAGTGACAAGCTCATTTCCTTCTGAGAGAATTTCTTGAGTTGGTTAGATGGTATAACAATCACATACAATGCATGTGACTTTGAGAATATCATATTTAACATTTGATTCGAACAGAAGAGTGCTCATTGCAGTGACATATAAATTAAGAAAGGCCGTATAATATTTTTTATATTATGGAAAAAACTACAATTGAGAATATAAATAAGTATGGATGAACACAATTTCTGCCTAATTCTATCCTTCACAAACTCTACTTTTGTTTCTCCCTTCGAAGATGCAAAAATTCCCACATTAATTCTTGACACTTTTATTTTAGTGGCTTTAATTTGTTGCTTTTGATTTTTGGTATCAATGATAAGATCATGAAAGCAAAGGGTGTAGGGCTTGCATGATCAGATTTTGCCCGCAAAAAAGAAGGAATTAAAGTGTAAAACGAACTTGCTAGATTTACACGTTTGTGTACTCATCAATTCTTCATTTTTGGGTTGAATGTCTGCCTCTCCATAGATGGATGCATCTATTAAAGTTATTATGATTGTGGCTAGAAGTCTCCATGACCCGATAATATTCTATTAACACCCGACTGAACCTATCGAAAAAATACATCCATTGGATCGGTATAAATAAACGAGTTTAAATAAACTGTATTTTATTAAAAATAAAGTTTGAATGAATAATTCAACTGCAATTTTTAAGTAAATTTGTTCAAATCTGATCCAACTATATATATATGGGGAAAGAAGAGATTATAAGTATTTATGCTTTTTTATTTTTCTTTATTTTGGTTATGTTTATTTGTCAAAAACTAAAATTCCTTTTAAAAATTTATTGTTTAAAGTATAGTTCAATATATATGACAATCATTGTTATTTTTCTTATTAATAATTTAGTATTCTGCATGAATTTTTTTATAAATCTATATTAATAAATATATTAAAAATAAATAAATAAACACATCGATCAATTTTTGAACTAGTTCTTGTTATACAAAGACAAATATTAGTTCTTAATTATCATTTAAAAAGGCGGTGGTGTTGAGAGGCGGACGACAACGATAGCAATAGTGATGCACCGTGGCGGCAGGCAATGGGGGTGCATGTGGTTGCAAAAGATGGTGGGTGACAAGTAGTGACGACAAATATGGGTCGTTGCAAGCGGCGAGAATGATCGAATCGGATATGATGGCGACGGTGGTAGACGATGATAATCATTTGGTGGCGATAATAGTGAAGAGAGCAGGGGTGGTGTGGTTTGCAAATGGCCGGAGTATATCATGAATTTTTTTTCAGTTTCTTTTAGAAATTTGATCTAAAGTTTAGATTGTCAGAAAAAAAATTTAATAAATAATTCTTTAAAAAAACTCAATTTTTTTCGTAAACAATATTATTAACAAAAACATAATCGGAACCTTTGAATAATGTATTGATTATTTTTTAAAAACTTTTTATTTAATTTGAGTTTACTTGAGATATACAAATTCCAGTAGCTTAAAATAATGTTATTATTTAATGTTGGTCGGTTACAATCATAAACGGCTATTTAAATTTTAGAAATAACAAAATTTTAAATTTTGAAGACGACTCTTTAAAGAAAATATAATCCACTGTGTTTAAAAATTGGAGAGAATTAGTTTTTTTCTCTTTGGGTGAAATTTTTTTTTGATAAATTGTATAATAATAATAACAACAATAATGTCACTCCCTCCCTGCCAGATTATTTTATGTGTTTTGTAGTTATGGTCCTGTTCTACTAAAAATTAAAAACTATGTCCCTCAAAACTTATTTTAAAAATCATGCATGCTTCAACTTTCAAAATGCATTGTCCATGAACCAGAAAACAAATAATTGGCAGGGTAGGCTTTCATGTCTTATCCAACTTCTAAAATTTAAAGATATTTTATTTTATTTTATTTTATTGTAATTTGTTATACTTGATTTGTGGAAACTCACAAGTTTATAGTTCAAGTGATAAGTAAATTTGAATTCAACCTTTGTAATATCAAAAATTTAAATTCACTTAAGAACATTTATATAGAGAAACAACTTTAATAGTCAAAAAAATTAATCATATACTCAAAAATTATAGAAATAGTCAATTTCAAAAACAAAAATATCTGATTAATGAAGAATTGCAGAAGAACTTGGCTTCAATTTGACCAACAAATTTTTCTAAACAATATTAATATTAACAAAAATACAATCTTAGCCTTTGAATAATTTATTTATTATTTTAAAAAATTGTTAATTATTCATATTTTTTTAATGTTAAAAGTTTATGTTTATATTCAATTCTCTTCAAAAACATTATCTGATCTCACATCAAAAGTGTAAGATATAATGTCACCCCCTCCCACATTTTTTTAGATTATATGTTCTGTAGGTAAAGTCATTGAACTAAAAATAAGAAAAGAAATTAAAAAAAAAAGTCACTCAAAGCATATTTTAAAAATAATGCATCCGTCAACTTTCAAAATGCATTGTACAGAGAAACCAGAAAACAAATAATTGGCGGTGTAGGCTTTCATGTCTTATCCAACTTCTAAAATTTAAAGCTATTTTTTCTTTCTTTCTTTTTTGTTTCTAATTGTAATTTATTATATCTTATTAATGAAGAATTGCACAAGAATTTGGCTTCAATTTGACCCACAATTTTTATTGCATTTATTAATTTCAACAACCATATCATAGGCCATGCAATGCATTAGTGCCCACATGCCTTCATTTGGATCTACTTAGTGGCTCCCCATTTCTATTACTATAATATTGCATACAAAGAACATGGTTCACTTACAAATTGGCTAAGATACTTCAAAATTTATTTAGCATCATGATTCAATTGTGAATGTAGTTATTATTGCATTAATTATGCTACAATTGCAATTATTATAAAAAATGAGAGAAAATGTGGAAAAAATACAATTATTACATAAAATTTACCATAATAACTCCTCCCAATAAGCATAATTTTCTCAAATCCCAAAATTGTACAAAATGCAAGAATGAAACTTTCTTTCTTTTTTTCAGTAAATAACTAGGGATGGCAACAAGATGGAGTTCGAGCTCGAGGCCTTCCTTATTTTCTGTTATTGTCACTCCTTGTCCCATTTTTTTCACTATATGGAGGAAAAATTTATAATTCTTATTTTTCATGAAAATACAGAGATTTACAAGAATCTCTTATAAATTTGTAAAATTTTATTGAGTAAATTTTTACAAAAATTAAATAAAATTTGAAAAAAAAAACCTAAAATTCAAATACGTCTATAAAATTAAATTATAAATAAATAAAGCAATTGAATAAATGATTGTAATATAGTAATTTCAATATAACGAGGTCTATAAGATTGAAGAATGGTTCCCATTCCCGTCCCCATAATTTTAAAAAGAAAATCTAACTCTACTTTTGTTTCTAAAGAGATGAAATTCTCTCGTTCGGACAATCTCCGTTAACAGCGAAAATTGTCATCCTTATACATCACCCCACATAGATTTCAACTTGAGTTTTTTCTTCTTTTTTCTTTTTTTATAAATTACGCATATCCCTTGACTAAGAACAAACGTTAAACAAATTGACTAGGGATGAATTATATAGTCAGTGAGCAGCACCTTAATTAGAGGGACCAGCTTTGTCAACAAAAAGAACGAGAAAGAGAAGAACAAAGATTGTAGAATAGGGATTGGTCAACAGCCCTGAACATGGGCCTATAGAGTTTGTCCAGAAATTTTGCAGATAATTATGGACGACTATGCATATCTTGTTGTGAGGATAAGATTTCCATCTTTTCCTGTCTTCTTGTATTTGAGCCTAGTTTGGCAACAAATGGTGACCCTTCTTTTGGTTTTATATATAAGTATGAGTCAGAAGATCAAAACTATACCAAATAAATTCCCCATTGGCCTGTTTCCAAATATTAACAAGAACAAACTTGTTTTTCCCCCTTCAAATTTTCTTACAAATTATGTAAGCCACATATTAAATTACTAGCATCTCAATATGCATTATACCGTTCGTGTTGACCTGTTTTTATATTTTTAGTGGCGAGAGGCTTAACATTTTAATTTACACTTTTATTTATAATAAAATTTTAATGGTAGTAGTGCATGTTGAAATAAAATGGTATAAAATAATATAATTTATTAATGGATAGTGGATATAAATCATAATCAGATTATAAGGTTGACATTTATATAAAATTATTTTGGTTAGTAATTTATAAAATTAGTCAAAAACAAAATGGGTATCTTTTTAACACACTAATATACATCTCAATTTTTTAACTTCTTTCATATTTATCTGTCTTTTTGTTTCACTCTTTTAACTTATTCCACATTCCTATATCTATTTTCATATTTTAATTTTCTATCTTGCTTTG
Organism: Gleditsia sinensis; assembly: GCA_037074535.1. Taxonomy (NCBI): domain Eukaryota; kingdom Viridiplantae; phylum Streptophyta; class Magnoliopsida; order Fabales; family Fabaceae; genus Gleditsia; species Gleditsia sinensis. The sequence continues at coordinate 63,981,392 of CM073468.1, read as the reverse complement.
TCCAATATACTTAACAAGTCCCCTTGTTGCATCCTATCTATCGTTAAAAAAAAAAAAAACAAATTGGAACCTCAAACTTAAACTACTTTAACTGTATTTTCATCTTCTCCGGTAAATTATTTACTTTAATTTTCTTCTTCTTTATTTTCCTTTATCACAAATACTCAGCGTAGAGGGGGAGTTGTTGAGCAAAAACTAAAAAGCTATATATTTTCTTATTTGAACTAGTCGTTAGTGGACAATTGTTTGCATTGTCCAAAAAAAAAAGCGATTGCTTACGATTTTGACTTTTCTTAATTAAATCAGTAAGCAAATTAATTAATGTATATATAAATTGACTAATTTCCTGTTGTATCATTAAAAAATAAATAAATAAAGATTCCGTGGCCTTATGGAATATGTGATTAATTATATTCGGCAACGGTAGTAATTTTTGCAGCTTCTTCTTATATTTTCTTGCAATTATTGTAACTGCATTATAAAACCGGACAACATTTTGTTGCCTTTAAACAACGAAGTCTTAAAATTCACACACATAAAACACAACCCAGTTGCTCGGATAAATTTTTGGTCCACAGAAAAATATAACTAACAAGCCATTATAATCCATTGAACATGTGAGTTTTAATGCCCATTATGATTTGTTACTTGAATTGGAGCAAGAACATGGCGTTGGTTGTGTTTGTTCGAGACATAAAAAAAAAAAGGATTAGAACCGAACAAATTGACTTGCTATCAAACTTGTTTGTTCCCAATCAAATTCTATGCACATGATGATATTCAATTTGTATAATATTAAATTTTATCTTCGTACTTTGTTTGAAATTTTTGTATTGAAGTTGAATTCTAAGAATAAAAATATTAGAAATCCATTTTTCTAAATCAAGAGGTTAATTAATTACTTAGTCACATAAACGAATATGTAATACTAGTGGTTTGCATCTCAATTTATTTTATAATTCGTTTTTATTTAAATTTCAATGTTAATTTTAAATATTAAATCCTTTTGAATTATATTATTATTTTTTTAGAATAAATTTACTATTTTATTTCTTGAAAAAAAATACACCTTTTTCTTAAAATAACTAATGCATAGCTATGCCATTTCATTATATTGTTATTATCATTAAAATTACTTTCGGGTTGAACCTAAGAAAATTTAACAAAAGTAATGTTGAAACTTGTGATAATGAACTCTAAAAGGCGTAGTAATAGAAGCGAGAATATAATATTCAATCAAAATTTTTTTATGAATTCTTTGATTATGATGCGAATGATTTGTTTTCAACTGGATTAATAATGCAAATTAATTAATGTATATATAAATTGACTCAAACATTATTCAAATGCATTACAAAAAAAAATTATAATTGGTCAATAAATCAATTAGCTCAATAATAATAATGATAAAATCTTTTTCTAAAACTAAAAATTTGAGTTGGAATTTCAATTTATAGGTTTGCATGTGCAGCGAACTAAGGAAACATTAAAATTCATCATAGGGAAAAAAAGAAAGATTTTTACGTTGAAGTTTGATTTGGAGGATGTTAGGGAGTACCGAGTTTAGGCGAGACTTACCTTCGTACGTAAACGAAACCACATGCTGCTTATTTCTAGTCAAGGAAATGAAGAACGGCTTGATTCTCATAGTCAACCTCTGCTCATGCGTTCCCATGATTGACGCTTTTGTCTTTGTGAACTTCTGGTATAAATCTTACTCACTAATTTTGTTTTGTATTTCAACCTTTCCATACATACTTTTGAAGCCTGTATTTACCTCATTAACCAATTTTTTATATTTTAATTGATAACCATCTAAAAATTACGGAAATTCTATGAACACTTGACATAAAATTAATATAGGTATCGTGATATGATAAAATTTAAAATATCATTATATATAATTTAAAAAGTCGTTTCGTATTTATTATGTATATTTAATATGTATTGAATACGAAAACAAAGTATCTTCCTTTATAAATAATTACAATTGTAGTCTATAGGAAGATCTAAAGAACCTCATTAGACATGTGGTTGGGGTTGACAACAATTGTATTTTTTTTCACAATTACTGCACATGCAACACATGCCATCCCAATTTAAGATTTTAGACAATAAGTTAATAATATTTGGTTTCTATATTTATAAATTCACTTAATTTTTATTTTTAAATTGTCTTTGAATACATAAATTAATCTCTAAAAATATTATATTTATTGTACATTAATCATTTTAAAAATTAATATGTAAAAATTTTGATATTTTTAAAGACAAATAAAATAATTAATATGTACAATGAATTAATAATTTTAAAGATTAACTGGTTTACTGAAAAATTTTAAAAATTAAAGTTAAAACAAATATATAACTGTAAGAATTAAATTATTAATTTACTCAAACATTTGATATAAAAAAATGTGAAATATTTTAAATTCTTGTGTTAGTTAATTATATTATTACGAATTAAACATTAGAATATATCTTAAATATACTTAATTATTTTATTATTTTATTAAAATATTTAATAATTAAGATATATTTCTAATTACTAATTGAGAGAGGTCTGAGTTGGAGGGCGGAAAAAATCTGCAGCCAATTGCGTCGGGAAATCTTGCCTCTTGGAAAGAGTTCGAATTTGGTTTTATCTTCCCAATCACAATTTTCCGTTCTGCATGTATCCCTATCAAAGAAAAAGAAACGGGGAAAATGCATACTTTTGAATGTTATAATATCATTGTTTGACAAAATTAGTTAACATGTAATGCGAGGAAATGGACTTTTTAAATTCCTTAAACCTTCATAGTTCTCTTGGTGCAGGAATTGACAAATTGCAGTCAGACTTTGTTCTAACTTGCTTTTTTTTATTAATTAAATTATGAATTACGATGCCGAAATTTGCATACAATTAATTTAAGCAATTTTGCTTAAATATCCCTATAGTGTTAAACAAAATTATAAATTACGGTGATTTTTTTTAATATATGCACTACAAAGTTTGAATTTTCAATCGCCACTTTTTATCATAAAGTTGCCGCCCAATGTCTTTCAAGTTTGGTTTTAATACATATATGTCAAAAATTTTAGTGATAATTAAGAAGTGAATGAAAGTCTCTTTTGTTATAGTGATGATAAAGATATATACGAATCAATTTATAAGTTAATAAAAATTAATTTTTTTTGAATGATTTTAAAAGTATACTTATACATCGACTTAATGTATTTAGAAGAATATATTCCAGATTTAAACTCAAGTAATTAAGGCAGTGAACATACCTAATCATTGAACCAATCCCTTGTAGTTAATTAAGGTGAGTTTAATCTACTCCTCTTTAATCAATTAATTAGCAAAGTGATGAACCTATCTCTTCTACTTTCACTTTCATAGGCAAATTTCGATTGTTTTTTTTTTCCTTTCCCAATATGAATTAGAAATATTTTTTCTCAATCATATAAAGGAAGCATGTAGTTGGATAGTTAATTTTAGAAATCTATGATTAGAATGATTAGTTATTCCAATTTAATTATTTTTATTTGTATAATTTATCATTACTCAGATAAACTATTTTGTACTATATGATTTCAAATATATATCTAAAATTACAATTCCTCCTTTTTTTTCCAACAAAACTATAAAATAATTCGAAAAACATATACATTTTAGCCTATTTGCGACAATGTTGAAATTAATATTTTTAAGTCAACTTAACTATTAAATATTAAAATATTTCACTTATAAAATTTAAGTACGTTTTTAGTTACTAACAATCTCTATTAAAAGGCGATCAATAAATATTATTATAAAATTTCATTGAAATTTGTAGCATGTCATTATTTTAAAATATCATAGTCTTCTCTCATCCTAAACTAAACTGTTTATCATCAAAAAAGAGTTTTTAAATTAATATTCTTTTAAAAAAATATTTATAAAGAGAAAAAAATTAAACTTTTTTTTTTAAAAAAAAATTTATAGCACATATAGTGCATATTCACTTTGATTTGTCAGTTTTCAAATAACAATGAGACAAAGTGACAATGGGCCAAATTTACAAAAAGCTTACCTAAAATTTTCCCAAAAATAAATAACAAAAGCAAATGATAAAAGTTATGATGCCATGCATGAAAATTTAAACTAATTAATTATGAGGAGCAAAATGTGGCAAGGATTAGGCTTTCATTATGTTCCCTTCTTTCACATTACCCAATCATGCTAATCATAATTCTGCCAGTTGGCTCTCCCTCTCTCTCTCTCTCTCATCATATAACATTATGACACAACTAAATAACCATGTTAAATGCAATAATTTTAAAAAATTAAACAATATTTTTGTGGTTTCTGATCATTGATGAAGATGCACATGGTACATGGTTTAAGTTTGTAAGAATTGATTAGTAATTTTTTTATATAATATTTATAAAAAAATTCAAAATTTATTTTTTAATATATTTAAATTAATGTAAGGATATTAATTTTCATATATCTTTAATAATAAAATATTTTAAAAATAAGAGTAAAATATTCTAATTTTTTTAATTAATATCTTTATTTATTTATTATGTATTTTAAATAATATAAGGATATTAATTTTCATTTGTCTTTAATAATATAAGGATACTAATTCAATTTTTTTCTACATTTGATGCTCAATTTTTTTTTTTGTGTATAAATTTTTAAATACATAAAAAATTAGGAAGTTAATTTACAAAACGTTATTAAAGATGCTTTACTTTTGTTGAAAAACAAACATGAATAAAATAATAAAGATGAGAATATATTGAGAGTGTAGGGCTATATATTTAGGCACCGTTCATGTGGAGACAAGAATCCGCGCCTGTAAGAACCCTGACATTTCCACATGGGAAGACATTAGGGACACTCTAGAATCTAGGGCCTTAATTCATGATTAATTCAGATGGATAATTATATTATTATAATCCTAAACACTTGTCAGAAAATTATAAGGATAAACATTATTATATTGTTTTAATTAATTATCATGTTTGCAAAAAAAAAGCTAATTAATGCAAAATAGCTTGGTATTGAATATAATTAACTAAGTTTAACTAATCCAAGTCCCATTGTTAATTAGCCTTGTGATCTTTTTTCCTTAATATTTAATTATTTATTCTCTCTGTGTTTGAATTAAGTAATTTGAGGGGAATAATTTTGTGGAAAACTTAGGTATAGACATGTGCAAGTGTTTTTTTTAATAAACTAATAACGTAGTAGTGAGTCATAAAATAATATCTATGTGACAAATACTTTAAGAATTTAACTGAAGTTTTGTTCAATAATTTTATACAGTATATGAAATATTCTAATTTTAAAAAATTTCAAGTAATTTAACCATAGAATTGTTTTGTTAAAAACAAATAATTTCAAATATTTCAAATAATACATATTTATTAAATGAAATAATATTTGATCTGTTAAAAAAAACTAAATTTTCAGTCTCAAACTGAAATTTTGATTCAAACCATCAATATTGAAGCCTATGAAATAATATTATGATAAAAATATAAAAAATTAATGATTAAATGATAAATATTGAAACAATGAATTTTTTAAATAAGAAAATTAAATTACAACATTTTAAAATTTTTTTCATTTCAAATTTCATAAATTTCAAACATTCACACCATCCACTGAAGAAAAATGTTTGATACCCATGATATAGGTAATAAAAAAAATTCAATAATATTAAAAAAACTTTTATTGATTATTAATAAATACACTTGCATGCTTCACTCCGAAAATTTTGGTCATGTCAAATATAAATGGTATAAATTATATAGTTTATAAATAAATTGCACAATCGTGTCAATTACAACAAGTATTTAGAGTATATACGTAATATGCATATAAAATAAAATACCATTAACAATTTAATATTCACTAGAGAGAATGGAAACCAAGAAACAATGCAAATCCATTGCATTATCTAAAACATGCAACGCATGACTTAATGACATTAATTTATATTTTAGAAGTTGAATTGGGAAATATTTTTTATTATATATTATATATGAAATTGACGTAATAAAACACGTTAAAAAGAGCTAATATATTAGGGTTGTCCTTGCCTTGTTATTGACCTACCATTTGTTTCATCGTATTATTCTATAAAAATATATTATATTTGATAGCATACAATAAAATTATTATTATCCTTATAAAAAATAATGCTAGCATTAAAACTTTAAAAGGGACGGCAAAAATGATTAGATTAATCGATAACATGGAGCTAGTCAATTTAAAGAATTTTGGATTGGAATATAGTGATTTCTTACAAATGAATATTCCTTAATTATGGTATGTTTTACCCTAAAATTAAATAACTTATTTATTTCTTAAATTTTTTTTTCAAATTTTATAGATGGGGAAAATTGCATCTTTATTTATATATTCAATTGTAATTTTTTTAATCTAAAAAATATTTTTTTTTAATTTATATATCTCATTGTAATAAATATTCATTCGTTCAAATCAAATATTTCGTATGAAATTTTTAAAGTCAAATACAGCAACCAACTCAAAAAGTCTATTACATCTCTAATCTTTTTGTCTGTTTATGCCTTCAACCACCTCTACGCTAATGGAGAAAAATAATTTGAAAAAAGGGTATAGGCAAGTAGAGAGAGAGGTATATCGAACTTTTTAAGTGGGTTGGATGATTCAAGAATCATGTGCTGCACATGATTTTTGAAACATCAAATCTAGCGTTTAATTTGAATGAAAATGTATTCATTGTAATGAAATATATAAATTGAGAGAACATTACAATGTTTTTAAGATTAAAGGAGAAACTACAATTAATAGTATAAAGTAAAATTGATAAGTGTAATTGCTCCTTATAAATGGCATATAAGAAAAAAAAAATATTTTCAGTAGTTCGGCCACGCATTATGAATCACGTAGTTTATAATAAATTCTTAAAATATGAAAAGGAATTAGTTCTTACCTGCATGGATTGTGCATATAATTGAGCTCTTTCCCAGTTTCCAGACCCTTTGGAAGACAATAGAATTATAGAATCAATAAAGGGTCGTCTCTCTCTCTCTCTCTTTCTCTTTCTAAGCCTTACCCTAATCATGTGGCTATGTGTGGAAAATGTGCTGTAAGCCTCATCACCAAGCGAAAAGCCAGCTCTATCCATTTCTCTTTCTCTCTCTTATAATAGTGCATGCAGATGCAGATTAATAATGCAGAATATCAGAAGGAATAAGACCCACCGCCATATATGCCAGCAGATTATGTTTTTCACGAATGAAATGCACCTTTTCTGGGGTTTTCAATTTGGAGGCCAGCAAGATTGTGTTATCCATTTATGAAAAAGTTATAGTTTGATTCAGTATGATAACAGATTCCCCCATGTGACTTCCAATCAGGGTTTGCTCACAATTCTACCTTGTGTACCCAAAAGTCATGTCCATATAATGGTGGATGAATCTGTGGGTTTGCTTAGTGTTAATAAAACAATGGTAAACCACCATTTTTATTTTTGGAAAATATCCCAAACATTATTTAGTTTAATTTTTCAAAGGTGTTTATCATTATTTTAGTCTTAAAATTTTTAAAAAATATATCATTTTAATTTATGACAATAGAAAACCACTATTTTTATTTTTGGCAAAAATCCGTAACATTAATTAGTTTAATTTTTCAAAGATATTTATCATTATTTAGTCTTAAAATTTTAAAAAAATATATCATTCTAATCTATGACAATAGATCTATTAAGAAAATATTAACAAACTTGCAATATAAACTAACTTTATTTAACAAGGAATGTCAGCAGCTAATGTGAACTATTAAAACTCACATGAATAAGAAAGCACCACTTTTTCTTTTATATAAAGTTGGAGACAAAGTTAATTCTAATTCATAAAAAGTTAGTCCTAATTTTATTAAAAATTGTATGTTTAGATTAATTATTAGTTCTTGTGGACAACTCTGTTGTTGTCTTCTTTATAGATCTAATATTGGAAACTAAAATAATATTTTTTTAAAAATTTAGGACTAAAATGATGATATATAATTTTAAAAACCTAAATTAATGACATCATTATTTTTCAAAGACCAAAACGGTAGTTTACTTTTTAAATAATCTCCGCTTCTCATAATTTATCTCAATGCTCATAATACAATTTACCTATGTCAATATTTATAATATAAACTTAATTTAAACATAAAGAACAATAAGTAGTGAGTAAAAAAAAAGTGCAACCCCCATTATCTTTTCATTATTTTTAAAATATAAAATTTTCTACTATTTTTAGAATTAAAATTAAGTATTGAGAGCTTTCAATTTTTTTTAAATATTTATTAATTTCATTAAAAATATAATAAAATAAGATGAAAAAATTTTATATTTTTTTTAAACATACAATTTGGATAATGTTAGAAAACCTTATCATGGAGTGCTTAGATACCATGTTTGCTATATATAATCAATTTAAAGTACTTGTTCGTATATTATGTTTCTCTAAACTCAGATTAAATTTATAATTAAATAAAAATAGAAAGATCAATTTTTGGGAGGTATAATTTTGACGTCGTTATTCAAATTGCATGCATTCTTAATCATTTTATTATTATATTTAGTCATGGTGGATACATTTCCAGTATTCTTCAACTTTCTCTATTACTTTTGGGGCTTGGGTTTGGAACAAAAATAAAGTATATGGGCCTTCAATTGTAATAATGGCTCCAGGTTAACTTTTCCTTTTGGTCCAGGCCATATTCTCCTATGTGCCATTTTTGGGCCACTAAAATGCCCATTAACGATAAGAAAAAAAATGAAAAGGCCCAATTTCTTCTCTCTTCCACATGGCATTTCTTTTATTATAATATTTTTTAGTCATGGCTCTACAAAAAATTTAGGTATAGCCACTTTTAGTAGACTGCTTGAATCCGATTAAAAAAGATTGCTTTGATGTGAGTTGAGTTGGATTTATGCGAGTTAAAGTTTTAAAAAATTTTAAATTTAAAAGGATGAATTGGATATTTTTTATTTAAAATTTTTTTAAATTTTATTTGAAATAACTCAAATTTTTTTGTATAATCTAAAATTTTAATCAAGACCGAGTGTTGATTTTTTAATTTAATTTTTGTTAAATGAAGTTAACCGACTTAACTCGTCCATTTATTAGAGTTTTCAGTTTTGAATCCAAATCACTCAACAGCTTCATTAGTGATTCTTTGAAAAGTTTATTCCAATCCAATTTTGAAGTCAACTTAGTCATTAAGGCTTTTACAGAATTTTCTTTCTTCGTCTCTTTTTTTTAATCATATCAAAAATTATAGTATTCATCAAATAAATATTAAATCTGTATTTACAAAAATCTTAATAAAATAAAAAATAAGACAAAAATTACAATACATTCTACACTTATGAAAGATAGACAAAATTTATACTATAAAATAACACATTTTCTAATTATTACTAACTAACACAATAGAAAATACAATAAATTTTATTTAAATATAATTAGCTTTGAAACCAAAAGAAAAAATACATAATTTTTCAAAGAAATGCAACACACCTACAATTGTTAACTTTAATTTTTTTTTCAAATTTGAGATGTAAATTTGAAGAAAAATATGTAAATTTTTTAGAGGTAATTAACACTAGATATTTTTTAACATAGAGAGAGAAAATTTTATTTTAAGAAAGAAAAAATTCTTTCCAAAAGAAGGAAAAGTCTTTTCTAATAGAAGAAGAAATTTTTTTTAATAAAAAAAAAAGAGGATAGACAAAGGAAGCTGTATCGGCAGCAATCTCCCCAAAGCAGAACTCTATGGTTAGGGTTTTTTTTTTCTCCTCTGATGTAGAGATGCTGCCAGACAGAGAGTACCTGAAAATTGGAATAGAAGATGATGAAAGGAAGTTGGAATTCTTTCTCCTCTTTTTTTTAACAGATCAAATATCATAATATTTATAAAACAAGTATAAATTTGAATTTATAGAAACTTTTAGCAAGATAAAATAACATAAAAATTACATATCAGCCTACACTTTTGAAGGATAAAAAAAATTTTGATTATAAGGTAACACACCTCACAATTTTTATTATCAACATCATAAAAAAATATAAATTTTATCCAACTACAACTCATTTTAGAATCAAAACGAAGAAATCGCTTTGTACTCCAACACGCTTTCCGGGCTTTACAAAATTTTTAGCCCATATGAAGGAAGGGCTTTTAGCCCTTGGGGCTTATCTCGATTGGGGGGCCCGACCCCATTGTCATTTTTATTTTTTACAAACAAAATATCTTATTTTATCTATTTTTGCTATCATTTATGAAGAACGTTATCTTTTTATTGTAAATTTGATTCTTCCCAACCATTCGTGTTCCTATTTTTTTTTTCATTAGGTTTTAAAATTTAAATGACATAATATCATTATATTTTCTTCTAAATATTGTATATATTGACATTATTCTTATTTTTAATCTCTCTCTTTTAATTTTAACTTTATGTTAAGATTATATTATTTTATAAAAATTTATTTATTTTATATTAATTTCTATAACACAAGTTAACTAATTTTTTTTTCATCTTACTCTTGTGTATATATATTATATATGTATGAAAAATATTATATGAATATCAAAGTTGGTAAGTTGTTTGTAAAAAAAGAAAAAAAGAGTGAATTAACCTAACTTAATCCATGGTCTTTAAAAGACTGGACCTAACCAACTTTTTGATAAAAAATGCTTAGCCTAGCTTATCCACTTTAAGTCCATCAGCAGATATGTTACTTTTTATTATTATTTAAGTTGTATTTATTGTATATTTAAATATTAAGATATAAAATTTTTTATAGATTAAAATTTGAGATATTTATTATTTTTAATATATTTTTTGTATTATATTTTTTAAAATTATAAAATTTATTTATTCTGTCTTTATTTTTTGTTTATTAATTTTAATGTTTGATATAATTTTTATCAACAAAATTAAGTTGAAACCGTTTGGCTCATTAAAAAAAAAATTAAGTCGAGGAAAAAAGATTATTTTTTTTCATAACTTTTAATGTATTCAATCAAAGAATAATATTGTTTTATATTTGAAAATAAAAATCATTTTTAACCTTCAAATGGATTAAAAAAATTGGAAGCTTTTCAGAATTAGAAATAAAATAATATTAAACAAAATATCCTCAATTAAACATAAAGTACAATGTTGGTAGAAAAGGAATAATATTATAAATTCTGCCATTAATTAGAATTAAAAAAAAGTGTAATTAACGAAAAACAAAATAAAGAGAGATTGACACGGTGCCGTTCCGGGTATGCCGATCAGGATCCAGCGGATTCTGGAAGCTGCAAGTCATCGAAAGATTTCTTACTTTGCAGTCTGCATTCTCTTCTTCCTTTGAAAAACTCTTTCTAGTTTATTTTCTAGCCATCCAAACAAATCCTTAAATTGGTAATCTTTGCTGTCGGTATGGCGCTGATACAACAGGAAGAGATGGAGGAGCAAAGTGTGAATCCCTCTGAAACAGCAACTTCAAAATCATCGATCACCGCCGATGCCGATGCCGATGCCGATGGCTTTGAAACTGCCAGTGACGCCGATCTCAGCAGCGACAACGACGATGAAGGAGGAGCTAGCAGTCGCGATGGGGATGCGCATAAAGAACAGCCTCGACAACATAGTAGTCAAGAGCAAGAGCAGGGTATTCCTCGGAGAAGTGATTCTTCCGAAGACTCCTCAAAAAATGAGGAATTGGGACAGGTTCGGTTTTCCCATTGATAGTTTTGTTAATTATGATTCTGGGTCTTTTCCAGTGCTTCGAAATTACTTCAAATCCCATTCGCTTGAGTGGAATAGAAATGCAAAGTCTATATAGTGTTTTAGGATATGCCAACTGCCGTTTGCATTGCCTAAAGTTATGAAACATTCCCCATCCCTATTACTGTCTTAATCATAATTGCTGAACAGTGAACGCCATACTCTATAGATTTGCTCAAATAATTGTTTTATGGACGAATTATTTGTTAAGTCATATAACTGAAGGAGACAGATTATGAATTATGAGTTCTGAGGCTACTAAAATATTTAACTGGAATAGCTGAAATTGCTGGGTCTCTTGTGAATGTTAAACCCATTTAATTCATTCAGCAATTACATTTAAAGATAATTAATTTAATAGATCGGGCATAATTTATTTAAAAGCAAAGCTGGGATTTATGATTCATGCAAGGATTTGTAGTTGTATCATATGTTAAAAATATATGTAAATGATCAAGTGCCTTTATCCAAAGGTTTATGGAACATGTTTGTGGAGCCTTTATATGTGTTTGCGTGTATTATCTAGGTGGTGGATGTGGTTTTGATTCCTAAAAATTGTTTTTTTTTTCTTTTTCTATTTTGAGAGGAAAAAGAGTAACTAAGTGCTATTGCTTTATGTAGCAGAATGCATTGGCTCAAGCAAATGAAGCAAAACTAGAAGGGAATAAATTGTTTGGAGATGGACAGTATGAGGAGGCACTATCACAATATGAACTTGCTTTACAAGTTGCACCAGACATCCCTTCATCTGTGGAAATACGTTCAATATGTCATGCAAACCGTGCTGTGTGCCTTATGAAACTGGTATGTACTTTAATTGTTTTAAATTTTAATAACAATTGCAATCTTCGGCACATTATTGTATTCTGCCCTTCCACACACATTAATCAGATGCAGTAGTTTCGATCATTTACTGGTCAGCTTATGCCTGCCAATGTTATATCTTGGTTCTTGACCTTGCTAAGAAAGAAATCTCTTAAGAATTATAACTTGAAGCACATAGCTGATTTTGTTCCCAGCTCATTCAGATTTTCTGTTACATAATGCTTTAAAGAGTGGGGAGGGATTAAGTATTATCTGATCAGTTAAAATAGTGATATGGAATTTAAGGTGTTGTGGCAATAGTTAAAGAATTTATTGATGAACATTGGCTGAATTCTTCTGATTGGAAAATAAGTTTCTACAAGAGCTTGGGTGTTTACGTTTGAGACCATCCTAATATGTATCAATTAGAAGTGCCACTTACCCCAATTACAGATGGACATTTCAACTCTAAATAAAGCTGCTTGTGGGCTGTCTTTGTTTCTTTCTTATAAAATTGTTAAACAAGGATTTAAATTGACATGTGCCAAATATTACTCAGGGGAAATATGAGAGCACAATCAAAGAATGTACAAAAGCATTGGAACTCAATCCTGTGTATGCTAAAGCTTTGGTAAGAAGAGGAGAGGCTCATGAAAAGCTTGAACATTTTGAAGAGGCCATTGCTGGTGAGTTCAAATTTTATTTTATCATCTTGAATTTTCTGGTGCTGTCCTTAGCCATGTACTTCTTCTATAGCTCTTATTGCATATGTATTTGTTTCATTCTCTGAGGTACTAATTTTTGGGGTTTTTCTTGTTTGTTCAATGAACGCCTCTTTTCATTTCACAAATTTTCTTTACACTGGTAGATATGAAAAAGATCTTAGAAATTGATCCCACAAATGATCAAGCTAAGAAAACCATTCGCCGACTGGAGCCCCTTGCTGCAGAAAAGAGGGAAAAGATGAAGGAAGAAATGATTGGTAAGCCTTTTTTCTTTCACTATTTCTAGTCTTTTTACTGTTTGGGGGATGGAATGGTTTTCCCTTCTGAGTATATCCTTCGGTGTCCTCCTTTGCTTACACACAAAATTGTCTGTTGAGGCAGCAAAACTAAAAGATACAGGCAATTCTCTGTTGGGCCGCTTTGGGATGAGCATTGACAACTTCAAAGCTGTTAAAGATCCAAATACTGGTTCCTATTCTATCTCATTCCAACGCTGAGTATGGTTGAGCAAAGTTGTGCAACAGCGTTGAGCACAGAAAGAGGCAGTCTAAAATGATACAGGTATGAATCTCCATTTTTATACAGTAGAGCTCATTAGCAGAAACTCAAATTTTAGTAAAGTGAATGAACTTGGGCATATAGATTTTCTCGCTTCAGAAGGGCATCTGTTGGTGGGAGTCATAATGTGAACTGGATTGTTAATGGATGAGTCTCTAACACTCTCTTACATTCTTACGTGTTTGAAGGTTTCAGAGCGCATAAGAAGTTATTAATCTTCGGGGAAAATATCATGTTGGAAGTTTATACTATAAGGATTGCTATTAGAGTTAAAAAGATGATGAATCTGAATAGTGTGAACTGACTATTCCAATGCTTCCTATCCTGGCTAAAAAGATGATGAATATGATTTACTGACTGTGATTTATTTTCTAGGCAATATTGGAGATTAGAGCAATAAAACAAACAATGAGAGATTTGAGCATTCTCTTGAAGAACTATAGAACTGCACTCACGATGGTATTGGAATATTAAAGCCTTACGTCGTGTCCACAACATTTTGCCATCATAGGGACATTTGAATATGTTGTCAATCTTAATTTGGTGGAGGATTAGTTATTTGCATTTTTACTATGTAAGTTTTATTTTTGCATGAAAGGACTAGACTGCGAATGCAAACATTGGTTGGTAATTTGACACTTTTTATCAAATACTATAACCAATCATGTTCTTGTACCGAAAGCACTAAGCAAATTGCTCATTGGGCTATATGGAGATATAAGGTTTGATTGATTTGTTTTTAAAAATTATTTTTTATTTTTAATTATTTTTAAAATAAAAAAATTCGTTTCATAATTATTTTTTATTATTGATTTGAAAATCAATTTTGAAAATAAATTATTTTTAAAATAAAAAAAATAAAAAATTGTTTTAGTTTTTAAAAAATATGTTTTTTAAAATAATTTATTAAATAATTTTTTTATTTTATAGAATAATTTAAAAAAAAAAAATAAAAACAAAATCAAATAAATTTATATATTTTTTAATTTTACTCTCAAAGTTTTACTTTTTTTTTTAGTAAAATGAGTATTCGATTAATATTTTTATTATACTATTTTTTTATTATAAAATATATACAATTTTTTTAAAAAATAAAAGTAAGGTATTATCTTTTCTCTTGATTAATGTTTTTAATACTCATCCTTTTTTATTTTAAAAATATACATTAATTTTTTTTTAAACGTTTCAAAATTTATTTTATCTTCAGAAAGGTTCTTAATTAACTTTATTAATGAATATTAAACAAATTTACTTATCTATCTTGATTAAGAACTTATGTAATTTAGATGATAACATAATTTAGTTAAGCTTTTAGTTTCACTAGTAAAGTAAATATATTAACTTTAATGTAAGGGTATTTTCTAAGAAGAAATAGTTTTTGAAATATTAAAATAAGAAAATAAAATTTTAAAAGATTTGAGAAAATATATATCTTTTTAAAATTAAAATAGTAATTCACTTTTTATAATTTTGCCTTTTGGATTTGCCAAACTAAATTAGTAAAATGATTTTTTTTCTTCATAAAAGTTTTTTTTTTTCTTTTTAAGTTTGCATTAGCCAACTGCAATAGCATACATAATTAAAGAAGCTTGTTCATGGTCAAATGGCAAACTCAAATCAGACTAGTTGCAAAATTTGTTGTTAGGGACTTAATATTAGACTTTACCGAGTAAATCAATGTCCTTTTTAATTAGATAATGAATCTGGATCATGCAATTTCTCAATATGTGAAAAATCAAATTACTTTAAAGTTAATGAGACAAAGAGTCTTTTTGGCCTGTCTTATTTCACAAAACAAAAATAAAATCTAAATAGGTGCTTTTTTAAAAAAAAAAAAAATTTACTCTTATGTGGCTAACATAGAATTTTTTATATAAAAAAAATGTCAAATAGAATTTATTTTTCTATTATAAAAAAGAAACAAATTTATAATTTCTCTATTAAAGCTAGCACAAAATTAATATTCTTAGACAGAAGAACTCTTACTCAAAATAAAATAAAAATTTACATAGCTATTCAATCATATCTTTGTTTTAAGTTGTTGTATTTGCTTCCCCCAGCATGGTTTGATAGATTGGCTAGCACTCTCTTTGACAATGGGCTACATTTCTACAAAATATGATGCTTCTTTTTTTCATCAAACAGATCTCACAATCTACTTTATACTTCCTTATATATGTGGACCATACTATCATTATAACATTCTCAATTTTATTTTATTAAATAATATACACATATAATATTAGAAGAATAGGAATGAGGAAAATGGTTAGAATGGAAATATTAAGAATTTTTTTAAAAATGATAAAAAAATACATGAGAAGTTTTTATGGTAAAAACCCTTAAATGACTTAAATAAATAAAGAAAGCGAGTAATTTTCATATAGTGAAATGATATAAATTAGTTCTATTATCTTTGGAAATATATTTATAGGAAATAAGTTGTCGAATTTTATGTTGGGAAGTTTTAAGAGAAAAAAATTGGCATTTCACAATTTTCTAATGTTAAAATCGTGCATAAGGAATAAAGTTAAGGATATGTATTTGGTTGTAACTCTATAGTCAATTATCATCTCTCCAAAGAGAAATTAAAGTATTTGGCATCAAACAAGGTTTAAAGTAATGGTAAGTTAGAATGTAATGTTAAGGGTAAGTTAGGAAATAAAGGATGGTTAAAGGGATATAGTTGAAAGATAAAGTAGGGTGTTGGCTAAGTGAATAATATTTTAATATTACTTGGGGAAGAAGTTGGTCAAGAGCAATTAGGAGATTAGGATTTCAGTAAGAAGGGGAAAGAAGAGGAGGAAAATCGAGAGCCATAAAGAGAAAAAAAAAAAAAGAAAGAGAGAGAAAAAGAGACGAGAAAAGAAAGTTAAAGTAATTTTTTTCCAATCTTAAGTTTCTCAAATAACCTTTTTATTCATGGAAGAAGGTACAAAAATTGAGAGAAAAAGAAGAGGGTGTGATAGTCAAAGGAAGGGAACAAAGTGAATCTTGCTAAAAAGTTAGAGGAAACTAGATTTTGGTATGTTTAACAATAATATTTCATTGAAATTTCATGTCTTCTCAAAGATTTAAAAGTGTTTCGATCTTATACTTTGATGATGCATCATGTATATTTATAATTATCTATGTAGAGTGAAGATTTGAATGCATATGTTGTGTTGAAATTTGGCTTTGAATGGATGAAAATCGATGTTTGGAATAGATGGTTCTGAGAATTAAAATTTATATCGAATTTGAAAAAATATTTAACACAAAAATTGTAACTCCATGTTGTAATTTTATATATCCATTAAAACTACTTCAATTGAATATCATATAAGAGAGTTATGTTCCAGTGAGTGATGAGAGATCAAATCCACCACGTGGTGTCGCGACACTGATTTGCGAGCACTACGACACCCAAATTTACTTGAAATTTGTAAAAATTGTATATTATTATCTTAAATTTTCATAGTTCTTGAATCAACCCAATCATAATTCATATGAAGGAGTTATATCTTAATTAATGTCAAAAAATCTAAACTCACTATGCCAAAATACATTGATGCTTCAAGATAGTTGATAAATTGATTATATAAAATGTGTGTTGACTATAAATTAGCATATTTTGGGTGTCAATGATGTGGAGACTCTTATCAATGCTCAAGCGAATGATTAAAAGTGAAAGGAAATAAGTGAGAATATAGAAAATACTATTGTTGACCGAAATGTGGAAGTAAGACATACCAAAATGTAACTATAATTTTGACTTGCTATTTGGTAGAAATTTAATATAGGTTAGTAGATGGTAATGTTTAATAAGGCATTATAACCCTTATATTTCAAAAGGTTAAAAGGGAAAATGGTTATTAAAAAATATTTAAATGAGTTAAACTAAATTATAAAAGAAAAGAGAATTTACCATATAAATAGTATCACATATTAAATAGATAGTAAAATTATATCATATGAATAGTATTTTATTGTAGTTAGTAGTAATAATTTAAAGAAAAAATTCTAATAAAATGACGGTATTAATATTAACTTATAATGAGTATAAGAGTAAAAAAAAAGAATAAAAGAGTAAATTAAATTAAAGAGGAATGTTATGGTGTTGGACGTAAAATTTAGGGCTGTACAAAGTTCGGTTCGGTTCGGTTTTGGAGGCCCAACCAAACCGAACCGAACTATTAAAAAAAAAAAAAATTTCAACCTGGTCGGTTCGGTTCGTGCCTGTTAAACCGAACCAAACCGAACCCATTAAATGGCGGTTCGGTTTGGTTCAGTTTTTCGGTTTTTCGGTTTTTTTTTTTTTTGGCCAAATTTTTTTTGGCCCATTGAAATTTTTGTCAACCCATTCATTTTATTTGTATTCATTTCATTTTTGTTTGAGCCCCGAACAGCGTAGCGCTTTTGGATGCCAAGGTTGCTTCAGAAAGTAAGAGAAATTTCTCCTGCCATGTAATTTTTGTATCTACTTTTCTTTTTTTAATCTTTTGTTTCAATTTTTTTTAATAAAATAATATATAAAATTGCTTAAATAAATATGTAATTTATTAAATAGAGATTTTTGCCAATCGCTTTATTAAATATTTTTTGTATCCACACTGCCAACAGCTGTAAGAAATGGATCCCAACAAACAAATAGAGATTTTTGCCATATCTAGACTAAATTTGACTATTTGAGTTCTTACCTGTTTATGAATATTACATTAGTAATTATAATTCATTAATTCTCAAAAATAAAATTCAACAACAAATTCAGAGATTGCTATAATAACAAAGAATAACTTTGATGTCACATTCTATCACTCTAAAAAAATTTGTACTCAAAAATAACTATTACATTAGAACATTCTACGTGACACAGGTAAGAACAAAGAATCATAAATACTAAATACTACAAGGAAAAGGAAAGGAACCCGGTGAATAAACCTCAAAAAAATTTCTAGTTCCAATATACTGTCAATAAGCTTACAGACGCACCAAACACTAGGAAAGCATCAAAGCAACCGAAAAAATAATGTCAGCAACAAATATAACTTCTGATGGGATGAAGCCCAATAAATTATCCTGTGGGCAGTGACACATTAATGTCAGTTGGCTTATTCCTTGTATTGGATCAGCAGTAGACGATGGAACAGCTGCAATTGGCTTGGGAGTTGATATAGTCTCATGTTTCCATTTTTTTGGCTTCTGTTCATGTTGGTTTCCTGCCAAAAAACTGACATAAGCGTTAACCGTGAAAATCACCTACATGGGCCACCAAGAAATCAATTCTTGTTTGCATATGAAACTGATGCATGCATGTACAACAGAGAGGACCACTTTGAAAACTTAGCATCATGACTACCATCATTACCATGCATTGCATTCTTTCCTCACCTTTGTTTGACTTTGATCATTCTAGTACCTATATGAATAGGTATACCCATGATTATGCACTCAGTTACTCCTTCGATCTGGTTCTGCATTCTTCTCAAATCAGCATTAACACACTTTTATCCATTTTTTGTATTCCAAATCTTGTTATTCCAAGGACTTCACCCTATAGTCATAAATCACTCATGTAAGTTTAAATATAACACATCTTGTGAATTAGAGACGCAATCATAACTGTTCTTTTAATTTTCAAGTGACTCACCCTGAAGGTCATCACATTTGCTAAAAGCATCATATGGCGTATGTCTATACTCATTCCATGGCTTCCCATTGTAAACTTTATCTCTTCAATGATACACTTTCTAGCTGCTTCAATTCCTAGAGTCTGCTGCACTTCAATGACATGATTACTAAGTGTTTTGCGTCCATCAACCCCTTCAATGCCCATAACCTCTTGAAGGCCGGTGCTGGAAATAGGATACACATAATACAAGTAAATTAAGAAATATAAGTAAACA
This sequence comes from Gleditsia sinensis, assembly GCA_037074535.1. NCBI lineage: Eukaryota > Viridiplantae > Streptophyta > Magnoliopsida > Fabales > Fabaceae > Gleditsia > Gleditsia sinensis. The sequence goes on along the minus strand of CM073468.1, from coordinate 63,961,619 downwards.
ATAAGCAAAATATTTGCACCTTATATAGTCAGCAGAATACTCGTGAAATTCTATACCATAAAACCTTAGAATAAACTTCGTAAAATAGAAGACAATGAAGAGAAAAAAAGGGTGAATGAGAATATGGTCCAGAACTTGGAATATAAAATGTCTAAAAATAGGCCATTGGGATGTTCTGCAAACTAATAATAGATAACTAAGTACAACAAATTCAGTTCCTAAGTAAATGAAGTTAAGAAAATATTTAATTTCCTTTCTTAATTATTTCAAAATCATAATTGGTTTCAAATTAGTTCACGTTAAAACTAATTTTAGGTATCAAGATGTCTTAAACTGATTTTGAACAAATTACAAGTTTTCCAAAGACCATTGTCAACAGTGCAAATATAATAAATTGAAATCAACAGAAGTAACTGACTGAATTATCTCAACATGTTCCCCAAAATACTTCTTTTTATGAAAATCAATGCTGTCCAATTCATATTTTCCCCTAACAAAAAAACAATGCAGGATTAAATGGTCCATAACCGCCACCACATTGCTATGCTGAAAAACTATTTTCCCATGACACCTGTTTTACAAATTCTTTTATTATAGAAGGAATATTATTAGAGAGAAAAGATAAGAAATACAATTAGGGGGTGGTAATGTATAGCCTTTCAAACAAAAATAAAAAACTAAAGGAAAAGAGAATGCCAAATATGTTAAAAAATGCAGCAATGCTATCCAATCTTTCTACATATCAGAAAATAGAGACTCCTTTGAAAAATTTGTGCAGATAAGATATAAACACAACCCTACACCATAAATGTGAAAGGGCAAAGATATATCATTGAAGATTGTTGAAATTTGTGGTTGGAAAACCTTGGGAGCTGAAGAAAAATACACTCCAGCCCTCTACACCTTTCCTTTATTTATAATACTCTGAAAACAAAGATTAACTGCAAGATAAATTCCTAGAGATAACAATAAGTTATAACTATGACTCCTAGAATAATAAACTCCTAACCTAGAACACTCCCACTTAATTTGTAAGACTTATTCTTGAATAATTGATAAGTTTCTCCTCTCCAACCAGATACGCCAGTGAATTTCATAAATGACATAGTGCAACAAAATTTTGCTTTTTCATGTTCTTCTCTTCAACATATGGCCTTCTTCTTTCTTGCATTGGTCTCTTATCACTTCACTATTATAACATAAAATGAAAAGGCTCGTTCATATGCATTAGCAAAGTCAAATAGAGCACCCACATCTAGCATAAAAATTGACAAGGTTTGCTAGAATGGAGGGGAAAAAATGAAACATGAGGGAAACAATAAGATGAAGCAGCAATGTTCCTGTTTGACTCATTCTCTGTCTTAAGCTTCCTTTAGCAATAGTTTGGTCTAACTCATCTTCCAGTGCTTAAGAAAATAGTAGTATATGCGGGAAAACAGGTATATATAAGTGAAATAAGGAAGCAAAAGCAATAGTTAATGATATAGTGAAAACAACAGGATAAACTAACCCTTCTACCAATAATTTGAACTTTTCAATCTTTGCTGCTTTATCTTCTTCTTTACTGATAACAACACGATCAGCAGTTTTAATTCCCTGCAATTTAGATATTAAAAGTTGGATATGTTTTGCCATCTGAAAATGAATTAAAATAAAAAAGGAAGACAAAATAAAACACTATGTTGTCTTTATCAAGTATCAAATATCAAGACCTGATACATATCAATCAGTTGGAAAGAATGATCAGGATCACATAACTTGTGATCAAATACCAATTTGCTAGCTAATACATGTTACTAGAGATTGAATCATTTTGTGTATGGTAAATTGTAACTTGTGAGGCCATTCCCAAGACACAACATTAGCACTACCATGTACAGAATGTGGCAGGCAGCCATTCTCTCCCATTTTATAAAGCAAGGAAATTGCTTCATCAAGCAAGCCCTCCTTGCTTCATCAAGCATTTTATTGCAATTAAAATGAGGCTCCCAAGTACCTTCTACTATATTAAACATCTCACAACACAAAAGTGTCTCCAAAGGAATTAGAAAATAAGAAAGTTTAATGGCTATAGCAATGAACAATCTGCAAACCTCTCAGCAATTGAAATGCAAACCATCATAATCTTCACATATGATACAAATTTGATAAACCTAATGTATTTTGTTTTTAGCACTAAAATAAGGTCAATCACATGGCTCAGTAGTAATTAAAAATCATGTAGTAGCTGCCAACCTAAGGTTCAAAGTTTGAGCATATTTCTGCTGACAACAGAATGGGTACATATAGATAATACATGTATATTAAACCAAGAAATTTGTTCATATAGTAATTAAAAATCAAGTACATGTATGACATCAATATGAAGAATGGGAGATGTCACCACATTCCAAAGATATCTCTATAGTAATTAAAAATCAAGTACATGTATGACATCATCCTAGATCCACTATTAGACTAAACAGAATAACAGATAGAGATATTCCAATGAAGTGCACCATTTCAGAATAAAAATGAAGTCTTAATCGTGCAAATAAATGAGTCTTTATTTTCTCTTCATACTTTTCTTTTTCAGGACCTTTACCTTTATATTTAAGATCCCTTGTTAGTAAGTTCCAAATGAAAGCCAATACTCAAAAGAAAAGGAACAAGTTATACCAGTAATGATGAATAACAATCTGGGATACATTACTGCAGCTTCCAAGAGAATACCAAAATCTTCATCAGGAGTCCTGAAAGTTCAAAGTAGCATCAGTCCGCAGAAACAACTACAAGCTGTCCAGATTATATAATGGAGTCTTAAAGAATGCTTGATAAGTAATAACAATTAGTTACTGGATAACAAAATAACTAGCTCACCTTATGCCTCTCCTCAAGTGAAGCAGGATGAAAAAAGTCAGGAGGCTGATCGTGCAAAACTGTGGCTCTATAAATTAAGAAATCAAAATTAGATTACTTCATTTATTGCCGCAACATTTTAATTTTACACAAACTTTGAACATTGAGCTGACCCTCTTACTTAATTCCCCAGTTTTGAGCCAATTCATGCTGCATTGCTCTTGTTACGCATAGGGAAGCATCTGCCATTTTCCCAAAGAAACTAGCTACAATAGTACAATTCAAAAATGTTAGGTTCTAGAAATACATCAGCAATTCAGCAAAAAACTTCAAAAAAGCAAAGCATTTTAATACCTGCATAGCAACCATAAATTCTTGAAAACCAAGATATCCTTGTCGCTTTGAATCTGCAATAGCCCATGCCTTATTTAAATAAGGGGACCAACAAAAAAACTATTTAGTTGACAGGGAGTAAAGGTCCAACCCCGCAACAACCCTCAAAACCATGAATAAATATGTAAACAATTAGAGGTGTAATCCACTTACATATTGGGAGGGCTTGGATCATTCCAATTTGCCACTTATGGTATGAACAATTAACAGTCTAACAGACCTCACCAAAAGGAATTCCAGATAAAAATTAACAGAAAAGATGTGGGAGAGGAACAATGTTTGGTTGTTTGCAATTGCAGATGAAATGCAAGAAGAAAATAATAATTCCAACAGAAGTCTATAAAACATAATGATTCTATAATGCTACAAACAGAACTCCACAAATTATAATGATTCCATAATACTAACAACAAAAATTCATAAAACATAATAATTTCATGTTTCTCTGGGACTAAGATTGAAGATTCCCATAACCAATTGCACAACCTGTTAAAATATAACAATAATTAAAACATAATTAGTACAATTTAAAATGTATTGGGTAAAAATACATAAATAATTTATTTGATTAAATATAATGCTCATACCACTTAGAACATGTTCGTTTACAAATCTAAATCTGATCCTGATTCAGCCAACGGACCAGCTTCATCTAATAATTGAATAGACACATTAAGTCAAGAAAGTCAGAAAGAAAAAAAAATTATTACAAACCCTTTTAACCACAAGCAATTTATTAAATAATGTTAGTTGAAACAAAACTAATATTACCTATCTCAGCCTTATCAATGTCATCTGCTTGCTCTTCCATGTCAAGAGATAAAGGGGTAGACCGAAACCAATTTTGTACACAAATAAGAGCCTCTACTGTTCTAGGAGATAAAGAACTCCTATATTGATCAAGAACTCGGCCCCCTGTACTAAAAGCTGATTCAGAAGCAACTGTTGATATTGGTATTGCCAATACATCCCTAGCAATTTGAGCAAGAATGGGAAATCTAATAGAATTCACCTTCCACCAACTAAGAATGTCAAACTTTGGAGACATCTTTTCTCGGGGATCCGTTAAATATGTTTCCAACTCAGATTTGTGCTCTACATTATCATCCTTACTCATATCCATGTCAAATTCCATAATAAAAGAATCTTTAGCATCCACTGATGAAATATTCACCTCTCTACTAGATTGGGAAGATTGACCAACATCTTCAGATCTTTTAACACCATAACAAGATTTATATTTATCATGCATACCATTGAGTATTTCCTTTACTTTGTCACCCATAGAAATAGCCAAGTCCTGATCAAAGAGTTTTGAGAGGCTCCATTCAACAAATTTCAACTTGTATCTTGGATCAAGAATTATGGCTACAAAAATAAACATGTTCATGTTTTTTAAACTCCCCCAATATTTGTCATGTTTAGCTTTCATTCTAATAGCCATATTCTTTAATAGTGCATCATCATCACTCTCACACCAACCCTTCAAAGTCTTCACAATAAGACAATATTCATGAAAATATTGAGATGAAGTCACATGTAAAGAGCTTGAAACATTTTTAGTTGCATCAAAAAAAATCTTCAAAAACTTCACAAAATGTCTTGCATTAAGCCAATCTTCTGTGTTTGGGGGACCAAGTGGAGAATCAAAAAGAAATTGAGTATCCCACTCTTCTAACTTAAGAAATGCCTTTTGAAACTTCAAGGCACTCTCAAGCATAAGATAAGTAGAGTTCCACCTTGTTGGAACATCCAATTGAATCATACTCTTATCTTGTATCTTAACAAGCTCTATACATTTCTTAAATTTTTGCATTCGTGCAGGAGAAGCACGCACATACTTGCAAGCATCCCTAATTTTACTTATTGATTCATGCATTTCTTTCAAACCATCAGCAACAACAAGATTTAAAATGTGAACACAACATCTAACATGCATGTATTCCCCCTTCATCACACTTCCATTCCACTCATTTATTTGCCTCCGCAAGTATGCTATGGCAACATCATTTGAACTAGCATTATCAACTGTTATGGTGAAAACCCGTTCAATTCCCCAATCAGTAAGACATTTTTCTATAGTTTGACCAATTACTTCTCCTTTATGACTAGCAATTGGACAAAAATTCAAAATTCTCTTATGCAACTTCCATTCAGCATCAATAAAATGCACAGTAAGACAAAGATAACTCAAATTTTGCACAGAAATCCAGCAATCAGTAGTCAAACAAACACTTTGAGAATTCAAGGATAACACATTTTTCAATTTTCTTTTCTCATCTAAAAAAAGCCTATAGCAATCCCTAGCCACTGTAACACGAGATGGAATAGATAATAATGGCTGAACAATGCTCATAAAATACCGAAACCCTTCACCTTCAACAAACTTGAAGGGTAATTCATCAACAATAGTCATCCTAGCTAGAGCTTGTCTACATGCATGAAGATCAAAACTAACTGATGATAAATTACTCCCAGTCCCTTCCCCTAGCTCTTTTCTTTTTGGTTGGAAAGAAAGAATAGCTTGGCTAGAGTCTAATGATTCTCTAGGAAATTTTTTGCATTGCTTTTCTAAATGGTGGGCCATGTTAGAAGTTCCATTTCTTTTTTTATGAGAAGCATAACTAGCCCCACACCAATTACATGAAGCTCTAGGCCAATTTGGATCACGATTCTTAATACTAGTAAAATGTTGCCATACCCAAGATTCAGGTCTAGTGGGTTTTCTCTTACCCTCTTCAATGTCATCCTCTTCATTGTTTTGCCCCTCTTGCACTTTTTTCTTCTTCGAAACTGACATATTGATATCTTTATTTCTTTTAGAAGGCACTGAAACTTCTTCATGCACACTTGGAGTTGGAAATTTTGATCCTTCAGTGGCATTTGCATCCTCCACAATTTTTTGTTGTATTTCTTCTGAATCAGTCATATTTGACTACTCTTTGTCTCTAACTTTCTACCAAAAAAGAAATTATAAAAAGCATAAAATAGGAATCCCAACAAACATTAAGCTATAACAGTAATTGAAATGTATTTAATTTTCCTATATAACATCATCTATAAGATTCAAGAATAAAGGAAATGGATATGAGGGACAAAATTGCTGATATAAATTTTGGGGCAAAATAAAATGGCAAATTACCTCAGATGCCAAGAGATTCAGCCTGGGTCTGTAACCATGGAAAAATGAATGAGCAAACAAATACAATTAGCAGCTCAAAATGACAATATATATGATGGTATGTTTTCTTTAAATGGGAGACATGTATCTACTCTCTAGAAAGGAAAAAAATGAATGTGAAATCAACATATATTGTATTAGCCAAGAGCATTAAGAGAAACCAACATATTCTTTCTGCAAATGATATATAGGCAGAAAAAACAAAGAATAACCAAATTTTACAATGATCTTTGAGCATTGTCATTCCCCTCCAATTTTAGGGGAAGATAAGATATCCTCCTAAAACAAACATACAAGGTAACGAAGAAGAAATTCCAGAGAAAAAGCATTAGCTCAAAAGAACTTTCTAATTTCTCTGCAAAATCATTAGAGAAACACCCTCTCCCAACACACAAAAGCCACCCATAGAGAAACCGAAAAAATATCTATCCCAAGATTTCAAAACAGAAAATACAGATAATTATAATTGAATAAAAGCATTAAAAGGATTCCACCTATCACCAAGATAGAGACAACTAGTAATGGAACACACTTCTAATTACTAATTAGCAAAACCACAATGCAATAGCAAAACCACTCGTAGAAGTGATGCAAGAGAAATAGAGATAATCATACCAATCTAGCAGCTGTAGAGGCCGGAGAGCGTCAGGTATACGTGACAGAAAGAGCTCGTATGGCGTGAGCAGATGAATGGCCCTCAATGTGGCCGATCGACTAGGGGCAAGGACGGGTCACACTTGCTCGAAATCAGAGTCATTCACAACGCAGCTCAGCTTGTCGGCACCGGAGGGCTTACGGGACGCGCAGTAATCGATTGCTGAAGGAGCGATGCCAGCTACGATGAACAAAGAAGACTCAGCAAGCAGAGACGCTGGGTAGGGAAACTAGGGATTTACCACTTGAGGAAGAAAGAACCGAAGGCGAAGAAAAGAAGAAGAAAGGAAGTCGGGTTATCGGGTAGATAAGATTAGGGCTTCTGAAAAAAAAAATGTAAAAATGTAAAATATATTATAAAAATTAAATTTAATAAAATATATTTAATATATTTGAAATAAACCGGTCGGTTCGGTTCGGTTCTGTTTGGTTTTTCTCCAAACCGCAAACCGAACCGAACCGATCGGTTTTTTTAAAAAAAAAACGAATCAAACCGATTTTAATCGGTTTGGTTCGGTTTTTAAGCGGTTCGGTTCGGTTTTTTCGGTCCGGTTCGGTTTATGTACAGCCCTAGTAAAATTAAGAAAAATAGAGTAATTAAATATGTGAACAATAGTAGGCTAAAATGAATGGACAATAAATTGTCAAAGTTAAAACTATATTACTCTAAGATTTAAATATACTATTTAAATAATTGGAAGTCATAAGCTTAAATTATATAATTAATTATTAAGAATTAATCAAAAAATTTATATCATATGAATAATGATTATTACATCTAATAGCAATAGAATACGTAAGAATTTTAAGAGATTATGTTGATATTAAAAAGAGATACTCTTACAATCATAATTCTATAGCATTAATTTTTATGATTCTTTATTTGAGCATGTTGGCATGAATAATGTATACATCCTGCACTAATACATGTTTACTAAATGTTTTGAGATGTTAAATTGAGTTACTTAAACTGCATGATATTAGTGACAAGCATGATTAATATATATTTGTGCTATGATGATGATATACATATGGTTAAATATGATGATGACAAAATGAGAAAGATGATGAAAAATATTATGAAAATGACTCTTGCAGTAGTAATGTAACCAAAAAAAGTCGTATGATTTCGTGTCGGTATCAAATAGAGAATATCCTATTAACTTTGAGTGAATCAGTAGAGTATGGCTACTCTACCCTTGTAATAGTTGTATGTAAATAGCAGATGTCTCACATTTCTTTGTTATTGAGATAGAAATAAATAAAAAAAATAAGTAGCTATTAAATATAATTATCTATTATGATAATATTTACACTGAACATGTGATAATAAAATATTTGTACATAACATACTTGTATCATGATATATGTATTTATTATATATCTATTATATATGATAACGATTTTTATAACATATACAGTTAGACGTGAATTATTTGTTATATATTATGATTATTGTTGAACTTATTAAAAATTTATATTTTCATTATTGTTTGGTATTATATTAAAATAAAAGTGGACAAAATACCAGCTACTTTTGTATTCTTGGTTATAGAGATTTAATAGGCGAAAATGCTATGTTAGAGATGGACTCCTATTATTTAAGAATTGATAGGGGTAAATCTATTCGAGATCTCAATACATGTACCTCTTCTTTCACCTCTCGCATTTTAAGAATAACATGTTATCGGTTAAATTGATGTTTGTATATATTAAATAATAATATTAACTGAACTGTTTAATGTCTACTTTGAAAAGATAATCGATATCCTCCTGCTTTTTGTACAACAAATAGTATCCAAAGTTATCATTGTAAATTCACTAACCATTAATGTAGTACACCAGTCTAGCACTAATGAAATGTGCTCTACTTTGAATGTATGACCGTTTAGTGCATCTTTTATATTATCAATTTACTTGTGATTATGTATCTTCTTCCAACCAAGTTGACAACATCCTAACTATGTCTGCGTCTTTCCCTCATTTCTCTGTTAGGTTGATATTTACTTATTTAATTAATTTTATATATGTATTTATATTTTATAATATATGGAAAAGCTCACAAGTGGCTTGCTACAATATTTACAAATGGCGCGCGCACACACGCTTCCTCTCTTTTAACTATTAATAAAAAAAGATATTCATATAAATAAATTTATAATTTAAATGTAAATTACCAGCAGCTATCAAAATTTATTTACTCTTTTTTTTAATTAACTAATAGCTCTCATTTTCTGAATCACATATACAAATTATATGTTAAAAAATTTGTGTTTGTATACATGGCACACTCATTGAGCAAGTGTTATATTTCAATCATTCTAATTTTATTTTTGTGTAGATATCTATATCTGTTTTAATATTTTTTTTTCTTTTAGCTCCCAAGGCACCATTTTAAAATGAAACAAGCTTACATTGATTTAATCTTTACTCTTATTCTATTCTTACTTTTTTATTTTATTTTTTACTGTCTAAATATCAAGAAAATTTTAAAAATTAATAAAAGTCATTAAAATGAATGAGTTAATGTTGGAACACATATTTAATTTATTATTTTGTGTATATGTATATATAGTGTCATGATTCATGAATCTCCTTTATAACCTCAGAAGCAAAACACTTCAAAAATTAAGTAATTGTTTGTTTTTTTTTTCATTTAAAACAAAAATATATGACTAAAAATTCATTTTAATATAATTTAAAAGAATTTTTAAAAAAATTTCTAAAACATAATGAAAATAGAAAACATATAAAAGATATTTTTAGAGTTTTCAAAAAATATTTAAATTTATTTGATTTGTTTATTTCCTGTACGATTGAAAATGTGTTTGGCATTGTTTAGGCGACAAAGTTTTATGAAAATATTTCTTAAAATAAAATGAAAACATTAAATATCTAAAAATGTTTTTATTGTTTTTTAAAATATAACTGATAACATTTTTGTTATTTTAAAAATAAATTTATTATAATTATTAAATAAAATTAAAATAATATTATAATTATAAAAAAACTCAAAAGTCAAATAATATTTATAACCATCAATATTAATTAAATTTAAAAATAAATATAAATAAATTTTTAATTTCACAAAATAAATATATTTTTAAATAATAAAAATTTACAAATAAAAATAAATTTTAAAAATAAAATTAAAAATTAAAATATTTTCACATGATAAAAACTCCAACTTTTATATAAACTTTAAAGAAGTCAACCTCTTATTTTTCAATTTATGGGTGGTTCCATCGGAGTTTTTTTTAAGTCCACCCTTCGACAAGGTATTAAATTTTATTTTAAAATATCGTTTTAGTGATTTAAAAACGAAAATATTTTAAAAAATTTTAAAAAATAAAAGATCTTTTAAAAAACATTTTAAATAATTTTAAATAATATTTTTTTAAATTTTAAAATATTTTAACATAATATTAATAATATAAATATATAAAATTATATTAAAATTAATTTAAATTAATGTCTATAATTGAATAATAAATAAATATATTACTGCAGTAGGGACTTCGACTTAAATCTTAACAATAGTTAACAACAATCTCTCTCTTATATCCATCTCTCCATCTTCTTTTTAAGTCTTTCGTAGTATTTATATTTAAGTATTTCTCTCTTGACTATGATTCTATTTCTATCTTTAAGTATTTTTCTCTTTTTTTGTCTTTCAATCTCTCTTTTCATTATTTTTATAGTTTCCTCTTTAAAATGAAAATAATAAAGAAAAACAATGTCATGAGAACAAAGGAGGAGAGCATGAGGTTAATAAAAAAATTGTGACTTGTGGAAAAAAATAATTTAGTGTTAGATGGAATATGATACTACTTTCATCTACTTTTAGATTGTCAATTTTTTTAAAAATTAATTTAGTATTTTTCTATCGAAACAACTCGAAATAAGAATATTTCTATCGAAACAATTCGAAATAAGAGTATTTTTACCGAAATAAAAGTATTTTTACTGAAATAAAAGTATTTTTACCAAAATATTTTGAAATATAGTAATTTTAATCAAAATAGTATAATTTTTTAACAAACACTTTATTTTTATTTTTAATAACTCTATTTCGTGTCAGTGACTCAAAAATTAAAAATATTTCGATGATTTTGATAAAAAAAAAAATTTAATTCTTTACTCATCGGATGAGACTTCTAAGTCTCACAAAATATAAAAGAAATTTAATATAACGAAAGTAAAAAGGAAAAAACAGTTTTGCCAAGGAAAAATGTACCAACATTGAAATTGTTATTGGGAAAACGATCAATTACCTCAAAAAACCAGTCAAATTACTATAGTTCACTCTAAAATGCATCTTTGCATCCCAAATTCTATACAACAAAATCTATAAATGAAGAGACAAATCAAGTTTCTGCTTTTTCTCTTTGCAATTATTCAATGACAAACTCCTTTGCCAGTTCACGAAGCTTCTCTCATCATCTTCACAAAATCGAGAGCTTGAACAACTTCCCTCATAAAACAGAGCATTCTCAAATCTGGGTGCACCATTTGATCCAAACTGGTCTGAAATTTGATGGCTTTGGAAGGAACGAAGATTTGCAGAATGAGCAGTAATGAACATTGAAGGATTCAAATTAATACCCAGTTGACGATGGGTTGGAGCAAAAGCCATAGGGTGCGGCATGGGAGCAGGAAAGGGAATAATAGAAGAATACTCGGAAGCCCTTTTAGCCTTTCTTGCGGCTGTTCTCTCTTTCTTGTGCGCATTTTGGTGCCCTCCTAAAGCTTGAGAACTGCAAAATTTTCTTGAGCAGAATAGACATGGAAATACTCTTGATGCTGCTTTTTCCTCATCTTCCATGGCAATATTCTGAAACCCAGCAAGGAGGGGAAGAGGTTTACAACTTTCAGTGTATAAATTTTTGAACGGGGGATTGGGATCTTTTGCCCTTTCTAAAAGGATCAACTTCTTAGAAATGTAAACAACTTACATAACAAAACTAGGTGCATAGATAAGAAACAGCATAATGGAAAAACCTGAGGAATATCAGAGCAAATGCTTCAGCTGAGATGACGTTAGATCTTGGAGTTTGATATGATAAAAAGAGTTAAAAAGGGAGTTGAGAAGCTAATTGGAAATTGTGAAGGGACTCTGAGTGGAGCGGCATCAATAAATAGTGCATGAGAGAGAGTGAGAGGTGTATGGGGTTGGGAACAGAAAAGATAAAGAGAGATTCCGTTTCCCAATTAACTAAAATATTTCATTCCACCAATCACTCGCTCTCTTATTCTCAGCATGCAAGAAGTGTCTTTAAGAAGGATAGCTTCCCATTTATCTCTGACAATTTAGCGGTTTCATGGGCATTTTGTGTTCCCTGTTCAGGTTTTAGGTAAAAATAATGGCTCCCAGGACATGAATGCCCATAAAGTTCTTCTCTATCAGATAACTTGCACCTCCGGTTATTGACAAAAATATGTTACGTGAACCTAATTCGGATAAAGAAACTGAATTTAAATAAGTAATGTCAACGGTATAATTATATTTATGTTGAAACATATTTGATGAGAAGAGACTGTTTTAATATTGTAAAAAGAGACTAGTCTAACACTTGAAATGTATAGAAATATTTTCTCATAATCCAAAAAATATGTTCTCTAATGAAAGAGCTCAATATTTCATTGAGGTCGTAATTTTAAATTTTTTGATATTTTAGATATAATACGAGATATTGAGACATAAAATATTATAATATTTAAGATTTTTATATTTTAGTATAAATTTAAAAATTATTAAGTAAATTATACAATTAATGTTTTATAAAATTTAGAATAACTAAAACTAATGTTATGTGAGATTGCTATAATTTTTGCTTGGTATAAGACATTATTCAAAATAATATTATTTTATGACATTTTGATATATTGAATAACACCTGAAATCTTAAATATCAATATATCAAATTTAAAATTATTAAAGTACACTTGACATTTAAAATACCAAATCAAATACTAGTATATCAAATACCTCTTCAGTTCTTACATAGGTTATATTTAGCAAAAATAACTGATAAATTAGTTAAAAATTAAAAAATTAATTTTTAATTGAAAGCTGTTAACTGAAAATTGAAAGTTGTTAAACTAATTTATTAAATTAAAAGTATTTAGTAAAATTAACTATTGAATTAACTAATAAATGTAAAGTCTTATATAAAATTTATTATTTTTTCTTAATAATTACATTTCATTATATAATTTTAAAAAATACAAAATAAACATATCATTTAAAATTTCACAATAAATTAATAATATTATTGCGAATCTCTTTTATCTCAGTAGATATCTCTAAATTTTCATTTCTTGTGTCACTATTAATAATATCTAGAAGTTCATCATGAAATATATAATTTGGATGTTGTTCGAATATAGTAAAAAAAAATGTCATCTTGTAAATAGAATAGTGTTAAAATTTGAATAAAATAATAAGGATAAAAAAAAATTATAAAAACTATCAGTTAAAAGCTATATACTACTTAAAGTAGCATATGATAAAAAGTTATAAACTATTCAAATAAGTTTGTTTATCATACACCTTTAATTTAGTTAAACAAACTTATAAGTTAATCAAATAAATTATAAACTAACTTATTTGACTTGTCAAATATATTCATAGTCTCTAGTGAATAAATGAAAGTGAGGAAGTATGTACACTACAAGAAAAGAGTTTTCGATGGCGTCTAAATAGTTATCAAATATAATTTTATTAAATTAATTATAAATAAAAATGTTAGAAACACCTTTTAGTAAGACTATCTTAACATACATATATGTTTATTTGTTGTTACTTTGATTTACTTATATTTAATAAACTAAATATATTTAAAAATTTATCAAATTCTTATAAGATATATATAATATACCAACTAATTGTGATAGAGCTAACAAAAATTCATGAGTGAAACTTTTCGTAATCTAACAATTTGAACTCTAAATTTGTAAATTTAATTAACTTTAATTCTTGAATTCTATTAAATATATGAATTAATTCTTAAAAATATTAAATTTATTGTATATTAGTTCCTTCCAAGAATTGATGTGCAACAAATTTATTTTTTTAATAAATTAAATAAGATTAATATACAAGAAATTTGATAATTTAATGACTAATTACTAACACAGTCAAAAAATTAAACAATAAAAATATTATACTATTTAAGATCTAGTTGTTAAATAAATTAAACATAATTGATATTTTATAAAATTTAACAAAATTAAAATAAGTGTGATATGAGATCCTTATAATTTTTGCACAACATAAGATATTACTCGAAATTATATTATGAAATTATGATATATTATCAATATACTAAACAAAAGTTTCTTTCAAATTCTTATATATATATAGACACACACACAAGTTTACGAAAGAGTAATAAAAATCCATCAAAATAACATATAATAAATTAAAAATTTATTTTTTGAATTTTTAAACATATTTAATTTTAGTTCTTAATTTTTTTTAAATATATAAATTAATTTTTAAAAATATTAAACTCATTACTTATTACTCATTTTAAGAAAGAATATGTAATGAATTTGAATTTTATAAAACTAAAAAATGATTATGAATTTAAAATTATTATCATACTTAATAATTGCTCATTTAATAAGTTTATTAATAGATTTTCATTTTACAAGAAATACTGGGAGAATTTCTGCTCTCATTAAGAGCACTGTCTGCTGCAATTATTCAAATATAAGAACGGCAGAAGGGACCAATCAGAGAGGTGAATCAATAAAGTGAGAGTGCGAGAGTTGGTGAAGTTAGATGATCAGGTTCCATAAATATTCGCCTCTCTCTCTCTTCTCTCTTACTGAGTTCTGAGCACGCTGCAATTGGTTGCTTCATCCTCTGCTTTTTCTGTAAATACGTTATGGCGCTAACACCCACTGGTCCTTTTCATGCATTCTCCACCGCCAAACTCCATGCAAATTGTTCCTTTTTCCCCACTCCTCTTTTATATGCACTGATCCTTCACGTCGTTTTCCAGTAAGACCACCTAATATTTGTGAGATCTATATATATCTATTTTTATAAATTTTACTTTTTTATTAAATATTTTTTATTAATCTGTATTTTTTTCTCTAAATTTATCTGGTAAAAAGTTTTAAAAGATACAAATTTTTTATCCCTAGTACTGGCGTTTAGATGATCTATAAAGAAATAGACTTGTTAACTAGTGCTCTTTGCCTTTTTTTTTTGAAGAAATAATTATCGCTCTTGAAGAGTATATATTTACAAAATATCTAGCTATAAGATTTTACTTTTAGTATAATATTTTTATTTTACTTTATTAAATGTAGCTGAATTAGTTAATATGAGTAAAAATTAAGGCTAACTAAAATTTTATAAGACAAAATGACCCTTCATCAAGAAGTTATCCATTCAATTTTTTTTTAAAAAAAATTATATTTAATCTTTTTAGATTACCGTCATTAAAATTCCTAAAGAATCTTTTTTAAACTTTCTTTTTCATAATTATAGTTTAAAATTTAGAATTTAAAATTTTAAAATTTAAAGTTTAGAGGTTTTATACTTTTAGAGCAATACTTTTAAAATTCATAAGAAAATATCATAATAACGTAATTTGAAAATTTTTGTATTATCATTGCATTAGGGATTCTCAGCAGTTTGAAAAAAAAATGGATGTTATTATAAATGAAAATTCTCTAAACAAAAATATTAATCTAAGCAAAATTTTCGTATCAATACCTTTAATTGTGTTTTTCCTTTTTTTGTTTTTGTTTTTTGTTTTTTGAAATTGATACTCAAAAAATACAAAGGATCCAAATACATTATTACTATATCGCTTATTTTTCTTACCCAAAGAAATTAAACCGTTGGCAAAAAGGGAACTAAAAAAAAAAAAGAAAACAAAATTACAATCTAACTCTTATGGATTAGATAATTGCCTATATATCTGACCTCCAAAGTACGTAAAATCCTTGAAACCTGCGGAAGGCAGCAATCAATTCCAAATGCTTCTTATGGGAAAATAAAGGATAGTTCTATGAAGAAGTTGATCTTTTAAAAGGACGTGTTTTTTGTCTCGATATTTTCCACCATAATAATATACTGCTCGAATTATAGATTAACATATTAAAGAATTTCAAAATACTTCTGTATATACAAATTTTGTATTTTAAATACCATTAGAAAATTTGCCAAACAAATAAATTTTATTGAATTTTGAATAGTAGAGTACAATATCTAATTTTGTGTTCTTCCACAAAGACTGTATCCTCTTCTTCTTCTCTTCATTTTGATTTTGACTCAAAGGCTTGTCGAAGCTTGAATCTAAGGCCAGATCCTTTGAACGAATTAAAACAGCTTGACAACTTGATGCTCCAACGTTGGCTTGTAGGAGTGGCAGAGCATTAACAAGCACTGGAGAGCCAAAATTCTTTCTCTCTACAAATTAAATGGCTTGGGTTTTATTTATAGAGGCTTGGGAGATAGAAAAGTCTTGTTACACAACAGATTTATCTCATAATTATCTTTTAATTAATTTTTATTAAGAAATAATTAGGTGAACATTTTTTATTGACTTTAATGATAGATTTTTTCACGTGGCATGATTTGATTTGCGAAGTAGCTACGGTTAAGAATTTTTTAGTGTTGGGCTTTTGAAGTAGCTCCATTACTTTTGCAAGGAGTCGAGTTTTCCCTTCTCTTCCATTGTGTTGAAATCATGAGCCTTTGGTTGGAATTGGCAGTGATGCCAAGGTCCATATCGTGAAATCATGTGGCCAACTCTTCAAAAGTTCGAGGTTTGATGCCTAGAAAGATGTAGCTAAGACCCAGTTCATCCCATGTATACAAGTTGCAATAGAAGAGGATTCAAATAGTTGATTGATACAATTGAGACTTAAATTCCTCCATAGATATAGGCTTTAAGTCCATACACCAGTCGAAAGCATTTCCCACAATAAAGCGCACAAATTGTTTCACCATCTCATCTTCATAGTTTTTAAATTTTAAATTTTAAAAATTTTGATAAAATAAACAACAAGTTGCCTTGAATTTTCTTTGCCGTCAAAAGAGGAGTATTTGGTAGGAGAAAAAATTTAAAATTTTTGAAAATCTTAATATAAAAATTAAAAATTGTTTTGTTTAGTTTCAAAATATAAAAAAATTTCAATTCTTGAAAATAATTTTAAAACAAAGATTTCTATAAAAAAAAAAAATTACCATAGATGAGAATGAAAATTGGCGATTCTCGTAAAAGTAGAAATCTTTATAAAATATAAATATAATTTTATCTTCTAATATTTTATATAAATTTTTTTAGAAAAATAAATTTAATTGTTAATATTTTTTTTTAATAATTTTAAAATTAATATAAACCTAATAAATTATTAACAATAATTTATTATATTTTTTATTCAAAAAAAATAAACAAACAACAAAATTTTAAAAAAAAATATTTTTAAAAATCATATACATAAATAAAAATTTTTAAAATATATTATTTAAAGATTTTCAACAATCTTAAAAACTAACAAACTAACTAAATATATGTTATACATTCTCAAAAATTATTATTCTCATCAATCATATTTTTTAAAAAATATAATTTTCAAAAATAAAAAATTTTGTCATATACTAAACATTCTTTAAGTAATTGATAATTTTAAAGAATTTTCAACGTATCAATCCTCTACTCGCATGGCTTGGTGTGCCTAAAAGATTGTTGAGAGTTTTCTCTTGTTCTTTGATAGCTTCTTTGATGAACTCATTGTGGAGATTGTGCTATTAGTAGCAGGTTGCAGATTCGTGGAGTCTCCTTGTATCTTTCCCATATCTCCTTGCTCCTTTTGTTGATTTGAAGTTTGAGATGGCTACACAACCTCATTGATAAAGCCAGAGAGATTTTGAATCTTTTTTGTCATGCAAGCAATTTGAGAATCTCTGTAGGCTTCCATTTCTTGGATGGACTTCATGATTTCTTCAAGTGTCTTTGCTATTGTCGAGATTGAACTTGTGTTGGCCATCATGACAGGCATGGCAACAAAATTCACTGTGAGTGGAGATTCAACACCAGTTAGCGGATTCTTAAGCTTTGACACGAGAGTTTCTGTGGAAGAGACTTCGTCAGCAACTTTAATGGTGTTTTTTGGTGCTATGTCCTTAGTAAATGAGTCATTCGGTAAAGCAAGTTAAGTAAGAACTTTTTTAATTATTAGTCACACTTTAAAGTTTTATTGGCTTCAGCGTAAAGGTCTACAAGTGCCTTTATCTTACTTCAAGTTATAGGACCAGAAGCTCGAGTACCAGACTTTGCATAATAGTTTGTATTAATTGAAGGATCAGCTCCAGTAAGCTTGAATAGCGAGTTGTTAAAGGTTGACTTTTTCGAAGGCACCATTTTAATCTCGGGTCATGTGCTTTGAAGGATTGAAACGGTTTGAAAACTTGATACTTCAATATTAAACGTTGGTGCATAGCACTAACAAGCATCGAAGGGCCAAAATTCTTTCTCATTGCAAATGGCCTCGAGTTTTATCTAGGTCCTAAATGTACACATAAATTTAGGTTATCTTCAGCCATAAAACCCACTTAAATTGTTTAAGTGAATCTCACAAATATTATATCACTAATATATAATTAAAAATATTTTTTATTTTAAACACTGTTGTTTATATAAACAAAATAATAATACTTAAATTTAATCAAACATGTAATTATTTTTTACTATCATGTAGATTGAATTCCACATAAACAATTCACAATGGGAATTAAAAACATCCATTGGATATGCTCTTATATGATAACTATCTCTTACTTACTTTACATTAAAATAATTAGGTAAAAATTTTAATTGACTTTAATGACATAATTTGATTTGTCAAGTGATATCATTATATATTAATATATTAAAATAACATACAATTTAAATTTCATTAATCATATCACATCATCTTATATGTATAATAATAAACCTTAATTGATTTTTCTATTTATTTTAAAATGACTCATGACTTAAATTTAATTGACCTTATTATATCATTTTATCTATAGTAAAAAATTTAATTCGTTGCTATGTATTTAATTTAAGAATCCATTAATGACACTTTAAAAAATTTTAATCGGTCATTAAATATTTATGTGAACCCTCTTGTTTGCCAAATTTTGTTATTGGCTTAAAATTTATGAAATAACAAATCTAAGGTGGCTTAAAATTTAATTGCCTACAACATCCAACAACAAAACTATTCCACTTCTTGGGAAGTCAAACTCCCTAAAATTGTCCAGAAAATATTAACCAAACTAAAAATAACCTCAAGACCAACATCCTAAAGCAGAACAAACGAAGCCCAAATGCCAAATGTATTTAGTCCGTGAAGAATTTTGCGTAAAATGTGTCCATATAAGGGAAGATGCAGTCTGAAAATATGGGTTGAGAAGAATTTCACTTTCTTTGAACAAAACAAAGTGCAACTAACATACATAACAACAGTGCATTAGAGTGTACCCCAACATCACTGGCTTCAATATGCAAACATTTTGAAGAAATGACTCTGCTTAACATATCCATTAAGTTGGAATCCTCTAACATGTTCACCATTGACCAATTATGTTGCCCATTACTTTGGGGCGGAAAATGCGTAACAATGATCATACAATAAATCTTTTGCAAACATTTGATCAAACTTATCTTCATAGCACTGAGATATGCAAATGAAAAACTCACTTTTGACATCCATGTTTAAACCAGTGGCAAAAATGAATTGTTAAAGCTAATATACATGACAAGGGTATATTTATTCCCAACAATGTCAGACCCCATGTTAAAGTATGATCACAGAAACAAGCTGATGGCAAATAAAGAAGCCTGAGATGGCCAAAGCAAAATATTGTGATATACATATTAACTTTGTAAGATGAAAAATAGATATTGCGGAAGACTGTAGAACTTAGTCATGGCTACAAAAGAATAAATAAGTCGTGTTGAGCTAAGCAAAGAAAATGGAGAAGTAAAAGTCAACCCGGTGGATAAATATCAATTAACCTGAATAACAAAAATTACATATTGAAGATGAAATTGATTTCTATTAATAGAAACATGCACGATAATCAGCAACCTTAAGGGCAGGGTGATGATAGAGCACGTCTTATAATTGCAGAATCCACATTGTAATTTAAAAATATAGACTAAGTAGGGACTGGAAAACTTGCATTAACTCAGGAACAACCAAAACATCTACTTATAGAGAAAAGACCCGTCGGCGGTGGCTCTGACTCAGGTTCTGGTCTTTTCGGAGGAAGCTGCTTAAAGAATGCTTTTACAGCTCCCTCTACCCCATCCTCATTTTCCATGGACTTAGAAAGTTCAAGTGCACGTTCCTTTACCTGACAGGATATTTAGTTATATAAGCATGGTGGTTATCTTTTTTAAGAAAGCACATAACAAAACTTGCCAAAATTCATTAAAATTAAATTGCTTTACACTACACCTCAACCATGAGCAATGAGTGTTAACAGCTTAGTGGTGGAAATACAGTATAAAGCAGCTTCTGCAAGCCTATGATTGCGTATTAACCAAAGCCTGAGGGTTTCAAACTTATGCTTTGCCAAATGGAATCCCTCAGACAAATGACAATGGGAGTATTTATTTTAGCAGACAGAAAACAACAAGCAGTGCCTATATGAGGTCAGAAGATTCCTTCCTTGGGCACTTAGGCAAGCACCATGGACAACTCTGGTACGTACAATTTGTTAAAACCAACCTGGACAGCACTCAGACAACCGTGGATATTTTTTGAGACCCTAGGGTCTATTAAACTGCCCTTTGGCTTTTCCCTTATTCTATATCCTAACCTTTCACAAAAATATCCCTTATGGAATAGAAATATACACCAGAAGGATATTAGTAAAGCAAGAGCCTCAGTTGCCCTAGTACCTCGGCCCATATATAGGTACCCATACAAGCCATTCCTCACCTCGATCATCTAAAGAGACTTGGCTCCATTTTCTATCAGCTGGCTTTGCAGCAGTTACCAACCTCAGCCCATATATAGGTACCCATACAAGCCATTCCCCACCTTGATCATCTAAAGAGACTTGGCTCCATTTTCTATCAGCAAATGGCTTTGCAGCGGTTGGTAACCCTAAACAATATAAGAGCTCATTTTCATATAAGTAACTAAATTCAAGTGCCAGTTAACCCCTTCTTCAATAAATATTTCAATAATGGGCCTTTAAAGTGGTATAAGTTTTTCAAGTTCATTCCAAGATCCTCATACAATGCAACACAGCAGTTTACCATCAAATTTAAGCATGATAACATAGTCTAGGCTCGCAGGTCACACATAAGCTCAGCTTCTGGGTCACAATCCACATATTCTTTATGATGCATCCATAATTTGCAGATTAATATAGACAATGCAGAAGAATGTAGCCTCACCATCTACTTCTGGAAGAAACAGGGTTCTCTCTCCTGGTTTAACTAGTATCAAGCTAAAAATAATAATAATAATTTGAGCGAGTTTATTATTACCTTGTGATCTAGCATAAAATTTATAGCATCAACCAACTTGGGAAGCGAAAACTCCTCAACTGGGATAGGCGCAGGACCAACTCCTCTGGCATGTACTCTCTCACCCCAAAATGGTTGATCACCAAAGAAAGGAACTATGGTTGTTGGGCACTATCATGAAGCATAGCAATAATCAAAAAGCAGCCAGATGATACAATACTTATTAAGAATCCAAGAAGATACAAATTCCTTACTGCAGCTTTTAACCCAGCGGCAGTTGTTCCTGCACCTCCATGATGCACCTGAAAGTAATGGTAAAAAGTAATGCCTTTCCAAACAATAGATAAGAGAAACCACAAAATTCAAACGCCATGACTAAAAGCAAAAACGAAATAATAATGTTCTCTTTGTCAAGCCCATTCTGTCTTTATTTCACAATTTTAGTATTCTTATTTATAGCATTACAGGTCCAAAGTCCAAAGTGTTCAAATCAATAAATTTGTGGACCTTGGCCTCACAGCCTAATGGCCAAGTACCACACCTTACAGCGAGGGAGCCCTCATCTTGTGGTTTTGAACCCTGAGTCTGGAAAATGTCCCACTACCCCATATAATGTAGGAAAAAAAAAACAAATTTTGACTTCGCTTAATTGTTAAAGTCTATATACAACTTTGACTTTTGACTTATGTGATTTGTATCAACCTGAATCTAACTCCAACTAACTTCAATGCAAATGTTACAGTTGAGAAATTTAAAGTCAACTAGTACATTTTAGATGTCACCAACTCCCTAGAAGGATGAGTTTTATCTCATCCATAATGTCTGCACCAAGAAAGTAAAGGTTCTAATCAGATTAATAGTTCTGAAGGCAAATTTATCAGATTCATCATAAACTTTGTCAAACTCAACTGCTATTTCCATTCTCAATACCTCCCTTTAAGTCATCATTTACTAATTTCTTTGAACCAATGCAAATAATGCAAGAGAATTCATTAGGAGACACTAAAACACTACAAGAAACCTGACAGAACACAACCAAAAGAAAAATAAAAATACTTGATAGATTTTTACTATAAAAAAATACAATCTTTTTAGAAAAAGTTGGCCCAGGAAAGTCTCATTCATTTAGTGTTGCTAATTAATCGTGTTCTACTCAACACAGCTTTCAACTGTGTAGTTTATTAAATGAACCAGTCCCCAGGGCCTTATTATGTGAAGAGTGCAACGAAGATATTCAAGAGTTATTCACTGATCAACAGAGGTATTATTTAAATAAATTAATATGAAATAATAAAGAGTGAAGCATGTATAAATTTAGCAAATTTATGTCCTTTTCCCATTAAGCTTCATTAGTATCAATTACCAAATTTACCATTAACTAGAAAATGTATTTAACCTCTCACAAGCAGCTGAGAAAACTAGTTTGCTAAATTCGGTAGTTGGTCAACATGTGACTTACCAGAAAAGAATAGATATACAGCTCCTAAGGTCAGCATCAACATATAACAGAGCAACAAACTTAGTTATACTTGTTCTTACTGGGTCAATGCTACATAATGACCATAGATAAGCTAAACCTTCAAACAAAAACAGAATTAGCAGGGCAGCTGCATCCCACAGCGATGAAATGAAGTATAATTCTGTCTAAAATTTAGGCTCATAATCGTGGCCTAGCTTAAGACAGAGCTTGGTTCAGGATCCAATTCCAGTCTAGGTCTTAATGGCTTCATTCACTCATAATGTTGACTTGAATTCTTGCATGATCATGCTGCAGAAAAGGCCTTAACCACCTGAGATGACCACCATCTTGCAATGAATTTATATCAAAGCACGCCAGAAGTATATTCCAGTAACTTTGAAACCAGA
This sequence comes from Gleditsia sinensis, assembly GCA_037074535.1. Taxonomy (NCBI): domain Eukaryota; kingdom Viridiplantae; phylum Streptophyta; class Magnoliopsida; order Fabales; family Fabaceae; genus Gleditsia; species Gleditsia sinensis. The sequence continues at coordinate 63,938,186 of CM073468.1, read as the reverse complement.
GACTAGACAAAAAAAAAAAAAAATTCCAGCAAACAGCAAAGGTTGTTTGAGCCATGGGCCAAACATCCTTTGCCAAGTTTGGACCAGCTGAACTAGCTTGCTGCCCATGGCAATCCCACAACTGCCACATTCTTAAAGCATTACAAATATGAGAGAATTGTGATTTATGTCAGGCTGTCAGCGATTTTCCAATATCAACATTACTTTTAGATGAGCTGAAATAAGTGAGACAGAACAAGATAATCTCACCACAGCCTTGCAGCGGAAGAATAGCCAGTCATGAGGGACATTATCCAATAAGTATATAGAGTCCTTTGGTTCTGCCACTGTGAACACGCATATTTAGTCAAGAAAAAAAAAACAAACAACAAACAAGGCTTAATTGTTGTTTGTTGTTTGTTGTTTGTTTGTTTTTTTCTTCTATTAACATAGGAAAAGAAAGAATAAGCAGTATTCTTACAATTCCCAAGACCTCCCCATCCTTTATTGATGATGCCCCTCTGTCCAGTTTTTTCCAGTGCTTCTACAATTATTTGGGTCATTTTTCCTGGTTCTTGAACAGGCTGTAATAAGAACATGACAGTGACAAGCAATAAGATTAAAAGAGTAAAGATAAATTAGAGATCAATTCATTAAAGAGAGCCTGATTTCTCTTCATTATCAAGTAGGACAAGAAGCCTGAGTTTCCCATCATTATTTGCATCACAACAAATACACAACTGTTGAGAAAATTAAGAGAGCAAAAGTTAGGGAGAAAAGGAAAGGCACCAAACAAAAATATAATATTGATTGACTCAATTACGGTGTATGTAAGACTAACTCATCAAACTTTATTTATAGTTTTATACTAATACTATAACCACACAAAGACACTTGTACCTTTTACTTTGGGTGCACTACAAGTAACTATTTCCTTGACCAATAAGACTTCCCTAAATTCTCAATACCTCTTGATATGGCAACTCTTTTCTTAATCAACGAGACTTTCCTAAAATCTAAATATCTCTTAACAATCCCCCTCAAGCTGAAACTAGAGCTTGTTACAAATAACACCAACTGAAAACAAAGAATGGTAACTAAATCAATAAAATAACTTAACCATTGACTTAAGAACTTAAGCAATAGTATTTTCTCTGACAATGTCCTCTGCACACAAACAGCTTCCAAAATTTTTTGGCCTACCTCCCTAAGAAACCCCCTCAACATTTTCCCTACTACTCTCCTCAGCCACATCATCTAACACATTGACAGCTCCCAAAAGTCTTCGACCTACTTCCCATGAGTAATTCCCTCAACCTTCTCCCAACTAGTCTCCACTATTTCGGTTGGTCAACACACAACTTTCAAAATCTTTCACTCTTTACAACCTCCCAAGTCGTACAAAGAATTTGATAGCAAAACCAACAAAGCAACACTATAATCACCATAGTAGAACTCAACATCATCAACTTCATAACAAAAAACATTTCTTTCACATCTTATCATATAAAAGAAAGACAACTCCACAGCCAAATAAAAGAACTCAAGTCACTATTTTTTTTTTTGGGTGCAAAGTTTGGGTAGGTAAAGATATTAAAAAGGCTGTGAATGAAGCGAGATCCAGAACTTTTGAAAGATTATATCAATTCTTAGGAACTAAAGATAAGGAAAGAAAAACTTTCAAACTTGCGAAGAGTGGAGAAAGAAAGACAAAAGACCTATGAAATGCATTAAAGATAAAAAAAGTAATCTCTTGGTAAGAGAGTAAGATATTCAAACACAATGGAAGAGTCATTTTCAAAGACTTTTTAACGAAAAACATAAATTGACCTGTTACTCTAATAAATTAAATATTGCAGAAGAGGACCAAAATTAGACATTTTATCGTAGAATTTAAGAGTTTGAAGTAGAGAAGGCTTTGAAAAAAATAGATAATGACAAAACAGTAGGACCTCATAATTTATCTATTGAGGTGTGGAAAGGTATAGGTAAAAAAGGCATAAATTGGTTTATTAAGTTGTTTAATGTGATAACGAGATATAAAAAAATGCTGGATGAATAGAGGAGAAGTACTTTAATCCCTATTTTATAAAAATAAGGGAGATGTACCAATTATAAGGGCGTTAAGCTCATGAACCATACTATGAAATTATGAGAGAAGGTCTTTGAACAAATATTAAAACAAGAGATTCAAGTTACAGAGAATCAATTTGATTTCATGCCAAAAAAGTCAACCATAAAAGCAATTTATTTACTGCAGAGATTAATGGAAAAATATCAAAAAAGCAAAAAGAATTACATATGATTTTCATTGATTTGAAAAAGATATATTATAAAGTGCTTATAGAAATTTTATAGAAGACGTTAGAGAAGAAAAAAGTATGTATTATTTATATTCAAACAATAAAAAATATGTACGATAGAATCACAACTTACGTGAAAACACAAAATAGAGACATAGAATTTTCCCACAACTATAGAACTACATCATAGTAATCAAATAGCAATTCAAATCGTGAATCATATCGAATCGTACCATTCAAGAACACGTTTAAAAATAATTTAAAATATATATGATAAAATATGTATAATTAAATAGTATAAATAATAATATATTAATCTCAATAATTTAAAAAAATAATGAACTATAAGCCTTAAAAAAATATATTACTATAATAAAATTCATAAATTATAAATTCTTGAATGGCCAAACTAAGTTTGTTTTTATTTGAATACTCCTAATCTTTTACCGCATGCATCTTTATTTTAATTAAAATAGCAAGCTTTCCTACTCCTATGTTTTTCTATACAGGCAAGCATTCCTATTTTAATTAACATTGATTTGAAGAGGCCTATTCCTAATAAGATAGAATGTGTCCTATTCCTATTTTAATTAAAACAGGCTTCTCTATCTATTATTAAAAAGCTCTGCTATTTTATTTTTTTTGCCCATAAATAATAAAATAGACTCTATTTTGTTATTTTTGCCGAGGCAATTATTTTATTATTTTTGTATAGGCAAAAGTCCTATCGGACTATTCATAGAAAACAATTCTACTCTTTCTATCTAATTAAAAAAAATAAAAGTCAACAGTCCCATTCTTTTTATCATAAAAAAAACAGCCCTATTCCTTCTGATACAAAGAACCCGATGAAGAAAGGAATATCCTGAGCTATGGCAATGAAGATAGTTCACCTCAGCTGTGATGGTCATAAAACGACCAGAAGTCCCATAAGGAGGCAGAAACTAATCGAAAATTCCCAAAAATCTGTATTGGCATGGGTTATTAACATTGTAGCACAATAAGAGTACAAACCATTTTCAGAATCGCCAAAATCATGCGATTCGCGATGCCTGGCTTGAATCGCACAATTCTGGCGATTCACATGACGATACACAATCGCCTCTGATTCACCCAGTGACTAGAATCAATGGGGAGATGAATCGGATCAAATCAAGCGATTCAAATCGTGAATGCACGATTTCGATTACTATGGACTACATCAAGGATCATCTCTTAGTCCATATTTTTTTAACTTGATTTTGGATGCAATTATTGAATATATCCAAGATTTGGAGTTTTAGTGTATGATTTTTACAGATAATAAAGTCATAGTTGGTGATTCAAAAGAGAAAATAAATATGAAGTTAGAGCCATGGAGACAAATTTTGAAAACACATAGTTTTCGTATAAATAAAAATAAAACAGAATATAAAATATAATTTTAGTAAAAGACAAATAAATACAAATTTAAAAGTAAAACTTGAGGACTATCTATTAAAATATGTCACAATTTTTAAATATCTTAAGTCTATCATACAAAAAGACAGTGAAGTAAAGAAGGACGTAAATCATAAAATTCAAGTGAAATGGATAAAATTAAAAAAAAAATTGAATGTCATCTGTGATAAAAAAGTGTCGCTCAAAGTTAAAAGAAAATTCTACCGTCCAACTATAAGACCTGCAATATTATATGATAGTGAATATTGGGCGATTAAAAGACAACATAAAAATAAACTCAATGTCAAAAATAAAAATGTTGCAATGATGTATGGACACATTAGAAGAAATATTATTAAGAATGAATACATTAGAGAAAAAGTTAAGATAGCAACTATCGTGGAGAAGATAATAAAATCTCGTTTAATGTAGTTTGACCATGTGTAGAAAAGACCTGTAAAAACTCTATTGAGAAGAATAGATCGAATGGAAAGCTGCTTGATAGTTAAAGGTAAAAGAAAATCAAAGAAAACAATAGGTAAAACCATTAAAAAAAATTTAACAATTAATAACCTCTCTATTGATATTAAGCTACTCTGTTGTCGATTGATCTATGTAGCCGACCTCACTTAATAAAAAAAAATCTAGTTGTTGTTATTGTTGTAAAACTTGGGTTAGGATTCAAGGTGGGTGATATGTAAACTCTGATATTATGTCGAGAAAATAGAAAGAGCAGAAGTTAGTGAGAAAAGAAAGGAACACCAAACAAAAATATATTATTGATTGAATCAATTACTGCATATGTAAAACTGATTCACCAAGTTCTATTTAGATTAATACTACAACAACACAAAGACACGTACACCTTTTACTTTGGGTGCACTACAAGTAACTAATTCCTTGACCTATAAAACTTTCCTAAATTCTCAATATCTCGTAACTTTTTTCTTAAAAAGCAAGACTTTCCTAAAATCTAAATATCTCTTAATAATTACCATTATCATTTTTTTTGGAGATATATCAGAGACCAAAACAAGACAAAGGAGGGCAAAAGTTCAAAAAGTGAAGCACAGAGTTTCCCTTAACAAGAAGTAATTCAAACACTAACAAGATAAGGTTTAAAATTTTCATGTAACTTTGTGATGCTATAGGATGGTAAACCAAAGAAATAATATTCAGCATTTCTGCAAGAGATAATAACCAGAAGTTAGGTACCAGTGGCTCTTAAAATAGTAAATCATTGGGGTGAACAACAACCAAATGTAAATCCTCAAAGCTTAGCAAATAGACTTGAGAATTTTATTTAATTCCACAAAGAAATAGACATAAACAATTAACCAAACCATTTGATTCTCATTCGCAACACTGGTTTTGGAGGTCCTTTAGTTTTAGTAAATAGAAAATACAATTTTAGTAGTTACTCCCTGTAAATTACAGTAGATGGAAGTAAGATAATGATAGATGCTTCAGGTTACCTAAGAAATACAATTTTAGTAGTTACTCCATGTAAATTATAGTAGATGGAAGTAAGACAAGGATAGATGCTTTAGGGCAGTACCTTGTCATTAGCAATAATTTTGTTACTCATTATAAAATAGGTGGATCAAAGAGCCAAACTATATTCCTAAAGCTAGCTTCAGCACACAGAAATCATATATGAATAAAATAAATATGTGATGGATATAAGAAGACTCACTAGGCTACCAAATCCAATGTAAATAGGCTTGTCACCGGCTTCAAGCCATTTTACAAGGGACTCGGGAGGTTCATAGTTTGATGCAAGATCAAGGAAGCAAAACCCTACTACATCAACTTTTGGTCCCCAATCTGCAAGCCAAGAAAAACAGAGATTGGATCCTTCTGCCAAGAATCAAGCTGCAGAAGATAGCATAGGTTGCTGTTTCAAGAACTAGATGTTCTTTTAATCTTTAACAATTAAAAATCCAAATAAGGTGTAAAAGTAGAATTTATTCTTGTGCAAAATCACATGCAATAACCTATTTGATCCAACTACTGCCCGTCAAGCAAGTTATGCCATAAAACTTTTTCTTCATTGAAATAATAGATTCATTAAGTATTCTTCTCATTTGATCACACAGACAGACCATCGAAAACAAATGAACATATATTGAAGTTGACAACTTTTACTGAAAAGGATATGCACATAACACAAAGCACTAAAATTATGGAAAGAAGGATTCAAGGACTAATCCTCCACCATGGTATGAAACAGTAGTAGGTGAACTGAAAATAAAATTATTACAAATATAAAATGTTAGGATCGGTATCTAAAATTAACCACCTTTTGGTTTAGGAACAAGGTGAGGACTCCATATATACGCATGTGGCACATCAGAATCAGAGCCTTGTGAACCACTTAAATATGTAACTGGTCGTAGCTTCAACTTTTTCTTCCTAAGATCATTAATCATGTCTCGTATTCCCAGCCAAATCAATGAGTCAACAATTTGATAAGAAAGCTGAAAGAGTTATACATGATCAGTTATTTAGAAAAACATGAGGGCAACAAAAAGAGAAGGGACTATAAGAACCAACATTAATTAAAAAAATTTAAAAAAAATACCCTGTATCCAGCTTGTTGCTTTACACGGGACAAAGGATGTGGAAATTCACTAGTTGGCCTGGAATAAAAGGAAGAGTACATATAATGCAGATTTAAATCCCCCAGAAAAACTAAAGCTAACACAACCAATTGGTGAAGAACATGAAGAAAAAATAACTGGAGCAAATTTTGAAACAGCAAGATTACATTACCAAGATGAGACTTACGTCCATGGCATTGTGAAAAAGATATGTATTGGTATGTTCAGTGCCTCTGCCACATGAGTATGCCCTAAAGATGCATATTGCATTTTCAGCAGTAAAGTACAAGAAGAGATGTATCAAACAATGGTAAGTGCCTATCTCATCAAACAAGTAAAAAGATAAAATTGGCTAGCAGCCGGAAAAAGGAAAAGTAAAATAAAGAAAAGATAACAGTATGAGAAACAGCAACTCAAAATATGACAATGGAAGCAGAACTATTCTATGATAATAAGTAGGGGCCCCCCTGTTGTCACCTCCCATCTATTGGAGAGTGTAAAGTGGGGAAAGAAGGGAAAACTGGAAGCCAGTGAGTCATCAGACAGCAGGGCATATTTTCTCTGTTTTCATATTTTTAGAAAGATTTTCTTTTTCTGTTCATAAAAATAAAATGTTTTAATGGTATCCTACATTCAGCAATCACATAATGGATATATATATCAACCGGAAATTTCTTCAAGGTGTTAAAGCTTCAAGGGAATAATATCGGAGCTTTCTTACCTAATTCATATTCTACTGTCAGTCCTTATTAGATTGGGAGAATAAGACAGATAATGACGTAAACTAATGGAAGATATTTCTTTCAGTCAACAGCACCTTTAAGGGTAACTGGGTAAGAATCAGGACAGGCAATCAATTCTTTGCAAAATCTTTCTATAAAAGGAGGAGATTGAAGTTTGGAGACTGAAGCTGTTGCCTATTGTTTTTCTGGGGCATTGAAGGCAATTTGCAAGTGCTTAAGGGAAAGGAATAATTCTATGAGATCTGAAGCACAGCCTTTGAATTATTATGCATTATTTGGCTTCAAAGTTCAATTTGTTTTTCAGTTTTCAAGGATCCTTTTTTTCGAGTTTCAAGAGTCACCTTCCTTATTTTGATGCATAGTGTTCTCTTGTTTGCATATTGTTTCATTTTGACCCACAATATGACCTCATGCAATCTGGATTGATACCTTTGTCTAAATTCATTATTCTAACTAAAGAAGAGAAACTAAAAATTACAATCATACCAGCCAGATAGGGTCCAACATCATTCCATACTTGAGAGCTTCATCACAACGGCTTGAAAGGAAATTATAAATGCACAAATTCAACCAACCATATTTTTAAAATGTAACTGACAGGAAACCATACCATATGCTGGGGGATTGGCAATGATTGCATCCGCTTTAAAGGAGACACCAGAGTCAATATCAGGTTCTTTACATGCTGGAAGCAGAGAGGTGATGATTTCTTTCATTTGGTTTCGTTGAGTAGGTATCTCAGAAGGTACTGATGGCAGGAAGCCCTTATTTTTAACCATATCTGCTCCAGAAAGAACTAAAATTTAAAAATGTAAAGCAGAACAGTAGAAAAACAACTGTAAAGAGACAGTTATATAATTCCATGACCTGATCTTTGAAAGTACATTATTCATGACAGACATTAAACCAACATGATATATATTTAGACCAATTCAGGAGGACAAACTTCTTTCAAGGGAAAGTACCCGACAAATAGAAAATGACTGGGAAGAAGAAAAGATGTTAGGCACCCACATGCAGGGTAAGAATATAAATTCATGCTTTCAGCTATGCATAACATAAAAGTTCAGAGTTAAGAAATCATGAAGAGGGATAACAGAGCAGGATTAACATATGATTAAAGATAAAAACACACAAAAAACACAAAAACAGGACGGGAGGAAGGGAGAAATATACAGAAATTGGAAGCAAATAACCTAAAAAGATAGGCTTCACCAGGCACCCCACTTTTTGTCATTTTCTTAACCTTGTCTTTCAACTGTTAAAGGCTTCTTATAGGAAAATAAGAAATAGAAGGTGGACATGAGGGATTTCAGAAGGACGAAAGCATACATAATTTCTAAATATTCAATTGTCATGAAAATCAAAAGAGGTCAGAAATTAATTGTCTGATAATATAAGCTGGGGAACTGGTCCCAATGGCTTATATCTAATACAAATATTAGCACACTCTAATGCATGGCCTGTAGAAAAATCCTAAACAAAATTAACACCACGCCAATGGGACAAAAAACCCATGTAGTTATGACTCACATTGAAGGTAGGAGCATTTTATAAAACTGTATTTATGACGGATAAAAAAATATTATACACACACTCTTACACACTTAAGGTGAAAAGCCCCAATAAGCATGCAATGATATCAAAATATACCTAAACCGACTTGACACACTAATATTTCTTGGGCCATGAATGTTCTACATAAAATATCTTTCAACCAATTTCAATCACATACAAGAAACAAAAACGCATTTTGACTGTGAGGGATGATGGAACAGAAGAAAATTATTTATACAACCACTCAGGTAATAGTAGTAGAAAAGTACATAGGTTCATAGTACATACAACCAGCAAGCACTTTTGGATCACCGCCTAATGGATAAAACTCCAACCCAGATGTTAGGACAAACTCCTTAAAATTTGAATGAGTCGCTAATCTAACACGATGGCCATAGTCCTGCACATAAATTCATTAAAAAAATCTCAATTTTCAATTTTATAATCAATAAATCTTCAATAGAAACCAAAAATTAAAATTTCAGTTGACACATTTTTCTTTCTAAGCTGTCTATCTGAGCAATTTATTAATCAAATACTTTTTAGTAATAGAAGTTGGAGCAGTGTAATCAAGTGCATATTTACTTCCAGTTGGGTACTAGTAAGCATTTTTGTGCAAGAAAGAAGGGGGAACTAACAAAGAATTAAAACAGATAGCAGAACAAAAAGCAGGCACAACTATCAGAGATGAAGGAGCATAAAACCTGGAAAAACAAGCAATAATCGAGGCAAGATACTCGGAGGTGCACCGGTTGTCACAAAAAGATTTTAAAAGCGATTTAGATATCAAACACCAAGATTTGTTAAAATCCTAAATCTTAATATAATTTTCTTGTGATGTTAACCTACTAAACTGTGGCCAATGCATGTAGAGCGGGATAGTACAAAGGTGGACTGCCTAAGAACTATAAGAAAAGAAAACAAGATGTGAATTAGGTTCTACATTCAAAACATCTAATTCTAAAACAGAGAGAGAGAGAGAGAGAGAGAAACTTAATGGGAGAATGATATAATGAAAAAACGAGAATCAAGTCTAGCCGCATGATATAGTATTCATGTAATGATAGAAGCTTCAATTTCTTAAACCAAGAGAACCACAACAATTCCCTCTGTCCACCAAATAAGATGACTGCTTAGCTTTAACCAAATTTACAAGCTACATACACCAATATTTGACCTTGTGATGCTTCATTAAGCAACATCAACGATAGAAACAACATAGCAAGTATTAAAGTGGACTACATTTGCCAATGTAACCGCATAATTGATATTTTATAAGAAGGATGAATAGCAAATATGACTCAGTTTATCATCACCTAATATTATAGCATGATAAGTTATAAAAGAATGATTGGAAACCCATTACCTGCATTCAAGTGAAACTCAGAAAAGGTTCAAAGGAATTTTATAATCACAGACCAATGAAGGGCAATTGTTTTCACGCACATTTTCATAACAACAACGATAACAATTATAAAGAAGCTTGGGAAATTTTAAAGTCTTAAATTTTTTGGCATTAGATATGTTTTTCCAGCAAATTCAAAATATTTCTTGTTGGTTTTCTTTTCAATTTTGAGAGAATTCATGAAGGAAATATGTTGATGTGAGGTGCTTTATTTGCAACATTTTGGCATACCATTGGAGCATAATTCAACAACTCTTAGCTACAAGATGAGATGGGATGCCTCTATTGCACTGATGTATCGTCTTTCTGTTCTTTTACTAAATGTTTTTCTTTTTTCTATTTTACTTCCTAAGTAGGCGAACATCTTATCCTCTAATTTGTACTCTCTTCTTTTTCTTCATTTAGAAAATATATCTTTCTATGAACAACACTTGTACTCTCTTTTTTTTCTTTTTCTTTTTTTGTTATAATAGGAGTTTTACAACCTTGGGAAGGAGAAAACACTTTAACTATTGATAAAGGAAAAACATATATAAAAATACAAGAGCAGGACAAAATTGAGGCACAAAGAAGTGCCTATATACCTGCAATTTTTTGCCTATTGCAATAAATGGTTGCACATCACCTCGTGTACCAACAATAAGCATCACTATCTGTAATGGCCGTATGTATTGAAGGTCTTTTGCATCATGCAAATCATCATCAACAACATTAGGTACATGTTGGGATCGAGCAGTAAGAGCTTCAGGTTCTACATCTCCTGGAACGTCAAATTCTACAGTTCCATCATCTTTTACAGTAGCTATTCTTTTTAACAATTTAAGCTGCACGATTTTAAAGTTCAAAAGAGGTTTCAGGTATGTTAGCTTAAAGAATAAGATGATGATGATGATGATCAGGAGAGAGAAAGGAAGAAAATAAAACATGGTAGAATATAGTACAGAAACAAGCATCATAATCCTATTTACTACGGCAACATATGATAGGTGTTTAGAACATCCTATCGAAGTATTATAGGGTTAAGTGTCAATATGAATGTTAAAGAATCAAGGATACTGTTATCATCTGAGATAATTATCCCTTATCATTATCAAGAGATTAAAATCAGTTTATTATTATCTAGAGACTAGCATATCAGTCTTCTAGTTGCAGTTTATCTTCTTTTTTCTTTGTCTATCACTATCTTCAGTAATAGTATACTATAAATACAGAGGAGGGGATGCCACAGTTAGCAAGCCTTCATGTTCATTGAGTCTTGGTGTTAGAGAACCTTTTCAGTTCATTTATCTATTTCTTTACCATGAATTTCAACTTAGTATCAGAGCATTATCATCCAACAAAGCCCAAAATTATGTATCGGTTTGGTTTGGTTTATTAGACAGTATTATTGCTTCATTTTATAGTCATCTCCAGTAGTTTAGTTACCACAAATTTTTCTACCTTCAATGGTTATGTTTCCACATGTAGAAGTTTTGTCAAAAACTTCGCTAGAGTATCTAGTCTTCTTGGTGTCATACTGACAGTTGGAACCCCACTATGATGTTCAAAGTGTTCTGATCAGACAGAACCCAGCAGTATCACCATCCGGTACTCCACATGCTCATACATGCCACAGCTGTCTTGCTGTCCTGTCATCCAAGTGCCAATGGCCCAATGCATAAGGGGTTGTTTTGCTGTCATCTCACTTCTGGCTGCTTCAGATCTCCCCAAAAAAAATGTCTAGCTTTGTTTGAAGTGTAGCAATGTGAACAAAGTAACTGTGCCACCTGTCTCTTTCGTGGGTTTACATCCTTTTTTCTCTGTTCTCTCTACCCAATTTTATAAGTTGCTCGAAGATGTGACTATCTCTGTTAAATATTTGGTGTTTTTCTGTTCTTGGCATGCAATCCGATTAAGATTGCTCCAACTGAATTCTGTTCACATCCACTGCGAAGGTCTTGTTTATTAGCTGTTGGTTGTTAGACTGCGTGGTAGTTGGTTTCTCCTAGAGCTAGTTGCTCAGGGAAGAAAGGGCTAGTTGCCATGTTGAAAAAATTAATTGAAAGTCACTGAAAGTTGTTGGTTGAGCTCATCGTTGTTTGATTGAGATATTCAAGTTATTTTTCATCAATATTTAAGGGTTTTTTAAACTCGGCTTATTCTAACAGGCTGAGAGCTTGGTTTCAGCTAGAGGGGAAGTGTTAAAACCCTATCAAAATAAGCGAAAACTGAAAACACAACCAAAGAGGAACTATGATTCTCAATTTTTTGCTTACATACGTTTCAACAAGAAATTGATGGTATTGGTCGCTCTAACCCTGTGTAAGTTCATAGAAAACAAAAGGGCATATATGTCAAATCTTGTCAGACTTTTTCCTTGCCCATCCTCCTTTTCTTGTCTATGTATTATGCCTTAAACCCAGCATAAATTGAGGAAAACACTCGTCTTAATTTCTAACATTTGAACTAAGATAATTATAGACAAAACCTCAACAAGTCAATATCATATTATTTCTTGCCTCATTTCTATGAAGCTGTTGCCTTCGCTTGGAAGCAAGATTTTATTCCTTGCCCAATGGACAAATTTTCTAAAATTGATTACCAATATTATTAGCAAAACTACATTTTATTGGCACATCGTAAACATGAACATGGTGAGTGTTAAAATTTATACCTTGCCCACCTTTGTACACAAAAAGGCATAAGGTTCCAAACAATGAAAAATTATTGGAAAAAAATTCCTCACTTTCCACGAGAGAATTAATTATACTTAAAATAAAACTTTCAGAACTCCTTTATCCCTAATCACTAATAGTTCTATAATAATTAAAGCAGATACACACAACCAAAGTCAGCCAAATTTCCTGGTGAAACTGCTAGCACTGGCCACTAAAGGGGGATAAATGGAAGAATGCTTGGAAACTGGCAAAGAGAGGGAGGAAAAAAAAGGCAAAAGATAAATTTATAGATCACAATAACATACCTTCTCCTGGATAGGAATTTTGTCATCAAAAATTTGTGCTGCATCTTTAGGCCATAGATGTCTCTGCCTCTCTGTTTTTGACCTTTCCAACTTTAACTGAATTGAACTTGACTCCGAATTATCATTATGTGATATTTCTACCGGCAAAGTGTTCAGTTTAGACAACCCTCTCCCAGAAATGCCTGAACAAATGTAGAAAACATGACTAACATAGAAATATCTTAGAAATGAGCAACAAAGTCAAAGTATCAGATAGAATATTTAGAAAAAGAGATGTAATATAGCAGAACGCTAAGAGATCCTTGGTACAGTAATATAATTGACAGTGAACCCTGCAATGGGTTTGTTCTTGGAACTCATCTACCAGCAATGAAGAGAGAAGCAGAATTTTGACCTGAAGAAAATAACACTTTTAGATGGATGTGAGAGACTGAGAGGTCATGATGATCACATCAGGCTGGCAAAATGCTTATTCTATGTGTTTGTACATAGAGAAGAGAATTAATTATCAATGTTCAAAAGAAAATGCAAAGATCTTTACTGATCCGCAATTAGATTATGAAGAAACCAAAATATCCTAGAGGGATCAATGTCCCAAGAAAAAGTCTGTAGAAGAAATCATAAAGTTAAGAGAAAAAGAAGAGGTAGACTCCAATAGTCTAAGAGAGAGAGAGAGAGAGAGAGCAAGGCAACATACATGGGAGAAGCCATTCCGAGATCCTAGGAAGCGCATTTTAAAATGAAATCAATATTTATACAATCATTGAATCATTTTACTACATGCTAAGGAGAAGATAAATTGATATCAGAACAGAAATCGATTGGGCTGTTTGTCTCAACAGTTTGCTATCCAATGAAGCTGAATGGCCACACCTCAAACAATTCTGTGGCCTTACAACGTCTATTCAGCCTCCTTTCATTTCATCTTAGGAATGAAAGCTTTAATTTGGATATTTGGCAAGCAGCAGAACTGTTGAACACTTGGAACTCCAAGTTCTCCATAAAAAGCAATGATCAAGCATTCTAGGTACTCAAATGAGTTTTGACATTTTGCACCAATAGATGTTGACAACTTATTTTGCACTGCAATCTCAGTTTCGTTATAGGATATTCAGTGCATTGCGAGTATACCCAGTGTCTTTATCTAGCCTTAAGCCAAATTATTCAGGTAATCCTATCTTAGATCAATTTGTTGTGAAAGCTTTTCCTTACAAATCAAGATGAGGCAGAATGAGTTAGCATTTCTAACAGATGGAAGTAAGATTAATGTTTTTGCTGCAGCTCTGAGGTGATGAATGTGATCAAATGCTTAATTGCTTTCAGAATAAGATTTTTCAGTCGCTCAAAAAACACATATGTCCTATACAACAACAACAACAATCAAGTATTTTCTCACTAGGTGGAATAGACTACATGGAAACCATCCCTGTAGAATGTTGAGGCAATGTTAACCAACTCACTGAAGGAATATAAAATATATTCTGCATGGAATAAGTTGGATTTGTCTGCAAAAGATATCAGATTCCTTTGAGACTAGACTACCCCTCTAATTGATCACTTTTACAATATAAATAACACCGACTAAAAGGCTGGGGATCAAACAGTATTTTATCCTAACTGACTTCTGTCAGCCCTATGCCTTCTTTTATTCCGCACAGTTCACTACCTATGTGACAAGAAGTTAGTCCTTTGGATGGTTCATAGATATCACAAGCTATACCAATATCACCTATCATGAATATCCTTCAATGTTGACAAAAGAAAATGAGGCAACTCTTGGGGTGGATCACAGTAGCAAATTATCCATTGGACGGGATCCCAAGGGTTCTTATGACCCTCCCCGAAAGTGACGCGCTTCGGCATGGCATGGCATACATGTCAGCGTTAAATAAGCACATAGTGTCCCCCATGCCTTGACTATTCTTTCGGAAAAAAATGGCTCGTAAATAATCTCAAGCCACCAACTTGAAATTTCAAAGGTATATTTCGATCCCATTTTTTCAGTTCATACAGGTTTCTAGCAATTAAGGCAACCATAAAAATGGGAACAACAAATTAATTAAGAATTCAAACAAAAAATCTCAGGATTCTGTTTTCACAAAACTAAACTCCTTTAACTAAAAGTTGTCTAAAAACAAAAATCCTAACGTAATTATCTTTCCTTGATTCTAAATCAACAAAACATAAGCTGAACAAAGGAAGAAGAAGACACAAAAAGCTTAATTCTACAGACCTGAAGAGCTACCGCTACCATTATCAACTGAGCCCCCATTAGCAGCATCTCTACTACTCTCCACTCTCTTGCTACTTTCACTTCCAACACCACCAGGCACTTCACCGTCGACTTTAACCGATAGATCGCTCGAACTGGTGGAACTGGAAGAAGAGCTCCGACGCTTTCCTGGCAATTCTGCCATTGCAACCGCCGATTCCGACGGTGCCGATGCAGATCCGGGAGAGAGACAGTTGAGCAAGCGAGAATTCAGAGAAAAATCTATTGCCGAGAAAAGAGGAGAACGCGGGGTGCGTGCGAAGGGGACGATAAGATTTTTTTTTTTTTTTTTTTTTTGGGACTAAGACAATAAGGTATTTAGAATCGCCCACTTTACGGTTGAGCCATTCGAATTCGATTCTACTTGGACTTTGGACCCAACGAAAAAAGGAAGAAAAAATAATTGACGGTCTGCACTGCGAGGGAAAAGAATCTCATTATTAATTTTATCTGTCTTGAATTATTTTGACTATCTTTTCCATAAAAATAAAATAAAACTAGTATGGCACGCGAGCAACGCGTGGGGTGTCACCACCATATTAACCATGTGTGAAATTATATTTTCAATCCCAAATTTATAAATATAGAAAATATTTATGTAAATATCAAAGAATGCAATTGGGTAATATGATTTTTGAATAACCATTCTCTCTCAAATATATAATTCCAAACACACAAAATATGAAACAAATTAAAATTATTATTAAATATATCAATTGTAAAATTAAAATTTTTATTACATTAAATATTAACATGTGATAAAATAATATTAAAAATATTGATATAATTAATTAATTTTATCACATGTTAATATTTAATATAATATTGATAAAAATTTTAATTTTAGTATCAATGTATTTAATAATAATTCAACCAATTATTATGTCTAGTGGTGTGATATAAATTTTATAGTTTTTTATTTTGTTGTATTTTTTTTATTTTATCTTTATAAAATTTCAATAGAATAAATTGTTTGTACACACAAAGACACACAATATTTGCTTTAAATTTGACAAGCACTTAAGTTGTAATTCTTATGGTTTGGAGTTTTTTTATTATGGGATAATTAAAATATTAAATAATTATTTAAAGATAATATTATTGAAAATAGTATTTAACATTTCATAAGTAAATGAAATTGTTGTTTTTCCTTATATTAACTTTTTTTTTAGACATTCTGTTTTTCTTATTTTGAAATATACGCATAAATGTTCATGTAAATGTGCGTTAGCATGTGAAAAAAAAAATTCATTTTGAATTTTTTTTTCACGTAAATAGATCTAAGTTGACACGAGAATCTAGAGATTAAATGAAGGTGGAACGGAATTTTGGATTTGTCTCCTACGATTCTATTTATCAATATATATAAATAGAATTATGCTTTTGCGGAGTACCTAATTGGTAACATCGGAGTGCAAAGCGAAGCTTAATTACAAAGCAAGGAAAGCAACTTTGTCAATAATGTTCAATGTAATATATTTATTAAATTGACAGATATTTATTTTAAAATATTTTTTAAATTTAATTATTAAAATTTATCAATAAAATATTTGTTAAAAATTGACACTAAATTTATCATATATAATTTATATTACATTTATATAAATACTAAATTTTGAATTAACTTAATATAAATCCTAATTTATATTACATTTATATAAAGTTTACAAATTCTACTCTCTATTAATACTTATGTTATACAAGATAGAGGAATATTACAAATTGCTGCTAAATATTATGTCATGTAAAATTTTAAACTTGTTTTATTTGTAATGAAATTATTTTAGAATGTTTTAGTTGATTAAATTTCATTTTAAAGTACTTGTTTTATTTTTATAAATAACTCTTATCACCGGGTGAATTCAATGGAAGTATTGAAATAAAACACGATACTTTATGGGCCTATTTGATATGCAGAATTAAGATGATGAAATGTGAATATGAATTTCATTACATCAATTAATTATATTTTGTTAATAAAAAAAGATTTTCAGAGAATTTGTATTATCTTTTATATGAAAAAAATATTTTATTTATTATTATTAAATAAAATAAAAATAAATAATTTTTAAATTATTTATTAATATTTTAAATAAAATTTAGTTCAAATTTTATTATTATTGTTTATTTTTTAATAATTTTTATATAAAAATAATATTATTTTAATATTATTATTTTTTAGAAAAAATTTATTTTTTTATTTTATTTTTTATTTTATTTTTATATTATTTAAGATATATTAAACGTAAAAAATATTAAAAAATTATTATATTTTATATTATACTAAATAAAATTTTAATAATAATATTTTATTTTAAAAAAAATTATATTTTTTTATCAACAATTAAATAAAATTTAAATTATTAATAAAAATTTCAATATTGTATTCATGTTTTTAAGTTATAATACTGTTGACTAAGATAATTATCTATATATTAAAGAATTCACGAGAAGAGAGGAGCCGTGATGGGACGTTGGGATCAAATGAAACATGATGAATTGGGATAGTTTTTGTTTTAAGTCAGCAAGTTAGAGATTCCTTGAAGACAAAAACAAGAGTATATGAGAGAAGACAAACTGTGAAAGAATCAGTGACACTGATGCAAGAAATGCTTGTTAACCAGACACCTTCACATCCCACTTAGGGTGTCAAATCTGCGTACTTATAAAACCCATCAAATCACCTACACCTGGCTATTTATGTTTCCTGAGTAAAGAGTGATGCAAATTCTTCACATTTGAAGTCCCAGATTCATAATATTATTGAATATGATAGCTCTGCATTCTTTAATTTTTTTTATATTTTTTTTTACAATTAATTATAAGAAAATAATAGTTACTCAATAATTTATAAATTTTCACTATTTTTTATTATTTTAAAAGTTTAATAGTTAATATTAAATAATATTAAATGCATTTAAAATTTAAAATCCATCTATTCAACTTACGCTGCGCAGTTAGTTACGAGGAGTTCACCCATATGAAATCATAAATTTATAATATTATGATTAGCTTTATCCTCTTTAATTTATTAGAATTTTTTTATAATTATTTAATAATTTATATTTTATTTTAAATTTTAAAAAAAAATTAAAGAGTCATTTAGTTTACCATATTTTGATTCTAGTATCTTAAAAAAGTAGCAACATTTCTATATTTTATACATTTGTACACTAAATAACTTATATCATATAAGGCTTTATATCATGATACTATTGGTTCAGAATTGTTTCCAGCCTCAAATTAAAATTAATAAATTAAAAAATATAAAAAATTTCCATTCCCCTAAATTTTTTTTTTTAAACTCATATAATCTGTGTTATGATACATATCATAAAATCTAAAATATCCCCTCGCAAACAAAGGATATAACCCATAAAACTGCTACGGATCAGAGATGGAGAACGATCCAAATTAAGCATCTTGTTTCAATTGCACTTACAATATTGGACTAGTTTTGGTGGGGTGCGCCCGGTCCGTGCAGTAGTGCAACGCATGGACGACGCTTAAGGATCCCAGTAGCAAGCTACTGTAGCGGATCCTCCCCCTAAAAAAAGTAATTTAATATCATGTGGATCAATGACCCACGTATCAGATATTAAACTGATAAGAACAGATACTACACTTGATCTTAGCCAAAAGGCCGAGAAAGGTATGAGTTGGAACGAGCCTCCTCTCTGGTTTTATAGCCTACGCCTGCTTGGATGCTTATTTGTTGAGCAATGTGGGGCTTCTAAGCAGAAGGGAGCGACCCGGAAACAATAAAATCACAATTGGACGCGCAATTGAAAACATCGATGGCAACGGAATGGGACGTCTTCAGGTTTAGTTTCTGATCTCAGAAACTGTTTTCTTTTTATTTCAAAAAAATATTTTGAAGTGTGTTTTGGAGTATTTGTTTAAAAAAATATTACAATGTTATCCTTTTTTTTCTTTTCAAAAACTAACAAAAATACATAGATTTAGACTTTATAATAAATATTACACAATTACACTATAAAAATGATTTTGAATTGTTTTGAAAATAAAATTATTCTATTAGTTTTTTCTTTTAAAATTATTTTGGAAAATCATAAAATCAAACAAGTTATCATATCACATCAATATCAGTTTTTTAAATTCTAGTTGATAATATAATAGTATTTAGATCTAATTTAATTTTTTTAAATTAATTTTTTAATTGAACTGTCTAAATAAACTTGACTTAATATAATATAAATTTAACTTTAAGAGATCACATTCCATCAAAAGTGATATGTGTAACAGTACTAAATGATTTTTTTCATGTAAATCGTTTTCAAAAAATACAAGACCAATCATTAATCAGATTGAGAGATATTACATAAATATTTTTACCTTTTTTTATATGTAATATTTTTTACTCTCGAATATAAATCTTAGGTCATTTACCTTTATTTACCTTACCTTAACCAAAAGAACCATTAGTAGGGAATATGATGTCTGTTTAGTCTAAAAAAAAAAAAACAAGCACGAAACTTTTTTTTTTCTTATAAAGGGTTGATACATGCAATCAAAGTGAGACAACAGAAAACATCCTTAGGCAACATAATGGAATTGTCTAAAGTTGACTTCTTTCTTTTTTCAAGATGATACAGTTGTTCATTAGCTTATGGCCATGTATGAGTAGCAGAATATTTTGTAGTGAATTGACCAATCTATATGAGTTTGAATTATTTTATAAACTTGTGTTCGTAGTCGATAGAGCAATTCATTAAGATTAGTTTGACACAACTTAATCTAATTTTAAAAAATTATTTGTATTTTAAGGTTTGATATGCTTGCATCATGCAAATGTTAGCTTAGCTTAGCCTTTTAAGAGCTATAAGCTAGCTCTCTAACTTTAAACCTAAGATAATTTACAATAAAAATAAATAAATTATTTTTATTTTTATTTTAAGTCAAATAATATTATAAAATAATAATAATTTACTTTTTTTTAAAAATATCATTAATCACTTAAGACTTCACTCAGCTCAACCCTACCCCTACCCTATTTAATTATTATTATTTTTAAATTTTTTATTTAATTTAAGAACTTGTCTAACTTAACTTAATTTATTTTCAAAATTTAATATATGAGTACAATAAATTTTTTTTATAAAATTATATTTTCATTTTATTAGTTCCACTCTATAATTTTAACAGTTTAAAGAGTTTAACTCATATTGATATGGTCAACTCTCTTTATAATCTTTAAAATAAATTTTTTTTTTTTTTTGTAGACTCTATCTCTACACTAATATTTATATAAAAATATTGACAAATATAAATATAAAATTAAAAAAATATTTTTAAATATGTCATTAACACTAATTAATAATATTAAAATAATATATGTTTGTTGTCATTCTTTCTTAAACAAAAATAAAAAAAATTTGTGTATACTAATAGTTCACTTTAATATAAATAATTATTTTAAAAGTTTAAAAATTAAAATTTATCAATTCAATCAAAAAATAAATTTATATAAATTTATATTATTATGGTTAACTTTATCTTCTTTAATTGTTTAAAATATTTTATCAATAATAAATAATTATTTAATAATTTATATTATTTAAAAATTTAAAAATAAATTACCATATATTGATCTTAATATTTTAATAAACTAGCGATGTATATATTTTGTACATTTGTATACTGCATAACTTACATCAATTGTCCCTAGGATTAACAAAATAAAAAAATCGAAAATTTTTCATTCCATTAAAATAAATTTTGGACTAGTTTTGGAGGGGTGAGCCGGGCCCGCGCAATAGTGCAACGCATGGGCGACGCTCTAGGATTCCAGTAGCAAGTTACTGTAGTGGAACCTCCCCCTAAAAAAAGTAAATTAATATCATGTGGATCAATGACTCACGTATCAAATATTAAACTGATAACAACAAATACTACATTTGATCGGATCGAAATTCTCTGCGCCGTAAAAATCACATATCACCGCGTGTTGTAATTTTTTATATAAAAAATCAATTAACTGTTGTGACCAATCGATTGATCTCTTACTAGTCGATTAATGTGATTGATAAAACAAACACATCATCCAATATTATGTCCGTATACACTGTAAAAAATTTTGGCGCCACTTGATCTTAGCCAAAAGGCCGAGAAAGGTATGAGTTGGAATGAGCCTCCTCTCTGCTTTTATACGTGCGCCTGCTTGGATGCCCTGTTTATTAAGCAATGTGGGACTTCTAGGCAGCAACTAGCGACGAGCAGGAGCTGGCACTTCCTGTGAAAAAATAAATCACGATTGGACGCAATTGAAAACATTGATGGCAACGGAATGGGACGTCTCGAAGTTTGATTTCTGATCACAAAAACAGTTTTCTTATTTTTTTTTTTAAAATATTTTGAAGTGTGTTTTGGAGTATTTGTTTTTTTAAACAAATTAAAATGTGCTCTTCTTTTTTTTTCAAAAAATAACAAAAATACATAGATCTAGACTTCATAATAAATATTACACTATAAAAATGATTTTAAAATTGTTCTGAAAATCAAATTATTCTAATAATTTTTTCTTTTAAAATTATTTGAGAAAATCATAAAATCAAACAAGTTATTGTATCACATCAATCTCAATTTTTCAAATTCTAGTTGATAATATAGTATTTAGATCTGATTTAATTTTACTGAATTAACTTTTTTAATTGAACGGTTTAAGTAGTCTGTATTTAATATAACATGAATTTGACTTTAAGATATCACATTTCATAGAAAAAAATGATATATGTAAGAGTTTTATATAAAAGTTATACTAATAGAATTAAACATTTTTTTATGTAAATCATTTTCAAAAAATATAAGACCAATTATTAAACACCATCTGATTGAGAAATACTACAAAAATATTTTTTATTTTTTTTTATATGTAATATTTTTTTTATTCTTAAATATAAATCTAAATTCATGTACCTTTATTTACCTTATCTTAACCAAAAGAATCATTAGTTGTGAATACGATATACCTTAGTTGGAAAACGGAAAAAAAAAACAAATAAATAAGTACAAAACTTTTCTTTTTCTTATGAGGGGTTGATACATACATGCAATCAAAGTGGGACAACAGAAAATATCTTAGGCAACAGAGTGGAATTGTCTAAAGTTGACTTATTTCTTTTTCCAGGGCGATCCTGTTGTTTATTAGGTGATGGCCACGTATGAGCAACAGAATGTGTTTTGCTCTGAATTGACCAATCCACATGAGTTTGAATTATCTTTTATAAATTTGTGTTTGTGGTCGATAGACCAAGTCATTATTATTAGTCTGACACAACTTGATTTAACTTTAGGGGAAATGGCAATTTACCACCCTAAATTTTGAACCCAATTGCAATATCCACTCATTTCTTTCAAAAATTGCAATCTCCCTCTTATTCTTTTGATTGACTGCAATGTCCCCCTAACAATCAATTTTTCATGAAAGTTAACGTTTTTAAGTTGTGAAATATCCAAAATATTCTTTTAATTTTTGTAAGCAAAAAAACAAATTAATTTGTAAGCAAAAATTACAATTTCCCACCATTCCTATTTGTTTACTTCAACGAATATCGGGCATCTTCAGCTATATCTCGTTTTCTTCAGCTTCTATCAGGCATCTTCTTCTTGCATAACCCATCCCCTTCTTCATGAACACACCCACGCAGTGAAGCCATGTTCTACCTGTGAAGATTACTTAAGCTAACAAGAAGAGCAGAGCGATGCCATTGGTCTCCTTCATCCACATTGTCTCCTTCAGATCCAGCGGCAACACCCAAGACCCAGAGCCACCACGTTTGAGAAGCCTCTGTCTAGGCACCGCCAAGCTGAACCCGTCACCCACATCAGCTAAAGAGCGATTGAGAAGCCTCGGTCTGGGCACCTGCGCGAGATCGAACTCTTGGTGAAAGCACCCATAGCCACAACGTCTGGATCTGGGCACTTGTGGAGGAAGAAGCCACCACGTCTGGGTCTGGCTGCCTGTGGAGGAAGAAGAAGCCACCACGTCTGGGTCTGGGCACCTGTGTAGGAAGAAGCCACCGAAAAAAAAGTTTGCTTACGAAGTGTGATGGATAACAGATCAGGTATATAGTCTGAAAATTGTAAAATGGTTTGGTATAAAGCGTGTGATCTGAACATTTATTAACAGACACATGTAGATTGTGGTCCCAATTATCTTTGTGGTCCCCTACGTTTCTAGTGTTGACAATGAATTGGCAAGAAGAAGAGGCTAAGTTCATAAAGTGTTGATAATAATTTTGTTTTTTTGTTGACAATGAATGGTGCGAAAAAATGCTGGTGATTATCTCTGATTCTATTTTTTGGTTGAATAAATAAAATCAATATCTTGACTTTATTTACAAAGATTAAGCCCAACCAATGATAAAAAAGTTGTCTGCATCCTCAGTTTTAAACTTTGTGCCAAACCAATGATCATACATGGCCCAGTTGTTGAATTTTAAGAATTTTTTTTTGAAATTGAAGATTAAGACATACATAATAGTATATATTTAGAATTATAGTACCTCTAAAAATTAAATATGTACTTATGAACTTGTTTAAATTTTTTTATACAGGGAAAAAAAAATCATATGTGAATTTCATTGTTTATTATGGTGGAAAATTACAGTATGGATTGGAAGAGACCACCTATGTGGGAGGTAACGTGGCAATCATTGGCCCTATGGATAGGGATATCGTGTCATATTTTGAGCTTATGCATGAGTTAAAGCCGTTTATGTGGAAAACAAGTGTCTCCGTACATTATCATGTCCCTTATCAAACCTTGGATATTGGGCTTGTACATATTATGTCAAACCTTGATATTGAAAGCATGTTGGACATATACGACCTTTATAAACCAGACTTGGAAGTTTCAATATATATGATAGACACAAGTACTTTATATGATGTGCCAGTAGAGAAAGATGATGAAGATGAGGCAGTAAGTGAAGGGGAAGAAAGTGAGTATGAAAGTGATGAAGACCCTTATTGGAAAGAGGTGGTAACTAGTGATGAAGAGATTTATAATGTTTCAAGTAAATTGCACATACATAATAGTTAATTTACATTTTGTAGGTATAGATGGTTATTGCACATACATAATGGTTAATTTACATTTTGTAGGTATAGAACCTGTGCAAGCAAATCCTCCAAAAAAACCTAGTTTGGTTCAAAGGACACTGACACTGGTAGAAACCATACCTGCCAACTATCTAAATACTGATGTTCAATCAAAATATTCACTTTCTGATGAGTTGATATCTCCGCCCGTCAGTAGCGATGAAGATTGTGGCACACCAATGTATGATGAGTTCAGGCCTGATAAAGATATTGACAATATTGTCTTTAGTGTAGGTCAAAAGTTTCCAAATATGGCTGTTTTTAGGACTGCAGTCCGTAAATGGAACATCCAACAAGGAAAAGATTTGAAATGGAAGAAGATCGATCCCGATAAGGTTATAGTTGAATGTGCAAAGAGCTGCGGGTTTAGAATATATGGAATAAAATTAAATGGTGAAAGTACATTTCAGATTAGAAATTTGTATCCAAAGCACTCGTGTTCAAGAGCTTACAAGAATAGGCAGATCACCTCAGGCTATTTGGTAGAAAAATATTTAGAAAAAATGAGAAGAAATCCAGATTGGAAAGTATCAAGTATGATGGATGAAATGACTGAAAATCTGAAGAGTGATGTGTCAATACACCAAGTTTATAGAGCAAAGAAGAAGGCAATGAAGGCTATTCATAGAGAGTGGATTCAACAATACAGAAGGGTGTATGACTATGCGCAAACTCTTATTGATCACAATCCAGGAAGTCCAGTAAAGGTATATGTTGCCAAACATGGTGCATTGAGAAATCGTGTGTTCAAGAGGATGTATGTGTCTTTGGGAGTCATGAAATTAGGATTCTTGGCTGGTTGTAGGAGATTTGTGGGTCTAGATGGTTGCTTTCTGAAGTCTCCATATGGAGGTCAGTTACTATCAGCTATTGGAAGGGATGAAAATGAAAACTTATTTCCAGTAGCATATACTGTTGTTGAAATAGAAAGTAAAGATATATGGGTTTGGTTTTTAGAACTACTATTACATGATATTGGAGGAATTGCAGAACGTGACTGGACATTTATATCTGATAGACAAAAGGTAATATTGTTTTTGTGTTTCATTGTATATCCATTCTCCATGAAGTATTCAATTCAAGTTTAGTCTTATATGTTTCATGTTTTATTCTATGCAGGGCTTGACTCAAGCATTTGAGTTGCTTATGCCAAATGCAGATCACAGAATATGTATTAGACATCTCTATGCAAACTTTAGGGATTGAGGACATAAGGGTCAAGGTCTGAAAAATCTCTTGTGGGAAGTTGCATCTTGTTCAACTCCAAGGAAATTCAAATACACCTTGGAGACGATAAAGGCACTAGATGTTGATGGTTACAATTATTTGGCAACTGTGGATCCAAGAACGTGGTCTAGAAAATTTTTAAGTACGAGTTCCAAGTGTGATCTACTGGTGAATAACCTCAATGAGAGCTTTAACAATTATATCATAAATGCAAGAGACAAGCCACTAATTACCATGATGGAGATGATTAAGATGAGATTAATGAGAAGGTTTCAGCTTAAGAGAGATGGCGCGAAGTTGGATGAGAATTATATAAGCAAAAATGTTAGAGCTAAGTTGGAGATTTCTAAATATGCTTCTTTTGAGTGCCAAACAACTTATGTTGGGGATGGTTACTTTCAAGTGTCATGCAGAGGAAAACAGTTTGTTGTGAACTTAACCCAGCAATTATGCAGCTGTCGACGATGGGACTTGAATGTGATACCTTGTCCACATGTATGTTTAGCCATTTGGATGCATGGTCAGGAGCCTGAGGATTTTGTGTTTTCTGCATATAGAAAAGCTGCATACATCAAATCATATGAACCAATATTTTACCCGATACCTGATGAATCGGGGTGGACTGAGACAAACTTGCCTGATGTGGATCCTCCAAAGCCAAAAAAAGATGTCTGGGAGGCCTAAGAAACAAAGGAACAAGAGTGCGGATGAGAAAGTGAAAAATTCATATAAAATGAGTAAGCGTGGCCAAGTTGTGAGGTGCTCAAAGTGTGGGGAACAAGGACACAATGTAAGGACTTATAAGGGAGGTGAAAGCTCAAGGAATGAGAAGAATATTCAGACTAATAATGAGGTATATGTGTGTTTCTTTAATATTTGTCATTTTGTTTCTTTAAAGGTTATATTAAATTTTTAAAAATTGTGTCCAGGTCGAAGCTACATAAGCTTTTAGTCAAAAAGGAAAGAATGTCCAAGAAGATTCACGAGTGGTAAAACCTATACTGAGAAGAGAAAATGCCTTAGAGGGACGGCTTCATGCAGTAGTAAAGTCTTACTCTTACTCTTAATCTATTTTGTTTGAGTTTGTATAATGATATCCTGAATATTTTTATTTCAATTTTATAGGTTGCATTTACTAACAAGGGAAAGAATGTCGAAAAAGATTCACAAGGGGTAAAGTCTATGTTGAAGCGCATGCTGAAAAAGAAGAAGCCTTGGAAATAATTTGTGTTTAATAGTTATGATGTAATTCTGATGTAATATCTTTTATGGTGTACAATTAGTGTGTATTGTCGTATGTATTTAATGGATGGTACTGAATACCGTTTGTATTTGTAATCAGAAACATATTTTGTTGATGATATATAATTAATGGTGCATATTGACTTTTATATTTAGTGACCAATTTTTACACCATAATAGCAATTTTTATATTTAGCGGATAGTATTTAATACATAATAATAATTTTAGTAGTGAAACAAATCATGACAATTAAGAAATACAACACTGGTAATATAAAAACAGATTACACCATGTCTTTCATACATTTAGATATTTTACAAAATACATTCAGATGTCTTTTATCCCAAACCCAATGACAACGCCTAATAAAATACACTATGAAGCAATACACATGGACTTCCACCAACTGTCTCTATTATCAGCAATTCTTTGCACATGTTCCCTACTAGATGCAGGCAACTCTCGTGGTGCAAGCAAATCTTGTGGTGCAGGCAACTCTCGTAGTTGATTGAGTTTGTCCAAGACACGTTTTCCATGTACACACATCGACGGATCCATCCATTCGAAGAAATTACATCTACTTGTAGACCGGTACTTTCGACATGTGAAGAACCTCCTTCTGAAATTGTCATTTGTGAAAGAAGTGAGTTGACAAGCACGTTCTCCACAATTACAAAAGATGGTTCTTCTTTCGAAGGTCGAAAAACTCTGGCAGCTTGAATTTTGTGACATACTTCGTCAACTTAATCTAACAAAACAGATTACAAATTTCGTCAGCATGAGCATTGCAATATATCTAAAGGTGTGTGTGTTAGAATTGTCTTGTGTGTGTGTGAATTTCCAATTTCTTCTAGCATGCTGTGTGTGTGTGTGTATGTGTGACTTTCCAAGTGTGTGTGTGTGTGTGTATGTCAATTTCCAATTTTATCAAGCATGTTGTGTGTGTGTGTTCCAATTTCTTCTAGCGTGCTCTGGGTGTGTGTGTGTGAATTTCCAACTTTCCAACTTCATCAAGCATGATGTGTGTGTTTGTGTGTGTGTGTGTGTGTGTGTGTGTGTGTGTGTGACTTTTCAATTTTATCAAGCTTTCAATTTCTTCTACCATGCTCTGTGTAAATGACAAAGTTCAGAGTTACAGCAATGGTGCATAGAATTTTCAAATTATCAATCAAACAGAGAAGAGCAAAAAGCAAATCATTGTGTCTTACATTTCTCAAGTATGGAGCAAAACACTGAGAATCCAATATGAAGGTTTGAGGGGCTATGCCTGTAAAGCAGATTGATTATCTGCTATAAAAACTAACCCTTGTGTCTTACATTTCTCAAGATCCTCTCTCTTTGACTGTGTGGGTTTTCTGGGTGTAGGCAAAGATGGCAGCTACTGCGAGGAAGAATTGTCAATTCCAAATAAGGAAGAATTGTCATTCACAAACACCTTGCATAAAAATATTTCCACACTTCAAAATAATATAAATTAGAATTGAATATTCAATAAAAAAAATATCTTATGCATGAAGTTCCATCAATTCATCTCTAAAAGTGATGTTCTAACAATATATTATATAGGCACGCAAGGACTTCTCCATCAATTCATCTCTACATCATGAGTTTCTGAGTAGGATGGTCATAATTCATATTTTCCTCTAAGAACTATCTTACTACAAATTCTCAAATAATTCATTTTTAGTGTAAAATCTGATGCGCTTGCTAAAGTTCTTCTAGATTGCTTTTCCCATTTCCAATGGGGACCTAATTATCTACTTACAAGACATTACAATATTTTATGTATATCAAATGATTATTTATTTGTACGCCAATGTGAGGTATCCTACTATAAACTCAATTGATACAACTTTGATAGAAAGTAGTGGCAACAAATCAAATCCATTGTAGTACAAGACAGCTTAGTGGACCAAAAAGGTAGCAAGCAAAAGTAATCCACCTTCATACCCAAACTATCATACATTTTCAACACGTCAACTAAACTGTCATGGCCAGTATTGCTCAAGTCCAACCACATGCATAACTTGGCAAAGGTTGAAAAAAGAAAATTGGACTTCCAAGTATGCAAGAATCCTAATTTAGGCGTTCATAAACTGCAATTAAAAAACGTTACTGATAACAAACCTTTAGGGATTTAACAAAACTGCAAAGTTAATGATAATTGAAAAACTATTGCAAAACTGCAATTAAAAAACTTTACTGCAGTCTTTTGTTTACAAGATCATTAATTTGTATTGTGGAAAACAAACCCTTGGCACTTCGCACTCTCATTAGACTACATACCTAAAACAATCATACATTCAACAAATCTACGGAAAGGGATGGTAATAATCGTGAAGCACGAAAAGAAAATTGATGCATTTAGGGATTTAACCAATTATGTTTACCACAAAGGGTGGGCACAGGATATCTATCAGAATAAGAATTTCGGAATACATTCAATCTCTTCCACAAATCTCACTCTCACTAAAACCAAAAACAGCAGATGTACATTCAATTCCAGCAATTGAAAAATATAGAAAAACCTTCGACAATACCTAGATGGCAATGGAAAGGCTCCTTCTAGTGGCTGAAAAACGGTGGCTATCAACCAAGGCAAGGCACTCGCTCACGGTGAGGTTGCGACGGTGAAGTTGTTTCGAAGAACAGGGGAACGTAGGGCTGGGTGGACTGAGTTATTCGTTGGGAGTTGCCGAAAGATAAAGCAGGGAAACACGGTGCCTGGTTGTTTTTAGGGGAAAATGCAAGGTGAGATTCTAGCTAAGGTCAGCATTGCTTGGGTCACTCCCGTAAAGCTTCTGCGGCTTGGCTCTGAGGAAGGCGATATTAGCTTTGAGTCTCTCCCTCCAGTAAAGCTTCAGCGTTTACAAGAAAAAAGAAATTTTGAAAAGAGTAATTAAATTATTAAGGGATAAAAGAAAAATTAAAAAGATTAATTTTGTAATTTAACAATTTGAAAAGTCAAAATTAACAGTAAAAATAACGGTTGGGGGAAAATTACAATCAATTCAAAGAAAAGGGGGATATTGCAATCTTTCAAAAAACATGGTGAAAATTGTAATTGGGTTCAAAGTTCAAAGTGGTAAATTACCATTTTTCTTTAATTTTAAAGAACTCTTTGCATTTTAATATTCAATATGCTTACATCATGCAAATGTTAGTTTAATTTATTCTTTTAAGAGCTATAAGTTAGCTCTCTATCTTTGGACCTGAGATAATTAATAATAAAAATTGTATTAAAAATAAATTAATCATAACAATTCTTATTTTAAGTCAAATAATGTTATAAAACAATAATATTTACTTTTAAAAATACCATTAATCACTTGGGACTTGCCATAGCTCAACCCTACCACAACTCTACTTAATTATTATTTTTTTAAAAACTTTTTATTTAACTCTAAGGATTGATCTGATCTAACGTGGTTAATCCCCAAGACTTAAAATATGAGTAAATTAAAAATTTATTTATAAAAATAGATTGTCATTTTACTAGTTTAGCTTTATAATTTTAACAGAGTTTTAAGAGTTTGCCCATATTGACATGATCAACTCTCTCTAGAATATTTTAAATAAATTTCTATTCATTTCTATGTAGACTCTGACTCTGCACTAATATTTATGTCAAAATATAAACATAGATGTTATGAATTTGACAAATGTGAATGTAAAATTTAAAAATATCTTTAAATATATCACTATCTCTCTAACTAATCATATTAAAATAATATATATATTTTTATTTTGTTTGAAAAAAAATAAAAAAAGTTGTGTATACTAATAGTCCACTTTAATATATATTATTATTTTAAAATTTTAATAATTAATATTAAATAATATTAAATGCATTTAAAAATTTAAATCTATGGATTCAACTTACACTGCACGGTGAATTGAGTTCACCCATATGAAATCATAAATTTATATTTTTATGATTAGCTTTATCCTCTTTAATTGTTTAGATTATTTTTTATAATCATTTACAAAATAATAATGAATAATTATTTAATAATTTATAATATTATTTTAAATTTTAAAAATAATATTAAAGAGCCATTTAGTTTACCATATTTTGATCCTAATATCTTAAAAAAGTAGCAAGATGTCTATATTTTATACATTTGTATACAAAATAACTTATATCATATAAAATACAAGGGTTTTATATCATTATACTATTGGTTTAGAATTGTTTCCAGCCTCAAATTAAAATTAATAAATTAAAAAATATAAAAAATTTCCATTCCCCTAAATTCTTTTTTTGAAACTCATATAATCTGTGTTATGATACATATCATAAAATCTAAAATTATCTCCTCGTAAACAAAGGATATAACCCATAAAACTGCTACGGATCAGAGATGGAGAACGATCCAAATTAAGCATCTTGTTTCAATTGCAGTTACAATATTGGACTAGTTTTGGTGGGGTGCGCCCGGTCCGTGCAGTAGTGCAACGCATGGACGACGCTCAAGGACCCAAGTAGCAAGCTACTGTAGCGGATCCTCCCCCTAAAAAAAGTAATTTAATATCATGTGGATCAATGACCCACGTATCAGATATTAAACTGATAAGAACAGATACTACACTTGATCTTAGCCAAAAGGCCGAGAAAGGTATGAGTTGGAATGAGCCTCCTCTCTGCTTTTATACGTGCGCCTGCTTGGATGCTCTGTTTATTAAGCAATGTGGGACTTCTAGCCAGCAAATAGCGAGTAGCGCGAGCTGGCGGTGGCACTTCTCGTGAAACAAAAAATCACAATAGCGAGTAGCGCCTGCTTGGATGCTCTGTTTATTAAACATTGATGTTTGGTTTCTGATCTCAAAATCAGTTTTTTTTTATTTTTTAAGAAAAATATTTTGAAGTATGTTTTGGAGTATTTGTTTTTTAAAAAAAATAAAATGATCCCTTTTTCTTTTCAAAAACTAACAAAAATACATAGACCTGGGTTTCATAACAAATATTACAAATTCTACTATAAAAATGATTTTAAAATTGTTTTGAAAATCAAATTATTCAAGTTTTTTTTTCTTTTAAAATTATTTAACAAAATCATAAAATAAAACAATTTGTACTAACTAACTAATAATTCATCTCACATCAATCTCAAATTTTTATATTCTAATTGATAATATAATATTTGTGTCTAATTTAATTTTATTGGATTGACTTTCCTAATTGAGTTTTCTAAGTAGAATGAACTCAAAATTACTTACCTCACTTAACATAATGTATTTGACTTTAATAAATTGCATCTCTAAGATAAAGACGTATAAAATTTTTTTTATGAAAGTTATACTAACAGTATTGTAAGAGCATACTCAAAAAATACAAAATTAATCATTAATCACTATCTAATAAACAATATTACAAAAATATTGTTATCTGTTCTTTATACATAGTTTTCTTTACTTTCATACATAAATTTTTTATTCTGTAAATGTGTTTAATAAGTTTAATAAATTAACTTATAATTTATTTAATAAATTTATTTAATTAAATTACTAACAGTATTGTAAGAGCATACTCAAAAAATACAAAATTAATCATTAATCACTATCTAATAAACAATATTACAAAAATATTGTTATCTGTTCTTTATACATAGTTTTCTTTACTTTCATACATAAATTTTTTATTCTGTAAATGTGTTTAACAAATTTAATAAATTAATTTATAGTTTATTTAATAAATTTATAAATTTATTTAATTAAATTAAAGATATTTAATAAATAAATTTATTTGAATCATTTAAATTAATTAAAAATTTATAAACTATACGTTATTTTAAATAATATATAATTTATAAATTTTTAATTAATTTTTAATTTTTAAATTATTTTTATTAAACATACCCATTATTCACCTACTAATATTGATTTTGATATCACAACGTGATTTTGTAAGTTTACTCTAATTAGTCTTTTGGCTAGCAAATTTTTTAACCAAAATAATTATCAAAAACCAAACAAGCATCAAACTTTTTTATTTTTTTTATTTTTTTGTGAGGGGTTGATACATGCAATCAATGTGGGACAACTGAAAACGTACAGGGCAACAGAATGGATAGTCTGAAGTTGACGTCTTTCTTTTCCCGGGGTGATACGGTTGATCGTTATTTGATGGCCAAGTATGAGCAGCATCTGTAGTGGATTGACCTATCCAAGAGGATTTCAATTATATCAGAAACTTGTGTTCGTGGTTGATGGAGCAATAAATTAGGACTAGTTTGACACAACTTGATCTAGTCTTAAAAGAGCTCTTATGCATTTTAGGGTCAGGTAAAGAAAGCCATATTAATATATGAGTAATGCAAATGTCAGCTTAATCCAATCTCTTCGAAGTTATATTTGAACCTAAGTTAATTTATAATAAATGTTATATAAGTTAAGAATAAATTAATCATAATTACTCTTTTATTATAGGTCAAATAATATTATAAAATGATAATAATTTACTTTTTTAAAATATCATTAATCCTTTAGAGTTTGGCTTGACTCAAGGAGTGTGTGTTTGGTAAAAGGAGTTCTTTTAGATTTACGAGAAATTGATTTTGAAAAAGTTAAATTCTGATGTTTGATTTCTAAATTTTAAAACAAAATTCTCATAAAATATGAATTCTTAAAAATAATTTTTTAGTAAGATTTTTACCAAAAGTTTCTCATGTAGGAGAGTAAGAATCTAAATTTTTCATGCTATGAAATTTTTTTTTAAATATAAAAAACAATAATGTCTTCTATTTTGTCTTTTTTTTTTTTAATTTTTCTCTTACTCATTTCTCTCGTCCTCTCTCTTTCTCATTCATCTCTCTCATACTTTCTCTTTCATCTCTTTCTTTTACTTTTTTTTTCATAATCTTTCTTTCTTCTCTATCATTTTTTCTATCATCTCTACGTTCACTTTTTATATCTACACTCACTTTCTCTCTCTCACCTTAACATAAGTAAGGGTATTTTTAAAAAAGTACTACAATTTTTAAAAAAATTATATTATAACCAAACGTAATAATAAAATATTTTTAGATAAATATTTAAAGTCAACCAAATCTATTTTATACATTCATAGTAATCATCATTTTCAAGAAATATATTTTCTAAAAAATATGATTCTTAAAAATAAAAAATCTTACCATATACCAAATACCCTTAAGTGTTGGTTTAGCTTAACTTGATTCATCCCTAGGACTTAATATATAGTTACACTAAAAAATCTTTTAAAAAATAGATTGTCATTTTATTAGTTTGGTTCTATAATTTTATCAGAGTCTAAAAAGTTGATCCATATTGACATGGTCAAATCTTCTTGAAAAAATTTCTTGACCGACTCAATCTATTGAGTGAATTTTTGCTTATAATTTTGTAAATTATGTCTCTGTACTAATTTTTATGTCAAAATGTTAGATATAAGTATCATAGATTTGACAAATATAAATGTGAAGTTGAAAAGAAATTTTAATTATACCATGACACTCTTATCCGTAATATTAGAATAACATATTCTTTGTACCATTCTTTTTTGAACAAAAATAAAAAATTTGTGCATACTAATAGTCCACTTTAATATAAATAATAAATAATAAAAAATAAATAAATAGGGCGCATGTATTACATATCCAAAGTTTAAGAGTAAAAAAATATGATTTTGCAAACTTAAATTTTAGACTTTGGATCTTCATCTTTTTATTTTTATTTTTGACACACATTGAAAACTAACAGATACATATACAAATTTATCAATAAAACAAAAGCCTATGGAATATTAACTTGAGAATGTCATGAAATTACAATGAATTTCCAATGAGAATAAACATATTTTATTATACCAAAAATTAAAAGGTATATACAAATTCATTATTATATACAATTTTACTAAAATTTAAATCATGAGTATTATTAGAATCAATAATAAACAATTCACTCACAATAGACAATTTTTTGATCTCACTTGACAATGAAAATCAGTCCAAAAATATATTTTACAATGTCAAAAAAAAAAAAAACAGACGGATGGAAAAATAATGAATCATTGATATTGGCTTTTATATTTAATTTATCAACTATTTCAATTTAATAGTTAAATTAATAATATAATTATTTTTAAGCGTTCGTGCAACATATTAATTTTCATTAAAATTAAAATCATTATAATATGAAAAGTGATTTATTTCATCACAAAATTAGTGTCTATAGAATTTACAAGCATTAAAGTGATTACTTTATTAGTTTGAAGTGTTTTCTTTACATATAAATTAAAATTTTTAATCAAATAACCATTCTTTATTATACAGTCATATTTTTAATTGTGATTATTGTATTATAAACTATGATTATTTAAGATATTTTTTTTAAAAAAGGTACAAGTGGCCAAAAAGAAATTAATAAGAAAAAATTATCCATAAACATCAATTTATATATATAAAATAGTAAAATAAATACACATTATTAATAATTTTTATTTAAACTAAACAAAACAATATATACTATTTGTGAGAGTCTAAAATCTGTCTTCTGTCTTATGAACAAAAAAATAACACCTATTTTTTTTTTAAATACTAAAATTGTTTTTATTTTATTTTACAACCTATTCTAAAAATATCTTCAGCAAGTGAGCAAATATTTTCTTTCAAACACTATAAAACATATTTTGGGTCATATTTTATATATTAATTAAAATGAAAAAACATGAAATAAGTAATTAAATTAATCGGGATATTAAGTTATTTTCAATTTTTTTTTCAAAGTATATTTATAAATTACTAATATTATAAGACTAATCTCTTTCAAACTTATTACGATGAATATATTTTTTCAACAAGTGTTTTTTTTAAAAAATTAAATTTATATTTT
This sequence comes from Gleditsia sinensis, assembly GCA_037074535.1. NCBI lineage: Eukaryota > Viridiplantae > Streptophyta > Magnoliopsida > Fabales > Fabaceae > Gleditsia > Gleditsia sinensis. The sequence goes on along the minus strand of CM073468.1, from coordinate 63,902,500 downwards.
TACTTTAAAAACGTAACTCGCTTGATAGTAAAGTCAAACACTCATTTCCAATTCCTCACGATTTAGTATTTTATTCACGAACTCCTCTTGTTAGTTGTTATATTAATTGGAATTGTTTCGTTTTTAGTTAAAATATCAACGTTGTTAAACAAAATGTACACATATATGTTATGTTAAGAGTGTGTTTGGCAAGTTTAATAAACTAACTTATAGCGTATTTGATTAGCTTATAAGTTTGTTTAACTAAATTAGAGGTGTTTGGTAAACGAGCTTATTTAAGTAGCTTATAACGTTTTATCATATGCTACTTTGAGTAGCTTATAGCTATTAACTTATAACTTTTATAATTTTATTCTTTTTTTATCCTTGTTATTTTATTGAAATTCTAACACTATTATACTAATGACCCTTGGCGCAATTTATTGATCTTCAAGTTTTTTGTGTGTACTTTTTTTCTACTAATCAAGCGACACTTTCTAAAAGTGGGTGAGTTTATATTTTTAGAATACTGATGAAAAATAATCACAAAATAAAAGAAAAAAAAATTAAAACTAACAAATTATATTCTTGTATTTTTTGGATACATAATGAAATATAATTACTAATAAAAAATGATAAATTTTATATAAGTATGTACTTTTATGTCATTTTACACTTATCAACTAATTCAATAATTAATTTTATCCAACACTTCTAATTCAATAAATCTAATTCAATTAGTATAATTAATGACTTAATGATTGCACGAATGATATAATAATCTGATTGTTTCTCGTTGATTCAATATTTAAATTAATTTTTATAATTATACTGTAATGTCACAATATAAAAATAAAATAAAATAAAAATATAATTTTTAAAGTATTTGTTATCTATTTTATAATAAAAATTATATATAAATATTTTTATAATTTAATATTATATAATTAGATTTTTTTAAAAATTATTTATTATATTTTTATTATAAAATCTGGTCGTAAAAGAACTAAGTTTTTTTTCATAAAAATATTGGAAGTGTAAGTGTTATTTGAGGGAAGCATGAAGCGATTTCACGGCCAAGAAAGACGACACGTAAGACGGCCCTTTGTTTGACGGATGCACTTTCCTAGTTTACAAGGGGCCAGATAAAACGCAATTCATTTTATTAAATACGATAGTTATGTGAACTTCTTAAAAACCAGAATAATTTACAAAGAAAATCCAGAATAATTTAGGAGAAAAGGTCGAGGGAAGCATGAAATGAAAGTGGCTTTTTGGGAATTTTCTATGCTTTCGAGATACTATTTTATTATTTTTCTCATCATTGTTTTCCCAGAAAATTTCAAACTTCGAAGAATCACAGTCCACGTAAGGCGAGGAATCGAAGAGAGAGAGAGAGAGAGAGAGACTGAGATCCAATTAGTTTTTCATTCCTTGTCATAGCTGTGGCTTCCGTGTGTCGTTGCCGCTTAATTGTCGGCAATGTTGCTCTCCGCCGGCCAAGATTGAACCTGCGGGCGTAAGCTACGTTACCCTTTTCCCATCATCGCCTTCTCCTTATCTGAATTCCTCGATCCAACCCCACTTTCGGTCTCCGCAACGTTAATTCCACTCCGATTTGCTCTTATTTGCTCCGATTGCACCACTTCTTGAAGCAATTAGAGCTTTTGGGTGGAAGACAGAGCTGGAACGAAGAAAAACAGAGACTACTGATCATCAGGTAGTTTTTGGCATTGGTTGTTTTCCCCCCTTTCCATTGCGCTTCCCCCTTCTTCTATCTGAGTAATTTTGAATTTTGATTGACACCCACCTTAATTTTATATTTTTTGGCTTTCTGTTGACTGTTTGTTTGTTACTTCTGATTCGCTAACCTCAGTTTTGAAAATTTGACCAAAGCGTCGGATGAAATTTAATTGATTCAGATTATTGGTGATCAAGAGTTTTGGATATTAAATTGATGGTCCGTACTTGTTAATTTTGTCAGAAATAGTGGTTGGTCGTAGTTACTCTTGTCCCCTGTGGATAATCAGAGATTGATTCTTGTGTGTATATGCAGCAAGATAAACTTGAAACTAGTGGGAACTTTTCTTTTCTTCTTGTTTATATCTGTATTAATTTGGCTCCTCTTCCGCCCCTATTTGGTTGTGAAACTGTGTACAGGATTTCTTGCTGTATTCAGTGTGACCTTATATATCTTCTGAATCTTCGTTGCAGTTGACTTGGTAATAAAATATTGGACATGTTGAATATGGGCTTGGCAACGGTGAGGAAAGTTGGACATGAATTTGTGGGTTAATCGGCTGTTGGTACTTCTACACCTACTACTATATCAGCAGTCTGTGAAAACATTTGACAGCTTGTGCAACTGAGAAACAATTCTTATGGAACTAAATAAGCCAGAAAACTTGTTAGTTGCCAACACTAGGAAGGCTCCTGGAGTGTTGGCTCAACACACCCATCCCGACTCAGCCAGTGATGTTTTAAATACAGGGCAGAACGTACATAATAATATCCCTACACAGGCAGGGGAAGAATTTTCTGTGGAGTTTGGTCATGATGGAATTTCTGCTAGAAGAGTTCCTGCTGCATCTGATTCACTTCGAAAACACGAAGGTAGGTTTGGATTTCATAGGGAGAATGGCCATGTGAGATATGAAGATCTTACTTATATCTTGGGGTTGAAGAGAATGGACTCTGAGAATCCTTCTGACATTGCTGACCTTAGCTCTGTGAAAGAGCCAGCTCAAGATATGGAAAATGGGGCATTTGTTAATAAATTTGGCAACAACCATAGGGAAGATGGTAATAGTATTAGTACGCATGGATTCAGGAAGCCTCCTGGTGAATCAGTTGGTGACCAACCTGACATCGGGTCAGCTGGTTCTTTTTTTCTCAGACAAGAATCCTCCTATTCCAATGAATTTTCTGGTTTAGGAGTTTCAGATGATTCTCAATCTGGGAAATCTCAATATGGGAAAATAAAGTTTCTATGCAGCTTTGGTGGAAAAATATTACCCAGGCCCAGTGATGGGAAACTCAGATATGTTGGGGGAGACACTCGAATTATATCTATACGAAATAATATTTCATGGAAAGAGCTTGTAAAGAAGACCTTGGGCATTTGCAACCAACCTCACACAATTAAATACCAGCTTCCAGGGGAGGATCTTGATTCTCTAATATCTGTCTCCTCTGATGAGGATCTCCAAAATATGATAGAAGAATACCATGTGCCTGAAAAGCATGAAGGATCTCAAAGACTTAGAATTTTTTTAATTCCTTTGAGTGAGTCTGAAAAGGAATCTTCATTTGAGCCAAGCACTATTCAGCAGAGTGATCCCAATTACCAATATGTTGTTGCTGTGAATGGCATAGGAGATTGTAGTCCAAGAATAAACGTTCCTGGGCAGAGTTTGACAAATGAAGCTAGTCAGTTAGGGAAAAATTGGAATTTTGCTCCAGATTTTCAGATAAGTTCTCCAAGTGCCCCTTATCCTTTAGAGATCATGAGTGGTGGTAGTGCTATACATCCAGATGGATTTTTTAATGACTCTCAGAATTTGCAAAGGTCCGCCAATCAATATCAGCCAGTTTCTCCAATTCCATTTCAAGGAGGAGGTTTAAGCACAGTTTATCCACAGTTGCAGGGTAACAACTCATGCCAAGGAAGTGCTGAGAGTGGCATATCCTTTATTACTGCCCAACTACCACCTGAGAACTCAAGCATAAGTGCTGCTGATGACAGATACTCCCAACAAATGGCTATGAATTTCCAAAGTGATAGTCACCCTTATCAAAAAGCTGATGTTGGCCTGCCAGAGCAGCACTGTGGAAGGCCTTTTGGCAACTTCAATCCTGGCAAGGAATTCGTGATTCCTTCATATGCTAACCAAAGTGATGGTTATAATGATGAAATTTTGGGTGAAAGGTCCATGCATGAGGACAGAAGAGTCCAGTCTGGAAATCCTCTTTCGTGCTTGGGTGAGTCAATTTGTCCACAGTCTGGATCTAATGGTATTACTGATTCTCTAAATGGGATACCTCATGCATTTTCTGATTCAAAGTTGCATGAGAGTGGTATAAGGTCTGGTTACTGCTCACAAGAAGGAATCAGTCAATCTTACTCATTGAACCTTTCAAAGGCTCAGCTATCTTCAATGGTAGCCCCTGGTGTTTCACAAAGGAACCCTGTGGAGGTCCAGTATGATTCCAGTCTCACTTATCCTCAAACACAAAGTAAGATGCCAAATGTTGAGCCAGCTGAGTTGCACAGAAGGCAGGATTTACCATTTTCTTGCCCATATGCAGAATGTTTAGAAGTAAATGAGCATGTTCATAAGGATAGCATTTTATCCAATAAAAGTCACCCTTTAGCTCACACTGATTTAAGTGTTATAGTGCAGCAGTGTGGGGACAATGCTGTGACTTTCCAAATGATGAAGACAACTGAAGACAAGAATCCTATTCAGAGTAAGGATAGCAATCTTTGCGAGGGGAAATCACCTGCCATTGCTATGGGACATGTGAATGAATTGCATCTTCTGGACTCCTTCCCAGCTTCTAATTTTAATATTGATATTAATAAACAAAAGCAATGGGAGCAATCTTCTGAGGGTATGATTTCTGCATCCTCAGGTGTGATGGGAATCTCCCAAAACAATCTGATCCAGAAGACCCCATCTGATCTTCTTGACAGGAGCCACAGGATTAGAGATGGAAAAGAATGTGGTTTAGCTGAAGGTTTCAATGGTGCACGAGGATTTGATTTTTCATTGACTGGCTTAAATGGTTCATTTCTAAAATGTGAAGGAAACTCTTGTGAAAAATCTTCTCTAGGTGATAATTTGTTTGAGCTGCCCATTGACTCAGTTTCTCATAAGTATGCACAAGTTCAACCTTCTTTTATTCAGAAGGATACATGTCTCCATGAAAGTCCAACAGTAAGCTCTGCATGTTTGTGTTCTGCAGTACTTCATGATGATCCTGGTCCAAGTTCAAATTTGCTTATGAATAACCTGCAGAAGCCGAGCAAGAATATGGCATTTAAGAAAGTACCTTCTCTTCTTGATGATGACTTTATTGATAGTACTGATCAAATGGTTGATCAGTGTACTGGTGGACACTTTGTCTCTGAACAAAAAGTTGAAGATATCATGTTGGGGCAATCAAAAAATTTAGAAAAGCTTGATGATTCAAAAAAAGTGGAGCCACTTGTTATTGTAGAAGATGTGACTGATGTAGTTTCTTCTGGTGTTGAGTCTTCATTGGTGCCCACCCCGCACACCCCACACACTGGGGATGAAATTGGAAGTGATGTTACATCCCCATCTGCAACAGAGGTGGAGAGTGTCATCCCAGAGTCTGAACCTGAGGTAGAAAAGATTGCAATCAGATAAGAGTCTTTGTTGATAAATTTAGGGTTTCTGATAATTTTCTTTTCTTTTATAGGATTTTAAAGATGATGAAGCAGACAATAATGAATCCCTTACCGATGCAATGATAGCAGAAATGGAAGCCAGCATCTATGGGTTGCAGGTTGTTCATCATTGAAATGTTCCATTTCTTGTTTTGGTTCATGTTTCAAGTTCAGAATTTACACTTTGTTATTATGCCCGATATTATTCTACTGGCTTCAACTACATTGTCACATCAACTATTCAGATAGAATGTTCTATTTCTTTCGCAGATGATTCATTTCTTGCTGAGAAACTTGAAAACATACCCAATGTTCTAATTTCTGGTTTAAAATCAGTAACCTGACTCTTATAATAGGAGTTTTAGTAACAATTCCATGGTAAGATAATATGTAATAAATGTGACAATTCATAATGGTCCATCATCTCATGCCGTCTAGGTCCTAGTTGAGCAAATTATAACAAAAAAAGAAGAGATAATTCTGTTTGCTGTTGCCTTTGATGAGTAGTCTTAGAGCACATGAATCCACATAGTTAAATACAGAGAGGTTGCCAATTTCTTTTAGCTGCAGGGATGGGGTAAGGTGTTTATCCCAGGCATCATATTTAATTTGGTGATGTGGTAAAAAGATAACATCATAAGGCCTATGAAAACTCTCAAGTGTCAATATCAATAATATTTTGGCCTAATAGTATTTCTTCCTTTTCTTAGCAGCATAGGTGGTGGGGTGGACATTGGGATTCATAAACTGACATCAATCTATATCCTTGTCTGTCTTGCATTCACTTTCTTCTTGTGGATTCTGTAAAATGAACAGCCTGTAGACAGTGACAATCTGGATTGATTGTTACAGTTATTGATATGCTGTAGTCAATCCCCTTGCTTTCTGGGTTTTTTCATAAAGTTACCTTATTTTGTAATCCAACTACAAATGTGATGGATGAGATGATCAAGATTTGTCCCAGTGGATGTAGTAAAATAATTCTGTGCTGACGCATATTAATGTATCCGTCACAGGAATTATATTCAAATTCAAATGTTCAAAAATATGAATTTTTTTCTTCTTCTTTTTTGGCTAAGACATTTTTATTTCTCACTGTAACATCTTTTTGACCAGTGTTCATCTTCCTAACTGTCATTAGTCTGTTCTGGATTGGTAGAATTATGCGACAATGAGCTGCATAGTCATATGCTGAATTTAAGAAATCATCATCTTCCCCACCTTTTACCTTGTTTGAGGGCAGTGCACTGTTTTTTAGTCTCTAAATTGCTATGCATGTACTGTTTCTGACCTTTGCAAAATTAGGGAAGGCATGACCCCATTTTGACTGGTTTTGTGAGGCTAAGCTGTTTGATCCCTCTTGAAATCTTTTCACTGCTCTCACAATAATTAGAAGTGATTTGAATGCACAATGATAACAATTATTTATATCTATTATTGCTTTAGCATATAGTATAAATGTAAACTACCCTACTAGGTATGTGGCAGCTTAACAGGCATGAAGGACAAAGTTTTGATAAAATCTTTGTCAATATTGGATATCTTCTTGTGTTTGAGCATCATTGTTGTGTTTATGGCTATTGGTAAATATTGTCTGGCTTCCTGGGGCTTTTCTGCTTTATGTCATACAAATAGTATGTCTGTAACTGATTTTTAAGATCATGCTATTTAGATAATAAGGAATGCTGATCTTGAAGAACTTCGGGAGTTAGGATCTGGTACTTACGGAACTGTTTATCATGGAAAATGGAGGGGAACAGATGTTGCTATAAAAAGAATTAAAAAGAGCTGCTTTGCAGGAAGATCTTCTGAGCAAGAACGATTGGTTAGTCTTCAGTGCTATTTTCTTTTCAACATATTAAATGTATATAAGATACATAATTTGTATATATCTACCATAGGTCTAACATTGTCAACTCCTTTAAATAAGGTGGATGAAATAGGGTTTAATTCTCTGCCAGCACGGAATTTCACTCTTCGTATTCATTGGAATTGGGTTTTATTGATGTCTCAAATTTGAATATCTTTTAATCAGATCTGGCTCCTCTAAAGTACACCGTGCACTTAAGAGAGTAAGGTGCAAGTGGATAACCATTGATGAGAAAATCAAAGGTTCAGATTTTTACATAATAGAAGTGACCTGGTAACTGCTTATTGATGTGCAACAATCAGTTCTTTTGATTTTCTCATCAATGGATTTTAACCTGCACTTTACTCTCTAAAGTGTAGGTGCGCTTTAAAGGAGTCAAACCCCTTTAAATCAGAGGTTTTAAAATATAGAGCCATATGAAGAGATGTCTTACATGCTATCTTGCAAATTTTTCTGCAATTTTAAATAGCATCATTTATCAGTTTCTTTTCAACTTTCCAAGCACTTTACTATCAAAATAAATAAATAAAAATAAAAACCTGTGCATGAATCTGATATTGTTTCCTGCCTTCGTTAGACAAAAGACTTCTGGAGAGAGGCACAAATCCTCTCAAATCTTCACCATCCCAATGTGGTTGCATTTTATGGGGTCGTACCGGATGGAGCTGGGGGAACCTTGGCAACTGTAACCGAGTATATGGTTAATGGTTCCCTCAGGCATGTCCTTGTCAAGAAGGATAGGTAGGCTAGCTTTGTTCTTGTTCTTTATATAATTTTGAATTTGTTATTGATGCATGTGTTAATCTCATTTATAATAGGCCAATGTGGCGTCGTTTGATCCATGTAACAAATCCAAGCTAGTGAAAAAAGACTTAATTATTTTTATTATTATTGATACATGTATTGAATTTGCAACTCTTTGTGCAGATTACTTGATCGTCGTAAAAGGCTAATAATTGCCATGGATGCAGCTTTTGGAATGGAATACTTGCATTCAAAGAATATTGTTCATTTTGATTTGAAATGTGACAATTTGCTTGTCAATTTGAGGGATCCTCAACGACCCATATGCAAGGTAAGAAGTCTAGAAATCAAGTCATCTTGCTTCAAGCAAGGATAGTGATAAATCACAGAAACTTGTCATGGTCATGTTAAATTGTATGCTTGCTTTAACTGATGGAAGTGGGTATAGAATACTCTTATATGAGTGGTAAGACATATTTGGAGATAGGAAAGTTAAATCAAAAGCATAGTATATGATTGGTATGAAATATTATAGGTTAATAGCTTAAATTTTTGGGATGAAGTGGTCCTTTAGATAGTAGTAGAGGCGACCTATTGGTGAAGAGTTCGATCCTTATCAGCCCCATTCTTCCAATTAAATATTTAAGAACAAGTTATGGTGGACATGTGCTTTGCCTACGCTTTGAATCCAAAGGGTTTTCAAGCGAAGGAGCACGTTAGAGATTATAATAAAACAATTCGGGCCTTTACTTAATAGCTTAAACTTTTGGGATAAAGTGGTCATAGACAAATAATTTTTTATTGAACTTCTCTATCTGCAGATAGTTCATTATCTGATTATAATAATGACCTTATTTCAGTTTGGATTTTCTAAAATATGTCTTATCTAATATTAGTAATGTCTATTCTTTTGCAACTTTTGCTTGTTCTTAATTCATTTTCAGGTTGGAGATTTTGGATTATCTAGAATTAAACGCAATACCCTGGTATCTGGGGGTGTGCGAGGAACCCTTCCATGGATGGCTCCAGAGCTGCTGAATGGCAGCAGCAGCCGGGTTTCTGAGAAGGTCTGTGCAACCATTCAAATGCATTTTAGCAATATAGAAAAATCAATGAATCTTTTCGTTGGAACTTAGCATGTGGAATGACTTCGGCAGGTCGATGTTTTCTCATTTGGCATCTCTATGTGGGAGATATTGACTGGGGAGGAACCTTATGCAGATATGCATTGTGGTGCCATTATTGGTAAGATTTTGTCATCTATCATTCTTATGCCCCTTCAGTTTTTTTAAGATAATCAATTGTTCCGAAAAATTGGAAGAACCTTACCTCAAAATTAAACTTTCCAAACAGAATAAGAAATTTTGTTAGAAGAAAAGGACTATAAAAGAGAAAATGAAACTTTTCTACTATAGGTGGCTGCATAATTTTCTGCATTATTTGATGTAACTGTGACAGATATCTTATGAATTATGGAATATGAATATAGGTTTGTGCTCCTTTTTGCTGGAGCCTCGTCTCTTTCACTTGTTGAATGAAACATTTATAACTGATGTGGAATTTGTATTGCTGTTCTATGCTCTGATAAGTGTCCTGCGTTGGTTAAATGTCACAAGAAAACAAACTAAGAAGCTCTTCCAAGATGCAAATAGTACCCCTCCCTCGGATAATGTTTTAAACACTTATTTTGGAGTTATAGATGTGAAATTACTAATCAAGGGTGTACTGTTTAAGGTTATATCAACTATAAATTTAGGATTGATTTTGACCAGAATTTTGAATTGGGTGTAAAGGATGAAATATAAAGCCTTATATAAAGGATTAGGATTATTTGAAAGGGGAGTCTGAAAACTAAAGTAAATTAAAATCAGATAAGTAATCTGATTAGTAGAGGTTATCCAAACTGCTTAACTAGATTACATGTGCTAACAATTAAATAAACATGGTTAATGAATCCTGATATGATATAATGGATGGTTTACGTATAATCCATGGATGTTTTTTCTAGGATTAAAACTGAAGAATAATGAGATAATCTTACAGCTTGCTACATGTATTAATTAATCAGCATTCCTATAAGTTCTTGGTCTTCTATCTAATTAGTTACTGGATGGAGAAATTGGCTCATTTTCAACTTACTCAATTGGCTGGGTGTAATGTAGGATATAATGAGCATTTTTTTTTTTCAATCTTTCTGTTAAGTTAAATAATTTATATGTTTAAAACTTTCACCAAGCTGCTGGTTCAAGTGTTTTGCAAGAAGTCCCATTGATAACCCCTCTGTGGTTTCTCTTTTTGCTTGTTCCTAGCTGTTTCATGAAAATGTTTAAAACATGGAGCTCCAATGGACTCTGCAAATTACTTGGCATATAGCTGTTAAAATCAATCTGAGAAGGCTTTCCAATTTCCTTTTTTTTTTTATGAACAAGGCTTTCCAATTTACACGTACACTATTACCATCCTTGTCTTACCATATCTCAATGTAAGGGGAGGAGGAATAAATCAAAGCCCAATTAGCTAAACATATGAGTGACAACCTTAAAGGAGATGCAAGAAATTTGATAGGTCATAAAGGATGCCAATTAGTAGACAATTATAGAAAGGGGTTACTATAACGAAAATGTGGTTATTCAATTGTGTGTCTTAACTTCATGGTCCATCAAAGCCTTTTCCTTTTATTTCACAGTTGTTGTCTACTAAATATATCAAGAGTTTCAGTCTTGCATACATCATACATATATAATATATCATTGGGGTTTTCTGGTTTTTTTATATAATAATGGAAGTGAGCCACTCTTGTGAGTTATGACCTACTAATTTGCTACTGTAGTTTATGGTATCCAGCATTTTATGTGGAATCTTTTCATTCTGCAATGTTTAGTTAGGTTTATGATGTGTTTACTTTTCTATATATAATAGCGAAGCAAGTATTTGATGCAAGTATCCAATACGATCTATGTCTCTACACAGCTGAGTACATATATGAAAAATTGAGATTTTGGATTGTGGAAGGTATGATTGCCTGGTTCAGTCATCCTCATCGTTGCAATCATAATTCCTGGCTATTGCATATTCTTTCTGAAATAGCCCTACTTTCTTTACTTCTTTTCTAATGACCCTTCTCTAGTCACATAGCCCCCGTGGAAACATTGAGTCCCTTTAATTTGTACCATGGGCTCAGCCTACATAGTTTATGAAAACCATCCTCATAAATAATTATTCTACAAACCACTAGAAGTAGGATAGCAGTGAGGGCTTTAGATTGTTTATAGGAGGTCTTAGGTTTAAACCTTTCTGATGTCATTCTACCAAAAAAAAATTTCTGACCCTCCAATTTTGGGTTCTGTATCCCATGCCAATAACTAGACTCCTTGAAATTGATTGCTAGCACGTTGGAAATGTGGTGGAAAAACTTTCCTCGACTCATCCTTTTTTGTGAATTGTCGCCAGTATCATCATTATAGAATGTTCACAGCCAATGCAACCTTTTTGCTTTGTTTTGCTTATTAGCCTGACTCCCATTTTCAATGTTGCAGTCACCACTCTGGAAGGTAGCTTTTACTTTTAACTTCACAAGAAAGGACCTAATGGATTATTTTATCCTTATCAAACCCAACCATTATCACTACCCTTAATCTTGTAGTCTTATGGGAATTTAAATTATAGCAGTGATGAAGTCACAAATCATTAAGGTGACTTGAATGAATTCATATGAAGGACCCTATTGTTAAGCAGGGTCTTGAAAACGGACCAGATTAACTGGGTCAACTAGAAAACTGGTGAACCTGCTGGTTTAGCACTGAACTGGACAATTAACCTGGAAACTGGCTGGTTTTAGTGTTGAACTGGCCTGAATTGGTTCAAACTCAACAAAGATTCCCAAGAGAAGGTGCTACCACTAATATAGGAAGAAAGCTTCAAGAACAAAACGTACAAGCAATAAAGGCTTTAAATATATTCTTTTATTTTTGGGTGAGAAAAATGCTGATGGATCCCCTAGAGACAGTGTCTGTAAAGAGGAAATATGGGGTGGGCTGTTAAGGGTTTGGGGCAGCAGGGACACATGGAGAATTTATTAGGAGGTTCTAGAGGAAGTTACTTTGGGAAAATGAGAATACAAAGTGGGTGAGGGCAGAGGAAGGAGTGTTAGGCAAAATTTTGGGGAAATTCTTGTGGGAGGAATCTATCCCCTCGAAGAGCTAGAGGTTTCTTGTTTTCTTTTTATTTCTTTCTGTGTTTTCACTATAATTTCAAGATGGAACCCTAGGGTTTCCATCATATACATGGGCGCTTATGTATGACTTCTAGGAGAGTCAACGTGTGTCATATACTTGGTGCAAATTGGTAGATGATTATGATTTGTTTTTAAAATTGAAAGTCCAGGTAGTATAAGATTTGTTCTTCAGTCTAACATACTGCCTGCTCCATTGCATTTTTAAATATAATTAGTGTTCAGAATTTTAAATGTTGAAAGGATATGAAGAATTGCAGTCAAATAAATTCTCAATACTTAGTCCAAATGTATCTGACCGTGATTCCCCCTTGGGCTTATTTGAATCCGAACAGCAACAGGGATATTGGTACACTTTTCCTTCAAAACTGGAAACAATCGTGTATTTCTGTGGACTTTTCAATCTGTTAAAAAATTGAAAAGCTTAATCTTGCTCTCAAGTCTTGTCCTATGAGGGTCTCAAGGAAGTGGTAGAGTGTGTTTCATGATGGTTGTGGCAATGACTGCAGTTGCAGTTGAGGGACACTGATAGCTTTCTGACTTACATCATTGATTCATTTCCTTTTTGGTGACATGATTTTAGGGGGGATTGTAAAGAACACTCTTCGACCTCCAATTCCAGAACGTTGTGATCCTGAATGGAAGAAGCTTATGGAAGAGTGTTGGTCACCTGACCCTGATAGCCGACCAACATTTACTGAGATAACTGGCCAACTACGATCTATGTCTATTGCCCTTCAAGCGAGGGGACATAATCATGCACGGCAGATACGACCTAGTGTTCATTCTTGAAACCAAGGCATACTTCTGTACTTTTGTCACACTGGAACATTCATTATCCATTATCTTTAAAGAGGCACACAAGATTGAGGTTGGCATGAATGCTTGAAGGGTGTTCACAATTACTACCCTATAGTTTCTTCCATTTCTGTTGGCAATTATCTTCATTTGTTTATTCTTTTGTAAAAGTTGAAATTTAGATCATGGTATAAGTTGTTTGTATCTATCAATTTTCTGCTTGTTTCATGATCGAATATTCTGCCAGAAGATAGAAAAAAGGACAGAAAAGAAAGGCATGTTGAATGTATATACATCCAAAAGTGCTTGTAAGTTTTTTTTTTTTTTAAAGTCAATGTGAGCATGTAAATCCGTATGTATTTCTATGGAAACTGTTCCATTTTTCTTCCTTTCTCCAAGTTATTGAACAAAAGGGTTGTATCAGCAATTTTCTGTGCGGATGCTGTCATTTGTAGTTCACAAGCAAAATGAGAGTGATGCTTTCGGTTTCTGCAGTTCATTTGCAAGCAGTTATTTCCTCCTGACCTTTTTGAGGGCAGCTTGGCTGGACCCTATCTTAGTCAGCCTTACTAGGGTTGGGTCAAAAAGTCATTTTTTAAAAAAATTAGATGTCATTTTACTGGACCCGGCCCTATGATTTATTTTAAAGCTTTACTCTAAAGGTTAGTTCTAACTTTGCGAGTCTTAAAAGTTGGATTTAATAATTTTTAAATGTTTTTAGTTTCTTATAATACAATATATATATAAAAAATCAATGTAAGAGTAGAGAAAAACACACTATAATTTTTTATAATAAAATATTATGCATTTTTGTTGGGTAATTTTCATTTTGAAAAAATACATATTTTGATCTCTAAATTTATCAGAAATTTATAATTTAATCCCTGTATATATATTAGAGTATACGTTAATCCTCAAATTGTTCAACCATTAAACAAATAACTCCATCCATTATTCATTTGCAGACTGGAAGCTGATTTAGCACGTTAAATGTTTACGTGTCACGTTAACTGCTGACTCCTTATTTATGTGATCAATGACTGAGCAAACAAAATTCATGTAATCAATAACTAAGCAAAAAAAAAAATTTTTTTTTACTCAAAATGCAGAGTCTGGAATGGGGCATTTCTTCCCCCCTCTCCCATAAACATCCATTTTCTTCCATTGTAACTGTCCCAAGTTTTACCAAGCGATTGGGGAGTATTTGGACTAGCTGAGAGAGGTATGTGTGGATTGACTTGGGTGCAAGTCCTATGGATTACGGCACGACAGTATCAGGAGAAGGTATTTTGCCTAAAGGCGAGTTTCATCTGTTGGCAGCACTCTATGGTCGACCCAAGTCGCAGAAAGCCTTGCTTGTGAATTTTGGTGTCATTGATTTGGAGTGCATACCAAGTTTTTCTTGTGCCTTCTTTAAGAATTCTAGTTTCTTTTGAAAATTCGTTGATAGTTCAATTCATACATGGTTATAGATTTGGGGGAAAGGACACATACGGTTTGGATTGGAATTCTATCAAGAAGACATTAAGAGATAAGGTTGATGATAATGGGCTCTTGGTAGGTGACCAGTCTTTGAGTTTTAAAACTTAGGAGGTTAAATATTTTGACTGCCCAATTTGTTCTTTTGCTATTTCAAAATGTGTGTTTTTTCTATTCATGGCAACCTTATATCCTGATAACCATGTGCTATAGTGAGATCTGAATTGGAAGTTGTGGAACAAATTAGATAGAACTTTTTATTCTTAATCTAGTTTAAGAAATTTGAATTCAAGAACATACAGCATTTGTCTACACTTGGGTTCTATTTTAGAAACTTTGCAATATTTTTTGCAGGTACCAATTTATACATTTGACCCATAAAATCTCTTCCTTACCACCCTTTATCAATGCAATCCAAACTTCCTTATTGTCAAGGACTCTGGTGATTCCATTCCTACCATTTTAATATAGCAGATTAGTTGTTAGGATAGGGAGAAATTATCTTCTTGTTCTTCATGCATTTATGCTTATTTGCTTCTCATTGAATTGATTGTGATAGTGCTCATGGACTTGGAACAACAGCGTTGTCTGCCAAGTAACCTGAGGCACTCCTGTTTTGTGCTATTGCTAATGCTCTAAATGGTATAAGCTGGACATAATGGTTTCTGCATTATTACATATGGATTTTGAGATGGTTTTGTATTACTTAAGGTGCTGGTGGCAAAAAATTTAACCAAAGTGGCCTCAAAATAAGAAAGACGCTATTAGTATTTTGTTGCTGAATTTATCAAGAGTAATGATAATTTCTTTTGTCTGCCATATTCTTGTCAATTTAACTAAAATCACTTGTTGTTTTAGAAAAGCTGAGATTATTTATTATGTGTTTTTCATTTCACTTGTCTCTTTTTTCTTTGTAGATTGTCATAGCCAACAGAGATTTAAATGCTGCCAGAAAGTGAACTAAATGCAGTTAAAGGCAAAATTGATTATGCTAGGGGACAATTGGAAAGTTCATGGGAACAACTAGACGCCAAGATACTTTTAAAGACATAAGCACATCACACAAGCCAATTGTCTGTCTGGATTGATGCTGAACAAAAATTAATCAAGAAACTATTGTATTATTGCGAAATAGAATGGATGATATTACTGTAATGTTGTAAAATGCAATACTTTATATTTGGATTAATTAGAAATATGAATTTGAATTGTAATTGAAATTATCAAGACAATTGTATTTAAATTGATAAGCTGAATAAAGATAGCATTAGCATTTTTCAATATTATTGTTATGAAATTGTTTTTAGATTACTCATATGTTAGAAGCAAGAAACTATTGTGTTTGGAACTCCCATTTTTCAAATACATTTCAAATGCAGAAGCAAGATATTCCAAGTAGTAAGGGCATATTTAATAACAACATAACTAAGAAGGCACACTACTACCAAGACACCAGTAAGAGCACACTAATAACAGCATATTCATTTCAAATACAAGTAAGAGGATATTCAAAAACAGCATAACTAAAATCATCATAATATTAAAATGATGTTCTAAGTAGTAAGTACATCACTATACTACTACTATAGTAGCCAACAGTCCAACACAAGATCAAAAACACTATTGGCTAGTTTCTACACAAAATGTTTTACATCCATCTAACTCTTTCACAAGTCTTTTAACATTACCAATTAAAGTAAGTAAACAAACCAAAATAAAATAGTATCATCAATTAATAGATAT
Source organism: Gleditsia sinensis (assembly GCA_037074535.1). Classification (NCBI taxonomy): domain Eukaryota; kingdom Viridiplantae; phylum Streptophyta; class Magnoliopsida; order Fabales; family Fabaceae; genus Gleditsia; species Gleditsia sinensis. The sequence continues at coordinate 63,886,240 of CM073468.1, read as the reverse complement.
CAACACAGCTGCTACTCCATTAATTAGCACTACTGGAGCTTCCTCTTACTTGTTCTACCCTTCTCAATTTTTTAGCTGGCCTAGAAGGCTTAATGCTTGAAATATGTCTATTGGCAACCTAAAAAAATTCAAGCATATCATATTAAAACCAAATTAAATCTATTTATTAAAGATAAACTTAAAACTATAGCTCTTACCTCTCCTTCTCCTCTTGACTATGATTGTGGTAGTGTTGTTGGCCCAACACGCTCACTTGACTGTGCCTTTCAAAATAGTGTCATAACTATTGTTAGATAAATAACTGTATGTTGTAAATTTTAAAAACAATATTTATTTTTTTACCTCCATATTTTGTTCAACGGGCCTACACTAGCATGATCGAATGTTGTGGCTCGTGACACTACATTTTGAGCACTTGATGTTCCCATACTTTGTCCTTAATTTATGAGGGTTTACCTCCACCTCCTTCTCCTTTTTTCGATGCTTCTTTGGATGGTCAGGTTGTCTCTTGAATGGAGGAGGCAAAATAGGGAGATATCTAGTTTTTCTCCAGTGCTCAGGACCTATAGTAGGTTGAATACAGGGCTCATAAACCTTCCTCCATGTTTCAATATAATAGTATAAATCAACATAATTTTCAGGTTTCAAGTTGTTATGTGACATACAAGCAATCACATGCTTACATGGTATCATACTTCATTGCCATAAGTTGCAAGAGCAAGTACCACTACCCAAGTCAACTGCAACTTTCAATGGTCTAGACTTTACCTCAAACTTGTAATCATCTGGGTCTCCAACCCAATACAGAATCCATTTAAAACTCTCTTTATGCAATCTCTAATCTATCTTAGGCCTTAGGACATATTGGCTCATTGCACCTCGCTGCCTTTACCCTTTCTTTGTTCATCTTTCTCATAAGATACAATCTCAACTCTTTAACCATTATTATTATGGGCTTGCTCCTAAACTTCTCAATACAATTATTGAATTGTTCACACGCATTGTTCAAAGTAGAGTCATTTTTAAAAAAATGACTATACCTAGACTTAGACCAAGAGGAAGCAGAGTGTCTATCTAAAAAAGCCCATGCTTTTTCATCCATCGCTTTCATTCTCTCCATGTTCCTTGTGAAACTATTTGTAGTTGTGCTACTTACATATTCCCATAAGAGATTTCTTATGTTAGTATTCTTCCATTTTTTTTAGAAGTTTGTTCATAAATGTCTCGCACAAAATCTGTAGTGAACACTAGGCATCAGTTCATGCATCGCAGGTAGTAATCCTTACAACATACATCAAATTAAATGTCAAATTAAAAATAAAAAAATAGATTGCAATAATGTAAATGAAAAAGTATTGAGTTTTTATCTTCTGTTGATTAATGATGAAATTCCACCCATGCTCCCGATAGTCCCCTATATCCTCTAATAGTAGCTCCAAGAACTACTTCCAAGTGTCCTTTGACTCGGTGTTGACAAATGCATATGCAATCACGAAGAAGAAATTATTCCCATCCATTGAACATGCAGCCAATAATTGGCCTCCATAATACCTTTTCAAAAAACATTCATCAAGTCTTATCAAAGGCCTACACCCGTTCTTGAATCCTCTTTTGCAAGTCTCCAGACATATAGAAATTCTATCAAATATAGGAGATTAATTCAAATATGATCTTATGACTTTTAAGAAGATTGAAGATCTAGGGTTGGTACTCTTCAACTCCTCACAATAATCCTATAGAGCTGCATGGTGCTCCTTTTCTGACCCCTCAACCATATATCTTGCCTCTTTAATGCCCTATGTATTTGAAAATCATCAATAACCACTTTTCTATTTTGTTTAAACCAATCAAGGGCTTCAACATGTTTTATTGTTGGATGTGCTCTAATTACGGGGACAAGCTTATTTGCTAGCCATTTCTTGTTTGCTTTCCTATTCTTGAAGCCTATTGCGCATGAATGCTTATCGTTGAATGTTTTCACTTGGAAAATATTTGTTTCATTGTTCCAGCTGCAAAAACTTCCCACTCACAGTGATCTATGCTGCATCGTGCCCTCACCCTAACCTTATCATTCTTCACATATCTAAACTCCATTTGAAGTGCAATGCTATAATTTTGCAAAGCCGACTTAAACACTTGAAGGGTGGGAAATTCCATGCATAACTTTATTTCCACCTTTCCAAACTCTACATTTGGCATAAATGTCGGATACCTCGTTGACCCTTCACCAGTATCATCCTCATCAGAGCAAATAGGGCTACCCAACTCTTCAGGCTTCTACCTCTCATCATCATCATCTGAACTTATTACCATACCTGAAGGGTGTAAACTATCAAGGCCAACGTTAAACATGCTTTGTTTCTTCTTTCTTCTAGCATTTTGTTTGACCGTTCTTGCTGGTCATTTTTCTTTTTCTTTTTTTGTCTTTCATTAAGGCCAACGTCATCCTACAATATTTTTTGAGATAAACACTAATTAAAAGCAAAAACAAAAATAAATTTGAAATTCAAGGTTATACAAAACATGTTGTACCGTACTTTGTGCTGCCATATCTTCTTCTGATATGTCATTATCACATTCTGCTTGCCCTTTTCCTTTTCTTTGTCTTTCATTAAGGCCAACATCATCCTACAATATTTTTGTTGAGAAAAACACTAGTTAAAAGCAAAAGCAAACATAAATTTAAAATTTAAGGTTACACAAAACATGTTGTACCGTGTTTTGTGCTACCATATCTTCTTTTGCTATGTCATTATCACATTTATTTATTGGGCATTCGTTGGCTATGTCCACTAGTTGATAGCATTGGTCCTCTGTAGTGTCATTATCACATTCATCTATTGGGCATTCATCTGCCATGTCAGCTGGCTCTTCACATTAGTCCTCTTGTCACCCCAAAGGTAGTTTAGGTGGGATAACATTTGACACATCCTCATTATGCTCAAAATAAATGTGTATCTTGTTTATTTGATCGGTGACTTGATACAATTGTATGATATCTCTATCACCAACAAAAGGCCTTAATCCTTTCTCTAATTGAAACCCTGGAACTAGTCAAAAACACTGCTTGTATTCGTGATATCCATGCTCTTTATACATCTGATCTATAACTGGGATGGAAATATAATCAACATCTAAATCATCCTAAGCATCTTCTTCGCTTTCTACATATTTTAAGGTTGGCTCCTTCACAGAGTGTCCTCCATGATGAAATATGAGGGTTAAAGGTTGTGTCATCTTGGACAATTATTATAAACAAGTATTAGTTACTACTGGAGAAAAATGTAATTAAATATGGTATACAATATAAAGAATAGACAAACCGCCTACTGTAGGATACATCTTTTTATTACAATACAACAGAGAGAATAAAAAAAATAGCTAACCAACACATAACTTGGTTAAGCTTTATTCACATATATTTTGAAAAATGCTCATATTTGTTGCTGCATATAGGTGGGTATAATGTAATACAAGTGGGCATAATTATTGTGAACATGAAAAATTAAAGAATATAAAATAGATTCTAGTAAAAACTTAAAGATTTACTATTCAATGCAAGTAGGTGTATAAATAATGAGTCAGGTTATGACAAAAACTACACTAGGCAACAAGAAAAGAAAAGAAAAAAAAAATGTAAAACATGTGATCCCTAAGCAGATAGTTAAATCATAGTGGTCCCAACATGTAGGGGTTAATTTATTCCAAGTGGTCCTGAATAACACACAAAAGAAAAAAAAACAAATTAGAGTGGAAGACACCCACACGTCATTACTTTATTCATCCAAGACCACTTGTAGTCCTAAGGTGCATAAATGAAAGATATAAATGGGAAAAAGGCTGAAACAAAACATTTCAATTTTTATTAAATTTTGCATTATTCTCTGTTTATTGTCCAAAGACAAAGTCTTCCATGAAGACATTTGAGTGAGTAGCAAACTGAAAATTTCCAAATGTAGAATGAGAAGGAAAACGAAAATGCTACAGTACCTATATTGATGCAGGAGGATTTTTGTGATGGGGGAGGAAGACGCTAACGCGATAGAGGAGGAAGATACAAATGGACGATGCTTCGCAGTGCTTTGGGGACGAGGATTCAACGAGAACGTTCGCTAGTGGTTTACGTGACGGGTAGGGTGGCCTTCGCGGTGGGTAAGAAATAAAGGGCAAAAAATGTGGGAAATTTTTTAGGGGTGAAGGTGGAAGAGTAAGGGACGTTTTCGGGGGAGGGGAAGGAGACTCGAGGGGTGCCTACTTCCAAACTTTGTGTTTTTGGTAAAAAAAAATTTTGCTTAGTCATTGATTACATGAATTTTTTTTTGTTTAGTCATTGATTGCATGGAGAAGGAGTCAGCAGTTTACGTGACACGTAGGCATTTAACATGCCAAATTAGCTTCCAGTCTGCGGAGGAATAACGGATGGAATTATTTGTTTGACGGTTGAGCAATTTGAAGACTAACATGTGCACTAATATATATACATGGTCTAAATTGTAGGCCTTTGATAAATTTAAGGATAAAAAATGTGTGTTTTCTCTATTTTATATATATATATATATATATATATATATATATATATTTTTTTTTTTTTATGTTATTTATTTTACAATTTTAAATTATAAAAAATTAAATATGATATTTATTCTCATTGTACAAGTAAAATTATTTTGTATTTTTTTAATTAATATTCTTATTACATAACTCTCTTTTATATTAAAAAATTATACACAAATATTTTTTAAAAAATAAAAGTAAAATAATTTTTTATTTTTTGATTAATACTCGTATAAGACATTTTTTTTATTATAAACATATATGTAAATATTTTTAAAAAATAAAAAATATTATAACTTATTCTACATGTCTCAAATATTTTTTATGAAAGAAAAAAAATAAAAAAAGAACTCTCAAATTTTTGTCATCTTCTTATTCCCACCAAGAATCACATTTTGTTGCCCTTAATATGAAATTGAGTTTATTTACATAAATATCTATTATGTTAAATAAATGACAATCCTTTATTATTATTATATAATTTTTTGGGAATAGAAAATTAAAATATTTAAAAATAAGTAAATAATATTAAAAGACAATAAACAAATAATTTTTAAAATTAGAACACCTATTGGCTCAATTCCTAGAGTTACTAATTAAACTAATTTAATAGTTGGGCAACTCTGCTTCTCACGTGTGACATGGTACCATGTTAGTGCTCTTTATTTTCTTACACGTAATTAGTTTTAAAATTTTTTAAAAACATTTATAAAATATTAGTACTATATCCGAATTAAAAATATTTTAGCAATTAAATCAAAATTTACTGTAAATTTTAAAAAATTTAAATAAAACTTCATGCTATTATAAATTATAAGATGAAAATTTCAATTAAGCCAGACAAGAATTAGAAGGGTGCTCTTAAAGTAAATAAATTACTATTTTTTTAATTAATATATTTATTACGTAATTTTCTTTTCTATTACAAAAATATAGTAAAACACTATCCCTTGTGCTAATTAATACTTTTATTATAGTTTATTTTCTCCCTATTAAGAAAAAATATATAATTTTTTTTGTTAAAAATAAGAATAAAATATTTTTTCCTCCCCTGATTAATTATTTTATTACACTTTCTTTCTTTTTATTAATAAAATATACACAAAATTTCATTAAAAATAAAAATAAAATATTTTTCTCTCTCTTGATTAATATTTTTAATACACGACCTTTTTTTATTATAAAATTATAATTAAATTACTCTTTTCTCCTTTAATTAGTACTCTTATTATATGACTATTCTTCTATTATAAAAATATATAATTTTTTTTAAATAAGATTAAAATACTCTCTCTTTTTTAATTAATGATTTATTATACTGTATTATTTTTTATTTAAAAAATATATACAAAATGTTTTTAAAAATAAGAGTAAAATATTATTGGCTCTCTTAATTAATATCATTATTACTCAATCATTCCCTTTATTATAAAAATATACAAGAATCTTTTTTAAAAATAAAAATATATTACAAATTAGTTTAACTATCTTGAGTATTTTTTATAAAAGAGAAATAAATAAAAATAAATAAAAGATCACACTCTCAATTTTTTTTAATTTTAACCAAAATTTTAAATCAACGAAATTAGTATTTTAATAGTTCAAACAACTTCATAATTATTTTTTTAAAAATTGATATTTAAGGATAATGAATTAAAAAAATTAAAAGAGTGATATTTTATTTTATTTTATTTTATTTTTATTTCATAAAATATTTTGAGACATTTAGATTAAATTGTAGCATATTTTCTTATTTAAGCTAGATTTGTGTATATATTTTTAATAAAAAAAAAGATAATGTAATAAGCACATTAATTAAAAAAATAGAGTTTTTTCTTATATATTTTAAATTTTTAAAAAAATTTATATATAATTTTAAAATAATAAAAATAGCCATGTAATAAATATTTTAGTAAGAAAGAATGAGAATAACTTATTCTAAAATTATACATGAATTTTTCTTTTAAAAAAAATCATAATTTAACCTAAATATATTAAATTATTTTTATAAAAGATAAAAAAATAAAAATTGAATAAATAAAAGATTGCTCTTTGAATTTTTCATTCTTTTTCTTTTAATTTACAAGAGTACTATTTATTTCAATCTATTATTTGTTTTTCTTTTATAAAAACTATTTAGATTAACTTATAATATATATATATATATATATATATATATATATATATATATATATATATATATATATATATTATAATAAAAAAATAAAGTAGTGTAATAAAGATATTAATTAAGTGAAATTTTTTAAATTATATATTTTTAATTTTAAAAGATATTTTTATATAAATATTTAAAATAGAAAGAAAAATTGAAGAAAAAAGAATAATTTATTTTTATATTAATTAATATAACATATTTTTTATTTCTTGAACAATGAATATTTTTATAATAAAAAAATTTATATAAAAAATGCATTAATAATACAAGGAGAAAAGGGTGAGTAATTTCCTTTTATTATTATTATTATATCTTACTAACAAAATGCGTTACATATCTTCGCTCCTTGTGTTGGCGCCAAATTAAGCAGCAGCTACCCTAGCAAATGAGCAAATCCCCGAAGAAACTGAAGAAGTAGAAGAAGCTCGAGAAGTGGCGAAGAGAGTTGGGATCAATGGCTTCGAGTCCAGTGGAAGGATCAACGTTTCCTATGGACGATTACGAGACTTTGCTTTCGACGACCGACGTTGAGCTGCTGAAGAGAGCATGGCGTAACGAGAAGGCCGCCCCCGAGGTTCTTCGTTTCGAGACCGATTTGATTGACCGCATTAGAGAACAGATCCAATTAATGGTATTGCAGACTACCCCTTTTATTTAATTCCTTGGAAGATTGAATTGGAAACAGAAATAATGCTAATTTTGGGTATTAATGCCTGTCCCTAAAGCAAAGATTTTAACTGAGAAATGACATTAAATGCATGTACATAAAATTTTAATTCGAAAACTAAAGATAGTTAATTTTGTAATATCTTTTCTTAAATAAAAATTGCTTGCAGTTTCATGCTGAGATGAAGGATGAAAATTCGTTAGGACTAGTTTTGTACCATGAGAGTAATCAGAGAGCCACTCTGGAAACCAATGAACATGAGCTCCTCTATTAACTCTAAAGTTGAGTTTAACTATAGTTCTGGGTTGACATTTTCAACGTATCTTTCGTTTCTGCAGAAGAAACTTTGAAACATCGTGTCTTGGGTGGTGTTGTCACTGTTAAAGGCAGTGTATCTTCCAGATAATTCTGGCCCTATTGTGTTCTTGGAGCTATTTTTTTTTTCGCCTTTCAACTTTTGGTGCACTTATTTTTGGCAGGAGGAAACAGTGGAGGAGAAATCAACTGGTGGTATTGACCCCCTTTCAATATCTCTCTATCAGATGGACTTGGATAGAACCCAGTTTTTATTAAGATCATATCTCCGGATCCGCATCCAGAAGGTAGCTATCGACTATTTGCTCCATTCTTAGAGCAATAGGATTATTCTGGGTATTATGTGGTAATTGTCATTTGGTTAGGAAAAATTCACACCTTATGTATCAATGGCCGCATTAAAATCTTTAACCAGATTTAAATTACTCTCTTGTTTTTCATTTCGCCCTGAACTATATTCCCCTTAATATTTTTGCAATAAAAATCTTTTGTCATCATTTTTACCTATAGAGGTAGAAGGTGTTGAATTAATAAGGACGCCTGCAATAATTGTTGAAATTTTTGAAGACATATTAAGAGGCAAATAGACTTGGCTAATTGATATAGTCATTAGATTGTATTTGATTTAACTTTTAACCAAGTTTTGGTGGCAGATTGAAAAATACATGTTCCACATAGCAAAAACTGAGGAACTTTGGAACAGGCTGTCTAGAGAAGAGAAAAGTTTCATTAGAAGGAAAGGCAATTCTTCTTTTCCAGGATTTTTTTTGCTACAAATATGCACAGTGAAAGCATATATCTATTTTGGTTTTTGACTCTAGCATTTTGGTTGCAGGTGTACAGACGATCTAAAACAACATCTTGAGGAGAGTGTTCTATCAAAGCTGCCTGAAAATTATCAATCTTTTCAGAAGCAATCTCTAATAAGTGAAGAGGACGACATGGGTAATCTAGAATCCTTAATAATCAGTTTATGTATTGTTGTTTATAACAATGTTCCTTTTAGATACAATTGATGCATGTCTGGGAATCTGTCAAAATTGCCTTGCCTGAAAGCTATCAGTCAGTTCTGAAATATAGCCATATAGTGGATGTTGGTAGTATATCTTATTTCTCAGCCTTGTTGGTCAAACCTAGTATCTCAGCAAGTATTGCCGAAGAACAGATATTAATTGAATAAAAGGTACTAAACTCAAATGTATGAGGTCAGATTTTGCAGTCCTTATTTAAGGCATTCACTTTTTTTGCTTCTTTCTTTTTATCCCTTTAGTCCTTTACTTCTTATAGTACTTTTTTGGACAGTAGGTTAGTCTTGTATGTGCATAGAACCCTTGCATAGTGCATCCTTCCATTGTCATGCATCCTGATGATACTTCAGAACTATGCTGATATACTTGATACTGATTATAAGAAGTTTTAAACCCATATTAGATACATTGTAGGCTAATACTGGTCTTAATTTTAAGATTGTTATCTACAAACCATGGAGGAACCACCACCTTGCTCAAGTTCTGAGCTTTCAATACCTTAAGCATCTGAGGTCCTTGTTCATTTAATTGAACGTACTTTTGATTAGCCCTATCTTATAATCAATGTGTATTTTTTTAATAGTACGGGTAACTGCTGAGGATTATTTGCTGTGAATAATTGTATTTTTTTCCTCTTCAATCTCATTTTACTTTTGGTGGTGGCTAAGAAAATCCCTATTTTTTTGCTTAATTCATATTTTTTTTAATATTCTTTCGGGGCAAAATGCATTGACCTGTTGTTGGTGTCTTTCTCCAAGGTTAGGAAACCTTCTTGGGTGTATATCAATTATTATGGACTCTTTCCCATGGAGAATCATTTCAGAGGGACTTCTCCCTCATTTTCCTCTCTTCAGTTTTTATTGAGCTAACTGAAAAACTAAGAGAATTATTTCATTGCCAAGGCTTGGGTTTACTACCAATCATGCTTTGGCCTTAGTCTCTTACCTAGTATTACCATGACACCAGGAAATCTCCTGACACCATTGAAACATTTATTGAATGACATGTTTTTTTGGTATGTTTCAGTCCCAGAACCACAACTAGACACATTTGTTGTATGCAGAAGCAAAGAGTACCTCACAGGTATCCAGCTCGAGGATGGACCGGTTGATGACAGGCAATTCCATATTCTTGCATGAACTTATTTTTCGCTTTGCAAAAAAAAAAAAAAAAATTAATTTACTTGATTGCAATGACAGGTCAAAGCTGTTTGAGATGGAGCCTGGTGTCCTCTACTTCATATGTTACAAGTCTATAAAGGCACTTGTAGAGAGCGGGAAAATTGATCTGCTCTGATAATTTAACAATATGGGAGATGATGCTCATGAGATGCCTCCTATTGTTGATCTATTGTCTCCCACATACCAAAGTTACTTGCTAATAGCTTTCTTAATATGATCATGAGTTCTTCAGCATAGAACAATATTCCTACCCTATGGATGTCGTAATTTATGTGGCCCATATTTAATATAGTATATATCTTCGTATTTACATAAATGAATATCCAAAACAAAGTACGTAGAATATCATTTTAAATGTCAAAGTTATTAGTTATCCTAAATTCCTTGCAGACATTTCTTTCTTTCTTTTCTTTTTTGGGTTAACTACCATTTGATAATCATCTTCTGTGAGAAACGCCTAGTTTTTTCCACTGGAATCATGTTTCAGTTTCTGGTGACGGGGGCTCTTTTTGTATGTTCTTTTCTCTCTCCAGTGCATGTCCTAAGACAATTCTTAAGGATAGTCATTAAATAGTTTTTGATCATTTTCTTGTGATGAATAAATTATATAAATTAAAATTGAGTAGCATTTCGAGGTTTAACTCTAAATTTAGGAATTCTCTCTTATATTTTAAAAATATACTATTTAATTTATTTTAAAAATATTTAATATAATTGTTAATTAAGATGTAAAAAATTGTTAAAATATCCAATTTAATGGCCAAATACTTATATTTAACAATATTCACAACCCCAAAAAGGTTCAAAATATTCATAGCTTCACTCTCAATTCTTTTCAAACCATACTTATCATCAAGGCAATAAGTCACAAATAAAACTATTATTTGTATTTAAAATTAATATATATACTTTGTATTAAGAGTGAATTGTTATTTTATATTTCAAAGATACACTTTTTTATTATTTAATTTTTCAATTTAATCATTAAAAAATTATTTCCTCTTCAAAAATATTTTTATATTAATTCAATTAACTAATATTTTGAAAATTAGATCAATTATAAAATCAATAAAAATAATTATTTATAATTTACTAATTAGATTGTGATCGAATTAATAATAAAATATATAATATATTTTTTAAAATTTAAATATAAAAATTAATTAAATAATTTATTTAATATAAAAATAATTAAATATTGCATATTTATATATTTAAAATTTTATTAATAACTCTATTTCATACAAAAAGAATTTATACTTTTACATTATATATATTAGTCATTACAATGCTATTTTTAATTACAAAAAAATGTATATATAATTATTATTAATATTAATAGATTAACTATAATGACATTATTTTAGGTTAAATTTTTTAAAAAAAATATTCAAAATGGTGTAATTTTAATATATAAAAAAATGGCCAAAAGTAAAATGTTCAAACTGTTCCGATTCACTTACCTTTTGCCAATTTTGGTCTATTTTTACTTCTTTTTTTTTATCAATTCACTGATTCTTTGACTAAATGGTTCGAAAAGTTAAATCAGATTGATACTTCTATTAGTTTATCAATTTTTTGGTTTGACCGACCTGTTCAATTTTTACAACACTACCACACAGAAATTTCACATATTTATTTCACTAATTTAATCAAGAATTTATCAAAACTACGTGCTTATTTAAAATATGTAAGTTATTGGTTAAATTAAATATATAAAATTCGTAAGATATATGTTAATAAATTGAATTTGAGGACATTTTTTAGGATAAAATAATTTTTTGAAAATTAAATTAAATAAAAAATTAATAAATTAAATTGAAAATGTACGTATCTTGAGAAAAAAATAACAATTTAAATATAATATTCTATATTTAGAAAATGTGATATTGATGAATATAATATTGTTTATTTTGATAATTTGTACGTAAATTTATCCTCATAGAATTAATGGTCAGGATATTATTTTTGGGACAAGTAATCATCCAGCCAAATTTCCAAATAATATCAGTTTCGTTCATAGATTCTCTCTGTGAAGAATACACGGCAATTCAGACCCGAGCAGAGACACAGGCAGAGGCGCTCAAATATGGAGAAAGCAATTCATAGACAGAAACTGTTGCTAAAGCTTGAACATTTACGACCCCCTTCTTCAGAGTCATCTTCTTCGCCTTGAACCCATGAAGATACTGATCTCTCAGTAAGTTTATTACATTACTCCATTACAACCTTTTTAGCTTATGCGCTTGTGTGTGCATCAAATAGATTTAAGTTCTTAATAAGAAATTATTTTGCTTCAAATTTGTGTTTCTTAGCAAGCAATTCTTGAAACGAACTCACTAGTTTGTAATATATAAGAGTTTGCGTGTGTGTAGGGTCTACCAGAGACTAGCTTTTTTCATGTATGTGTATACATCTGATCCTTTAGCTATTAGATGCCATTCAATTTGACAATGAAGTTGAAATATTTGTAGAAATGGTTCACTTGTTTATCGGCCACAACTTGATTTTGTTTCATTAATACTTTACCATTGATGGCTAATACTGTTTCGGTATCCTCTTCCCATTTTTTGTTAGGCTTCTACTAATATGTGCAGCTGGGAATTCTTCATCTGGGCAAACACTGCTTTGTATAGTGCCAGAGACCAGCTTTGCTAATGTTAAAAACCTTATTTTGTCTCGGTTATGTATGTGCATAATTCTGATCCTTTAGCTAACTAGATGCCATTCAATTTGACAATGAAGTTGAAGTATTTGTAGAAATGCTTCAGTCTTGTTTGGCAACTTTCTTACTTTACCATTGATGTTTAATATTGTTTCTGTATCCTCATCCCATTTTTTATTAGGCTTCTATTAATATATGCAGCTGGGAATTCTTCATCTCGGCAAACAGCTGTAATTGGAGATGATGTGATGCTGAAAACAAATGTGAACACATTGAAGTAGGAGACTGTTCCTAGCTACATGAATTTTTAAGTGTCAGTCCTCATTTGCATCATGTTTAATTTTATTTATATATTTTCCTAAGTGTACTAAAGAAGGTATTGATTTGGTGGGTGGAAAACCCAAGGGAAGAAGGAGACATTGTTCTGGGCACAGTATTGGGACCAGGATCAGAAAGAGCAATTCAGTGCAGGATGGCAGCGTTCTATGCCGGTTTTTCCAGGTAAATTTCCTAAAACTTGTCTCTATGCACCCTTAGAGAGAAGAATTGAGCTGAATATCCACATAACATCATAACAATTATAGAAGGAAAACAAAAGGAACAATCTTTTGTACAAGGATGTTTGATATATAAAATCAAATGGTATCTTTATATATAAAGATCGCTAAATAAATGACAGTCTAATTAGTAATTACTGCTACAGAATGGAAACCAATAAATGCATCCAAAACAAGATTTTGTATAACCACGATTTCATCTATAATTGTAAGATAAGATAATTATTCAGATGTAATCTGTTCTCTATTTATTCTTTCTCAATCTTTTTTCTTTTAACATTAATAAAATTGATGCAGAACAGTGAATAATATAGTAATATACCAAAAGGCAAACAATTATGGTAACTATACATACATATTGGCTCCTCTCTTTCTCTAACTGAAGAAATACTAGAGGGAAAATTAAGAACAACATGAAACAAAACATTGTCTAACTTGAACAAATCAACTCTCCTTTGTCCCAGTGGCCGTTGAAGAACTAATACTTCAAATAGAGGCCTAGACTTTTTAATGGGTGGCACAATATTGAAGGGCCACACAGCAGTTCAAGTTCCTCATATATCTTCAAGTTGTCCTCAATATCAGCTGTTCTCTTCATCTGCTCCAGCGCCACTCGAGCAGCTTCTCTTTTTTTTTTTAGTTGGGCAACTTTGGCAGCTCTTTTATGGGCTTCATTCTCTTTCTCCTTCCTCTGTGAGTTATCTTTGGACAAGTCTACAAACTGGGGCATTGAAGAGGCCTTCTTTTCATGAACTTCTTTTACACTGTTCTGTCCTGCTTTAGATGCCAATGATTCAGCTACTATTGATACACTCATTTTGACCTTTCTTGATGGCTCTAATTTGTTGGATACCACATTATGTTGTGACAAAGGAGGAACTTTTGGACAGTCATACCCCGTAGAATCTTTCTGGCTCTTGTTTTCTCCATTCTCAGTAGCCCACCTTTCCTTCAAAGATTTCCACCTTTTCTCAAATTCCTCTCTGAGTTTCAGTGCCATTCTGTTAATCCCTCTGATATTGGAAGGACATAGCATCACCTTAGTCAACGTAAGCCTGATATCAGCAGCAAACTCATCAGCTTTAAAGTACAAACCCTTGTTCAATTTGGACTGAATAGCCTCCAAACCAATAATAGGATTTGTCACAGTCTCACAAGAATAAGAATCTCCCTGATCATTGGAATACGTTAGCTCTTTGAAAGCCCTCCCATCTGGGTGTATAATCAACCTCTTCAAAATAGCCCAACATTGTAACCTCGTACGTCGATCCATCTGCTCTTTCTGCTTCTGCTCCTCCAGTTCCCCCTTAGCCTCCTTCGATTCATATTCATCTGAACCAGTTATTGCGCCTTTCACATTATCCCTCGAATTCCCTTTGACATTACTACAATGGGTCTTACTGGTTTCCAGTGCAAATGATCTTGGGATCACAGTGCAACCCTGAGTTTTACTCCTTGCCTTAGTAGAAAACTCTGAGAAGCCAAACCCACAAGCTTCAGAACCCACCTTCCTCATCTTATCACAACGAGAACCCTTAGGCTCTGACGGTGGTCCACGCTTGCCAGAAAGAGGTATTGATCCCGTTTCCGCCATCGTTGAACTGCTTTTGCAACTGAATCCAGAGAGATAGTGAGCTTCAGTACCCACCCTCTGCCTATTGTGGCCACCATAAACTGTATAATCATCTGGTGGCTTACGCTTGCTAGAACGAGGCACCGGAAAACTAACGTCTTGGGGCTCTGAATTAGCCATTGGAGAATTTGTTTTTCTGCAACAAAAACCCATTGAGTTCGTAAAGAGTGTTCGAACGTTAGTGAAGATGGTATTTTGGATTTGCAAGAATGAAAATCAAAGATTTTGCAAGATTGGGTTGAATGAAGAATTAATGTGGTTAATTGAAAGGGTTTCAATAGCTTTGGCTTTGGGGATGAGTAGTTGCTTTGTGGTGAAGGTATCAGAAGAGAATGAAAGACGTTGGGTGAGAAGTTAGGATATGCAAATATGCTAATTTAATGAGGACAAAACTTAATGGTAACTTCTTTGACCGCTCGAGTCAACTAAAGTAGACGCTACTGATGAATCATAGCGAACACGGATCCCTGCTGTGCCTAGGTTTTTTTTTTAAAAAAAATTATTTTTTAAAATTTAATTTTGTCAATAAATTATTTTAGAAATTATTTTTTCTTTAAAAATTAAATAAAAAATAAACTTTAAAAATATAGGAACGTTTTGTATTTTTAATATATTTTTAAATTTTAATTTTTTTAACAGATTATTTAAAAAATTTCAACGAATTATCTAAAAAAAATCTTTTTTTAGGTATTCTTATATTTGTTTTTTCAATAAATTTTTGAAATTTTTATATTTTTGAAATTTATTTTCTCTTTAATTTTTAAAAAATAATTTTTAAAATAATTTATTAAAAAATTAAAATTAAAAAGTAAATTTAAAAAAAATTAAAAACAAAAACCAAACGCAGCTATAAAGCTGGGTTTTTAGGGGCACAGCAAGGAATTCTTGTCCATTATAGCTTCATCTTAAAATAATTTACATATTTATCTTTCTATAAATTTCAAAATTATCTCTTTATTTTCATTTTCATATTTTGTATAATATTAATAATATATAGATTGAGAGTTTTATTTCAACAATAAAAGATGGTTTTTTTCTTTAACTTGAACTCTTTTTTTTAAAAAAATAAAATTTTCTACCACCTCTTAACAAATAAATAAATGCAATGGGAGATAAATCTAATTTCAAATGCAATAAAAAGTCATTTTTGACTGTTTAATCTAAGGGATAAATATGTAAAATTGGAATATCTGAATTACAACTCAGACAAAACTAAGCAAAGCAAGTTAATGATGATTTTAATTGGCAATGGAAAGAGCTATATATGTTCTGAAACTCTGATAATGAAGAAACTTGAATTTAAAAATAGGTAATTTAATAATTCATAATGCAAAATATAGAATTGACTATATAATTTTTTGAGTGTATTAAAACTAAGTACGTGAGATTACTTATTTTTCTCACATTGTGTTTAAAATTCGGGATTCAATTGCAAATAAGTCGGCTTTCATTTTTTGATAAATAATTTTATATAGATTCAAAAATAAATTAATAATTTAATATTTAAATTTATAAATATATTTATTTTAATTTTTAATTTTTTTTTAAATACAGAGATGAACTTCTGAAATTATTAAGTCCTTACAATTAAATTATTTTGATAATTTTTAAAAAATTAAATTTATTATATAATTAATATACAATGAGATTGATATTTTTAAAAATTAATTTATATATTAAAAAATTTAAAAATTAAAATTAAATAAATTTATAAATTTAAGAATTAAATTATTACTTTAATCTATTTTAAACTTTGACTAACCCAAATTTTAAATATATGACAAACATCCTATTTAACATATCCTTATATATATAAGAAAAACAAAACAATTTAGTTATAAACCAGTTATTTATGTAAAAGGTCGAAACTCATATAATTAAAAAAATTTAAAGATTAAAATTAAGTAAGTTTATAAATTTTAAAAATAAATTTTTTTTTGAACTTGAATCAAATTATTAATTTATTATATTTTAAACTTTCATTAATTAACTCAAATTTTAAATATACGACAAATATTATATTTAATAAATTCTTATATATTTTTTTAAAGAAAAACGAAACAAATTAATTAATAAACCAATTATCCATATAAAAGGACGTGTTGATGGCTAACAAATTAATTAATATATCCTTATATTTAAATTTAGTTTTGAAAATATATAATTAGTTTGAAAACATTCCTCCTAAAATTCTTTGACCTATTTTGTCCCTTTTGACATCAACATTTTTTAAACTACTCGGCACAGTGACAACATCCAACACAATGACACTATTTTAGAAGTATTCGAGCTACTTCTAATTCTATGGACCTTCTCCCAAGAAGAATTTAGAAGTCTTCGGCCTACTTACATTCCCATCATTTCAAAAGCTTCAGCAACGAGAATTTAAAACAGCTTCTCTACTCGATCTCGTAGAACACTATGACAGAACAACAATAAGGTAGAAAGTAGACTTTATGTGATGATTTTAAAACTTATTATCAAGAATCTTTAGCGACAGAAATATAAACGGTGACAATATTATTATTAAAAAATTTCAATAACGACAAAAATTATTTCAAGAATATGATTTTTTAGTGTTTGATATCTTTTTTTATTTATAATATTTTGAAAAAAAATTAAATACAAGTGCTTCCTTAATTTGTAAGACTTATCTTTGGTCTCTCAACCCTACCATAGATTTTAAAAAAAACAAAAACAAAAAACTTAGTTTGACTTGAACACTGCGATCCACAAGCAAACACAGAAGATTTTCATATAAACTCTATTCTTGGGGGGCAAAAAGCATTTTTGTTTCATGGGGGAAAAAACTTATCCTTAGATATCATAATTTGTAGACTTGCAGAATATGATAGGATCTCTTCAGAATGGGAGCATTCTAGTATTGCACAATCACATAAAAGCATTAAACTTGTTTTTTTTTTCATTCGGTTCCAATTAGGATTTAAATAAAAAATCATTGATCATAGTATCACTGAATTAATTGACATATATATATATATATATATATTTTACCAAAAACAAACAAACTAGTGATGAAAATACCATAGATAATAGGAATTACTTGGTTGTAAATTGAACAAGTCAACCCATTCTTTATGATCAAGTTTGAGGCAATAATAAATTCTTAAATTACATTTGGTACATGAATATCTTAATATTTTTCATGTACTTAAAAATCTATATATAAAAAATTTGATCATGAAATATATATATATATATATATATATATATATATATATATATATATATATATATATATATATATATATATATTTAAGTCACAAGCAATATATAAATTTTAAAATTTTCACATTTATTATATCTCATATTCTAAAAATAAATATTTAAAGAAACTAAAATTTTTATGTGCCAAATACCAACTTAAACTCGGTGAAAGTGAAACTATAATATACAAAGGCAGTGCTACAAATTAAGGCGAATTATTGTTTGTGCTGAAGAAATTTCAACCCCATTCCACTTGCATAGATCAGAGACTTAAATAGGCAGCAGTGGAATTACTGCCACTTGGATCTTTTAAAGTTTTCAAAGAACTTTTTAAAATAAATTTTAGAAAAAGAAAAGACAAAATTTAATAAAATTAATATTCAATAAATAAGTAGAATATACTAATTTATATATAGGTCCCACAAACTGTCTTTCTCTCTTCAATTTATTTGATAAATTTTTTAAATTTTTTTTAGCAAATCCCAATCCACAATACAAAGAACTATACAGATATTTTTTTCAATCTTTTTTCTTTATAGCATCGGTAAAATTAATGAAGAACAGTGAATATCCTAAAAGGTTATCAAAATACAAACAACTATAGCAACAAAATTGAATATACTTATGTTTTAAAGTTCATTCATTTATATAAATATGATGAAGTTAGTTACATTAGATTAGGCGCATAGACCAGTAGTAATAAAAGATTAAGACAGGGATTCAAGCAAAGAAATCTAAAAGACTGAGCCTGTACGTGCTCTTGAGCAGAAAAAATGAAGTAGCCCAGAAAACAAAACCACATTATCAAAATTTATAATTCATAATCACATAAAAAAACTACTACAACATAATTAGATAACAAATTGATGTTAGAAAATTTATAAAAATCATCATCCAAAATATAAGATCATTCCCGTTGAGTCACCAAGAAATAAAAACAAAATTACATAAACAAATCTATAATATTCAATCGCTAAGTCTTCTAAATTAATATGTATTTACCAAAAAATTTTATGTATTTATCATAAAAAAAATTAATTTTTCTCTGTAATTTATTTTTATTTCCAACGATAAAATATTAGAATGTAAAAATTAAAAAATACGTGATATGTTATATGTAATTCAGTAACCATAACTACTATATATATCGATAACTTTTAATTATTTTTAATAATTTTATTTTGTCAATCGTAAAATAAAAAATACTCTTAAATTTTTATACATTAAATACAGACAATCTATTAGATACATTAAAGTCCACACTATACTATTCAAAATTAGATAATATATCCACGATTACAATATCAAGTCTACTATTCAATCATTGATGATAACTTATCTTCACTATTTGTCCCTCTTCACATATGCTAAGCTTCATTGGCAGCTCTTTTACAGGCTTCTTTCTCTTTCTCATCCCTTCGTGAATCGAATTTTGGGAAGTCCATTGACTGGGGCTTTGAGTTGCCAATATAGGATACCATTTTATGAATTATATAGGATACCCATTATTGCCCATTTGGGTTTTCTGTCCTGTTCTTGATACACTCGTTCTGACCTTCCTTGAAGGCACTAATTTGTGGTTCATCCAATTAAAATTATGCTGTGACAGAGGAGGAACTTTTAGACATTGTTTTCCCACAGAAACTTGCTTGCTCTTGTTTTCTCCATTCTCACTATCCCACCTTTCCTTCAAAGATTTCCACCTCTCCTCAAATTCCCTTCTAAGATTTTGTGCCATTCTGTAAATCCCTCTGATGTTGGGAGGATTCAGCATTATATTAGAGAACATGAGCCTGATATCAGCAGCAAATTCATCAGCTTTAGAGTATATGTTCTTGATCAATTTGGACTCAATAGTCCCCAAACCCATGACCTCAGAATCTCCCAAATCATTGGAATACGTTAGCTCTTTGAAAGCCCTTCCATCTGGGTGTATCATCAACCTCTTCAACATAACCCAACATTGTAACCTCGTACCTCGATCCATCTCTCTCTGATTCTTCTCTTCTGAGAAAGTTTTTGAGCCTTTCACATCATCCTTCGAATTCCCTTTGACAGTACTAAAATGGGGTTCACTCGTTTCCGTTGACTCCACCTTCCTCCTTTTTTGGGCACCAAAACCTGCATCATTATCATTTGGCTTACGCTTGCTAGAACGAGGCAATGAAAACCTAAAATCTTGGGTTTCTGAATTAGCCATTAATGGAGAATTTGTTTCTCAGTAAGTTAAAACAGGGTTCCTTCGTACGTGAAGATGGTATTTTGGATTTGCAAGATCGCAAAACAAAGGCTTTTCAAGACTGGGTTAAATGAAGAATGTGCTTCTTGAAAGGGTTCTAATATATATATATATATATATATATATATACACGTAGGTAACTTTCACCTCCCAGGTTCTTGAAAGTATGGGGAAACTATTCTAATTTAATTAGAAGTAGAACTCTAGTGAAGCGGTAACTTGTTTAGCTTCTTCAGGTTCTTTTTTTGAAGAGTATCTCTAGTTCTTATCTGGTAGCTTATATCATAAAAACTAAATAGAACACTCCTGATTGATGTATTATCGATCGGTTCTTCTTAAATAAATTTACAAATTTATCTTTTTGTGAATTTCAAAATTATCTGGCACTTACCATCTACATATGAGTTATCTCCTATATATATATATATATATATATATATATAATAATTATCTACCAAGACAGTAAAAAGCCTGAAAATCATCTATATTAATTTTTTTTATTTTTGCATAGATAATGTTTATTTTATCATGATCTTTTGATGATAAATATAATAAAAATAAAGAATATTGATTGTGTTAACAGATAAAATTAAATTAATAAAACATGAAACTATAATTATTAATTAGAGTTGTGTAATTAAGTAAATCCTTTTATTATGGATAATGCCATTATTTAAAGAAATTAAGGATTGACTATATAACTGTGAAATATTCAGTGTATAAAATTTTGTATGTCACGTTTCAAAATGAATATACCAGCATATATATAAAATTTAAAACATTGAATAATATATTTTAAATAAATTTGCTTATTTCTGGATAATATTATATTTTTGTCAATAAACTCCAACCTAATTAAAAAAAGTTTCAATCCTAATTAACTCTCACTTTCTATTTGACCATTCTCTGGCTCTATACCTAACCTTCAATCTTTCATTATTGTGAATTTGTTAGTAATGGTGTAATTTAAAATTATGTAGATTTTTTCTTTTAAATTATATTTATTTTGTAGGCTCTTTATTTTTATTTTATATAGAAGTTTTCATGTTAATGAAAATAGAAAAAATTATTATGTTGATATTTTTTAAAATAAATGAATCCAAGTTCGAGAATTCATGCTTCGTTTGGTTGGTGACAACAGAGGGAATGTGAATGGGAATTGAGAATAGAATAGAATGGAATGTTGTGATTAAAATTGTGTTTGGTAGGGTAATAGAATGGAATAAAATAAAAACTATCAATAAAATAAAAATACCATTAAAAAATAAAATTATTATAGCAATATTATTTTAACTTAAAAAATTATTTTAAATATTATTAAAAATAAAATAAAATAAATTATTATTAATATAAAAATTTGAATTAAATTTTGTTAAACAATATTAGAAATTTTAATTTAAATATATATTTTTTTATTATAAAAGTTTTTATAAATAAATAAAATAATAAAAAAATATTTTAGTCTTTTTATTTTTTTTTCTCTCAAATTATTCACTTTTTACTTGGTTTGAGAAGTAATCTAAATTACTTTATAGAAAGTAATCAGCATTCCGTGAGGCTTATATTTTCTTTCATTTCTAGCAACCAAACTAAAAAATAAAATCTCTATTTTATTATATTCTCATTTCATGCCCTTAAATCCACATTTTCCTTCAAGACTTATACCTAAAGATTTGATGAAGAAGAGGACGGGAATAAGGCCTCGTTTGGTTGATGGCAACGGAGGGAATGAGAATGAGAATTGAGAATAGAATGGAAAGAAATGGATTTAAACAGAATAGAATATAATGTTGTGATTAAAATTGCGTTTGGTAAGAAAATAAAATGAAATGAAATAAAAACAGTTAAAAAGACTAAAATACCTTTGAAACAAAAAATTAATAAAATAATATTATTTTAACTTAAAAATTTATTTAAAAATAATATTAAATATAAATAATAATTAATAATATAAAAATTTTATTAAAAATATTAATAATTTTAAAAAATAATTTAAATATTATTTTATTTTATTTTATCAATAATAAATAATATTTTCTAAATTATTTATTTATTTTAAAATATTTATTTATTTTTTTGAAAAAAATATTTATTTATTATTTTGTAGACAACAAGTCAAATTTTTCAAATTTTTTTTGTAAACATTTTTTAATTAATTAATTTTTTAAAAAATATTTTTATTATTTATTTAATTAAAAAAAAAAGAGAAAAATTGTATTTTACTTTGGATTCCATTCCATCACTTCAACTCTAAGTACCAAACGAACCTGAGTCTTGAATTTGCTAATCGTTATAGTTCTGGAGATGGAGATAAAAAAATATATTTTTAAGAGTGTGAGTTTGAATATTATAACCCTGTATGCATTTATTTATAATTATTTCTATATTTTTTATTTAATATAAATGTCACACATTTATATACACTAACTAAAATATATTTGTCAAAAATATTCATTGATAAAATTAATTTAATTAAGAGTACACTTATGTATCAAGCTCTATTAGATCCCAATTTAATTAGTTAAATTTTTTACTTTTTTTTAATGAATAAAAGTCATTAATTTTTTCCCATTAATGTTGGTTCAAGTGACACTTTTGTTTGTTATGAGTGTGATCTTAATGTATGCCATTTTGATTTTCTATTCCTTTTTTATGCAATATTTTTTATTGAAAAAATGATTACTTGTCAACATGTAAAAAAAAAACTTACTTACATTTTAGCCTATTTTTGATATTTCCTTATACTTATATAACTAATTAAATAATTCTTAAGTCTTCGCTGCAATTAAAACCTAGCAGTTTGGCAAATTAAAAGGCAAAGTTTGAAATTAGGTAACTCAAGATTAGTTTTGTAAATTTATATGAGTGTGAATTGTTTCTAAATAAATAATTTATTTAAAATTAATATTGAATTAATTTTTTTTATTTGCACTAACAGTATCTTTCTAACCGACAACCAAAAAAAATTATTAAAAAATTAAAATCGACAAAATAAATATATTTTTTTAAAATAAATTTGTTTCATATACATAAAATGATTTAAATTTAAGACAGTATTTTTAACGAATTTAAACATCTATCACTTGTACTAATAGATTGATAATATTGAACTAATTTATTATCGAATAACTTGTACCTTATTTTTATTTATAATGATAATTAATAAAAGGGAGAATCTTATAATAATAGACTCCTAAAACATTTTAGTTTTTTCTAAAGTTATCAATTAATGTTGGGCCAGTTAACAAAGCCTTTTTAAGTATTGCGGGTTGGTCTTTTGGATTAGTCCTCTCACCCTTATTTTTTAGAGCTAGCCCTAAAAATATGTTAACTTATAACAAAATTATATATTTTAATAATATTTTTATTTGAAACTTAAATAATATTATAAAATATTAATAATTTTTTGAAAAAAAATAAATTTTTAAATCTTAAGTTAATTTAAAATTTAAAAATTATATATTATTTAAAATAATATATAATTTTTTAATTAATTTAAATAAATTATAAATTATTAAAATAAATTTATAAATTAAATATCTCAAATTTAATTAAATAAATTATAAATTAATTTATTTAATTTAATAAATACACTCTAAATTTTAAATCACACACTTGACATATAAACACAATATACTAATAAATTTATTAAAAAAATTTGACAAAATCCCTTTTGAAAACAAAATGATTTTTCAAGTTATAGGAACTCAATTCCTTAAAAAAAATCTAACAAAATATAAACACTTTCATTTACAAAAATTGACGTGACATCTTATGTGATTGCAAATCTGTCCATCCGTTACCAAGCTTGATTGCATGAGAATTGTTTCCATCGCAGAGATTATAGCAAGTCTAAGGACCCGTTTGGTACCCAGACTTGAAGCAATGAAATGGAAATACTCATTTCATTCCATAAAAAATGTATGTTTGGTTGTTAGAAAAGACAACCCATGGAATGTGGATTTCTTTAGAGGTGGGAGAACACATTCCCACATAGAAAGAAAGAAATCAGCTAAAATAAAATGGAATCAAGGTAAAATACCATTTTTTTTCCTTTTTTAAATTAAATAAATAATAAAAATGTTTTTTAAAAAAATTAATTAATTAAAAAATATTCACAAAAAAAATTTAAAAAAATTTGACTTATTGTCTGCAAAATAATAAATAAATATTTTTTTTCAAAAAAATAAATAAATATTTTTAAAATAAATAAATAATTTAGAAAATATTATTTATTATTAATAAAATAAAATAAAATAAATAATATTTAAATTATTTTTTAAAATTATTAATATTTTTAATAAAAAATTTATATTACTAATTATTATTTTTTATATTATTTTTAAATAAATTTTTAAGTTAAAATAATATTATTTTATTAATTTTATGTTTTAAGGATATTTTGGTCTTTTTAATTATTTTTATTCCATTTTATTCTATTCCCTTACTAAACGTAATTTTAATCACAACATTCCATTCTATTCCATTTAAATCCATTCTCAATTTTCATTCCCATTCCCTCCTTTATCACCAACCAAACGAGACTTAAAAGTACGACGTAGTATTAGAAGGCTGGCCCATGTTAAAAAATATTATAAAAATGAAAAGGGTGAGTCAGGGGAATTGGTATGCGAATATAATAAGATTTTATTTGTTTCAAAGTTATAAAAAATAAAAAATAAAAAAAATTTTGTGATTAAAATTAAATTTAATACGATATAAAAAATAAAATAAAAATTAATTAAAAAATAATATTATTTTAATTTAAAAAAATTATAAATATTATAAATTAAAATTAAAATAATTTATAATTAATATAAAAATTACATTAAAATTTATTAAATTTATATTTTTTTATTAATTCTGTCAACTAAACTATAAAATAAAATCTACATTCTTATTTTATCACTAAAATTTATTTTTACCATCAAACGGGACCTAAAATTGTAGTCAGCTACAAATTGACAAGTACGACTCAAAACAAAAATATATAAATAAATATAAGTTAGCTATGTTTCATATTTAAATCCTTCACTTGAAACTTGAAAAGATCTACGTCTCATATTGCACAGAAACATAGTCAATATAATATATTACTCAAAATCATCATTGTATTTCAGAAGCCTGTACGTTGTATTAAGATCAATCAATGTTTATAAGGGAGAACCATTTCTTATCAGGCAGCCAAAAGCTGAATATGTTTCTCATAATCAGAAGGCAAAAGTGGCCTGCCGAAGCCAATACAGTTTTTTACTAATCAACCTGTTTTTAAAAATAATTTTTTGTTTTTAATTATTTTTAAAATAAAAAAAATTCGTTTAAAAATTATTTTATTATTATTTTTTTAAAATCAAATTACTATATTCACAGTAATAGTACTCAATATCAATTACTCCATCTTAGCAAAAACAAAACCCAAATTGTTGGATTTTATCTTTATTTTCACTTTTTTTTTTTAACCAAAACTCCAAATCACTCACCCAATCCTCAAAGCACTGTAGTCTGAAGGCTCAATGAGGTGATTTGATGCCCCAACCCAGTGGTGGATGAAAGCACATGATTAGAGTTGACAGGGGCTGAACAAAATCCCTCAACAGCCCCCCTAACTCCAATTTAAACTCCTGGAGATAATAATAAACTCCTAAAAATCATTGGTATATTAATATCTTAATTTTTCATATTCCTAAGAAGTTATATATAAAACTTTAGAGCATCGTATAAATAAATAAAACTAATTTTTATATATTATTAAATTATGTATAAGGCATATTTTCAAATTTTTCGTATTTACTATATTTAAATATTTAAAGAATAAATTTTTGAGTGTCTAAACAATTACGAGATTGTTTGAATTCTTTCCTTGTTTTTTTATTTTTAAAAATTATTTTGTAAAATAAAAAAAAATCTGTTTAATAAATTATTTTGAGAACATTTTATTTTTCTATTTTTTATTTAAAAACAAAAACAAAAAATAAAATAATTTATTTTCAGAATTCATTTTTAAAATAATAACAAAATAATTTTTAAACAAATTTTAAAAAAAAAAACTGAAAAAATTGATTTTTGTTCCTGAAAGCAACTAAAAATAAATAATTATTTTTAAAATAAGAAAACAAATCCTAAAATTCTCTTGTACGCTAACACCACCTGAATACTTTATGAATTGATATTTGGTACACCGACAGTAAATAATTTTTTGTCTACCAACGTTGTTTAAATCATGATACGTAGCAAAAATAATTTTTAAAATTATTATTCTTACCACATGTCGCGATCTGGATATCGTTGGTGAACAAAAAATTATCCACCGCCAGTGAACCAAATATTTTTTCATACTTTATCACTCCTTAATTTTTAAGACTATTCCTAAGTTTTCCAATAAAAGCCAACTTCTTGTAGATTTTTAAAAACAGTTTTGAGTTAAAAACTACAGGCAACTGGTCAAAATTTGAATGATCAATATTTTCATATCAACTCCATTGTTTAAAAAATCTTGCTGGGGGATGAAGCACTTTTTCAAGGGAAAAAAAAATTCATCCTTCATGACTTACTGCACAAAATAAGGATCTATTCAGAATGTGAGCATTCTATCCTTGCACAATCAAATAGGCATAAAAAGCACAAATTTTGTTTTACCAAAGCAAAAAAGAAACAGATAATGAAAATATGGTAGATAATAGGAACTTTGCTATTACCTGACTATAAATTGAGCTAGATAACCCACGCCACCATTCTTACACCAAAATCTTACTTCCCACACCTTTTTCCCCCATTCTTTATGATACAAGATATTATTATATTCAATTTTGAGGCACAAATAAACCCTTCAACTCTAAAACTATAAGATACAGAGGCTGTGCGTACTAAGATGTATTTTTGTTTGTCCTCGAGAAATTTGTACTGCCTCTGAAAAAAATGAAATACTACTTCGTTGCATAAATTTAGTGGCATTTGGTAATTCCCATGGGACTCTACAGATTTTATGAGCATCTTTGCTATCTTAGTGGCCATTTCATCAGTGATTGCAGAATCAACCTTCTGCTGCAATTTTACTACAACCATATCTAATGCTTCCACAGATGGCTGTTAGAGACTCCGATGAAAATGATGACAAGTAGGTGGCGAAAAGAAAGCTCAAGGCCTGAAATTCCATCAAAATAACAAATGATGTACATGCTTAATGAGTAGTTCTATGTTATAAGTTGTGCGAAAATACTTCAGCCTGCTCTGAATTTAGTATTAAATATGTGAATTTCTTCTTAATTATAAAAATATTCACAGACCTCTCTTATGTTTTAGAAATACGCTACCATTTATCCATTTTTAAAGTCATGCTTAACACAACCGTTAATCAAGATGTCTGAAACCAGTCAAATGGCCAAATTTAGTGGTCATGCCTAAAACACCCATTGTTAACAGTATAGAACTCCAACTAGTTACTCTCAACTTTAGAAAATATGTATGGATTCACTCTCAATCTCCTAAATAGTAAATTCTGAAGCTCTTATACATAATAAAAAAGGATGTTTTAGGCATTGGACCAATAAATTTAGCCTTTGGCTGGCCTCTAACGTCTCATTTAATGGTTTTATTAAGCATTAATTTATAAAAGGACCAAATAATAGTGTATTTTTAAAATATAAAGGAAATACACATATATTTTCAAAATAGAGGGAAGTCAGCAAATTTGACAACAAATCTGGAAAGGTAAAAGTATTCGACTCTACAAGTTTGTATGATGAAATTTAGTTGTGTTATGTACAGAAATAAGGCAACAAATGAAAACTTTACCTATACAACAGTTGAACCCTCTCAATCAGATCTCTCTAGATCCCGAAATCTTTTATCCCAATCACGAGCCTCAAAGTCTTGCTCAACTAAGTCTTTGTCAGTACTGTACAAAATTTGATCTTGCTCTATGACTTTCTTTTGGGCCATGTCCCGAGCACTGAGAAGCTGAATGCCATAAAGGAGAAAACAGTTGTCTCAGTAGGGTTATGTTGAGTAATCCTTACACAAACAATCTTGTGCACATAGCCAACATCATTTGATGATCTCATTTCCCAAACCCCCTCTTTTTCCCCCAAAAACCAGAAAGTGGGGAGCCAAAAAGTCCATAAATAGCATAATTGGGCATATGGTAGAGATACACCTATTGGATGTGATAATGTAATCAGTAGCACCTATCAACTCCACAATGATACAGATACCAGATGAAATGCATTGAATGAAATAAATGATATTTCTTTCAAAAAGGCATTTCCAAACTATTAACTGCTTGGATGAAATCATTTAAAGATTTTTTGAATAATATCATTTCCAAAGTAGGTTAATCATAATAAGTGTTTGGGACAACTGTTAGGAAATATTAACAAACTAAATGTCTAGTTATCCATCCTGCCTATAATTTTTAAGTTCAGAAAAAATAATTATAATTTTAGTATTTCCTGAAACCAAGGTATCTGCCACGTCTTATCCTCGTGTACATTGGCCATAAGGCTCCTTTGGTGCCTCCAATACATGTTACCATTTATCAGTTTATACATATATAGCGGGACCACAGTTTGATGTATGATATCAAAGCATGTGAAAAATAAACTATAGAGATCTATAAATTAAACAGGAAGGCTGAAAAGTAAGGAATATCTTTAGTGAAGCCAAATAGCCTATAACAGAATGAGATAAGAAAGCAGCTCATCTGATGGAAAGGATTGGGGGGGGGGGCTACTAAGAACTATCAAACCACTCAATGAAACTATGTCTTCAAAATTTGAGACAACTGCCATACATTAACCACACAAAAATTATATTAGATAAAACATAGATATGGCTACCTTCCTCCTCAGTGAAATGTCAGGCAATTCAAGTAATTGCACACACTGCTCCCTAGCTTGGTTTCTCTTTTCAATTTCAGCATTCCATTTGCGAATAAAGAACCATCGAACTAGAGGAATTGCAAAGAAAGAACCAGCATAGATCTGCAAATATAATCATTCAATTTATGGTTTACACAAAAGTTAAACCAATATTTGATAACTATAAAACCAGGGATTCACGCCATGAGCAGAACAATTAGCCAAACTACCACAATCTTTGTAATGATTTTGAAATCAACTTTATTTACTCTAATATGTGACGGCCATAACATGGTAAGAAAAGAATCAATCAGTGATACGTAATGTCAGGATCAACCCTCTATTATTTATTCACCTCTCATTTATCCTTCGGGATTATTTCTCTGTTGAACCAGTATGTTGATCAATCAAGCCCACTTTGTCAAGTTAATAGTGTGCAGCAGATAAAAATATAATGTCCAGCTTTACATGCCTGAGTTTAACACTTTAACTAAACTAAAAACTGAAAAGGCAATTGCTGTTTACATGCTACCATGTGCTTGTGGCTCTCAAGTCTTGTAATACATGCAGTTTATGGCTGGGATTTACCTAGTATGGACAAAGGTTCACTTTACTAAGGATCCAGATTTGTTATAATCTGCATAATCCATTTTTTTTATCATGTTGTCTATCATACTCTCAATTCTCACCCTGTATTCCTCTTGCGTTTCTCTATATTTTTTTTCCTCCCCTACATAGTAGATGTCAAAGAGGGCAAGAGCCGCTAGACACATGTAAACTGGAAGCATATTAATAAGGCAGCATCAAAATTAAGACTCAAAAAGGACCTGCCTACTGCCTACCTACACCCTGAACTAGTTGAATGACTACATAATAATAAGTAATTATATTTCATGCAGTAGTCACACTCTCTCTTGTTCCAAACCACACCCTAAATTCCAAATTACAATCTTCCTTCCTTCCTTGTTCCTTTCAAAAGTGGACCAAAGAGTAACTTAATTGTTTAAAAATAAAAGTATTAGACTAGAAGTCATACCTGAAGAAGAGGAAATATGTCAGCTACAAATTTAATAAAGCCACTAGGTGCAACCGCCATATCTCTTTGGACAGAAAACAAAAAAACTTGTGTGAGGACACTGAAATTCTGAAACGAGAAAAACTACTGACTAACAAATCATGTCAAGAGCATACTTTAACATGGTTCCAAGAATAATAACCCCAAACAGATTAAGACCACCCAGGCCTGCGACCATTGCTCTTTCTGAGGCACCAGTTTTACTGCAAAAGAATTACCCATGTTATGATTTAATCAGAGATGGGCTACCACCAATAGGTTGAAACAAATACAATGAAGAACCTGAATTGCCATGTCTTCTCCTTGAAAAACTTTTCAACGCCTCCAACCCAATCTGACAATCTTCTTCCGACATATTCTTTCCGCCTACTCCTTTGAGAAGATCCTGTCCGTTGCAGAGATGGAAATCTATATAGAATATTTCCCTGCATAACAAGCACACTGCAAGTAAATAAATAAATAAAAGGAAATTCATTCCAGGTAAAAACCAACAAGGACAACATTTTCCCGGGTGGCAAAAGGCATTATGACCCAAGAGCAAGAACTTAATGGTTCAAGTACATCATAATGATTAGTCATATCCTTACTTACATAAATTTGCAAACTATACCTATTGAAGGGTGGCAACAAGGAGCAATCTTAAAAAATTATCAGGTAGGCAAAGGGGGAAGAAGAAAATGAGAAATTCGTGTTATAATTTAATTCGTTACATTGTCTGAACATACCTCCTCATCAATTTCAGGCTGACCTTCAAATCGCAAAAGAACAGGTAAGATATAGGATTCATCATCCTGCAATCAAGCAAAGATACAAGGTCAAACTGTAAGGCAATAAATAAGAAAGTAAGATAAATTTAAATTATAAAAGAAGAGTTCAAGGTTCCGGAAACAATACCAATATAATGAAAAGGAGAAACAACAGAACAAAAAATAATAATAATAATAACCTAAATAACAAGTTAACCATTTGTGCCTTAACTGATTCATTTAAACATAGCATAATTAAATGAGAATAAACCAAACTCGATGCAAACTAAGGTAAGTTGACAGAGTAAGTATATATAGTGTGCAGTTTACAAGTAGAATTAGCTAATTCTAACAGAAACAAACTGGACATACTGTTTAAAAGCCTCAAGCCGACTCATCAGGTCATGGGATCTAAATCTAATTTATAAACCAAAATATCCAATGAAAACGCTGAAGAGTATTCATCATAAATTAAATATAAGTATCCTTAAAACATTACTTACGAAACCTTTTTTTCCAACTTTGATTACTTGTAAAAAACATTACAGGTATCGCATTAACATTAATCAAAGAGGCTTCAATTTGATATTTAAGAAACTAAGTTGAAGATCCATGGGCTCCAAAATAGAGAAATTGTTTCTTTTTATATGTATTAATAAATAAAAAGGAAAAAAAAAAAGCAATCTGAAACAGAGAAATGATATAATACAAACCAAAGAGTTATGAATAGAAAATCTCATGGAAGTTTATTGTTTTCAATTTCTTGTGAGAAGTGTTAAAGCTAAGTATTTTAGATAAAGACGCATTCTCTAAATCCATAAGCAGAACAAATTAAATGATGCCAAAGAAAACTTAATATTTTATTAGGCAACATATTCTGTTTAAAAAATAACTTACCTTAAGTCCCTTTGTTGATTCTACATCAAGATATGGAGCAAGTTCTTCAGCTGCAACAACACCACCATTAGATGCTATGTATTGCCCAATCTGAAAATAAAATAAGCATAGTGGAACAATTATCAGGGAAAGAAAGATGCTAAGGGGGACAACAAACAACATAATCCAAGATCATAAATGACAATGTATATTTACATATACAGTAGCTTTAAAATAAAATTATAGACAAGAAAAAAGTCAAATGCAGAAGTAAAAACTTGAAAGATGACACAGAAACCCCATTTTTCTAATTAAGAAAAAAAAAGTAATTTTGACAAGGGGCAGAGAATACACTCAGAAAGGTAGGGGGGAGAAACCAGAGAAGCAAATAAATTATTTAAGGCAACGGACCACTGAATTCAGTCCTCAAATATTACCAACTTCCATCTCTCTTCTTCAATTCCTTGATTAGGATCACCATCTCCAAATACAAATGAGAAGACCTACGCAGAAACAATTTTTTTTTAAAAAAAAGTCCTTATTAGAATCAAGAAACAAACATGAAAGACAATGAGATTCATTTTCATCACACACCGATTCAATGAAGTTCATCTTGTCATCGTCAGTTTGTATCCTTCGTCTCCTATAGTAATATGGATCCCAGTACCTTACAAGAGGATAAAATTAAAGACATGTCACCAAAACTTTATCTCAAATAATCGTGTTTTCTCAATTGAATGCAACTTGACAAATCAATTATAGATGAAGATGACTATGGCTATGAGTTGAGAGGATTAATAATACATCTAATTTAATTTAAAGTTTGAATATTAGTAGTACAACTTTTCCCACCCTTCAGGGATAACACACATGGACATTGAAAAATATTAGGATTTTATAGCGTATTAGAATGCACTTTTAGAGTAGATGAGCTACCAAGCAAGAATGCATTAATAACTACATTGTATAATTGATTTTCTTTAATCAGAAAGTGAACACCTTTTTTTCTTTGGTATTACAGTAGCGGGCGTCATCAGACTTTGCCTGAAACTAAATCCCATCCTCCAGCGATCTTAAGGGCACACTCCCTACATCAATTTAGTGCATTTAGAATTGAACCCAATTTAACAAGGAGAGATGACACCCCCTCTTACCAACTAAGCTAAGCCCCTTGGGTGTAGGTGAACACATTTAATTGCATAGCTTCTGTATCAAAATTTAAACATGACAAGCCAACTAAAAATTTTTGAGAAGAAATGATGACAAAGATAGGCACTCAATTTATCTGCATTGCATAACAATAACCAGATGAAAAGATGGTAGAATCTCGTTTAAGGTAGTTTGAACATGAGTGAAGATGATCTGTAAAAACTCTATTGAGAAGAGTAGATCAGATGGAGAATAGTCCGATAGTTAGAAGTAGAGAGAGACCAAAGAAAATAACAGGTGAAACTATTAAGAAGGATTTAATAGTTAATAATTGATATATTAATTTCATTTATAATAGGCCACTGTGGCATTGTTTGATCTATGTAGCCAACCCCACCTAGTAAAAAAAGACTTTGTTGTTGTTGTTGCATAACAATAACTAGATATACATATTACAACCACACCAATTTCTTCATCCTATCTTCCTCTTTTTCCTTTTTTGCCCCTTCTGCAGGCATATGTACACTTAAGGAAGGTAGAATCGAAATATGTTTATTTTATTTAATTGCAGTCAACAGAAAATCATGCGGAACAAGAAGCAAATCCATTTAAACTGTTTTCTATAAAATACAATTCTTATGATCCAAACGAGGGGATCAATTAAACCTCCCATATTACCCCAGAATACAAATTTTAACATGGTGGTTTCCAACTTGCTCAACCAGTAAGTCAATCAGGCCTTTCATTGAGCAACGTGCCTTTGAAACACTCTCCAAGAATTTGGAAGTTGAGTAAATATTTACCAGAACAGGTCCACTGGATTGAGGTAGAAAGTGAATCCTGAATCATAAGTTCTACCTCCCCGTCTTCCACGACTATCCTCCTCACTGTAACCAAACCACATTGTTAATGCATAGAAAAGACAAAATAAATCAAAATGTATTATGTTTAAGTCTTTAAGAACTGGGACCAATATTGCATGGCATCAATTATCAAGCATTTTAAAGAATTCAAGATATAAAGTCCTCAAGTACCTCCTGCTAGAAACCAGAGCAATTATTGTAGTATAAACAAGAACAATGGATGCAATAAGTGCTGTCCCAAAAGAAACTCTTATCAAATATTCTCCTGTGGCCTGTCAAAGTCAATGTCATCATATAACATTTAAAACCAAAGCACGACATCAGCAACAATTAGTGGACAAGGTGACAATGTCCGATACCTTTGCCTTTTCAATTAAAGGTTCAGCTTTAATCCTAAATGACTTGGCTGCTAGCTTTGACCGAAAATCTTTTGGGAACACATACAGAATGTCGCCTTCCTCAGAAACCTGCAGATACCATCTTGGAAAAATTGTACTCGCGAAATCAAGAACTTAAAATAGGCCTAAATGAACAAGTGCATAGACAGTCTGATTCCAAACCATCCAACATCTGCCCAACGTCATAAGCTTTCAAATAGATACCTCTAAGAACCCATTGGTATCGGAAGCAAGAGCCTGCAGAGCCTTCTGAGCTTCATTCAACTTGAGACCAGCTCGGCTAGCCACATCCCCAACAGTCACCCTCCCTCCACATGCATCCACAGCATCCATCGTTCGCTTTCTCACATCAGATGGCAACTTATCGCTTTCCACAACGCCTCCTGGTCTAATCCCTTGATCCACATCAACAGTCGCTCTCGCAACGGGCACTAAAACCCTATAGTCCCAAACCCTTTTGGGAATTCCCCGGAAAATTGGCTTTTGCACAGTTGGGAAAAGGCTTGAGGGCTTAGCAAAGGTTGAAGATTTAAGGAAAATCTGAGAGTGACCGTAGAATCGAGAACTGGGTATCACAGTCAAGCATGTGGAAATGCTCGCCATTGGGTGCTTTTGGAAACTCGTTGCAATCTTCAAGTTATCGACATGGACGAAGTTTCTGTGCCACAAACTCAGAGCTACGAACTTTCGAAAAGCAAATAATAGAAGAAATAATGGGGTCCTGACTTCTGAGAAATTCAAGTGCCAGTTTGAAAATCTTTATGGTAGATGAGATTCCATGGTGCCCAGAGGGTGTGGGCGAAAGGAAGGCGGGAGGATGAGGCTAGTGTATTGACAAATCTGCCATAAAAAAGATATATCAAAAAGAGTAAATATTTGTACCAATAAAAAATTAAAATGTTATTATTTATTTATTTAAATAAAAAAATTAAATTAAATTAAATACATGTAATAATTTTATAAATTTTAATTTTTATAAATTTTAATTTACTCTTAGAGCAACTCAGGTGGAAGTTTTTAACTGCCATTATAGGTTGTTTATTTTGGACCACGTCAATAATAACATTAAAATAATTAAAAAATTTAAATACTGAATAATAGTGTTTAAATGAAAAATTTATTTTTTATTATATTTTTTTTATTATTTTTAATAATTATTATTAAAAATATTATGTAAAATAATTTGTAAAATTTTAAAATTATACTATTAAAATAAAAAAATTATTTAAAACAATGAACAATTGCTTAAACCAAATAAATGATGATTTGATGACCTACTAAAATATTGCACCGTTAGAGATGGCCTCAGTGAATCAATCATATAAAAAACAATGAAAGTTGAAGCCAATATTTAGCGAGATAGAGAGTTTTTATACTCTAATTTAAATAAATATTGAATCCGTAATATCACGAGCTAATGTTATGAATATTGCGTATAATTATTTTTTTAATTTATTTGTTGTCATTTTCATAATTCATTTTTGTTACTACAAGAATTATTATTGTATTTTTATTTCAAATTTTTCATTGTATATATTTTAAAAAAAATCATTTATCATTTTTTTTGTATTTTCTCATGCACGGACCAAAATAAGTTTGAAAAACATACAATGACTATCGAGTGTGATGGTAAATAATTAATGTTTTTAAAGTAAGAGTTGTAAGTTTGAATTTTATCATAATAAAATTTGACAAAAAAAATAATTTTATAATATTAATATTTCTATAAAAAATACTTTAAAAAATAAAAATAAAAATACTCGTGGACAAATAATTTTATTTGAGCTTGAGCCTAAATAAAAAGCCAAAATTAAGCATAGTATTTGACTTGACAGTTATATTGAGGTCAAAATAAAAATTTTAAAAGTTATTTCATTTTTTTTAAAGAGTATGACAAAAAAGTTGTTCTTACTGAAATTTGGCGGTCCCATAATTATTGCTCAGGTACATGAATTAATTTGTTAATTTCTTATTATAAAATAATATTACACGAATTAATTAATATTATTATTTAATGAATAGGTTGAGGGTAAATATGGAAGTATAATTTCGTCTTATGGAGAAGTCGGAACAGCATATGTAAATTATTGGTGTGCTAAAATAGCCACCTCCATAGATATTAGGGTTTCTAGATAGTACTGCTTTTCAACCAATGGTAAAAATAAATAAATAAAAATACACTGTAAATCCCATATTTTTTTATTAATTTTAAATTAAATCCTTATAAATTATTATTTTTTTAAATTTATCATCGTTACGGTTTAAAAATTTTTTAAATTAAATTCTTGCTATCAACTTTTATTACAACTCCATTAGTTTTGTGCCAACATGACAAATAGAATATTTAGGTGGCATTATAGAAAGTCTTGTTGGCAAATATTTGAACTGCTTTAATTCATGTTAAATTTTTTATAATGCCACGTAATTATTTTATTTATCACATCATTATCAAACTAATAAAGTTATAATAAAAGTTAACGACAGAAATTTATTTAAAATATTTTTAAATTATAAAGATGACAAATTAAGAAACAAAATTTAGGGACCTAATTTAAAATTAGTCCAAACTATAAAAACCTATAATGTATTTAAATTTATTTATTTTATTAAAGTAATTTTCTTTTAATGAATACTTGAAATTGTTTTTGTTAGATCAATACATAAAAAAGAAAATTCTACCAACAATGCACTAGATAATGTCACGTATTTATTTTTAAAAAAAATAATACTTTTAACAAAATTGACATGCGTAACAGCATTTTGTACAATCAAATATTCACTATATATAGATTATATTTGACAAAAATAATTAATAAATTAATTAAAAATTAAAAAAAAAATATAATTTATTAATTTTAATTTTTTTTCTCTTTTACTATGTGATTATTTTTTATCAGTATTTTAAGAATATAAATTTATTTACTTTTAAGAAGTGTCGATTGATTAATAGAAAAAAAATACACACAAAAAACTTGAAAATCAATAAATTGTGTCAAGGGTCATGAGTATAATAGTGTTGAAATTTTAATAAAATAACAAAAATAAAAAATAAATAAAATTATAAAAATTATAAGTTAATAACTATAAATTATTTAAAATAATGTATGATAGAACGCTATAAACTATTTAAATAAGTTCGTTTTACTAAATACCTCTAATTTGATCAAATAAATTTATAAGTTAATCAAATATTTTATAAATTAATTTATTAAACTTGTGAGAATAATTTTTATTAATTGTTTAAATTATAATATATATTAATTTTGTTTCAGTGTCACGGTGAAATTAACTTTGACATAACGGCGAGTGGTCTGTACTTAATCAGTTCATGTAATGATCTTTTAGATGAATATAGGGCCCGTTTGGTTCAGTGGAATGGATTTAAGTTGGAATAGAAAAAAGAAAGGAAGAGGAAATGGATAAAGGAATAGAAACATGTTTCTTTTGTTTGGTATATGATGAAAAAAAGAAAGGAATGGAAAATTAGAGTAATGAAAAAACCCAAATTACTCTTGATATAAAAAAAATATCATTTAAAAAAAAAATGATGTTCGCCTGCATTTGAACGCATACAACGTCTCTGTTACTCTTCTGCTTTGCAATCTCCGATCTGACCCATCATCGCATAACAATGTCCAAAGCGGCGGTGTCTCCCACCCCTCTTCTCGAGGATGAGCTTGACATCGTGATTCTGACAATCAGGAATCTGGATTTCTTGGAGATGTGGAGGCCATTCTTTCAACCTTATCACCTTATAATTGTGCAAGATGGTGACCCGTCCAAGACCATTAAGGTCCCTGAAGGCTTTGATTACGAGCTCTACAACCGCAACGATATCAATTGAATTCTGGGTCCTAAGGCTTCTTGCATTTCCTTCAAGGACTCGGCTTGTCGTTGCTTTGGATACATGGTATCCAAGAAGAAGTACATCTACACTATTGACGACAATTGCTTTGTTGCTAAAGACCCATCTGGCAAAGACATCAATGCGTTGCAGCAGCACATCAAGAACCTTCTAAGTCCTTCAACCCCATTTTTTTTCAGAAGTACATGACCATGGCGGTAGCGCCACCCATGGACTCGCCGAAGAGGAAAGCCGGGAGGTCCTTGTAGGGGTTGCTGCGGCAGACGTGGAGGAAGAAGGATAGGGAAGTGCCAGCGACCTTCTTCATGTCACCGAGGTAGCAACACAGGCCGTCAGAGCAGCCGTGTTCGAGGAGGTCGACGACGAAGATGGCATAGCCCCAAGTGGCGAAGTGGATGCAGATCTTCTGGAAGAGCCAGCCGGTGTCGGAGCCATAGCCATCGGTCATGAAGACAAGGCTTTGATAGGGGAGGAAGCTCTGGGTGAAGATGGATTTGGTGTTGCGCAACGGCACCCAGAAGAAGGATTTCGGGGATGGCGGGGACGTGGAGGATTTCGGGGATGGATTTGGCTTTGGGGGATGGGATTTCGGGCAACGGCACCTAAAAGAAGAAACACGAAAAAGAAGATGAGAATAAAGAAAAAAGAAAGTAACTCACGCATGCGGGGGTCAAATTGTCTTTGGGCTAAAAAAAATTGATGGAATATCGCAATACCATGTATAGGCGGAGGAATGATATTTCCGTTAAATAATGGAATTTGGCGTTCCACAGAATAGCCTTTCCATCAATCCAAACGCTGCAATCGCACATTCCAACTCCTTTTTCCTTTCTATTCAATCAAACCAAAAGTGCCCATAGTATTTATTAGAGGACCATGGAGAAAACCATTCTCTACGGCAGTGTTTCCAACAATAATTTGAAACTTTTTATCAAGGTCAACAAGAACTACAAAACACCGTAGTTTTGTGGACATGGATCCTCTGCCGTGCTCCCGCCATAGCGGGGCATGCAGTGGTTCAAAACTCAACGTAATTTTTGGATTGCGTCTTGATTTTTTTTTTCTTTAATTTAATTTTTTTCAAAAACTTATTTTAAAAAAAGAAAATAAAAATGAAAATAAAGTATAAAAAATAAAATAATTTTTTGAAAATAAGTTTTTGTTGAAAACTTTTAAATTTTATTTTTTATTTAAAATTTTAAATATTTTTTTTTAAATAATTTGTTGAAAAAATTTAAAATTTAGAAATATATTAAAATATATTTAAAAATAAAAAATACAAATTTTTATATTTTTAAGTTTATTTTCTCATTTTTTTTATATATTTTTAAATTTAATTTTAAATAATTTGGATTTTTTTATTTTTAATATATTTTTAAATTTTAATTTTTCAACAAATTATTTAAAAAAATTAAATAGAAAAATAAATTTAAAAATTTTATCTTTTTTATTTATTTTTTTTTAAAAATTTAAATAATTTTTAAAAAACAAATTAAATTTAAAAAATTCAAATCGTAGTCCAAAAGTTGCGTTTTATGTTTTTTTTTAATTTATTTTTTAAATTTAATTCTTTTTAAAAAATTATTTTTCTTTAAAAAAGTAAAATAAAAATAAAGTATAAAAATAAAATTATTTTTTTTATATAAATTTATTTTTTAAATTTAATTTGTTTTTAAAAAATTATTTTTCTTTAAAAAAATGAAAATAAAGGATAAAATTTTTAAATTTATTTTTCTATTTAATTTTTTAAAATAATTTTTTGAAAAATTAAAATTTTAAAATATATTAAAAATAAAAAATCCAAATTATTTAAAACTAAATTTTGAAAATAAATTTAAAAATATATAAAAAATGAGAAAATAAACTTAAAAATATAAAAATTTGTTGAAAATTTGGATTTTTCATTTTAAAATATATTTTAATATATTTCAAAATTTTAATTTTTTCAAAAAATTATTTAAAAAAAATTTATTTAAAATTTTAAATAAAAAATAAAATTTAAAAGTTTTCAACAAAAAATTATTTTCAAAAAATTATTTTATTTTTATACTTTATTTTCATTTTGATTTTTTAAAGAAAAATAATTTTTAAAATAATTTTTGGAAAGAATTAAATTTAAAAAATAATTTTACAAAAATAAATAAATTAAAAATTAAAACGCAGCTTAAAGACTGTATTTTGGAACCACCACACGCCCTACTGTTTCTATGTGTCAAAAGATACAGCAAAGATTCATATCCTAATTTTGTTGAAAATGAAAATAAATTAATTACAAATATTGGCCCACTATGTACGGGACAAATGAATCATCATCAAGCTACTTTCGGGTTAACACAATTGTAAATACCTAAATCTCTTAAATATATTATTTTAAGTTTAAATTAAAGTCATTTGTATAAAATAAATTTATTTAAAATTAATATATTTGTTTCAGATAATTTTAATTTAAAAAAAATTAATCTTTTGTCTATGGATATCATCTTTAGTACAAATTTTTAAGAGAACCTTTGCTACATAAATTCCTTTTTATTTTATGAAAATCTTAATTTAAAAAATTAAAATTCTCATATTTAATATAAATTTTAAAAAATTTATTCTTAAAAAATTAGAATATTTAAAAATAAAATTTTCATAAATTTTTCATAAAAAGAAGTGGAATTCTTAGTTTTCTATAAACATAAAAAAAAATTATAATATTAAAATATAATTATATTATTTATTAATAATATAATTATAATAATAAAAAAAAAAAATTCTTATTCTCTCTCTCGTCTCTTTTTTGTTTTTTTTTTTATCGTCTTTTACTTTCTCTCTCACTTTTTTTTATCTTATTTTCTTTTCTATAAAAATATACAAAAAAATTTAGAAAATTAAATATAACTAAATAAAAAATAAAATATTTTCAAAAAATATTATTTAAATTTTTTTAATAATTTTAAAAATTAATCAAATATATTTTATATATTTTTAAAAATTATAATTTTTATTAATTATATTTTAAAAAAATATTTCTAAAAATAAATTTTTTTACCATTTATCAAAAATCTCCTAAAATAAAAAGTATAACAGAGTAAAGGTAAATTAAGGGTACAGGGCATGAAGAACAACTGCATTCCTCTGGACTGTCTGGAACCGCATGAATGCTCGGTGGTTTCCTCCACCAACTACTTTGAACTTCGAAGGATAAAGGGAGCTAATTGCGGACAAAATTAGCGATGGTCTTACCAAAATTATCATATTCATATTATCATTTTCAAAGAAAAATTACATTAATTACGTTTTGAGAGGCAGTAAAGCTATAAATTTGTTAGAAAAATACTGTTTTTATTTCTGTATGGTCTTTCATTTTATTTTTAAAATATATACAAATTTTTTTAAAAATTAAAAAATTCGTTACAATTAAATTTATTTAAAATATTTTATTAATTATTCTATTATTTTTCTATTTATTTATATTTTTTATCAAAATATTTTCATATAATATTATATTATTATATTTCTATTTTTTCATTTCAAACAAGATGTAAGTGATAGTAGATTGCCGTTTTATTTTTTTAATTTTATAAAAAATAATGTTATTACTTGATTATTTTTAAATATATTTTAATAATTTAATATTATAAATATTATTTTTAATAAATATTAAGAGATGCATAAGTTCTTGGAAAAAAATACAAATATTAAAATATTTTTAAAGTATAAATATTTGTTTATATATTTTTTATATTTTGAAATTGAATTTTTGCATGAAGGCTTTGAAGAATATAATCTACATATCTACAAAGTTTCAGAATTTTTGAATAACATACAAATATTTTTTGAATTATTTCTTTCAAAATATCCAAAAAATTCAAAAACATAACTTTCTTACCCACCACTTCAAAAATTTTTGGAGGTATTTCTCGGATCTCTAATTGAATTATCATCATATAAGATTGAAAATAACAATAATTGTTTATATTTTTTAATGTTTGTACTCTCTTTTTTCTCCAAACAGATATATTTGGTATTTTTTAAAAATAATATTTATACTATTAAATTATTAAAATATATTTTTTTTTAAATCAAACAATAACATTGTTTTTAGTAGAAATAAAAAAAAAGGTAAAATCACCATCTAATTCCCTTGTATTTTTTTAATGAAAGAAATATAAATATAATAATATAACATTACATAAAAGTATTTTGGTAAAAAAATTATAAATAAATAATAAAATAATAAAATAACGAATAAATACATAATTTAATTTTTTAATTTATTATGTAATTATACTTTAATTCTTAAATTTAAATCATTGTACAGTTTAATTTTTAAATTTATCAAACGTCAAATAATTCAATCATTTCATTTTCTCTCACTACAAGAAACGCGAGTTTTAGCGACAGTTTTTAAGTGCACTTAACGACGGTTTTAACCATCGTTAAACCCATTCACGACGGTTTTAAAACCATCGTGGAACCCAAGTCCTAGCGACAGTTTTGGTTAACCGTGGGAATAATCGTAGTTAAACCTGGTTTAACGACGGTTTTAAAAACTGTGATTAAATTTGGTATAACGACGGTTTGTAACCACCGTTAAAAATAACGACGGTTAACTAATCGTTGTTAAATTAACTATTTTATTTAATTAAAAAAAGTAATTATTTTTAATTACATAAAATATTATATTCGGTGCTGTTGGGATTAAATTATTTTATTATTAAATATGATGTATAATAACAATTAATTTAAATTTATAATATTTAATTAATTTATTAATATATATTTTTATTTATTATGTAATAATTAAACACGATGAATTATTTAGTAAATTAAGAAATTATCTTTAAAATTAAATAATATTTAAATGGGAACTAAATATGTGTAAATAATTGAATTATAATGAATCAATATACAGGTAAAAAATATGTACAAAAAAATATTTATTAGTCGTGAATAAAATAAAATTGAATATACAAACTACAAGGACAAAATCATATGTCCGGATCCTGTGGAGGCTGATCACGCTGATGCCCACTACCACGGTCACTGGGGTCTTGAAAAATAAAATTTTTTTGTTAGAATTTTTAATGTTTTCAAAATAAACAAAATTATATCAATAATTTTTATGTATTAAAATATTACCATGGGCCCGGGACTATGAAGCCCTAAAATTTCTGGTGGCAGCTGACCCTGAAATTTTTGAAACAAGAACGCCATAGCAGCCTCCATCTATGCTTGCCGTGCTGTGAGCTCAGCGTCTCGTCGCTGCTGCTCGCCGTCCCGCTCATGCATAGCGGTCTTCAAGCGCTCCACTTCACTCTGTAAGTCGTGGTACGACGGCTCAGACTGGGAGCTCGACCCTGACGAACCACGACCGAAAACTTGAGTTAGGGAAACACCCAACCCAAATCCTCGAACGTGGCCGAAGTGCTCCTTAGTCCCAAGAGCTCTCGCAGCGAATCAGCCGTCGAGAGCTCTTGGGAAGAGCTGTCCTCCTGTTGGATCGAAGCAATTTTCTCCTAATAACAAAAAAATAATAATATTAAACATTAATTATCTCAATTAAATAATTATCCACGTACGGCAGAAGAAATTTTTATTACTTACCGCAACAGCCCGAGCTTTGTTGTTGATGTATGATCCGTCAGCTCTTTTATGAGCTGCCGTCCCATCACCACAAGTCACTGGAACGCCACGCTCAATCTCCTGAAATTTAAAGTAATTAATCAATTTATTATTATATATATGATAATCATCTCAACATTAAAAAAAAAGATATTTATAGTTATAAACTTACCATCTCTGCCTTTTTTCGCGCAAGGCTCTTCGATCCAGTGGTGTGTGACATTGTTAGTTGTCTTCTGTTCTGTTTATTCTTCGCAGCCACATCCTAATTATTCACATAGAAAAATTAATTAATCACAAAAAATTTTAAGTTAAATTTGATAAATATATGAACGTGTGACTTACCCTAGACTTCGCGTCAAGGCGATAGTCTATGAAAGTTGCCCACTGATCAGGTGGGATGCCGGTCGGGACTTCACTCCGCAGCTGATCTCTGGTCTTCGTACCGTCATACGCCAAGCGAAATAAATTGTACCGTGCGGCTCTCCATTTCAAGATGGCATAGCGTCAGAATGATTCGATCTTGAAGTTGATCAAGTTCATTAACGTTCAAAACTCTAGAACAAAGTTGTCGAAAAAATGAACATAACTCGATCAAAATGGCAGATACCGGCTTCGGAAGTGTCTTCCTTATGGCTAACGGTAACAGTTGTTCCATAAGGATATGACAGTCGTGACTTTTTAGACCGACAATCTTACGCTGTTTTACGTCAATACATCTGGAGATATTACTTGAATAACTATAAGGTACTGATACATTCTTAAGGATTTTGAGAAATACTTCCTTGTCTGCATTTGTCAATGTGAACACAGTAGGTGCATATTTACCATCATCATCTGGCCACAGCTCAGACCTCACACCTAGTTCCCTTAAGTCTTTTCGCGCATTTAAGTGATCCTTCGAACGGCCAGAGTCATTAAGTAAAGTGTAAATGATGTTGTCGCAGACATTTTTTTCAATATGCATGACGTCAAGATTATGACGTAGCATATTATTCATCCAATACGGAAGTTTGAAAAATATACTTTTCTTGCGCCATTGTTGAGTTCCAGCATTAACCGAACCCAGACCTCGGGAATGCCGTTGTTGAGTCCCAACATCAGCGTCCACATTTTTTCCGAACACAACTTCAAAATCATCGACTTGTCTTAAAATGTCAATGCCACTCA
This sequence comes from Gleditsia sinensis, assembly GCA_037074535.1. NCBI lineage: Eukaryota > Viridiplantae > Streptophyta > Magnoliopsida > Fabales > Fabaceae > Gleditsia > Gleditsia sinensis. Next base: position 63,841,393 of record CM073468.1, on the reverse strand, counting down.
GTTGTGGAGGAGGGTTTCGTCTTTCTTCTTTTCCGTCAAACCTATTGCGAGCCATCATAAATTTATGACCTGAAGATAGAAAGCGGCGGTGTCCCATAAAACACCACTTCCGACTGTGAGGGAGACGGACTGGAGTAGAGTCAAAGTTACAGTATGGACATGCTAATCCAGTATGAGTATTCCAGCCTGATAAATATCCAAGACCAGGAAAATCACTGATTGTCCACAAAAGAGCTGCATGCATATTGAACATTTTTTTGCTAAAGGCATCGTAGGTTTTAACACCTTCAACCCACAACTCCTTCAACTCTTCAATTAGTGGTTGTAAAAATACATCTATATCATTTCTTGGTGCTTTTCTCCTTGGAATTATCATTGACAACATGAATGAACTCTGTTTCATAGACATCCAAGGAGGAAGATTATACGGAATCAGCACAACTGGCCATATACTGTAACTGGTAGATAGGTTTCCGAATGGATTGAAACCATTCGTTGCAAGACCCAAACGAACATTTCTCGGATCTGATGCAAATTGAGGATTGAGAAGATCAAATCTCTTCCATGCCTCGAAATCCTTTGGGTGCCTCATGGCGCCGTCAGAAATTCTGTCTTGAGCATGCCATCTCATAGATTCAGCAGTTTTGGATGACATGAACAACCTCTGCAGTTTTGGCTTGACTGGAAAGTATCTTAGAATTTTATTAGGCACCTTCTTTCGCTTCTCCCCCTTCTGTTTCGGTTTCCACCTTGATGCAGAGCACTTTGTACAAGTTTCTCTATTTTCATGCTCACCCCAGTATAATATACAATCATTCTGACATGCTTGAATTTTTTTGTAGTTCAACCCCAACTTATTAATGACTTTTTTGGCCTCGTAAAATGAAGGCGAAATCTTGGCATCTGGAAATGCGTCGACAAGTAACTCAAGAACCATCGACATTGCTTTGTCGCTTAACCCGCACAAACACTTAATGTGATACAACTTCACCAAGAAAGACAATTTAAAATACTTTTCACACCCTTCGTAGAGTGGTTGTTGATCATCTTCCAGTAATTCAAAAAAATCTTTGACTATCATCCATCATTCCTGCTGACTGTGGAACTGGCATATCCACAGAATCGATGCTCTCATTTTCGGGGTGAATCCCGAATGCATCACGGACAATGTTCTGCACAGGGTCATCTCGAACTATGAGCTCGGAGACCTCAATTGGCATTATAGCATGTCCTACAGCAGGTTCTTCTGAGATCATTTCACCGTGCAAACTCCAGAAATGGTTTGACGATCAAGTGTTGACGTACAACCTCGATTAGTTGTCATTTATTGAATCTACATTTGGGGGCATGGGCATATTATTCTACCTTCTACTCCAGAGTTGGCATTTGCAAATTCCAAAAATCTGTTTAAACCATTAAGGTACTCTGTTGATTGTCGAGGTTTATTCATCCAAGATTTATCCATAGCTGAAACAATTTTGAAGAGGGTTAAAATGATTTACGTGTAAAAAATGTTTAACAAACTCGATTGTAGTTGACATTTAATGATAATTAGAGGAAATTAGCTGAAACAATTCTACATTCTACTCCATAGTTAGATAAAAAATATGCGTCACTTGTCCGCTATAAATAGCGAATCCTTATCCGAAAAAGATTAACAAATATAAATAAGAGAGTGATTATTAGAGGAAAAAGATACCTATTTGACTTTAACAAATGTATAATGTACGAAATTTAGAGATTTCTTTAGCAAAACTTGTCGCACCTTATTAAAGTGAGATAAATGATGTCACCGCCTTGCATAATATGAAATAAAACACTTGAAATAATATATCTACGAATTTAAGAACAAAAATTCTAACTTTTGAAACAGTGTCATTAATACAGCATTTTGATCATGTGCTGATTTTATTTGATTCTCCTAATGTCATCAATATAAAAGATGAGTTTCATGATCGAATCTATACGATTCTTAACTTTTTGGGAAGGTCAGTCACTAGCAGCAAGAAATAGAGTTATGAGTTTATGTCTGCCGCTAGGATTTCAATTATACTATTTTTAGGATAAATTTTCTAACGAACTATATAGGGAATTGAAGTTTCAATCCCTTATATGAAAGAGTAAAAGTAGTTGCCATATTCGTCGCCATATATTGAAGAATAATTCCACTCAATTACATTTAAGAGATTGTAACTTGCTTAACAGAGAATCTAGTATAAAAACATAGCGCACTAAAATTGACTGTATTTATATTTTTTTTTTTAAATTATGGTATATTATATTTGCTTTCAAATTTTAAAAACTACGTGTATTTTTAAATCAGTGTTTTATTTCTTTCAAACCAATTCCTAAAACTAATTCCATCTAATTTACTAACATTTATTACTTTGCCTCATCGATTGAACAAATATTTTAATATTTTACAAACAACTGGAATAAAAATTGACTATTACTAATTTATGTATATTATTTAAACACAAACTTTATCAATGTAATAACTATTTTTTATTCATTTACATCAATTTTAATTATATTTCTTAAACACAAAATAATTTATATTTAAATCAAACTTCACTATGATTTTATACTAAATTGATAATATTATATATATTTGTTAAAACATACGTATATTTTTAAAGTTGTGTCACAATTATACAAAATATTTTTTAATACTTTGTCTGTCTATTTATTAAAATTTATTATTTTACTTCAATTAATCTACTAAATTTATGCCATTATATATATTTGTTTTTATTTTTTAAAAATTACTTGTAATTTTTTTTCTTTACAAATACAATTTTTTAACTAAGTCGTTTTAATTATTTTTTCATATTATTCTATCAATACCGTTATTTTCTGTTTCTATAAAGTATTTCTAATATTAGATACAAATATTTTACTTAAAAAAGAATTAAGCTTAATAATTCAGTTTATTAAGAAAGACATTACGTCTTACATATTTTTTCGGACATGATATATTACAATGTTAAATATCATAAACATTGTAACAGTATAAAAATCTTAAGATTTACTCATCTATGTACATCACAATGATAAATATATTTTTACAATAAATATTAAATACAAAAAATATCTAATACTATCGCATTTTAACATACACTTATTTAAAATAAATAAAAATTACATTACATACCTTCAATATGACTACAAACAAAGAAGAGATAAAATTCGAAATCAAACTTGAAGTGTCGTCGCAAAATCTAAAAAAAAACATAAAAAATAATATAAGAAGTTATTTAAAACAAAAAACATAAAAAAAACCAAATGAAATTAAAAAATTAAAAAATTAAAAGACATACCTTCACAAAAATAAAAACTCAGCGCCAATACCCACAAATCACAAATAACACTCTCAAAAAATATTGCATGCGACAAAAGTGAATTTAAAATTGTTCGTAAGAGAAATGAAGTGGGGCAATGTATATATAGTAAGGCGCTGGATTTAGCGACGGTTTGAAAACCGTCGTTAAATGGGTTTAACGACGGTTATTATTAAAACCGTCGTTAAATTTTGCGATTCCCGAGTAACGATTGGAATTCTGAACGTTAGAAGGCTCCACGACGGTTATGCTTAAACCGTCGTTATGAAAAACCGTCGTTATATTCTTTTATTTAACGACGGTTATATAACCGCCCAAAATCAGATTTTAGCTACGGTTATTGGCGACCGTCGTTAAACCTCCGTCGCCATTCTCTGCGTTTTTTGTAGTGTCTACACTAACTGTTTGCTAATATGGCCTGTTAAGTACTCACATAACATATTAAATATCAATTAATCATATCACATCAGCACTTACTCAGTTTAAAAAGAGAGTAAATTCACATTTTAATCTCTGAATTTATTGAATTCCTACAATTTAATCCCTAAATTGAGGTCATTACACAATTTAGTTTTCGAATTTATCAAAAATTAAATAATTTAATCATTCTATTATTTTTGTTTTAATTGTTTGCTGATGTGACTTATTAAGTACTTACGTAACATGTTAAATGCTAATTAATTAGCATTGACTCATCTATAAAATTTTGAAATGAAATTATTCTCTAAACTTTATATAATAATATTTGTTTCAAGTTGTTGAACTAATTATTGTATTTATTTTACGAGACAATAAAAATTATAGAAGTATTCAAATTAAAAGGTATCGTAAATGTATTTACAATGCAATGTAAAATTTATTCACTTTATCAACTATTTAGCAATAGAGTAACAATACATTCCATAAATTAAAAAATATTTTTCTCTATCCCCAAAAGAAAAAAATGATATATCTCAAGTAAAAAGATTTGTAAAAAAATATCTTATTAAAATATATAACAATATTCAAACACAATTACGAGGGCTAACTAATGAATATTAACTAAAAATCTTTCAACATTAAAATACCTTGATTAAAACAAAAATTGTAAGAATTAGCACAACATTTAACAAAAAAGAATTAAAAACGTTGAAATCATAACCTCTTCTTATATTCAAAATGTGTAAAGTGTAAGCTAACCATCCGTAGTTGTTTATATAATAAATTTTAAAATATTTTTTTTTTATTTTTAGTCATCAAAAATTTATTAGAATAATTTCGTAGTAATAAAGTATTTTATGACATTGTAAGTTGACAGAAAATAAGATTTTTTATATGAGAAAGGAGAAAATAAAGTAAAAGATGAAATATTTTGATTTTTTTTAAAACTGAATAAACATTGATGTAATGAATTATATTACAAAAAGTTAATGTAAAAATAATAGAAGGATTAAGTTATTTAACTCTTGATAAATTAAGAAATTAAATTATATAATGACTTAATTCAAGGATTAAATTGTAAAGATTTAATAAATTTATGAAATAAATTATATATTTACTCTATTTTTTAAGTTGAGTTACGTTGATGTGACATGATTAATTGGTATTTAACGTATCGTATAAGCACTTAACGTACTACGTCAACAAGTAATTAGTATAAGAATAACAAAAATAGTAAATTGTATGACATTTGATAAATTTGAGAATTAAATTGTTCAATAAAAATTTAAGAATTAAATTATAATGATATAATAAATTTATGAACTAAATTATGTATTTACTAAAAAATAACTAATAAAATATTTTAAATAAAATTAGTTGTAACATATTTTTTTGTTTTAAATGATGTTTTTATATATTTTAAAAATAAAATATAGGATATTAAAAAGTATTTTTTCCTAAATTTTGTTATAGTTGTATCTTGTGTGATAAAGAGATTCAATATTTGAAAGAACATTTAATTAGAGGATTTTTTTTTTGGATAAAAAAAATTAAAGCAAGAGATAAAATCAGGGGATGCCACTCAAAGACTTTTAATAGGAATTTTAACCGTAGAAGTTAAGAGATAAAAGTGTTAGAATATATAAGATATGTATACTTTTTAAAATGAAGAAGATGATTACTGCACTATATTATCGTATGTATGTTATAAAATAGATTATCATATGCTTTTAATTATCTCTTTATCGTTAATTTATTTCTATTATCTTTAATTTATATTTTCTTATCTATCTGTCTATGTTTCAATTATTCCTTTTAACTTATCTTTTTTTATAATGTATAATTTCGCTTTTTTTAAGTATATTTCTAGTTGTAAATATACATTGCAAATTTTTTATTTTAATTATCTTTAGATTTGTCCTCATTTAAATTTATTTGTATTCCTTATTTTACCTATTTATGTTTTAATTATCTTTTCGATTTAAATTTATCTTTATTTAGTAATTGTATTATAATTTTTCTCTTTTTAAAATAATTTAATAAATATATTATTATTTATTTATATATTTTTCATTTATCTTCTTGTTAATAATTAAATAATGTACAATAAAAATAAAATACTAAATATTTACAATAACTTTATACTATCAGAAGTTCATTATCTTTATTTTGTATATATATCTATATTATAAACAAAAATTCATAACAAAATTTCAACACGAGATCAACTCTGGTTGGAAAGGTGATTGTCTGTGTAATACTATAAGGCATTCACAACAAACTGTTAAATTTCATCCCAAAATTTAGTGTGTATTAAAAATTTAACAAATTATTATTAAATGCATCAATAATAAAATTAAAATTTGTATCATTATTAAATTAAATATTGACATATAGTAAAATTGATTGATTATATTAATATTTTCAATATTATTTTATTATATGTCAATATTTGATATAGTATTAATGTAAATTTTAATTTTTCTGTCGGTGTATATACTAATAATTTAAACTTAATTTTTTTAAAAAATTTATATTTATTATTTAAGATAAACATTATTATAAACAATACATATCAAAATTCAATAATAAAAATTAATTTCATAAATTAAAATACCTTTATAATTTCATCTATATTTTTTAAACACTAATGATAGATATTCAATACTTCCAACAACTCTAATTTCGGTGTATCAGCGTTAATAATAATAATATTTTAAAAAGAATTAAAAGATTATATTTATCCGAAAAGAAATTTTTTTTAAAAAAACCTGATTAGGATTTTAGATAATTTTGTTTACGTAATTAATCTATTTTAAGATTGGATATTAAAATGGGGATAACCACAAACTAAATTTGAATAAAAACACAAACTAACTTGAACTAAACTTGGGCTCTTCACCCTCTTATATAAATCGTGCTCCGGGCAAATACAATACATCGATCAGACTCGCTCGCGCATTCCAGTTCCGCTGTGAATATTATGGCATCTCGATCCTCTTTCGTTGCTGTATGTTTTTGTTTTCTTGCCTTCGCCTTTCTTCGTGTTAGTGCCGTTGAAGTCTCTCACGATGGAAGGGCCATCAAAATCGATGGCGAACGCAGGTTGCTGATTTCTGGTGCAATTCATTACCCCAGAAGCACGCCTCAAGTAATATCATCTATTCTTTTGTTTTTTACTTTGTCATCTTCATCTTTTAAAAATATTAATGGTTGGATTTGATTTAGTCCCATTAATTTTTAAAATTTAACCAAATCGAATTAATTATAAAAAATTATATGACATTTACATCGGTTAATTTAGTTCAAGTTGAAAGAATTGAATCAAACCAAATCAGTTATCAAAAACTTGTTTGTTTTTTGTTTTAAAAAATTATTTTTTATTTTTAATTATTTTCAAAACAAAAAAAATTATTTGATAATTATTTCTTATTATTATTTCAGAAACAAATTTTGAAAATAAATTATTTTTAAAATAAAAAAATAATAACAAAAAAAAATTATTTTTATTTTTTATTTTTATTTTTAAAATAAAAAAATAACATCTATTTTTATTTTCAGAACACAAAAAATAAAAAAAAATATTTTAAAAATAGTTTATCAAACGAATTTTTTTATTTTTATTTTATAAAAAAAATTTTAAATATAATTTTCAAAAATAAAAATAAAATCAAACAAGTTTCAATATTTTTTTTTTGGCTTAATCGAAATATTATAAAAAAAAAACTTCCAACAACTTAGTTAAAACAAATTTCTATATACTAGAATTATTGACAGAAAAAATATAATAAATAAAATATTATATATATATATATATATATATAATTAATTCGATTTGATTCAATTAAAATTAATTTTTTTTAATAAAAAATTAATCTAAAACATTTATTATGAGTTTTTTAATATTTTAATTTGGTTCAATTTGTGTTTGATTTTGTACACCTTAGTAACTATTCAATGTTTATGAGTTTACTAACACTTTTTATCTATTTATATGATAGATGTGGCCGGATTTGATGAAAAAATCGAAAGAAGGAGGATTGGATGCAATTGAAACTTATGTTTTCTGGAATGCGCACGAGCCAGTTCGTCGTGAGTATGATTTTACGGGCAATAACGATCTTATCAGATTTCTCAAGACTATTCAAGAAGCAGGCCTTTATGCTGTACTTCGCATTGGTCCCTACGTTTGTGCCGAATGGAATTATGGGTCAATTTCACTTCACTTCCTTTTTCTTTAACTTTCAACGTGAATTCATTATGTTATTATTCTCAATTCTGTTTTTTGCCTTTATTCTTCAGAGGGATCCCCGTGTGGGTGCACAATTTGCCTGGGGTTGAAATGCGGACAGCAAATAAAGTTTTCATGGTAATTATTTCACCCTTTTTTTTTTCTTAATGTTACGATAATAACTTTTAAATTTTTTCAGAATAAAAATCTTAACTTTTATTTTTATTTTAAAATTAAATTTTGTAAATACTTGTTCTAAAAATAATAAAATAGAGTTATTTTTGGATATGTTTTTTATTTTATTTTAAAAATAGTTTTTTTTTTCAAAATAAAAAAATTCGTTTAAAATTTATTTTTTATTATTGTTTTAAAAATAAATTCTAAAAAATATTATTTTTAAAATAAAAAATATTTTCATTTTTTATTTTTATTTTTAGAACACACAAAAATATTATATTTTAAAAATAATTTATCAAACAAATTATTTTTATTTTTATTTTGTAGAATAATTTAAAAAAAATCATATTTTTAGAATATTTTATTAAACAGATTTTTTTATATTATAGAATAATATTTAAATATAATTTTTTAAAAAATCAATCAAATCCAAAGTTATTCTGACTGTATTTATATTTTGGATCTACAGAATGAAATGCAAAATTTCACTACTTTGATCGTTAATATGGTCAAGAAAGAGAAGCTCTTTGCGTCTCAAGGTGGTCCCATAATTATTGCTCAGGTAAGCAGCATTTCACAGATTAACCTGTCATTTTTTTTTTTTAATTTTTACAGAGAATTATAAAATAATATTATTTCATTAAACTGATTATTATTTATTTTTTAAATATTAATAGATCGAGAATGAATATGGAAATGTAATATCGTCTTACGGGGACGCCGGAAAAGTGTATATAAAATGGTGCGCCCAAATGGCCGAATCTTTCAACATAGGCGTACCTTGGATCATGTGCCAACAGAGCGATGCTCCTCAGCCAATGGTGAAAATATTAAATTTTATTTTAATAATTTTTTTATTTATTAATAATATTTAAATTATAATATATAATATAAGTAATTTTAAAAAATATTATTTTTATTATATATCACAATTTATTTATTGTTGATGAATAAAAATATTATTTTTTAATGATAATTAAATTAATTATTTTATATTTTATTATTAATTTTATTATTTTTAATTAATATGGTTTTGAATTGTTTTTGTTGTGTTAGATCAATACTTGCAATGGTTATTACTGTGACAAATTCCAACCCAATAATCCCAACAGTCCTAAGATGTGGACTGAAAACTGGGTAGGCTGGTGAGTGTTAATTAAACCACAATTTCCGAGTTCTGGTTTCGTGGTTATTAGTTTTGTTTTGTACGTAGTAAAAGTGTTTTTTTTTATGCGTGTTTTAAGGTTCAAGAACTGGGGCAGCCAAGATCCACATAGAACTGCTGAAGATGTTGCTTTTGGTGTAGCCAGATTTTACCAAACTGGAGGCAGCTTCCAAAACTATTACATGGTATTAATATTTAATTATATGATAAGAGACATGGGTCTTATTTTTATTTTTTTAATTTTAGGGGTTGTTTGATAATTATTGTTAAAAATAATTTTATATTTTCAATTTTCAATTTTTTTTTGAAAAAAAATTCGTCTATAAATTATTTTCTATTTTTATTTGAAAAATAAATTATTTTTTGCAAAAAATAAAAAAAAATTATTTTTATTTTTAAAACATTTAAAAGATAAAAAAATAATATGTTTTTCAAATAATTTATCAAATAACTTTTTTTTACTTTTATCTTGTAAAAAAATTTAAAATATAATTTTTAAAAACAATTTTTAAAAATAAAAATACAAAAACAAAATTAAAATCAAATAAATCTGTGAATTCTCTTTTTGATAAATTGTAAAACAAAAATAAATAAAAATTATTTGATAAACTATTTTAAAAATATATTATTTTTTATTTTTGGAGCGTTCTGAAAATAAAATAAAAATAAAAATAATTATACCTTCTTTTTTTGTTTTTTTGTTTTAAAAATAATGTATTTTTAAAATGAAAACAGAAAATAATTTTTAAATAAATTTTTATATTTTAAAATAAAAACTGTTATCAAATATGCCCGTGAATTTTTTTTAATATATATTAATTTGGTTTCAGTATCACGGCGGAACCAACTTCGGCAGAACAGCAGGGGGTCCATACATGACAACTTCCTATGATTACGACGCTCCTCTTGATGAATACGGTAATTCATAATTTCATTTAGTTTTGAATGAATACAACGCAACCTCGTTCTGATTTGTTTCAAATATTTATTCCCAGGCAACATTGCCCAGCCAAAATGGGGTCACCTGAAACAACTTCACGCGGTTTTGAAGTCGATGGAGAAAAACCTTGTCTACGGGAATGTTGCAGACAGCGATTTGGGAAATTCTGTCAAGGTAATTAATTAAGAATGCAGAATTACAAAAGATGGTTTTGTTGGAAATAAGAATGGTTCATCAGACTTAACGTTGATAAAATTGTAGGCCACCGTGTACGCGACGAATGAATCGTCAAGTTGCTTTTTGAGCAATGCCAACACTACCAGTGATGCCACAGTCGCATTTAGAGGAAAGACATTTACGGTTCCCGCTTGGTCTGTTAGCCTTCTCCCTGATTGTGAAAACGAAGAGTACAACACAGCAAAGGTAACCCCAAATTAGGGATCACCAAATAGCAAATAGTTGGGTCCAGTTAATGATTTAAACTCATCGAATTTTTAAATATTTTTAAAAGTTTAAATTAATTTAAATCAAATTATTAGAGTTCGATCAAGTTATGTCATATTAATCAAGTTAAATTTAAAAAATTTATTTTAAAAATTTTATCATTTATTCATGAGTTGGTATTTGATACATCGACGGTAGATAATTTTTTGTCCACCAACAATGTTCAGATCATACCACGTGTTAAAAATAATTTTAAAAAATTATTATTAATACGTGTCATAATTTGGACATTACTGGTGGACAAAATATTGTCTACAGTGAACCAAATTATTATTTTTTATTCATTTAAACTCAATTTTTTTAAAATATTTAGTTTATCTTAACTCTTTCGTTTGATTCAAATTTACTCAAAATAATTTTTTTAATTGAACCAGTGTTCATTCTTATCTTAAATAAATAATTTTATTGATTTATAATAAAATAATCAAATATTGGATGAATAGGTGAATGTCCAAACCTCTGTGATGTCAAAAATACCGAACAAAGCTGAAGAAGAGCCGAGTTCTTTGAAATGGGTGTGGAGACCTGAGAATATTAAGGACGCTCTGCGTGGGAAATCTCATTCCTCTGCAAATGCACTTTTCGATCAAAAAGAGGTTACTAACGATGCTACTGACTACCTTTGGTACATGACGAGGTAGTTGTTTAATTAATTTGTTTGTGTCTTTGCCTAGTTTTGTGTGTCTTTGTTGTGCTAACTTGGTCTTTTCTTGAACAAACAGTCTCCATCTTGGTAAAAAGGATCCAATTTGGAGCAATGATATGTCTCTCAGGATCAACGGCAGCGGCCATGTAATTCATGCATTTATCGATGGACATCATGCGGGTAAAGTATCGCATTCGAATATTCATACATTTGTTTAATAATTGTTTTTAAAATTAACTTTTTATTTTTAATTATTTTCAAAATAAAAAAATTTAATTTTTTATTTTTATTTTAGAAATAAATTCTGAAAATGATTTAAAAAAATAAAATAAAGGAGAATTATTTTTATCCTTATAACACTCAAAAAACAAAAAAAATATTTTCAAAATATTTTATTAAATAGAATTTTTTATTTATTTTGTAAAATAATTTTTAAACATAAAACAAGTTTGATTATGTTTTTATTTTTTATTTTTAAAAATTGTTTCTAAAATTTATGTTTAAAAATTATTTTACAAAACAAAAAAAAATGTTTGATAAATTATTTTTAAAAAGTATTATTTTTTGTTTTTTTATTTTAAAAAATAAAAATAACTTTTCTTTGTTTTTATTTTTTATTTTAAAAATATTTTATTTCTAAATTTTTTGAAATAATAATAAAAAATAATTTTTAAACAAATTTTTTTACTCTAAAAATAACTTAAAACAAAAAATTATTTTTAAAATAAAAAAAAAACATGTCCACAATTTTTAAAAATAAAAAAAATTAAACAAGGTCTATGATTCTTGTAATGAACAAAATTGAATGACATGATTTTTTATATATATATATAGGGTCCCATTGGGCCACATATGGCATCCACAATGATAAATTTGAGGTCAACATTAAGTTGAAGCATGGAAAGAATGTTATCAGCCTGCTCAGTGCCACTGTTGGACTTCAGGTATCACACTTTTTACTCACTCAATTAATTTTGCTCCAACTCTACTAATATTATGTCTATTTTATTTTGTTTTGCAATTGTGAACAGAACTACGGTCCTTTCTATGATACATGGCATTCTGGTCTCGTTGGGCCTATTGAGGTGATCGGTAGAAAAGGCAACGAGACAATCATCAAGAATCTATCCTCCCACAAATGGTCGTACAAGATTGGGTTGGATGGCTTCAGTAACAAACTATTCAGCGACGAATCACAATCCGCCACTCTTCAATGGGCATCCGAGCAAATGCCCACAAACAAGTCCTTCACTTGGTACAAGGTACTTTTGCAATACTGTCTAAAATTTATATTTGCCATTAGTCCAAATTTAAAACTAAGGTTTCATTTCATTTACAGAAAATTGATGGAATGAAAATTTAGTTTTTATTCTATTAATTTATTACGTTTGATTAGTAAAATTTTAATTTTTATGAAATGTAGATTACCTCCTATACTCGAGATGGTATTATCTCAAAAAAATTAATGAAAAAAAAATAAAATAAAATAAAAGACAAAAAAATTAGAATACTATTTTATTAATCAACTAATTATTAAAATTTGAAGTTAACATAAAGATATAAAAAAATTGTCACCATAATTATATTTAGTTTAAATTTTTATATTACTAATTATTTATTTAAAATATTTTTTGTTAAAATAATATTATTTTATTAATTTTAAAATATCTTTGTTTTTTTAATTCTATTTTTACATTATTTATGATAAATCAAATATAAGAAAATAACAAAAATTCTATTTTTTTTTATATTGTACCAAATATAATTTTTAATTATAACATTTTATTTTATTTCATTATATTTCCTTAATTTTCTACAAACCAAATGAAACCACTTTCAATGCTGTCTAAAATTTATATATGAGTGATAAATATATATGTTTTTGGCAGACCACTTTCAAAGCTCCTCTGGGGACAGATCCTGTGGTGGTGGATTTGCTTGGTATGGGCAAAGGTTTTGCTTGGGTGAATGGTCAGAATCTTGGTCGCTTCTGGCCAAGTTACAATGCAGAGGAGGACGGTTGCAGTGATGAACCCTGTGACTATCGCGGTGAATATGACGCCAAAAAATGTCTTTCTAATTGTGGGAAACCCTCACAAAGATGGTTAGTTTATTTAAATACAGATTATTATTAAATATACCAACCATAAAATTAATTTCTTTTTATTATTATTATATTAAATAATAATATGTGATAAAATTAGTTGCTGACTAAAGTTTTATTTAGATAACAAAACTTATAGTTTATTAAAATTTATCTATTAATATAAGTATTTTTATATTAAAAAATAGTGTTTGGATAAATTTAAATAAATAATTTATGAATTTTTAATAAATTAATTTTAACTTATTTTATAAACTAATTTTTTAAATTTATTGAAAAAAAAAATCTCTATGAAAACTCATTCACATAATCAAAAAATTATTTTATAAGTTAAAATTTTATCAAAATTATACCATTTACTTCTCTCTTTCTATCAACGTTATATCTAAATATTTTTTTAAAAATTAAATATTTAAATACTAAATAACTTAATTTAAATTTTTTTTTATATAAATATGTTTTACATAAAATTATATTTTATAAATATTTAAATAAATTGTATATTCCTAATACTAATTTTTGTGCAGGTACCATGTTCCTCGCTCCTTCCTGAAAGACGGTGTGAACACTTTGGTTTTGTTCGAGGAGATTGGGGGAAACCCATCCCAAGTGAATTTCCAAACAGTTACAGTTGGAACCGCTTGTGCAAATGCCTACGAGAACAAGACTCTGGAATTGTCCTGCCAAGGTCGTCCAATTTCTGCTATTAAGTTTGCCAGTTTTGGGAACCCACAAGGTGTGTGCGGTGCATTCTACGATGGCAGCTGCAAAAGTAAGACCGACGCTTTGTCAATTGTACAGAAGGTAAGCTCTTCGTGTTTAATTACGTTGTTGAAAAGACTAATTAGTAACAAACAATACGGATTAACTTAATCTAAATCTACCTGCAGGCATGCGTGGGCAAGGAAACATGCTCCATTGACGTTTCGGACAAGACATTTGGCCCGACAAATTGTGGAAATATTGTCAAGAGGCTTGCGGTGGAGGCCGTCTGCTAAAACAAACTTGGTTCTAATACTTATCGGATCCTTTCGTCTTCTGGTGTCGCAAAGGTTCTGCCTTTGAGTCCGAGTCTTCCAAAATTTGTTCATATGTCTTGAGTCGGAGTCTTTCATTTTGTTCAACAGTTGAGTCTTGAGTCAAAGTCTTTCAAATTGTTTATTTTGATTTTTTAATAAAAATTTCATTTTAATTTTTTTATTTTTTAAAATTATTATTTAATTTATTATTATAAAATAATTTTTTATTTATCAATTGTCTAAAATTTTATTTGACAAAATTAATTTATAAATTAATTTAAAATTTATAAATTAATTAAAAATTTATAAATTATATATTACTTAAAATAATTTATAATTTATAAATTTTCAATTAATTTAAATTATTTAAATAAATTAATTTATTAAATATTTTTAATTTGATCAAATAAATTTATAAATTAATTAAATAAATTATAAATTAATTTATTTATTTTATTAAATACACTTTAAATTGTAAGATGTTATAAAATTAATTTTTTTTAAAAAAAACTATTTTTACTATATAAATTTAAATATTAATAACTTCAAACTTTTAAACTCGATTATAGTACTCTTCGAAATGATATAATCAGAATTTAAATTTTTTATCATTTTTTAAAATTCAAGAAACTACTTACTATTATGATTAATTAATCTTAGGAAGAGAGCTTTATGTGCTTATTCTCACTCGGCATTGATTGGGATTAAAACAAAAGAAGTTGAATTAAGAAAGTTAAGCGTGAATGAATTCATGCATCACCACAAGTTTTTATCTTTGAGCTCTGAAGAAATTTCAAAAAAGCTCCGTAAACGAGTCTTCGGCTTCCCCTTCTTAAGTAAGGAATTAGTTTGATATTAATAGAATGAGATTTAACAAATTCTATTCTATCTAAATTAATATAAAACAAAACAAATAAAGTTTCTCAAAATTATTAAGTTTAATTTATTGAAGTGTTTTTATTTAATATCCGGTATTATCAAAATTCAAAATGATTATTCATCCTTAAATAGTAGAATTTTTTTCTTAAAAAGGTAAAATAAAATATTTTTAATTATTTTATTTACCAAAGTAATCTCGAGTGCTTGACGATAAAAAAAAAAGCTAAAAATTTAAGAAGTGTTTAGTAGGAAAAATTTGTTTAGATTTTTAAAAAATTAAACTTGAAAAAAATTAAATTCTCATATTTAATTTTAAAATTTTAAAACAGAATTTTTAAAAAATATAGAGCTTGTTTGATTCTATTTTTATTTTTTTGTTTTTAAAACTGTTTTTGAAAATTATGTTTAAAAGTTGTTCTGTAGAACAAAAGTAAAAAAAATCCGTTTGATAAACTGTTTTGAAAACATGTTGTTTTTTACTTTTTTTTGTTTTTGAAAACAAAAACTGAAAACAAAAATAACTTTTCATTGTATCTGTTTTTCTGTTTTAAAAACAACTTGTTTTCAAAACTTGTTTCCGAAACAATAATAAAAAACAGTTATCAAACGAGTTTTTTTGTTTTGAAAACAACTGAAAATAGAAAACAGTTTTTAAAACAAGAAAACAAACAGACCCATAAATTTTTGAGAATAATTTTTTAACAGATTCTTACCAAAAAAATTTCATGTAAAGAAGTCGAAATCTAAATTTCTCATTTTTAAAAAAATATTATAATTTTTAAAGAAATTTTATTATAATCAAACGTAATAATAAAAAAATTTTAAATACATATTTAAAGTTAACTAAATATATTTTATATATTTTTAGTACTTATTATTTTTAAAATACATATTTTTCAAAAAATATAATTCTTAAAAGTAAAAAATTTTATTACATACCAAGTGCTCCCTTGAATGGTAATTTTTTGTTGGAAGGCTAGGAAATGGCACAGTTTTCACCTGATGGAGTTCTACTCCGAATTAAATTAGGATTAGTTTCAGCAAACTATATCCAAAGGCATCCTCATTCTGCTGGCTACACAAACCCTTTCAATTACCTACATTCTTCGTTCAACCTTTGCTTTTCAATCTAGCAAATCCAAAATACCATCTTCACGTACGAAGCAACCCTGTTTTCGAATGGGTTTTTGTTGCAGAATATCAAATTCTCTCCATTACTGGCTAATTCAGAACCCCAAGATTCTAGTTTTTCAGTGCCTCGTTTTAGCAAGTGTAGGCCAACAGATAACGGTACCGGTTCTGGTGCCCAAAAGAGGAGAAAGGTGGAGACAATTGAAACGAGTAAACCCCATTTTAGTATTGTCAAAGGGAATTCGAAGGATAATAGGAAATGTAACGCTCCCAATTACATTATGTAAAATAAATATTTTTTTTAAATTTATTTCCGCAATCAGATATTCTCTATAAAGATGCATAATTTCATTCTTTATTATGGAAATAGATATATATATGATTTCTCATGTATACATAATATACAGACTAAATCTATAAACATCATAGTACAGCAAAAACGTGGATCCTGCCTGTAGCGTTTAGAGCACTCTAGAATACAAACACATTGTAATTCAAAGACCGTGAGTCTTGGAAGTAACGTAAACTCACCCAGAGAATATATCACATATTTACCGAATCAGACTCTGATATTCTTATCTGAAAAATATAAAAATATCGTGTAGTGAGTTTGACAACTCAGTGAGCAAATAATTCCTCTTATGACCTCTTAGGTCAGCATATGGATGTACTTATATTTTAAAATGTGTCACATAGAAAATACAGTTCAGAAGTACATTCATATGAGACCCGTATTTCAAATATACTCAAATCAAAATATATTCAGATATCCAAAACCATATGCACCATGGTATGATTATTAAACAAATGTTGTTATTCTCAGTTGTATAAGCTATAATAAATATTATGATTTAGAGATAAAATCATCAATTTAATGCTCTTGCCTCATTCGGCAATCTGGTCAATGCAATAGAAATATAACTTATTTGCTATACGTATAGTGACCTCGACCACAGTCACAATAAGTGACCAGGGAATGTGAGTACATCACCCTCTTGCCTCCCATATTACCACTAGGGGTGAGCATAACCCGAGCAACCCGATTGAACCCGTTTGAATCCGATAAAAAAATTGTATTTCGAGTGAAGTGAATCGGGTTAACAGATTCAAATGGATGAGATTTTTTTAAAATTTCGGGTTCATCGATTCGGGTCGATTTAGAGTTTTTTGGACCCGAACTAACCCGACCCGACCGATACATTAAATAAAACACCTATAAAATTTGATAATGTCGCAACTGTTGGCTGAGCGGTGTGAGCACTTTACTTGATCTTGCTGACATGGGTTCGAGTCCAATGGAGGCATCTAAGCTTCAGCCCCTTTTTTTCACATTTTTTGCACATAGAAAAGGCAAAATGACATCGTTCTCCTCTAAGTATATAAGTTTCCCACATCCTGAAAATGTGAAACCCTACATCTTCGCCTCTCGCCTCACGCCTCCTATTCTAGCCGTCCACCATCCTCAACTTGTCATGTCCCCAAATCGTCGCCCAATTTTTGACTTTTAGATCCAGAGAGTAGAGAGTCAAAGGCATTAGATCCTTGGTCTCCACCATGACTCCGCGAGATGTGAGTGACTCCTCACAAGTCACAAACCGTCGAACCCTCGATCTCCACTGTGTTTGTGAAGAAGAAGCCAAGCCAGCAACCTTCATCGTCTGCCTCGACCTCAATCGCGAGTTACTACTCGCAAACCCTCGAATCCTCGACCTCCACAGCAAAGAAAGCAAGAAGTCACGCCGAAAAACTTACAGATCCAAAATTTATAGATCCATAGCTTCTTCATTACAAAGCTTTTGGCCTCCACTCCACCATCGTTTTCGCGATTTCAAAATCAGATACGTGCACAATGCTTAGTTTGTTGTATAGAAATTTAATCTACTAGGTTTATAAATTTTAAATCAATAAAAAAATTTGTCTTGTTAATTATTTCACTTATGAATGATTCTGCATCTTATGAAAGCTTGTTCTTTATGCTTCGACGGATGCATTGTTTGAAAGCTTGTTCTTTTTGATTCGATGGATTGCTCGGGTGGTTGCCAACCTGACCGAGATAATCTTCAACTGAGTGAACCCGACTTGATCGGTTCAGCCAAAATCACGGTCAAATTCGGGTGGATATTTTGCAACCCGACCATTATACGGTCGAATTGAAAATTTAGTCAAATCCGACCCTACTCGACCGATGCTCACCCCTAATTACCATTGTCACCCGGTTGGAGCGGCCCTCTCTCGGCTCACTCAGGCTAATAGAGCGTCCCCTATTCGGTACCGTCACAAGCCATATAACCAGCTGATATTCATCAATACATATAAATACATGTAAAATTATTAAGCAACTCGCCATGAGCTTTACGCTTGCCATTCAATCTCATTTATAATATGACATGCATCATTTTCACAAGTATATAGCTTTCAAATCAATGCATCGTGTACATAATATTCATTTTATAAAATAATGATAAATACATTTAGAACCACATATTCAATGAGTTCCAAAATTCGTTTCAAAAACCATATTCTTCTTGAACTATGTGCCAATTCGTAAGTAAAATAAACATTTTAACACATTTCAGATATTTATGATAGCATAAATAATTGTAAACAGAAACAATTATATATTTATAGTTCAAGAAGAACACGGGGTAAATTATAGAAAGAAGTATCTACTCACATGGTAGGGCTACTGATTAGACAGCCCTGGAATGTACTTTTTCAAGCCGAATTTGACCAATTAGACCTTAAAAATGTGTCCGGAGGGTTCAAAGACTTAGAAAATGACTGCATGAGTTTGGTCACTATTCACCGCCAGAAAATACTATTCAGTTACCGTAAATCACTATTCACAACAAATAAAAAAGTTGTTAGATAACTGAAAAATTTCATATCCTAATGTTTAACTAACTATTGAATCCATCTACGGTGTTAAAATTTTAATTAGAAATCTCTAAATAAGAGTTTCAGAATTTACTTTTTTATGATATTTTCTACTTCAAATTTTTGGCGATTCAACGGCTGATTTGAAAAATTGATTAGTCAAAACCGTAGTATTCTTCGTTCTGAATTCAGTAACACCCTTAGTTTTGATATCGGAAGCCAATAGACACTTTAAATTTAAAGAAAAAATTAAAAATTACTATTCACTCACTATTCATCTTCTCCATTTTTTTTTTGAAATTTGCAAAAGTGTCGTCTCCTTTCTACGTTCTCTTCCCATTATATTTATTTATTTATTTATAATAATAATTATTATTTAATAATTGAATAATAGGATTTTTTTTATATAAATTCTGTTTTTTATCTTAAAATATCTCAAAAATTTCTAAAAATTTACATTCTTATATGCTTTTAGTTAAATTCTTAAATCATGATTTTTTTTATTAAAATCGTAATAAACAAATTATTAAATAAATATCTTTATACATAATAAAAGAAAAAATATTTATAAAAATACAACAATAATTTATTAAATGCCAATATAATTATTTTAAGTAAAATAATAATTATTTTAATTAAAAATATACTTATTTTTAATAGAACATAATCTTTTTTAAATAAATAAAAATATATTTATTTATAATAAAATATTATTAATAAAAAATAAAAATTATGAAATATTACAAGAAAGGCTCAAAAATTTGTTCAGAAGAGAAGAATCAGAGAGAGATGGATTGAGATATGAGGTTACGTACAATGTTGGGTTCTTTTGAAGAGGCTGACGAAACACCCAGATGGAAAGGCTTTCAAAGAGCTAACGTATTCCAATGGTTTTGGAGATTCTTAGTCAATGGAATTGGAGATTATTGAGTCCAAATTGATTAAGGGAATATATTTTAAAATTTTATTTAATAAAAATAATTTATAAATTAATTTAAATTTTATAAAATTTTAATTAGTTTAAATTATTAAAATAAATTTATTTATCAAACTCTTTTAATTTAATTAAAAAAATTTATAAATTAATTAAATAAATTATAAATTAATTTATTTATCTTATTAAATATATTTTAAAATTGATGAATTTGACGTTAATGTCAGGTTTATGTTCTCTCTTTTTTTTTGTATAAAAATAATAATAAAATAAAAAGACACTCTCAATAGTACCGATTGGCATGTTGGAGCTGTTAATAGAGACTAATCTAAAAAATTATTACACAGACTTAAATTGTAATTAATTTTATTCAAATCATAACTATTCAACTAATTTTTAGACGTATATTATAAAGAGAAATGTCTCTTTAGAGAGAATTTAATATACAATATTATTAAACGAAACTTTAATGGTTTTAAAAGAAATCAAATTTATATTTATAAGAAGATAAATGAACTCTAAATCTTTGATTATTTGTGTGAATTCGCATTGGCACAGCAACTAAGTTTCTTTAAACTCCCGTTTGTTACACGGAATTCAACTATCTATCAAGTCACAATATTTGGTTGACAAACACGGAATAAGTTAGAATTAAGGGAAGTAATATCCATTATCTCTCAGAAGCAAGAAAAAATAAAGGAAAGCGTAAAAAAATGTGGGAAGACGTGAAATATCATTTAAAAAATTGAAAATATCTTTTTTTTTTAGATTTTTCCTACTACTTTTTTCTATTTTTTATTGGGGTCCTGTTAATTTTTTTTAGCTAAATTATATTAAATAAAAAATAATATTTAAATTATTTCTCAATTTTATTAATATTTTTAATAAAAATATATTATTAATTATTTTTGTATTTATAATATTTTTAAATAATTTTTTTAAAAATAATATTATTTTACTATTTTTATATTTTAAAAATATTTTTATCTTTTTATCAATTTTTTATTCTATTTTTTTTATTGTGTATCATACATAATTTTTTTTAATATTTTATTTTATTTTTAATTCTCTTTTTTTTTTTATCACTAATCAAACGAACCGTAATATAATGCTAAATTCTCCCTACATCACAGGGATTTACAGAATGGCACAAAAGTTTAGAAGGGAATTTGAGGAGAGGTGGAAATCTTTGAAAGAAAGATGGAATAGTGAGAATGGAGGAGAAAACAAGGGCAAGAAAGTTTTTATGGGAAACAACGTCCAAAAGTTCCTCCTTAGTCACAGCATAGTCAGGTGACCCACAAGTTAGAGCCTTTAAAAAAGTCAAAACGATTGTATCAAGAGCGGGACAGAAAACGACAGAATATTAATATGCTTTAGAAAATTTGGAGACTAAAAATGAAATTAACATACAAAATTAAATATTAAATTATTAATTTATTTTTATTTTTAATTAATTTTCATGAATGAGGAAAGACAATTTAAGCGAAATAAGATAATAACATGCATTTCTTTTCTTTTTTCTAACCAAATGGCAATATCTTATTCAAAATAAAGCTTGCAATAATTATAGAAATTTTAGGTCAAATAACAAATAGTTAATGTCTATAATTTTTCATCGATTCAAAAAGTAAATAAAAGTTTGATCTTTAAGATAAAAAATTGTCACTATCATAAATATTGTAGTAAGATAATTATTTTTATTTATTTATTAAATTAAATTAAAAAGTTTTAAAATATCATTATATATTTAAATTAAAATAAAGAAAAAAACTATTAAAAAAAATCTTTTCTACTTCTCTATTTTACTGTAAAGAAAGATACAGCGCTAAAGAAAAAGTCAGAAAATGTCATGCAAAATTTCCTAAGTTTGTGCAAGTAAATAAATATATCTCTTAAAAAAATTATTATTAGGCCTTCTTTTCCTTTATACTTTTAAATGGTATCACTGCGATGAAAAAAAAAATTTGAAATGAAAGGAACTCAAATTACAAATTGTGCTGGGAATCCTGGGATTGGTAAAAGGTTTATCTTCAAAAAAGGAAAAAAAAAAACAAACTGAAAAGACACGTAGCCACATTCTAGAGGAAATATTTTAGTGAAAAAAAAAAGTAGAGATCGAAGAATATAGTGGATTAGATTTGTGAAATGAGTATTTCAAAGGATATTAGGTTAGTGTTCGTTTGCAAAAGAAAAAAGAAAAAGAAAAATAATAAAAATTGAATAAAATAAAATTTTATTGTTAAAATTTTATTTAGTATGATATGTAATAAAATATAATTTTTTTTATTTTTTTTATATCTAATATACCTTAAATAATATAATAATAAAAAATTGATAAGAAAACAAAAATATCTTTAAAAAAAATTATTAAAATAATTTTTTTTATAAAAAATTATTTTTTTAAAAAAAATAAATAATAATATAAAAATTTAAACTAAATTTTATTTTAAATATTAATAATATTAACAAATAGTTCAAAAATTATTTATTTTATTTTATTTATCAATAATAAACAAAATATTTAAATTTTTTTATTTCATTTTTTTAAAAGTAAATCACTTTTTCATATAAAAAGAGATGTACATTTTATAAAAAATAATTTTTATCAATTAAACATAATTAACTGATTAAATAAAATTTAAATTTTTGTTCCATCAATTTAATTTGGTATATCAAACGGTTAATTTTATTTTTAAAGAGTATAGATATATTTGTGTCATTAAAAATATACAAGATTTTGCACCACAAAAATAAAAATATAAAAGATTATAAAGCAAATAAAAAAATTATATATATATATATATATATATATATATATATATATATATATATATATATTAAAAAAACCCTTGGATTGAGGTGGGGATGGGGTGAAAGAAATTGAGGAGGGGGGGGGGGGATAAGAATGTCGAAGGCGACAGAGAGAGAAAGGAATCAGAAATTGGATTGAAAAGAAGATGTCGGTCAAAAGAAAAGAAAAGCGGTTGGCATCCAACCAAATTTGAGGTTTCTTTCGTTGACATAAATAAATATTAGATATTATAGTTGGTTCGTTAAAACTTATGTTTTGTATTAATTTTTTTTAAATATTTACTTTAATTAATTATATTAATATTGATTTAATGAATTTATTTTTTAAAAATTAAATTTTTATTTATTTATGAGAAAAACTACACAGGACCACGTTCCACTTGTTATGAAACTTATATAATAATGCCATTTCAACATAGTTCCTATAAAAAAATCACATTAATTAATACATGACTGGCATGTAAATTGATTAAAATTATTATTTTATTTTTAAGACATTTTTCATTAAATAATTTAACTTGAATTTCAGAGAGTGTTTGGTAGATTTCATTTTAAATTTATAAGAATATTAATTTGGGAATACAAGATTTATGTATTTAATATCCAAATTTAAAACATCATTTTTAGGAAATTTCAGTTCTTTGAAAAAATATTTTTAAGATAGATTCCCATAAAATGAATTTTATATAGAGAGTGGGAATTGAAAATTTTCATAGAGGTGAAAATGTTTTTATAAAATAAAATAATAATTATATCTTTCATTATTTTTTTAAATATTTATTTTATCTAAAGTAAAGTACCTTTGGTATAGGAAAATTACATATATTTTTCATTTTATTTTATTTAAAAAAATAGAAAAAGAGTATTTTTGAAAATATATTAAAATTTTAGCAAATTTAATTATAACCAAATATATAAATAGATAATTTACAAAAAATATTATTTAAAAATTTTCAATAATTATTATTTTCATCAGTTACATATTCGAGGAACAAAAAATTTTTACTTCTCAGTAAACGATGTCTCATAGTTTATTGAAAATTTTATAACAAAACCATCGCCTTTTTAAGTTAATTTATAAATTTATTTAATTAAATTAAAAATATTTAATAAATAAATATATTTGAATAATTTAAATTAATTAAAAATTTATAAATTATTTATTATTTGAATTAGTGTATAATTTATAAAATTTAAATTAATTTATAAATTATTTTTTTAAAATATAATCATATTTAAAATTTTAAAGAAGCAACTGGTTGCAACTCCATCTATTAAAATTGTTAACTGCTACCTAATTGATAACAAAGAAATGCCCTAAAATTTATTTATTTTAAGAATTTTGTTTACAAAATTACATTTCAAGTATAATAAATTCGATTAAAGTTTTTTTAAATACTAATTGATAGAAAATCAATTTATTTGCTTGATATGTATGAAAGCATTAGACTTTATTGTATATTTTTATTTAGTGGTATAAAATATAATTATCCTTTAGTGTCCAAACATTTTTTTCATAAAAATTTTTAAACTATATTTAATTTTTTAATCTTTTAAATTATAGTTTAAACTTCAGAAAAATATTATATTTAATCTAATAAAATTTCAAAGTGCAACATTTTGCAAGAAAATATTGCAAAGTTAATATCAAATAAGGGTGAGAAAAAAAATTATAAATGTGCCTATTGAAAATTGCTTAAATGTCTCATCACTATATCACATTTAAATAATTTTAGAACTTACCTTATTTCAATAACAAAGAGCATCACAATTTTTTTTTATAATTTGATATTAATTAAATTAACATGTCAGAAATTTTATAGGATTGTCATGATTTGTATTGGTGTTCTTGCATTGGATTCGATGATAAATTTTGAGCTCGAATTTCTAAATTAGAAAAGAAAAATTGTAATATTTAACTATTTCTAATAAAAAAATCATAGTGGGGGCATAAAGATAAATTTCAATATTAATTATACATAAGTTCTAAAGTAATTTACTTACGTGTCGTTTGGTAGCCGGAATAAATTCGATGGAATGGGAATCCTTAATCCATTCCATCAAATTTTCCGTTTGTTTGGCAGAATCAACCGTTGCAGGGAATCCGTATTACCTTTTGAGTGGGAGAACACACTCCTTCTGAAAAATGAAGGAATCCACGTGAAAAGAATGGAATGGTGTATGAAAATATAAATTTACCCTGAAAAACAAAAAATGATAAAATGGCTGGGAGTTTGTCTGTGCGCGCCTCTATATATATATATATGAAAAATGAAAAATTGGTTAAAAAAATTAAATATTTAAATTGATATATATATATATATATATATATATATATATATATATATATATATATATATATATATATGAAAAATGAAAAATTGGTTAAAAAAATTAAATATTTAAATTGGGACGGTGTAACATATTGTGAGTTTAACTTTTTATTTTTATTTTTAATTTAAAAATAAAATTATTTATTGATCTAAATTATTAAAAAAATTAAATTCACTTTCTAATTTTTTAATTTATATTATTTTTAAATAAATTTTAAATCAAAATAATATTATTTTAATATTTTTATATTTTAATGGTATTTTTGTCTTTTTGTCAGTTTTCTATTCTATTCTATTCTATTGCGTACCAAACGTACTTTTTTTTTTCAGCATTCCATTCTATTCCATTTCATTCCATTCTATTTTCAATTCTCCTTTCCATTCTTTTCTTTGCCACCAACCAAACGACACCTTAGACTTGAAGCCTGACTTGAGTTCAATAAAATATTATTTATTTATTTCAAATTTTTTGTAAAAAAAAATAACAAAAGAAATAAATTTAAGATTTTTAAAAAATGATTTACAACATAATATATACTTTTAAATTTAAACACAAATCTTTTTAAAATTATTAAATTATATATTTTTAAAACTAATTAATTTTTTTGTATATATAATTAAATTTTTTTAAAACATAAGTTATTCGAACTGGATGAGTTAATATATTTGTCAAATTAAAGTCAAAGCTCAACTTAATTTTTATTCAAGGCTAGGTTAAAAGGATTAAATTTTCAATTTTGAAACTCAAACTTTCTTTTTTTTTTTTGGTTAGAATAAATTTGCACTATTTTAATTTAAAAAAATTAAAAGAAATAATTTTTTTTTGTACAAGTATCAAGTAGGTGAACCGAATTTTCTATTGAAGATTAATTCTTTTAAGACGTAGAGATCACTTAAGTAAATTTTGACACTTTCAATAAAATTTTTTTTATACACACAATTTGATATCTAATTTGGGATAGCATGTTTGAGGGATCCAGCCATCTATCAACTATGTCAGGCTTTGTTGGTAAAAGAAATATTTTTAATTATACTGTAAGAGTATAATTTAAGTTTTCAATTTTGAAACTTAATTTTTTTCTTTTATTTTTGGATTAGGCTTGATTGAGCTAGATAACTTATTCTGTACATAAGGAAGTTTAGCCATCATTATAAAAATCTTCAAATTGCACTATTTTGATTTTAAAAAATAATATTAAAAGCTATATTTTTAATTATATTATAAGAGTATTTTTAAATCAATTTATATATTAATTAAGGCTAATTTTTTTAAAATAAATTTAATTTTAAAATTTTAATCTAAATCATTAAAATAAAGAGCGTACCTTTTTTACCATCAAATCAATTCGTAATTAAAACGAAATTTTAATTTATTCCATCCTAGTTGCAACTTGCATCATTGCAAATTTGATTTAGAAAAACGTTAAAACAAAATTACTCTTTTTTTTTTTTGGGTAAATAAATTTTTTGTCGCACCAATGCCCCTTGATTATTTCAAGCCCCCACTGTAAACTCATTGAAATAAATAAATAAATAACAAGAGCTCCCAACCCACATGATGATAGCCAGCCACTGGCCACGCCTTTTACAGACGGACACGTCCTTCCACTGAGAGGACCATCTTAGCCAACCTCAATCCTTCAGGCCTCAACCATGAGGCGGTTGTAGCCGCTGAGTCCTTGTGTAGGGGTCCACAGTTCTTTCTGGCTTTGGCACTATAAATATGGCCTCCTTTTCGGATTTCTCGCTTCATTATTTGTTTCAATATTTGCTTTCTTTGTATCTGTAGCAGTTCCTACACGCAATCTCTGCGGAGACCAATCCCAGAAGAAAAAAACCTCAAACCCTTTTCGTAAATTCCCACCTTTAATTCTACTAAATTTCCGATTTTGATTTTTGTTTGCAATTTATCTTTTTGGATCTTGATTGAGTTTGATCACGCCTTCAGATTGGTGTTTTTTATTTTAGCAGCTGTGATTTTTTTCTGCGATTTGAAATCCGTTGCTGTTAGGTGTAGGGTTTCTTTGATTCGGTATGGCGATTGGATATTGATCTGGAACTAGGTGCCATATGTGAAAATTCCTGGGATTTGGATGGGTTTTAGAACTCTGTTTATTACTTACCACTTGTGGG
Source organism: Gleditsia sinensis (assembly GCA_037074535.1). Taxonomy (NCBI): domain Eukaryota; kingdom Viridiplantae; phylum Streptophyta; class Magnoliopsida; order Fabales; family Fabaceae; genus Gleditsia; species Gleditsia sinensis. The sequence continues at coordinate 63,813,745 of CM073468.1, read as the reverse complement.
GTACCTTTTCGTTTCATCACCATTTTCTAGATCCGTTAGCGGTTTGATGTTTATTTTGCGATTGGGCGGAAAACAATTGCAATGTTCATCACGTCCCACTTTGGTTGTTGATAGGGGGGTTCCTGCTGCAAAACCTTATATCGTCGGCTTGATTATCCATATAAATTTGGATATCTGAGTTGATGATGTTTTTTTGGACATATGAGGGGTTACTATTTGTTTATGAGTTATTGGTTTTCAAGCAGCTTGATGGTTGATATTATTTGTTTTATCTTACTAGATTTATTGTTCTCTTTATGACTATCTTAATATTGGGGAGGGTTTTCTACTTGATATTCTATGTATGGCTAAACGAAGCAAAATGAATACTTTAAGATGTGACCCCGATCTCTTCATGTTCAACATTTTGATTGTTTATATAACACTAATAGTACATAATGCTTCGGTGTTTTGAGAATTTGGAAGGGTTTCTAGGAATAATATTCATAATTTGAAAAATAAATTTCTAGTTAGCTGGTAAAATCTTGGGTAAATCAACACCTTGGTTGTATTAGACAGGATAAAGTTGGGAAATTTTCTGTTCCCAAATAACAACACAATGTTCCTAAGTGCAAAGCAAAATAAGTTAATGGGATCTTTTGGCAGCCCAATATTACAGCATCTATCTGTGTTCTGATTTTTTGGGATAGGAGGTGATTCACGCTTTAAAATTTATGTAGCTTATTCTTCTACAGTCGGCATACTGGAAGAGAAGGGTTGAGTTGTGGAAGTAGTTTGATTGTGCCCTTATAATTATTATATTTTTTAGTTGATAAAAGTTGTGCCCTCGTTTCATGATTCTTTTTCTAACTACTTCTTCCTTGAGTTTTATTGGATTGATACCTCGTGTTGCTAAACATAACTTATCTTTTTTCTTCCTTTTTGGTGGCATATATGCAGATTTTGGGGCTTGTTGGTGATTCTGTTGTGCTGAACTGTTCGTTAATTATATGTTTGCCCAAGCTTTTAGTATAGATTGCTGCTTTATTATTTAACGTACTTTGGAGCATTGCATGAGTGATTGCCCTGTGATTCTTTTGTGAAGTCAAGTAAAGTTTCTGTAAATACAAATTGAGACTCGGAAGCCTTCAGTAGGGAATATAATTAAAGCTATTTCTCTTGGTAAGTTATGCATACAGTAGAATAGATTTTTGTCCTTGTTACTTTTTTTTTCCTCTTTCATGAAATGCTTTTTACATTGGAAGCACCGAATCTTGTTTGGATCAATTACCATCTTCACTTGTTTATGTTCATTTAAATCTTTAGTTTCGATGAAACTAAGGAAGCCATCTGCATTGATTTTGTAGGCTCCATTGGACATTGATGATGATAGGGTTTGATTTGCTAGTGATAAATAAATTTTGAATCCAAGTTGACTGAATATTCTTGAATTTGGGAAGAATTAATAAATTGGAGTTCTTTCTTTTATATTGTGTTATAATTTTGAGCCATGTAATAGTCACATTCCAGGATTTTAGTTTTTCCCCCCTGCATCTAAGAGACTAAGATTTTATTAATGTATCAATTTTTTGTTATCAGCAGTCAGCATAGTTGACCAGTTTATTGTAGTCTTCCTTCATATTGATTTCTTATAAATTAGTCGTGAAATGAAGATTAATGGTGGATTTTGTATCTGGGAAGTTTGAATAACTGAGGAGGAGAGAAAGTAAGTTTAATATACTTCTGCATTTTGAGTGATAATTGATCTGATAGAATTGAAGGTAGTGGCATTGCAAGATTAACATTTAAGAACCCTAGATGCATTGGTTACCCAAAGCATTCAAGGAGTATAAAAAATAAATTTAATATATTTCAGCATTTTGAGTAGTGATGAATGAAATGATAGAATTGACGATATTGGCACGGCAAGGCTATCATATTAGAATCCTAGATACGCAGTATGCATTGGTGAAGGATGTATTGGGGTTTTGATTTGTGATTTTATAGCTTGTGTAGAATGGTGGTATTTTCGAGTTCAAGACCTCATATAGTTTTGTGAGCTTACATTTTAATCAATCTAAGTGCTATTTGGCAACCGATTTTATTATCATCCTTCTTGCTTTTGTTGATGCTTTCACATACACGTACACACACAACCACAAAACATTATTGCAAGGCCAAACATAAGTGATAAATTTGAGACAGTTATCTTTTGTTTAGGTTTGGTATTCTTATAATCACACTTGTATGTACCTAGAAACAAATATGTAAATGATTTTCTGTAGTTGTACATATATTTTACTAATATTTTTATGGCTGAATTTGTGTGTCATATTTAGCTGGCATGTTGTTGTGTTATGAATAATGAAAGTAATATTTGGTCTTTTTACCTACCCCATCCATTGTCCTAATGACTTCAATATGTACAGTAGTTACTACTGTGCGTGGAAGATGACTGGTGTTAAGCGAAGATTATGTAGTGATTCAGATATCCATGCTCTTCACAAAGAATTGGATGAAGTTGCATGTCCTATTTGCATGGACCATCCACATAATGCTGTCCTCCTTCTCTGCAGCTCTCATGATAAGGGCTGCAGATCTTACATTTGTGATACAAGTTATAGGCATTCAAATTGCCTGGACCGGTTTAAAAAAATGAGGGCCAATTCTAAGGACAGTCCAAATTTACCCAGTTCTTTAGTAAACACAAATAACTCTGGTAATAGTTCTGATATTAATCTCACTATGCAATCTGATTTGAATGATGCTAATGAAAGTCACCAAAATGAAATCAATACTGTATTGTCTGTTGGATTGCTGCAAGGATCAAGACAGGTTGATATCCAAGATCCAAGTAGACATTTGAACCCACTTAATCAAGGAATTTTAGAAACTGTTGATTCTGAGACCTTGCAGGACAGGGCTGAACTTGAGGAGTTAGATGTAGATAATTCTTCTGAGTCAAAATTGAGCTTGAAGTGCCCTTTATGTCGAGGAACAGTACTGGGCTGGGAGGTGGCTGAAGACGCTAGAAATTATCTTAATATGAAGAAGAGAAGTTGCTCTAGGGAGTCATGCACATTTGTAGGTAATTATCTTGAATTGCGTCGGCATGCAAGGAGAGTTCACCCAACCACCCGTCCCTCTGATGTTGATCCTTCAAGAGAAAGAGCCTGGCGACATCTTGAACGACAGAGAGAATATGGTGATATTGTCAGCGCTGTTCGGTCGGCCATGCCAGGTGCTGTGGTAGTGGGGGATTATGTCCTTGAAAATGGAGAAGGTAGGTTCTCAGGTGAGCGGGAAGGCAGCATGGGTGACACTAATGGGCCTTGGTGGACCAACCTATTTTGGTTTCAGATTATTGGCTCAATTGAAAGTGTTCGGGAACCGAGGCCTCGTTCAAGAGCATGGACAAGGTATCGTCGACCCGCAGGAGGTTCATCCGATCGACGCTATCTTTGGGGTGAGAATCTGCTGGGTCTTCACGATGATAATAATGACAGTGATGAAGATCTACGTTTAGTTGGTGATGTGGGTGATGATGCATCTCCAGTACCAAGAAGACGTCGGCGCTTGACACGAACAAGGTCCAATGGAGATCGTTCATGAGCGGTGCCCATGGCCATTGTTTTCCTGGTAAATTTTATAGTTGAATTTATTGACTGAAACTTATATTAGCCTAATTGTCTTTGGGATTTGGCATCAGCTCACCCATTTTGATTTTTCACTAAAATTGTTCAAACAGCATGCAGAACATGATCTAAGCGTTGGCTTGGGAAACCTGATATTTTTGCTTGGATCATTGAAATTAAGACCGATTATTCAGAGACTAGTTTCTTTTAAGCAAGGTATCATGGAAGGGATTGTCATAAAGGTTGCTTCTACCTAGTGGGCATTTAGTTTTAGAAACATCAAAATTTGGGGTAATTTGTGGGGTGTTGAAGTAGTCATATTGGTATCATCTATCATGTAACTTAATACTATAAATGTATATTTGTCAATCTTTCTCTTCATTAAATTATTGTTTCTTAGCTTGTGAATATTTTTTTTATCCAGTTGTTCTACCATTCTTTTTGGTTGAAATTTCCGTGATATCCAGACAGAATCTAGACAAATATTTTCACCCGAAATATTGGGATTTGTCTGAGGCTACAGGGTTGTTTTCAAAATTGGTGTTATAATTCATTGATAAAACTAATATGTGAGATTCTTATGTGGGGATGTCGGGATGTGTTCCTTGTTCTAGAGTAAAGATTAAAGCTTTTTGTTTATAAGTTTTAAATTTGATTTTCACTGTCAACAGTTCTTTCTGATAGATGATTCATTGCAAGATCCCGTTGAAATTTGTGGCATATCTTTATCTTGAAATAGGATAGCCTCTTTGGGCAAAGTCCTGAAGTGGAAGAGTTATATTACAACTTTCAAGCTTGTTTCTAATATATTTTGCAGTTGGTGACAAGTTTTGGCATGTTTGGTTGCTTTTGGAATGTCAACAAATATTATAGAAATGTTACTCATACCAACTGTCTCGGATATGCACAATTTTTGAGATAGTTGTACGAGTTACGTTACTCTAAATATTTGCACATCTCACATGTGAAAATTAAGAGGGAAGACCAATTTGACAAAGGACAGTGACAGATTCATTAACTTGGTGTACAATTTTTGAACTACTCTTTCAGATGGCAAAATCTTAAAGGGAGAAGACCAATCACAAAAATAGTAATTTTTAGGTGAATTTGGTTTTCTAAAGGTCATTAATAAATATATAAATATATTATAAGTGAATTTTATTTAAAGTCTCATTTGATTGGTAGAATTACAGTAATAAAATAATATTTTTTATTCTATTTTTATTTGTTTGGTTGACGGAATTGATGAAAATTGTACATGAAATGTTTGATTATTTTATATGAGAGAATTGATATTAGTTCAAAAAAGATGGAGGAAAGTTAACAAAATAAAAATAAGAAAAATTAAAATATATTTTTATTATTTTATTTATTTATAAATTTTTTTATAATTAATATATATATATATATATATATATATATATATATATATATATATATATATACACACACACATTAAAATTTTTAATATATTTATCAAAATTTAATTTAAAATTTTATATTATTAATAATTTATTTTATTTTTTTAATTAAAATATTTTTTTAAGTTAAAAAATATTATTTTAATAATTTTATTTTTTAATGATATTTTTATCCATTTTTATTTCTTTTGTTTTCATATTATACTAAGAATAATTTTAATAATAGTATTATATTTTATTTGTAATTCTTTTTTTTTTTGTCTAAATCACTTACCAATTGAAACTTAAAATTGTAATTGACATATTTATATATAATTAACTTAATTTATCTGTTATAAACTAAATTTATGGTTTGACCAAGCATGTGGTATTTCATATTTTGTTTGTTAAAAATGTAAATTAATTCACGAAAAGTTAACTTCATTATTTAATTGTAATATTAAAAAGAAAATCAAAGCAAAAATTTGGAAGCTCTTATTCTTATTCTTGACCGAAGAAAAAAAATAATCTCAATTGAATATTATCATAAGCAAGATTCAGACTTCAATATAGAAATTAATCTGGTTTCGGGATTTAATTTTTAAAAATTAATAAAAATAAACTCTCGCAGCCCAATAGAATAATCCTAACTTTGCGTGGAGAAATGAGTGCGAATGATTCTTTCTTTTACTAAAGTCATATAATTTCATTGAACAAGTCAACATAACGTTTCATTGAAGCAATCCATAGCCGTCGTATCATTAGATTCCAGAAAATATTCTTTTCCATTACGATTTCTTGTTTTTTTCTTTTCTTTTTTATTTATGTTTCTGTTTCTCAGAATTTCAAATATTCAAACATTAGCTTTTGATTCACTTCTTTTACAATTTTTAAAATTTTAATTTATATAAAAAATTAATTTTATTCACAAAATTATTAATGAAATATTACTTTATGTATTTTTTTTTGGTAAAATCTTATAAATATTTTAATTTAATACAATAAAAATTATCAAAAAATTAAATTAATATTTATAAAAATTTAAAATAAGAAAGGTTGGGTAAACTAAAAAAAATTGAATGTAATTTTTATAAATTTACAAAAAAAAAAAAGAATATGATTTACCCTCTGTAAATGAAAAAGCCTCTTCCACAAAATAGTAATTACTTGCATGGCTTATAAATAACTTTGAAGGTTTATTTCAAAATAATTAATCATTTTTAAATTTTCAGACAAAAAGAGATAGTGATTTGAACTCTTCTCTCTCCATATATATTTTGTTACTTTAGGCTGAACTGAACAAGTCAACAAATCCATCAGAAAATGACCTACAGAAAAAAAAAATCAGTTTAATTATTTATTTTCATCTATGAGTAATGAAATATATATATATATATATATATATATATATATATATATATATATATATATATAGAGAGAGAGAGAGAGAGAGAGAGAGAGAGAGATAAATAGAATTTAATCAGTAACAATTAATAAAATTAATTTGTAAAATATTTAATATCTTCGCTTTGCTAGCCAAATTAATAATTTACTTAAATCGCGTCTTAATTTAAAATATATAAATTTGTTATTAAATTAAATAATCAAATTCATTAAATATTTGTTTGTAGAGTTAATATATATGAAGATGATTTTTAAGACATAAAAATGAGAAAATAAAAAATTTTAAAAATTAAATTGAGACCAAATTCAGTCTTTTTTTTTTTTTAATAAGACTTTAAAAATCTCAGCTGGAAAATAAATCATGGAGAAATTATCAACCTTTGAGATATCAAAAGGTTGGTTTAGTGATGAAACAAATGAGAGATTCTTTATACCAAGTCGATGGATGTGTCCATTTGTTAATGTATGTACAGTGGATTTATTTTAAATTTTTTGCAAAATTAATTTTTATTTAATTATAGAAATAAATTAGGTGAAGTGCGTAAAATTATAAAAATAAAATTATTTTTACCATATTCTAATGAAAAGAAAATTGTTTTTGTAAACATGTAAGATATAAAGATTTTGAGTGAATTTTTTTTTAAAATGATGAATATTTCTGTCGAAAACTCAGGTAAATTTAATTCTTAAGTGAATTATTATTTTGTTCTTTGAAAAATATTTTTTTTTAAATTTGATTATTCAAAATTTTACTTTCCCAATTTAATCATTTAAAGACATTTATTTATTTTAAAAGTGTTGTTATATTAATTCTATTAATAAAAAATTAACAAATTTATTTTATTAATTAAATAAAAAAACTTTCTTAAATTACAATCACACTTAAATTATATAATTTTTTAATTAATATTAATATAATACGATTAATTAATATTTAACGACGTAAATACTTAATATGTTAAGTCAAAAAACGATTAAGATAAATAAAGATATTTTGTAAAATTTAGTAGTAAATAAAGATATTTTATGAAAAATTAGTAATTACATTATAATTTTATGATTCACGTCGACCCAACCAATTTAATAAATTGATCATCAAATCAATTTAATTATTATAATTGGATTATTTTTATAATTCAACTCATTAACTGATTCAAACTTAATAATATGTCTAACTCAATTCTCCCGTTGATTTTATGTTTATAACTATGGATGATCAAACTAATAACAATGGAATAACACACAGAGATTAACTTAAAACTTGAAGCAAAAAAATGGAGTTTATGGCTTAAAGAAGCAATGGGAAACCAACAAGCATTAATCCAAGTGATTAGGGGTTTAGATTTTTTAAGTATCTTATCACGTGTTTAATTCTCAAAACGATAAGTATGAAATAAATATTATTAAAAGAGTATTTTAATTTTGTGTATTTAATAATTCTCAAAAAATTAATCATTCATCAACAAAAATTGGTTTAGTTAATAAGGATAGAGTTTACATCTCACAAAGATATTAATTTAAATTCTCTTGTTGATGTGAGGACTTTATTGATAGGCCATCTAAGGGTACGTTTGATTTAAGAAAATGTTTTTTATTTTTATTTTTATATTTTTATATTTTTAAAAATATATTTGATTTGTATTTATATTTTTATTATTATTTAATTATATTATTGTATTTTTATTTTTATTATTTTATAATTATATAAATAATAAAATATTATATATATAATTAAAAATAATTATAAAAATTTTATCGTTGCAATATATTATAAAATTAAAAATTTTAAAATTTTTTGTTGATATTTTTAAAATTTTTAAAAATTTAATAATATTTTTTAAAAATAAAATAAAATAAAATAAAATAAAATAAATAGACCTTAAATATCTCTGTATATATTTTTTGTTAAGTCAAAAAATTATCTTAATTTTAATAAATTTTTAAAATTTAATTCATCTAAATTTTTTATATATATATAAAAAAAAGTTACTCAAAATACTTTTGATATTATATTAAAAAAGAAGAAGAAGAAGAGTCAATGGACTGCAAAGTGACACATGAGAGCGTCCTTCTCTTCATCAGAAGCAGAAAAGATCACAGAAAAGAGAAATGTCACAGAGTGGGAACTTTTCAAGCGAGTGCGTGTGTATTTCTCAATCACCATTTTTAAATTCTCATGTCTAGCTCAGCACCATGTGACCCTGAAGGTTCCCTAATTCGTATCCACAAGAACTCACTGTTTACTGAAATATCTTATGGAAGCCCCACATGCTCAACTGCTGTATTTAAGTACCATTTGTATTAATATTTGACACATAAACACGGGATAGTGAAAGGAAAAGAAGCACCTCCCTAAGACGCACATCCGGTGCAGACAAAATATGGTTCCCTTCTTTTGTCTCTCTTTTCAAAATAAGTTCGTGGTCCATGTCCTTATACTTTCTTTCTATAGTCTTCAATGAGATTCTGTACAGAAGCACTGGCATTGCATTACCAGATTATCATAATATCGGCTTCAGCAGAAATTATAATAAAATTATTTAAAGTAAATTATATCTATTTTTTTTAAAAAAATTATACTTACACTATTTTAATTTCAAAATGAGATGATAATTACTTTAAGCTTTATAAAACTCACACGCATAAAATTTTTAAAAATATACATTAGTTTAACTATTTGTTTTAAGTTTTTATAAACATTAATTTAATTTTTTTAAATAATTTTTAATATATTAAATTAACTATTTATGAGTTTTTTTTAAAAAAATATATAAAATATAAATTTCATTAACAATTTTATGATTAGAAGTGAGATTTTTATATAAATTAAAATTTTTTAAAAAAGTGTGAGTGTAATTTTTATAAATTTCAAAAGTATATATATAATTTACTCAATTATTTATAAATTTTTATTTAAAAATTTAAATTTTGAGTCGACAAAATTATTAATAAAATATAAGAGTTTCTATAATTATAATTAAGGTAAGAGGCACTTGTGCTTTGCTTATGCTTCAAATTTAAAATATTTTTATGTGAACGTTGTATTAGATACAAAAACAAATAACAATAATAATAATTAAATTTTTTTTATTAGGTGGAGTCAATTACATGGATCAAATAGCGCCAAAGTGACCTATCATAAATAAAATAAACGTTGTATTAGATATTATAATAAAATTAATTATAAATTTTTATTTAACAACTTAATATTTTAAATTGAAGTAAACTCTTCCTATCACCATACATACATATAATACCTTTTCGTTTCATGTATCTTCTACCATTCACTTTTATTTATTTATCGTGAATTAAGTATTTTTACATTTTTTTGGCATAAAATTAATTTTTTTTTTAAATATTAAAACTATCTCCTTCTAAAATTATTTTTTTTTAACATGAATTCTTAATATTATAAAAAAAAATTAACTATTAAATTTAAATTTATTTATCCTTTTTAAGTTACAGTGTTGCATTATTGAAAATTGGATCCCTCTAGTTCTGCATTAAATTTTGAAACTCCTAGAGTAGTCTTACGTGGTCACGTAGATTGATGGCCCCATACAAGGTGGGGTCAAAACTCACCAGAGGCATACAAGTTTATGGCAAAATACAATGCCACGGAGGCTAGCTGACACACGTTGTTTCTTAGTTAAATCCAAGTGTTTCATCCTCATACCCACCACTTGGCTTTCTTTTATATAATGTAGCCCCCATGTTACTCTGAATCATAAGCCAACCAATTCCCCACTCACTGCCTGGTTGTCTCGCCATCTTCCTTAGATTTATTACAATTTTGTTTGTCTTCATCTCATCGAAGTCCTCAAAAACTAGACAGGAATCTTAGGCTTCCAGACAGCACAGATAGATCTCCAGTTTTGTTCATTTGACTGATAAAGTTATCACACAGACCCACATACACAAAAGTACTATATAAAGTGGGATCCAAATACCAACAGCATGCAGGTAATTAAGATAGTAAGATCTGCAGTAGCAGTAGCATGCATTGTTGAGATTCATCAAACCTGATATAATTCTTTTCGGTTCTTCATAGCAGATTCTTCAATGGCTCTTTAAAGGTACACATGAGCAAGAAAGAGAGAGCACCTTTAGTTCTGCAAACAAAAAGGAAGCTATCAATGGTAAGAGAGAAATTCTCAGTTTCTAACTATCTGTTTCTGATTTGGCATTATAGACCTGAAGGAACTTTATTTTTGGTGTTTTTTCAGATGAAAATGCTGAAGGGAAAAATATAATTCTACTTAAACATCGTAGGGGATATAGAAGAACAAATACAATTGGAGGAAGCAGCAAGATTGGCTGCAAGAATGTAAAGATATTTGCATTTATATGTACAAAAGACATTGCGGAGTCTTGCTTTTACAGCACTATTAACTTAAAGAGAGAAGGAAGCTATAACAGAAGACAGCATTTTGTCTACTCTATGAAGATGAAGAGAGAAGAAATGGCCCCAGGAGTTGGGAACACTAACAAGGCAGATTCAGCAGCTCATGTAGGAAACAAGGTTTTGCCCATAACCGAGGCACCAATGTCGATCTCAGCTGAAAGAAATAAACAATATGGAACCTCAGAAAATAGCGATCAAATAAAGGGTGACAAGAAGAAGCCCATTTCAAGAATGAAAGAGCTGCTTAGATGGGCTGCGGCTGCAAAAACAGAGAGTGGAAGAAAGGTAAATTTTTAACTTTCTGCAATGACCATTGCAATTTTCTGCCATATTCCAATATTATAATGTATAAGATTGTTCAAATTTAGTAACTAACTAATCAAGTGGGGAAAATGGTCATCGAATTCTTATCAGATTCTGAAGTTCCGAAGACGGGGAACCTTAAAAGCAGTTCCAGATGATGATGTAGAAGCTAGCAATGACTCACCCAAGATCAGTTTCAGATGGGATGTGGAGAGCTGCTCCACCACTTCCTCTGCCTACTCAGCAATCTCACTAGCTTCCTCATCAAAAAATGGACAAACCCAAGTTACACCTTCATCGATTTCCATCCAACTCCCACCTGAAGAGGCTCATGACCCTATCGTTTGGAGAAGAAAAGGGAACTGGATCACCACAGACTCAGAATGTAAGCCATCTCGTGCCCCCTTCTATGTTTTGTTTTCTCAGAAACTGGTACCTAGATAGCTACGCATTTCATCAAATACCTGGCTGACCCTTTTCACTTTCTCTCTGTTTTATGTTCAGTTGTGGTGCTTGAACTATGAAGAACAAGAAAGGCTTCCAAGTTCCAATGAAGATGTTCCATGGGTGGTGATTGTGATGTTTTCTCAGTGATCCATGGATTTTCTCAATGATCTAATAGAGGTTTCATGTAGCCAGCTAATATAGAGAATAAGACTCTAAACACAAAAATTGTAACAAATAAAATTTGAAGAATCCATATCTAATTTAAAAAGTTCGTGTGTTGAATACTTGTCAGATGTGAACTCGATAATCTTGAACTGAATGCACTGGATGGTATCAAGTTTATATCCTCCCATGTGCATGAAATGAGAATGCTCGTCTAAGTCATGAGGGGTTTGAAATAAATTATTACTTTGCTGACTTGATCTAATACTACTCGTCCCAAATTATTTGATGATTATCTTACGTATTTAGGACATTTTGTTAAGGATTCTCAAACTGGCTATATTTCTAAAAATAAATTATAAAATCAAAATCTAAAGCATACACACATTTATCTTGAAATTTGTTGTATATGTATGTGATGTCAAAACCGGCACGACATTACAAGAAAATGAAGTTTTAATGATGATGGCTTTACAAAACCGTGTTTAAAATGCAACATTTCGATGATTTTATAACCATTGTCAAACCATGTATTTTAATTATGGTTAAGAATTATTATTATTTTTTATCTTAATTACGGTTAAATAAATTATTGTTAATATTTTTTATTATAATTGGTAAAATCATAGTTAAATTACGATAATTTTATGATTGTTTTTAACTGATAATCATTAAATTATTGTTAAAATAAGTTTTAACGATAATTTTTTTACAATTCAGTAACATCGTTAGAATATCACAGACTTTATGATAATTTTATAAATTGTCATTAAGTGTTTTAGCGACAATTTTAAAAATTATTGTTAATATTTGTTATTTTTGTATATATTTTTTGAATAAAAAAAACTTTTTTTTTTAGTTCAAACACATGCTAAATTGATCTTATACACAATTGAACAAAAAATATAAAATGAGAGATAATTTCAATAATATAATTTAGTATATATTTTTATTTAATAATTTTTTTTTGAAAATTCATAATTTGAAATATTTAAAATATAAGATAATGTCTATATATTTTTTATAAGTGTTTGTATTTCATAGAGAAAAATTAACAAAAAATTAAGAAATAGTAGTGAAACTTCATACAAAAAATATGGTAAAAAAATATATTTTGGCTGAGAAAAAATTATTTGAGCACATTCAATCAATAAGAAGTAATTATGTGAATATGTTGTATACATTTTTTTGTTGCTATTAATTTTGAATTTAATCTACATATAATATAATTTATTTAATAAATTAATCAATATTTAAAAAAATGTCATATCAATTTGTGAAGCTGAGCATTCATAATATATAAGGTACTTTTGGTACTTAGACTTAAGGTGATGAAATAAAAATGATAATTCTATTTCATAAAAAAAGAGTGTTTGGTTGTCAAAAATAACAACTCATAGAATTTATATTTTTTTGGAGGTGAGAGAATGCATTTTCATGTAAAAAAGAAAGAGTTAGACAAAATAGAATGGATTTAAAGTAAAATAACATTTTTTTAGTTAAATAAATAATTAAAATATTTTCTAAAAAAATTAATTAATTAAAAAATGTTCACAAATTTTTTTTGAAAACAATTGACTTATTATCTGTAAAATAATAAATAAATATGTTAAAAATAAATAAATAAATTAAAAAATATTATTTATTATTGATAAAAAAATAAAAAAAATTATTTAAATTATTTTTTAAAATTATTAATATTTTTAATAAACTTTTTATATTATTAATTATTTTATTTATTTATATTATTTTATTAATTTTATATTTTAAAATTTTTTTTATTTTTTTATTAATTTTTTATTTTATTCTTATATTATTTTAAATATACTAAATGTATAAAAGTAACAGAGATTCTATTTATTTTTACAGTATATTAAAGGTAATTTTTTTTATAATATTTTATTTTATTCTTATTTTATTTTATCATCAATTAAACGATGTGCAACTAACTTTATGGGCATTGCGTAAAATTCTTTCTTTTGTAGTCTCAATTCTCTTTCAAAAGTCCATAAATCATTTACGTTTTTTGAGACTGTCGCAATTAGTCTCTTTCATATGTATGGGCCAGCTGTATTACGAATTATACGTTTCTCCTGCATGAATATTAATCTCACACCTACTACACCTTTTGGTCAGGTTCAGTTCATTATATAATATTAAGTTGGATAGAACGCGAGTTCTTAAATAATATAAAATAAGTTATTCATCAAATAAAATTTTTATATTATATAATATTTTGTATTGTATAACATAACCTTGTTATGTATTTAATAAGTAATAAATATGATAAAAATAATACTATTTTGACAAAAATATTTTTATATAAAACATATATTAAATTAATTTTTAAATAAAATATTAAAAAATTAGAGTTTAAAATTTTAAAATTTTTGGTGATTTCAGAATTTAGATTTGATGTTTGAGATTTTAATATTTAGAATTAGGTATTTTGAAATTTAAAATTTGAATTATAAAATTTAAATTTTAGAGTTTGAAATTTAGAGAAATATTTAAGTTTAAAGGTAAATATGAATTTTTTTTTAATTTTTTTTTATCTTCTTTTATCCTCTATCTCATTTATCTATAGAGTTATAAATTAGTCAATATATAAAATTAGTTTAACCAAATAGTATTATAAAATACAATGTCAGATCAAATAATGTATAAAAATAAATTGTTTAAGCCTATACTATTTTGTCTCCGCTTATATAACACATCAAACAAAATTTTTAAATATAAAATTAATTTCGTTCATAGTATTAAAACTGTTTTTATAGATTCAAACTTTTTAACATTATAAAGATTTTTCGACCTTTAAAAGCAAATTTCTTACCACTTGAACTGTAATTTTTTAAGTTGTTGCATGTTTTATATGTCTAACTTGCGTCACATTAATTAAGAATTGAAGATTCTAGAAGTGAGACGGATTGATTTTAAAGTTGAAAAATACACATATTAAAAGGAAGGGCAAATATCAAATAATTTCTATGTAGTTTGGACTATTAATTTAAACTTTATTTTTTATATTACAATAAGCATTGTTGTCTATTGTCATATATATCCCTGGATTTACTCCTTTAAAATAGTTTGTTTTTGTTTAAATTTTGAACAAATTAAAGACACGAAAGGCGCAAATGAAGTTTGAATTATAGAATAATTTAAATTAAAAATAAAAAATTTGCCAAAATATGAAAATAATATGTGATCTATCTTAGCAAGGAAGCGAGTTCACGTTGAAGTATAAAATAGTAAATGTGATAATGTTAATTTGAGATGACAAAAGACTATTTTTATAGTTAATTCTTAAGTCTAAGAGTATTTTAATAAGTTTAGTCTGTGAACTGGTTCGATCGCGTTCACTCCGCACACCATTATTTTTTTTGGTAAAGTTCTTTCATTTTGATTAGACAAAAATTTTGAGGGGCGTTTGAAATGAGGTAAAAAATTTTATTTTTGAAAATTATATTTTTTAAAAAGTATATCTTTTAAAAATAATAATTATTAAAAATATATAAAATATATTTAGTTAATTTTAAATATTTATTTGAAAATATTTAATTATTATATTTGGTTGTAATATAATTTTTTTAAGAATTTTAATATTTTTTTTAAAATATTTTTATTTATATTGAAGTGAGAAAAAAATACAGAGATAAGAGAAAAAATAATAAATAAAAAAATAAAAAAATAAAAAGAAAAAAAGTATGAGAGAGATAAATAAATAAATATTGAAATAATTTAGAATATTATTTTTTTATATTTTAAAAAAATATATAATATAAAATTTAAATTTTTATCTCTTCACGTAAAATTTTGTTGGTAGGAATTCTTGTAAAAATCATTTTTAAAATTTTTTATTTTAAAATTTAAGAATTAAATATAAAAATTTAATTTTACTAAATTCAGTTTTTCAAAGAAAATAATAAATAAAAAAATAAGATAAAAAATATGAGAAAGACAAACAAAAAAATACTGAAATAATTGAAAATATTATTTTTTTATATTTAAATTTTTTTTATAAAATAAAAAATTTGAATTTCTACCTCCTCGTGTAAATTGTTTTTGATAGGATCTTGTAAAAATTATTATTTAAAATTCTTGTTTTAATATTTAAGAATTAAATATAAGAATTTAATTTTACTAAATTCAGTTTTTTAGAGAAAATAATAAATAAATAAAAATAATGAGAATATATATATATATATATATATATATATATATATATATATATATATATATATATATATATATATATATATATATATATATGAATGAGAGAGACGGATAAAAAAATATTGAGATAATTGAGAATATTATTTTTTTATATTTAAAAAATATTTTTATAAAATAAAAAATTTAAATTTCTACCTCTTCACGTAAAAGTTTTTTGATAAGAATCTTTGTAAAAATTATTTTTAAAAATTAATATTTTTAAAAATTTTTGTTTTAAAATTTAAGAATTAAATATAAGAATTTAATTTTACTAAATTCAGTTTTTTAAAAATTAAAAAAAAAAATCTCTATCAAACATCACCTTAAAGAAATTAGTTTATTGAAAAGTTCGGTTAATAAACTCCGTGGACCAAAATCTTAGTTTATGAAAAATATTACCCAAATGATTTTAGGATTATTCAATATATATAGGTACATCTAGTTATTTTTTTCGTATCCATGTTTAGCCGGGAGTGTAGAATATAAGGGGATCATATGGGTGATCTTATCGTATTTCAACCATTAAAAAAAAAAGCACTAAATTTTGTTTAAATAAACGATCCTTATCTTTAACCCAATGATATAAGAGTGCCCCACCAAAGATAATATTTGTTTTTTTTTGTAAATTACACTAAAAATAATATTGTACTTTATTTGTTTAAAAATTACACCCATTAACAAAATATTTCACTATGAACTTTAACTATAATTTATATAAATTTTTCTAATATATAATATTAAAATTTATATTTTACTTAAAACATTATTTTCATTAATTGTATACTCGTGCTACGTACCAACCCCATTGTGTTGATTGACTCAAAAGTATCGATGATAAAAAAATAATCTTCCTTGTTTGATAAAACCGAGTGTATTGTAGGTTCAATTGCAGAGGATCACACTCAGAGCGAGGAAACCACGTACAAACACTCTTTGTTTGACGTAGCAATTGAGTGATGGTGCATACTCCATACTATCCGTACTAAAAATCACAAAACTAATGATTAAGTATGGACCGCTTGGTTATTTTTTCCATGAGTATACTTTTGTCTATCAGAAGCCCTGACTTAAGTATTTATTAAGACTATATATAATATGAATTTGCTTAATTCTTTTTAAAAAATTAATTTGTAAAAGAAAGATTACAAACTCATATATATATATATATATATATATATATAGCACTAAAAAATTTTCTTATTAATCAATGTAAAACACATTATTCTTACGTCTTTATACCAATTCTATCATTAATCTGTACGAGCGATAATAAATTCTGATATTATATGATATGAATTTATTTAATTTTTTTTAAAAAACTAATTTGTAAGAAGAATATTACTAACTCATATATATAACACTTAAGAAATCCTTCGCTAATTGATGTCAAACAAATTATTAAATAATGAGAACTATGATAACGATCAAATTAACTTTTGAGTTGGAGTTAAACAGATTCATATCATATAGTATTAGAATTTACTTTTAATTGATTGATGGATATTGTAAGATAAGTAAATCAAGTTGTATGCCACCAACAAGAGCAGAGCCACACTATTAACACTGGCTGCACAGAATTTTTTGCCTGCACCAAAGCTGCATATGTAGGCTGCACCGCATTCTTTTATTTCACCAAAATATGGTCTAATCTTTAACTTTCTTCACAAGTGAGTTTGTAATATTTTATTAGTTAAATTAGCCTATAAAAGGCTTACATGTCACCTCCCTGAGGCATCCATTTTGAGTTGAATGTAGTGTGTTAAAAAAACTTCTCTTTCCTTTCTTGCTTAAGTGTGCGTGAGTGAGTGGAGAAAATTTTATGAGAGAGACAATGTCTCTCTGCTATCAAATTGGTATCAGAGTCTGAGAGCCTAGTAGTGTTAACGTAAAAAAAAATCTTTTTTGTGAGAAACAAGAGAGTTTTAATTTTTACAAATTTTTTAGAGTCAGTATATTTTGAGAGAGAAATATGGCAATCAATTATAATTTTGTTTGGTCAGGTCCCAAATTAGATGAGAAACTTGATTACAATTACTGGGAACTGTTGATGTCTACTCATTTAAAAGCTCACAATATTTGGAGCTAAGTTGATCCAGGATTACAACAAGGAGCTGATGAAGCTCCTCGAAGAAGGGACTAGTTGGAGCTATCACAAATTCATCAAGGTGTAGATTACTCAATTTTTGGCAAAATTGCAAATGCCAAAACAGCCAAAGATGCGTGGGACATTTTGAAGCTATCATACAAAGGAGTGGAAAAAACTCATAAATCTAAACTGCAATCCCTACGTAGAGAATATGAGAGGTATGAAATGTCAAATTCAGAAACTGTAGAACAATATTTTTCATGTGTCATAGATTTTGTCAATAAGATGACGGTATATGGAGAAGACATTCATGACAATAAGGTGGTAGAAAAAATTCTACGTATTATGCCAATGAAGTTTGACCATGTGGTAACTACAATAATTGAGTCCCATGACACAGACACCATGACAGTAGCAGAGTTGCAGGGAAGCATTGAAAGTCATGTGAGCAGAATCTTGGAGAAGACAGAAAAAGTTAATGAAGAAGCCTTAAAAAGCCAGGTAACTCTCAACAACATTTCTGAGTCTAACCAAAACACTGAAGGTAGAGGTCGTGATATCAATAATAGAGGAAGAGGAAATTATAGAGGTCGAGGTCGAGGAAATTTCAGAGGAAGAGGGCGTGTCAATTTCAATCAAGGCAGAGACAACAATTATAAATCACCTAGTCAAGGAAGAGGTGAAAAAAATTTCAGGCACGACAATCAAGGAAGAGGAAGATGTAACAATTATCAAGAAAGACCAAATTATAATTGTTTTCATTGTGAAAAATTTGGGCACAAAATTGCAGATTGCAGATTTAGACAACAGGTAAACATGGTAGAAAATCAATACCAAAATATTGGTGAGAATTTTGATAACCCAAAAAGTTTATTTTTGGCAAGTAATACATTTTTGGACGATGAAAATATTTGGTATTTAGATACTGGGTGTAGTAATCATATGTGTGAAAAAAAGGAGTTATTTGATTCTTTAGATGAAACAGTTAAATCTATCGTAAAATTCGGAAATAATACAAATATTTCGATTTTGGAAAAAGGTCGAATTGCTATTAGATTGAAGGATGGATCACAAAATTTTATCTTTGATATTTTCTATACTCCTAGTTTTCATAACAATCTATTAAGTATGAGACAACTATCAGAGAAAGGTTACATGCAGATCTACTACGGTTATTGTACATTGATTGACAAAAATGAAAAATTAATTGACAAGGTAAATATGACTGAGAATCGCCTATTCCCTCTAAAAATTCAACATGATAAGTTTCCCTATTTGAGTTCTATAATTCCAAATGATGATCTGTTATGGCATATGAGATTTGGTCATTTTCATTTTTCTGGATTGAATTATCTATCACGAAAAGAATATGTTTCTAGTTTGCCTGTTGTGAATATTCCAAATGATGTATGTGAGACTTGTCAAATGGGGAAGAAACATAAAGACTCATTTCAAATTGGAAAGTCTTGGAGGGCAGAAAAGCTACTGGAGATAGTCCATTCGGATCTATGTTCGGTTGAAATACCAACATCCGGTGGTAGCAGGTATTTTATTACTTTCATTGATGATTTTAGAAGGAAGACTTGGATATATTTTTTGAAGCAGAAATCAGAAGCATCTGATGTCTTTAAAACATTCAAGGCGTTTGTAGAAAAGCAAAGTGGCTGTAGAATCAAAGCACTCAGAACAGACAGAGGGCAATGATACTTTGCCTGTACAGATTTCTTTGAGCAACATGGAATTCAGCATCAATTAACAATCAGATACACGCCAAAAACAAAATGGAGTTGCTAAAAGGAAAAATAAAACAATCATGGACATGGTGAGATGCATGTTAAAAGCGAAACAAATGCCTAAGGAATTTTGGGTAGAAGCAGTTGCCACCGTAGTCTATATTTTAAATAGGTGCCCTACAAAGAGTGTTCATGACAAGACACTTGAAGAAGCCTGGAGTGGAAGGAGACCCTCAATTCGACACCTCAGAGTTTTTGGATGTATTGCATATGCTCATGTACCAGACCAACTTAGGAAGAAATTAGATGATAAAGGTGAAAAATATATCTTCGTAGGCTACAACACGAACTCAAAAGCCTACAAGCTTTATAATTCGGAGACAAAAAAGGTGATCATCAGCCGAGACGTGACGTTTGATGAAGGCGGAATGTGGGATTGGTCCTCAAAGTCCCAAAAGAAGTCGATGGTGATTTTTGATAACTATGAAGAAAATGAAAGACAGCCAGATCCAACTCCAGATGAAACAGAGTCATCTAGCAAGCCACAGAGATGTCGTCGATTACCAGTTAGATTGGAAGATTATGTTATCAATAATGACAACAACCCATCTGATGAGGAGATTATCAATTTTGCATTATTTGCAGATTGTGAACCAGTCACATTTGAAGAAGCTTCTGACGATCAACATTGAAGAAAAGCTATGGATGAAGAAATACATGCTATTGAGAAGAATGGAACGTGAGAATTAACAAATTTACCAATAGATAAAAGACCAATTGGAGTCAAATGGGTCTACAAAAGAAAGTACAAGCCTAATGGTGAAATTGATCGCTTTAAAGCAAGGTTAGTGGCTAAAGGTTACAAGTAAAAGTCAGGTATTGATTATTTTGAAGTATTTGCTCCTGTTGCAAGATTAGAAACAATTCGCATGATTATTTCTCTCTCAGCACAAAATAATTGAAAAATATATCAAATGGATGTTAAGTCTGCTTTTCTGAATGGTACTTTGGAAGAAGAAGTATATGTTGAGCAGTCTGCAGGTTATGTAATCAAGGGAGAAGAAGATAAAGTTTATAGATTGAAGAAAGCATTGTATGACTTGAATTAGGCACCAAGAGCATGGTATAAGAAGATTTATTCTTATTTTGTGCAGCATGGATTTCAAAGATGTCCTTTTGAGCACACTTTATATATTAAATTTATTGAGCCTGGAGGTATTCTTATAGCGTGCCTTTATGTTGATGATTTAATATTCACTGGCAATAATTTAAAGATGATTGCAGAATTTAGGGAGACTATGATAAGTTATTTTGAGATGACAGATCTGGACTTGATGTCTTATTTTCTCGGCATAGAGGTAGTTCAACAAAATGATGGAATATTCATTTCTCAGAAAAAATATGCTAGTGATATTTTGAAGAAATTCAAGATGGAGAGTTCAAAACCTATTTCCACACCGGTTGAAGAGAAATTGAAGCTGACAGGAGAAAAAGAAGGTAAAAAGGTAGATTCGACCTACTACAAAAGTTTTGGAAGCCTCAGATATTTAATTGCAATTAGACCAGACATTGTATTTGGAGTAGGATTACTAAGCAGATTTATGGAAGAGCCACATGTTCGTCATTTGTAAGGAGCAAAGAGAATTCTTAGATATATCAAAGGTATTCTGATTGATGGAATTTTTTATGCCAATAATAATGATGTAAAACTTGTTGGATACACAGATAGCGATTGGGATGGATATATAGAGACGAGAAAGACACAACCAGTTGTTGCACTTTCTACAGCTAAAGCAGAATATATAGCAACAACTAGTTGTGCTACACAAGCAGTATGGCTGAGAAGAATTCTTGAAGTAATGCATCAAAAGCAGAATACTCCTACAAAAATATTTTGTGACAACAAATCTGCAATAGTATTTTGTAAAAATCCAGTTTTCCACGGGAGGTCTAAACACATAGATATTTGGTTTCATAAGATACGAGAATTGGTATCTGAGAAAGAAGTGGAAATTAATTATTGTCACACTCAATAACAAATTGCAGATATTTTCACAAAGCCATTGAAATTTGAGTCATTTTACAAATTGAAGAAGATGCTTGGAATAATGCAACCTTGATTTAAGGGAGACAATGTAAGATAAGTAAATCAAGTTGTATGCCACCAACAAGAACAGAGCCGCACTGTTAACACTGGCTGCACAAAATTTTTTGCCTGCACCAAAGCTGCATAAGTAGGCTGCACTGCATCCTTTTATTTCACCAAAATATGGTCCAATCTTTAGCTTTTCTTACAAGTGAGTTTGTAATATTTTATTAATTAAATTAGCCTATAAAAGGCTTGCATGTCACCCTCCCTGAAGCATCTATTTTGAGTTGAATGTAGTGTGTTAAAAAAATCTTTTCTTTCCTTTCTTGCTTAAGTGTATGTGAGTGAGTGGAGAAAATTTTATGAAAGAGACAATGTCTCTCTACTATCATATATATATATATATACAAAAATTTTTTATAATTCATACGAGTTAACGACGGAGTTGACACAAAAACGAATAATTTAAAAGAGTTAAAAATGATTAATCTCACATGGGTTAGCACCTTAAACCCCACATTTTCCAACCATCTGTGAGCTAGCCTCAGGTGGCATGATGTCAGTCTTTTTTGTCCAAGTGTCGTTGGAGTTCACTACTCTTAATGCTTAGGAATACATAGCTGGGACGACTATAGGAAGATCTTGGCCAAAAGTCCTTTCATTCTTAATGCTTAGGATTCGGCTGGGTCTAGACTCGACTCAATTTAAAACTAAGTCTAAAAATGAAGGCCTGGTGGAATGCAGGTTCATGTGTCTCAAATTTCAATAGGGGTTGATTTGGTCCACGAATCGGGCCAAGTTTATAAGAAAGAAAAAAGCAAAAGAACCAAAAAGTGTGACAAAAAAATTATAAAAATATTTTTAATTAATTATCTTAATATTTTAAAAAAGATAGTGATGAAAGAAAAACAATTTCAAAATTTTCAGTAAAAAAAATAAGAGAAAAATTTAAAATAGGTTGAAAATAAATTTTTTAATAAAAAATAATTTTATTTTTAATCAAAATAAAATTAAAGAAATAAAATAATAAATTTATTTTATTTTAATTTTTTTTATAAAATAAATAAATAAAATTATTTTTTCTCTCCTTCCTCTTTTCAAATTAAATCAAATAAAAAAATGTTGAACCAATAAAAGCATAATGCCGAATGGACGAGGGGAATGAAATTAGGGAATTGGGAGGGGGTACTCATTTTGTTAAGGAATGCTAAAAAAATTATATAGTCCAAACTGATTATTAAATATTCAAAAAAAACTTGTCTTAATTTAATCGGATTTTTTTTTAATATTTTTAGATTTGTATATAGTCCTACTAGCAACTTCATTAATTCATGAAGTTGATATCTAATTTTCTCTTTGCATACAAAAAATTAATATACAAAATTTGTATTTATTTCTACAGTGGAATTTTTTTTACCTAAATAATATAAAAATTTCATATAGAAATATAATTTATATTTATTTTCTTAATACTAGTTATCGAAGTTTATTTTATTACTAATTTTCTTATATAACTGTATTTTATATTTATTTTCGTATATCGTTCTTTTTTTTAGGAAGTTTCAGCCAAACAGATCCTTAATCTTTGTTCACGTGCTAGTCCTCATCCCCAATAGTTTGCTTTTCGTTGGTGTTTACCTCAAGACCTGATCAGATTTGGGAGCGGTTTCGGCTACGACAGAGCCTCCGTCGAGTGACCCAGGTTTGAGTTCCATCTCCTTCTCATCCTCTTCGCCTCCTTCTTATTCTTTTTTTCTTGAGAAATTGAGGCGTAGAGAAGCAGTTGCTGCTGTGGTGGGCTCGGCAGCCATGGCAGTTCTGCTTGTAGCTTATTACAGTTTTTCCATTTAATTCTTTCAATTACTATTGTAAAATTGATATTCAGGTACTCTTTATATCTTTCTTTGTGATTTTGATTATACACTTTTTGCTGCTCTTGCTTTTTTATTTATTTTTAGTTATTATTATTATTTTTGTCTGCTCATTTTTTTTTTGTTGCTTGCTAATGATTCATCTTCTCTTGATTGCTATTTATTTTCATGCTGAGTATTCTGCTGCTTTTAAGTGAATCTATTTGCTTGTTCATTGTGCTGAAAGCTTGAAATACTAATAATTTCACGCTTCGAATAATTGAGTATTAACCTAAGGACTTGAGGAGATGAGCTAGTGGTAGTGGTAGTGGTCCTAATTGCAGTGGCTTTTACAGGCTAAGAAATTAGAGGGGAAATGCATAAGGAAGAAGAACAGATCCTATATGCAAGCATGATTTTGAAATTGACAATGTTTCCAAAAAATTGAAGTGCAAATATTTGGGATAAGTGCATCCTCTTGAGTTTTTTATATTAAATAATTACCTAGCAGGACTGGTAAAAATGTGATTGCATCTCCTAAACGTCATTGTTATGTGGAATGGTGTATTTTGCAATAGAGAAGAAATATAGTTTGTTAGCTATGTCATATTGCCAAGTTGATATGAAGTTCTAATGATTTTGTTATACTTTCAGTGTTCTCCAAGTTAACATCCCAGCCTATCACACAACCTGACAGAAAAGTGCACTGAAAGTGACAAGAAAATGACATTTATGAGGGGAGAGCCATTGGTGAGAAAACTGGCAACGCTATCGCAATACGTGGTGCTCCCAGTAGCTATGGCAGCTGCTTTGATATACTCTCCTCCTGATTATGCCTCTAAGAAACATAGTTCTGCCACCTCCAAATAGTAATCTCATTTTACCCAAATTCTAGTTTGTAGCTTTAAATTTAAACTTTTTGCTTGCCTTACATTTAATAACTCTTGAGATCACATAAGGGTTCATGCATTTTCTTTTTGCATGCTAGATTGGTGTTCTGAGAGCCATTAATCCACACACATAAATACCATAAAAAAAGCAAGAAAAGATGTTAGAATTGGGTTTATCTTGACTGGACAGCATAATCTACTTTATTACATTGCAATTTACAGCGGACTTCTATTTTTCTTATTAAATTGAGTTTTTCTTTAACCTATAATTTTACCATAGCAAATATTTGCTTTAGAAAGCGGATAGAATATCTTATCACATATAAGAGTGGAGGAGCAAACTCTCAAATAGATTTTTTCTTGATAAGAAAATCAGATAGAAAGTTCTGCATAGATTGTAAAGTCATATCCGGTGAGAGTTTGGCTACCCAATACAGAGTTTTAGTTTTGGACGTACGAGTTATGAGAAGAGTAGAAAGAAAAAGTAAGAAAACAATTTCTAAAATTAGGTAGTGGTATTTAAAGAATGAACAACAAAGAAATTTTCAAAGAAGAGTGGAGGAAGAGAGGCTTTGGGAGGTCCAAAGAAATGCTAATGATATGTGGGACGAGATGGCCAAAGGGATTAGGAATATAGCAAGAGAGATACTTGGAGAATCAAGAGGCGTTGGACCTAAGGGTAAAGAATTTTGGTGGTGGGATGCGGATGTGCAAGATAAGATTAAGGTTAAAAGAGAGTGTTATAAGGAGTGACACTTATGTAAAAATAATGAAAATTGGGATAAATATAAAGCGGTTAAAAAAGATGCTAAGAAGGCTGTGAGTGAAGCAAGAACTAGAGTTTTTAAGGGGTTATATCAATCTTTAAGAACTAAGGATGGAGAAAGAAAAATTTACAAACTTGCGAAGGGTAGGGAAAAAAAGACAAGGGACCTAGATCAAGTGAAATGTATTAAAGATGAAGAGGGTAATGTTTTGGTAAGGGAGCATGATATTCAAGCACGATGGATGAGTTACTTTCAAGGACTTTTTAACGAAGGACATGAGTTGACCTGTAACTCTGACAGACTTAATATTGCAGAAGAGGACCGTAATTATACCTTTTATTGTAGAATCCAAGAGTTTGAAGTAGAGAAGACTTTGAAGAGAATAGATAATGGCAAAACAAAAGGACCTGATAATATACTTGAAGTGTGGAAAAGTTTAGGAAGGAAGGATATAAGTTGGCTCACTAAGTTGTTTAATGTGATAATGAAATTTAAGAAAATGCCGGATGAATGGAGGAGAAGTACTTTAATCCTTATATATAAAAGTAAAGAAGACATACAGAATTGTTTCAACTATCGGGGGATTAAACTCATGAGCAACACTATGAAGTTATGGGAGAAGATTATTGAGCAAAGATTAAGACAAGAGACTCAAGTTACAGAGAATCAGTTTTTTATTTATGCCAGGAAGATCAACTATGGAAGCAATTTATTTACTACGGAGATTGATGGAAAGGTTTCAAAGCAAACAGAAAGATTTGCATATGGTTTTTATTGGTCTGGAAAATGCATATGACAGAGTGTTAAGAGAGATTCTATGGAAGGTTTTAGAAAAGAAAGGAGTACGTATTGCATATATTCGAGCAATCAAAGACATGTACGACAGGATAATGACTTGCGTGAGAACACAAAATGGGGATACAAAGGATTTTTCCACAACTATTGGATTACATCAAGGGTCTTCTCTGAGTCCGTATCTTTTTAATTTGATTTTGGACGCAGTTACTGAACATATACAAGAGTTGGGGCCTCAATGCATGATTTTTGCAGATGATATAGTCTTAGTTGGTGAATCAAAAGAGGAAATAAATATGAAGTTAGAGTTACGGAGACAAATTTTAAAAACACACGGTTTTCGGATAAGTAGAAATAAAACATAATATATGGAATGTATTTTTAGTAAGAGACGAACAAATACGAATGTAGACGTGAAACTTGGAGATTATATATTAAAACAAGTTATAAATTTTAAATATCTTGGGTCCATTATACAAAATGACGGTGAAGTAAAGGATGACGCAAACCATAGGATTCAAGCTGGATGGATGAAATGGAGGAAAGTTTCGAGTGTCATTTGTGATAAAAAAGTGCCGCTCAAAGTTAAAAGAAAATTCTACCGTACGGCTATAAGACCTGTTATATTGTATGGTACTGAATGTTGGGCGGTTAAAAGACAACATGAAGATAAACTCAACGTTGCAGAGATGAAAATGTTGCGCTGGATGTGTGGACACACTAGAAGAGATATGATTAGAAATGAGTGCATTAGAGAGAAGGTTGGGATAACACCTATTGTGGAGAAGATGGTTGAATCTCGCTTAAAGTGGTTTGACCATGTGTGGAGAAGACCTGCAGAAACTCTAGTGAGAAGAGTAGATCAGATGGAGAATAATCCAATAATTAGAGGTAAAGGGAGGCAAAAAAAAAAAACAATAAGTGAAACTATTAAAAATGATTTAATAGTTAATAACTTATCTATTGATTTCATCCATAATAGGCCACTATGGCGCCGTTTGATCCATGTAGCCGACCCCACCTAGTGAGAAAATGTTTGGTTGTTGTTGTTGTCATTGTTGGATTGACGTGAATATAATGTGAAAATCTAAGTTCACTTTACAAGGTATATGACTATCCTACTGAAATGGAATATGATACTAATATATGAGGTTTTTCTTGCCATGCCCCTTCCTTACTTCATATATTATATTTCTGCTCTGCGAATTGTTGCCCAACTTACGTGTATTAGTTCTTTAAACTCTTTTTCTTCACACCAATGCCCTTCCAAAGCATATGTATCCAAAATTAGTGCTCAACTAAATTGCAACGGTTACTTGTATCTGCTGCCAAAATGCAACTCTATATTTACGTCTCAATCAAGAGTATGGTCTTATCTTGGCAATGTGAGTCATAGCCTTGCACAAAAATTATGATTGTGTCTCATCAGTCATTTTGATGTCATTGTAATTGGATTCTGATTTTAGGAGAATGTAAAGCTTATTTTCCATCTTGTGAGCTTTCCTATAGATAATTAGATAGTTTGTTTTGTTCTTGCTTCCTTGGTCCTTGGTCTGTCTAGTTGTTGTATGACTTAATCACTTTACGGTGGCTCTCCTTTCATTTGCTCCCTCCTCACTCCATCATATGAGAAATCAATTTTTTTACTATTACTATTACCATTACCATTACTTTCTCCACAGTGGCAATGATGTTCTATATATGGGGATTCCTTTGGACATCCATTAACCCTGACTTGAACAATTTTTCTGGTGCTTTGTATAATGATGAACAAGACTCTATATAAATATAGTAGAGAAGCATCAAAAGTAGAATCCCCAAATGCTTAAATTTGCTTGCAACTTATATTTTGACATGAGTTCTAACAAGTTTTCCAAACTTTATATACACAAAAATATCATTTGTTTCTCCATTCTATTAGGCAATTGTTGCCTTCAATTAGCTTCAAAGAACTAGGGAAGTGTGCCCCTTTCTTCCCTTTTTATCAGTTAAGAAAATTCTGGTTCTTGTATAATGTTTGGTGATCTCAACATATTGCATATGATATCAGGAATAATATATGTAACTATGTGTGATGAATTGTTGGGAGTTTTTGACTGCTAAAAGGAAATAAAAGTTATTAAACAGTTCAACCAAAAGGCTCTAAGAAATATTTGATTCTATCGCTGGCCATATGGAATCTGCAGAGAAAGGGCCTGATGAGGAATGGGATAAGAATATTAGGATATAGGATAGTAATTTGGGATAAATAAGAAGTATTAATGATTATTATTATTATTATATGAGTATTTATGAGTAAGTTAGGGATTATCAATTTGGATATAAGCAAGTTAGGAACTTAGGAATATTAGTAATTTAGGATAATAGTTAGGCAAAAGTGTAATAATAGTCCCTTAACTTTACATTTGGTTCCATTCCCTTATCGTTTTTTGTTCTATTAACATCCTTTTACTTACAAAATGCAGTCATTTTTACCCTTTACCCTGACTCCGTTAGTAGGCTAATGGAAGTTAAGGTGTGGCATCCTTTACCTAGTAAAGTGTGCTGGACAATCTTCTGTCTACATGCAGCATAAGAACAGCTTACAATATCTATATGCAACGGTCTACAGGTCAAAGACCTGAATGTACATTTAGCATATTATGATCAAACTTTAAACAGGAAATGAAGACATTATTCAAAAGTAACGATAATTTTTTACTCACTTATTAGGCAATGTTGACCAGGACAAAGCTGGAACCGCCTCCAAATCAGAGTAATTCCAAATATTTAAAAAGCTTGAATTTTCCAAATACAAAGGTTCTTGTATCCTGGACTCAGCCTTTCAGGGCTTTTTCACTTGCCTACAGAACTGAAGCGAGGTCAGCTTTAAAATCCTGTCTGGGACAAGGACTTTGACTTTGAGAACTTTTATCGGCAATGCATGCTGGGCCTGGCATTTTCTTTATTATCAGTTAACAATTTTCAGGTCATAGTACGTGAAATCTTCAAATTCATCACCTTTGGAGGCTAAGCGGCTGTAGTTGCTGCAGCTACTGCTGTGTCTGAGTTCAGTGAGGGAATTGTCTGGTTGGCTTAAAATTGAGAACCACTCATCATGGGTGACACAGAAAGGAACAAATTTTGGGCTTTAGCAGGAAAAAGTCAGTATTTTTGGGAAATTTGGTGCCCTCTTTGTGGGTCATTTGGATAATGTAGAAATGTGAACTTGTCGAAGGAATTGACTACTTATATGCCGCATCATCAATTCCTGTTCATTACACTAACAAATTTAGGGTAAAGGATATAAACAACGTTTTATAAGTTAAAGGACATTAGTCAAACAGAAAAAAGATGAGAGACCAAAATGAAACCTTATTATAAAATTAAGGGGCCAAAATTAGACTTTTTCCTAATAGTTATCAAGTGAGTTGGGTTTGCCTATTCAAGGATTGCTTGTTACTTTGATTCATCAGACATTTAGACTTAATGACCTATCATACTTGAATTATAATTGAGATTGTTATTGAATTCAGTTCTTCCCTCTTCACTATCTGCATTATGTGGTATAAGATCTTCAGAACTGCCACCATCCCTCCTTTCTCCTATTTTAATTTTCAAAACGAATCCAATTTCTCATCCCTGAGACTCCCTTTCCTCTCTCTCATTCTGCCTCTGGCTAGCCCCTACCACACAGCCACATAGTGCAAACACCGTTCATCCATTGAGCTTCTCCTATCATCTCTTCCCTCTCCCCTCAGCTTCATCTGCCAACTTTGATATGCTTCCATCACTACCAGGAATGAACTCTACCATCCACACAGCCCCTGTTCTCTTAGAAGTGAGCCCTCACTGCAATAATGGCAAACTCCTTTCTCCGTAAGTTTCCCAACCACCTTCCCCAATTCTCTCACAGCTTCTGTTGAACCGCTATCATAAGAGCCCAAAAGTCCATCTTCCAGCCCTCAAACACTTTGTCTCTCTCACTTTGTCAATTTCTTCTGAGTCATGATCAAAGACATACCATACTGAAGGGCTAGACAACATACACAAGCCTCCAAGGGAGGCACTCTGCCACCATAACCAAATCTAACAGCCTCAGACCCATGAATGTGGAGCACTGATTCAAGGCGTCAAACCCACCATTGTCATCACTGGTGCTAGAACAGCCAGACCCCTGTGTGGCACTGCTGAAGACTCAGTTATGTGCCAACAAATGGTGGCAATGCTACTGGTGCATGTGAATCATGCCATCACACACCAGCCCCATTTTCTCACATTTCCTGCAGCTTTCCATCCCACCCCTTTGGACCACCTGTTGACTTCTGAAGGTTCTTGGGGTTGAATCTATCAACTTAGGCTCCATTTCTTGGCTAAGGCAAGGTTTCAAGAAAGCTTACAATTAAAGGTGGGAAAGTGGAAGTCATCTCTTGCTTTCTGCAGTTCTAATG
Organism: Gleditsia sinensis; assembly: GCA_037074535.1. Classification (NCBI taxonomy): domain Eukaryota; kingdom Viridiplantae; phylum Streptophyta; class Magnoliopsida; order Fabales; family Fabaceae; genus Gleditsia; species Gleditsia sinensis. The sequence continues at coordinate 63,783,158 of CM073468.1, read as the reverse complement.
GAAAGGCCAGATTTTGAAGGCAAATAATTGACAGTCATGATATTATTATGAACTTCGCATCTGAAGGTGTTGACTTTTTTTTTTCCTTGCAAAGGGAAGGTACCTAGTCACATCATGCAATTGGGAAAAACGGAGAAGAGACAGTAGGGAGAGAGAGGAAAAGGGGAAAGCTTAGAGAGACTTAGTGGAGAGAAAGAGTGATAGAAAATGATAGAGCGTAGAAACACAATCACTCAATAATAGAATTTAGGTACATATTTGTCCTTAGATAAGTAAGGTCCCCTCATACGACTAGGATTTTACAATTCTGTGCTTTTGGAGATCTGAAGGTACCAGATCCTGTGGCTTAATGATAGATTGGTAGTTAAATTAGGTTAATCAAATCTAAGTTGGTTGATAGACACTTGAATTTTTGAAATTGTGATCTGTCAATAAAGATATTAAGAGTTATCCTGGATTTAATTCTAGAGGCACCAGCAGGTCCAAAAATCCTAATGGCCAATAACCTTCGCATACAATAAAAATGTGTGTGTGAGAGAGAGAGGTGAGGACAACTACTACTAAGACTGGACTGCAAACCACTGAGAGAGAAAGGGGGGGGGGGGAGGAGGCAAAGAGGCAAAAACTGCCAAGACTTGACCACAAACCTCTGAATCCTTCAATAGTCATGTGCTCATAAATTATTATTGTAAAATCCATGGTATGATTGATGGTCCAAATAAACTGGTTATATCAAGAAAATCTGGAAATTTAACATTATATTCTCTATAATATCAGGTCCTTCCTAATGCAAGGAAATGTATACACTCTTTAGGCTGGTCCTGTATCAAAATCCATTATACACTCTTTAGGCCGGTATTTCTCTATTAACTTTGCATGCCTTGGTATAATGCTGAGGAAAGCTCGTATATTTCTTGGTTGTCACAAGTAGGACATGGTCTTTCTAGTAGCAGGCCTTGTCATATGTTGCACCCAACTTGGCATTTTTCCAAAGGACTCAAATTTGGATCCATTTGGTATATTGTTATCTTACATATTTTGGTATTTTGGATACCATGATGTAAGATGCTAACGTATACAACAACAACAACAACAACTAAGTATTTTCCCACTAGGTGGGGTCGGCTACATGGATCAAACGGCGCCATAGTGGCCTATCATGGATGAGATCAATAGATAAGTTATTAACTATTAAATCATTTTTAATAGTTTCACTTATTGCTTTTTTTGGCCTCCCTCTACCTCTAATTATTGGACTATTCTCCATCCGATCAACTCTTCTCACTAGGGCTTCTGTAGGTCTTCTCCACACATGGCCAAACCACCTTAAGTGAGATTCAACCATCTTCTCCACAATAGGTGCTATCCCAATTTTCTCTCTAATGCACTCATTTCTAATCATATCTCTTCTGGTGTGTCCACACATCCAACGCAACATTCTCATCTCTGCAACGTTGAGTTTATCTTCATGTTGTCTTTTAACCGCCCAACATTCCGTACCATACAATATAACAGGTCTTATAGCCGTACGGTAGAATTTTTCTTTAACTTTGAGCGACACTTTTTTATCACAAATGACACTCGAAGTTTTTCTCCATTTCATCTATCCAACTTGAATCCTGTGGTTTACGTCCTCCTTTACTTCACTGTCATTTTGTATAATGGACCCAAGATATTTAAAACTTGTAACTTGTTTTAATATATAGTCTCCAAGTTTCACGGCTACATTCGTATTTGTTCGTCTCTTACTAAAAATACATTCCATATATTTTGTTTTATTTCTACTTATCCGGAAACCATGTGTTTCTAAAACTTGTCTCCATAACTCTAACTTCATATTTATTTCCTCTTTCGATTCACCAACTAAGACTATATCATCTGCAAAAATCATGCATTGAGGCCCCAACTCTTGTATATATTCAGTAACTGCGTCCAAAATCAAGTTAAAAAGATACGGACTCAGAGAAGACCCTTGATGTAGTCCAATAGTTGTAGGAAAATTCTTTGTATCCCCATTTTGTATTCTCACGCAAGTCGTTATCCCGTCGTACATGTCTTTGATTATTCGAATGTACGCAATACGTACACCTTTCTTTTCTAAAGCCTTCCATAGGATCTCTCTTAACACTCTGTCATATGCCTTTTCCATATTAATAAAAACCATATGCAAATCTTTCTGTCTGCTTTGATACCTTTCCATCAATTTCCGTAGTAAATAAATTGCTTCCATATTTGACCTTCTTGACATAAATCCAAACTGATTCTCTGTAACTTGAGTCTCTTGTCTTAGTCTTTGCTTAATGATCTTCTCCCATAACTTCATAGTGTGGCTCATGAGTTTAAAAGTTACTATAGAAAGGGCACAATTGCCATTTTCTAAAATTTAATAAAGCAAAAATTCAAGATGTGAGATTTATAGTTTTTGGGAGGAATGAGATACAACAACAACTAAGTCTTTTTCTATTAGGTGGGGTCGGGGGAGGTATGAGATAGCATTCAAAATAATATCATTTTATGCTTCTTGATTTTTTTGGATGATACTAGGCATTTTGGATATCAGTGTATTAGATGGAGGTATCTTAGATGCCTCCCCGACATCTAAGATACCAAGATGAAGATGATGGCACCTCCTTTGTGTTTTGCTGCTGTGAATGCACTATCTTTGTAATAGGTAAAACTTAAACATTCTGCATGCATGCAGCTGCCCATTAGTGATGACCCATGTTACTTTCAACTTTCATTTCCTGCAAGTATATAATCAATGTGTATGTTATGTTTGTCAGAAGATTATAGTAGTATGTGTGAATGGGCTTTTTCACTTTTTCAATCTGCGCCATAATTTGGAATAACTCCTTGTTTTCTAACAGATTAATTTTTATTATGGCACAGGGGCTATAATGATTGCTTGGTTTTGCATGCCAACAGTGTGTTCTTCCTTTAATGAAGTATGTTCTATAATAATGCTGGTGACTACATATTCAGTCTCTTTTCCTTGTAATTTTCTTATGGAGAAAGTTTGTTTAATCTGAGTCTGAGCAGTCAAATGTTTTATTTCTTGAGCTTCGTAGAAATGACAAGCAATGCAAGTTTGTCATAAATTGTTGAGAACCATTTAAATTGCCCGTGACGTTGGACTGTTTTTCCTTTTTAAATTGTCACCAAAGTCAATTTATATGAATTGATCTGCTTGCTATATCTTCATCTTAATATCTTGAATAGAAAATATTTAAGATGTCTGTGTTTAGTAGCTTATATGTTTGGCATAAGATGCTACTATTTTAATTAGTATTTTACATTATACGAAAGCTGTGAAATCCTTACATATATGAAATTTGGTATTTTTTTATATTTTTTATAGAATGACAATTGTATTGGATCTTTAATAACTTCTAATTATGATACTAAAAGTAATAATTTGAAATATTATGTTATTTTATACTTTATGATTTTATACAATGGCATTTAGATATTAGAAATATAACATACTAGTGGGTCAAACAGCTCATATTTATGACACCTTGAAACATGCTTGAGGCTAGTTTGAAATGGGAGGCTTAAATTTAAGAGCTCTTGTTCATTAGTTATAATCTTTCACTATTAAGGTGTGCTTTTTATGTTAATTATTTGAGTTTAAACTTTGAGATTAACAATTAGAAAAATTCATTTTTCTAAACGCATCTAAGAAAAAAAAATCGTTACCCTATAAGGAAAAAAATATATCTAGTAGCATATTATGATTAAATCAATTATGAGTTGATATGCAATGTTAGATGTCACTAGAGTCAATAATTTATGTTGTAATTGTTAAATTCTTGTCATATTTTTTTTGTTAATGATAAATTAACACTCGCTCTGACAGTAGCCAATTCAATATTTTTATATATTTTATATTTATGAAAAACAACACTAATTAATTATGTCACAAATAGAAGTATTAATTATTTATTAAATAACTACTATTAAAAGTTAGACTTAATTTTCATTTTGAAATGGTAGAGAAAGCCAGGAAAAAATAGTTTCACTTGTAATTATAAAGATATTATTTTGGAATTGTCAGGGTTCAAAAAACTCCCTAACAATACAGTATTTAAAAGAGATTTTAAATGTCATTTCCCAAATTTAGTGTACGGAGACAAAAATTAATGGTACAGGTTTTAGTAAGATAGCCAAATCTTGTGGTTCGGTGAAGAGTGTTATTGCGAAACCTATTGAAACAGTTGGAGGGATTAGTATGTGGTGGGAGAGGAATTGAATTTTAAAGTTGTAAGTTTCAGATTTTTTTTCCATTCATGGTATGGACTGGGATGGTCCTGGACACTTGGGGGTGTGTCCACATCCATCCTAATCATTCTCACAAAGAAGGTCAATAATTATCTGTCCAAAAAAAAAAAAAAGAAGGACAATAATTTATTTTGAATAACCTTCTTAGGAGGGACAATGATGTTTGGGGAGGACTTTTCAACAAGAGTAAGCCTCTCTTTATTTAATTAATTAATCATCATTCACTCATAATAAATAATTAACTTATAATGAGTTAATCACACTAAATACATTTATTAAGTTAAATCATTTTAATATACGGTAGAGCTTTCAATTTTATTGTTGGTTCTTGATGCAGTCAAGGATCAGGGGATTAAACTCCATAATCAACTAAAAAGAGTGAAACTCAAAGAAAAAATATATATTGTCACTTAAATTTATTGGTGCAATTATAATCTCCCTCTTCTTCTTTTTTGGTTTCTCACAAGTTTCTTCTATTAAAGGCAATCTTGTTCGAAGAGTCGACACGAAATCGTAAGCGACTCTTTCATCGGAGATTTAAACTTTGGTTCATGACAAGTGGGAGACTAGCCTCTTCTGCTAGATCCAACCCTTGATAGTCCTCCTTTTTATTTTAATTGCTGCAAATTTTTCTTAATGTTTGTTTCCATAATTCCCCCCTCCCACTCTACTTTTACCATTAAAATTATTTTTTGGACTGTGAAATGACAAAGCTACTCCTTAATTTTTTTTTTAGAAAAAAAAAGCAACTATTTTTATTATAACACCAAAAATTTCATTTTCTTTTAATAAGTTAATTTTTTTAAAAAAAGAAATCATTCCCTTTTTCTTTTTTCAACATCCACCATAAGCCTCCTTATTGACAAAATCCATCGCACTACCAGAAAGAGAGAAGCCACCACCGACAAGCATCGCAGCCATCGGAAGGAGAGATGACGGCCACTGTTGTAACAACTTTTTTATTATTATTATTATACAATATGAAGTTCACATACACGTCATTAATCAAAACGTACGTATAACATATCAAACACATAAATATCTACATCTTATTTATTTTGGTTGACCAATTTCAGATATACAGGTGCGGGTGGTTGCACCTTCACCGGAACTGAACCAACTCGACCACAAACATTTTATTTGATTTTGGGATATGTTTAACATAAAGTAACTCGATTCAACATGCACTAAAAGTTAGAGCCATAGAAAAATTTGTATAACTAATTTTCTGAACATGACATGAAAATATAGTGAGAATTAAATCTCAATAAGTTCAACAATAAATCATCATCAATATAGCTCATCACGTCATGTTCATTTGTATAAACTACAGCAAATATCTTTGGTCACATGAATGCACTATGTCTATGCACATGAGAATCGTACAATAATGATAAGATTAACTATTTTCAGAATATCATATGATGACTATCAATTTATTCTCATATCAAGTTACCCCGATCAAAGTGAGTATTTTCTATTCTCTGGTATAGGTTTTTTTCGCTCCGTCTGACATTAACTCTTAAATTAGGAAAAAAAATTATCCTAATCCAATCTTTTTAAAATTTTAATACATTTATTTAATTAAATTTTATTTCCTTAATTAAATATTTATAGACCTTTATCAATAAAAGAAACGAAATTAGGGATGTTACTTTGAATACATAAAAAAAAATTAGAGATGTTACAATCGTGCCTTGACTCCAGCCACCATGAGCTCTGACGGCCACAGTGTTTCTTCTAATTATCTCTTCAAAAAATTGAACATTCAACATCAGCCACGAGCCCCCCTTATTCACAAAACCCAGTAGCTTTTCCCCTTAATTCTAATATTTGTCCTTGCATTTAGTCTTAATGCTGACCAAGTAAAATGTGCAGACCCAACATAAACAAGTTCTTGATTTGCATTTTGTCTTAACGCTGACCAAGTAAAATTTGTCCTTGCATTTAGTCTTAACACTTACCAAGTAAGCAAAAGGTGCAGATTCCACATAAACAAGTTCTTGATTTGCATGAGAATTTAACATATGTACTTTAGTGTTACTTTTTATGTAGTTCATTATTTAAACTATACTTGAAAGCCAGATCCTTAAACTTGTTGCAATTAATTCTTTGTATATTGGCAATGCAAAATCTTCAAAATCCTTCTAGTTTTTATGAGCACTTCGTTATTCAACCAACAACAGAGGCATATCTCTTAATGACTTTTTATTTCAGAAAAATTGGGGAAGAAAGCAAATACATTACTAATGATTACATAATATTTCTTAATGATATATGTAGGTCTAAAAGAAGTAATGTAATTGCTATATTGCCTTAAGGGTAATCCTCTTAATGTTAAACAAGAGTTAATCCTTATATAAATGAGTTAAGCAAACAGATTTGCTAGCAAGGTTGCAAAAATTGATAATCCAAGCAACAGATGACAACATTATCACAATAAGGGCTATAAGTTTATAAATGATATATACAAGTCTGAAAAATGCAATGTAAGTAAAGCATGTCAAGAAATGAACCGATTACATTTTTCAACTTAGCAAATGGTATACACAGAAAACTTAAATGCAATAGAATCAAAACTCATTAATAATGACCCATCTATATTAGGAGTTTTTGTTACCAGTGATGTCAGCATTGATATTCATGGTTCACTGCATAACTCATAGCATTATCACATTTTTTAAAAGTTTTCTCTACGGTGAAATTGCAGTACTTGAGTATTAATTTGTGTGTAAGACCAGATATCATAGAATGGCTCCACCAAGTGATGTAGAACTCTCTATATTTATATTGTGGAAACCTTGTCATCCATCTAAGTAGAAAAACCAGAGTATCATAAGCTGTATTATAGAGTTGGAATCAATTTTAGTCACATTATGATATGACAATTTGGAATCTACTCTCCTATCAACATCCACTCTAGTTGATAAATTAGGTTGTGTCATTTTCTTTCATCTTCCATTATAGCAAATATATTAATAGCATTATATGACAATACTACAACCTGCCCATCTTATATTTTCTTATTCTTCTGATATGTAAGATGCTTATATGAATTAGTTTTATTGTTGTGGCCTGCATAGCTTTCCTTTATGAAACAATAGTGGCCACTGCTACTTTAGGATTCAAATATGGTTCACTACCAAGCATAGCTTACTCATAAGGCCAGTGATAAATGTACACATTGTGATCTTTGCATTAAATTATTTCAATTTCAGTCATGTTCTGAGATGACAAAATCATTATAGGCCTTTTTTTAGAAGTTTAAAATGAATGTAAACTTTTGGAAATCTTGTTGCCTTGAGAAGATAATTTCTATGCAGCATATCTTTGGCTTCATAGTATGTTTGGCTATAAGTTGTGAATACACCTGACTTCAATGTTGTGAATGAGAATTTTTGCTGCCTTACTAGGATATCTTTGCATGGCTGTATGCTGTGAATACCTCTATCATGAATATTTCTATTGCCTTAACTACATTTGGTATCTGGTGAAAAGTTTTTCACAGTACATCTTATTAACTTGCTTATGGTTTGGAATTGGCTATTATAGAATACCATGACAAACCTGTGAAAAGAATCAAACACAAAATTATACAATATATGTTATCATTAAAATTCAGTAAATGTTATCATTTAAATTTTTATGTTTATAATTTATTTTTTTGCAAAATTAAACTGTTGAATTATGTCACAAGATTCAAGCTACCATGATTCTAGGAGCTTCCAGAGAAACACCACTAAATGTGATTGTAGACAATGAGTTTGTCAACTCACTTTCTTCATAAATGACAGCTTTGAAAGAAGATTCTTAACATGTTCAAATTACTGGTCTATTAGAAGATGCGATTTCTTCAAATAGATAAATCCATCGACGTGTGAACATGGAATGTGTGTCTTGTTCAAATTAATGCAAATACGAGATTTACCTATATCTAGTAGAGAAAAAGGTGAATAGAAATGATGTGAACCCCTGATATGAACCTCACTAAGAGTAGTGAGACCCGGAATCAATATGACATCCGCTTAGAAGGATCGTATTCTAATCAGATTTATAACAAAAATAAATTAAAATAAAATGACCTTGACCCGTTATTTATAAAGAGATAAGAACCAAATGTATAAGAAATATTGCAGACGTCACACTCAAGAAAGAGGTAGAAGATTGTGAGTGATAAGTCTTGCTTGAACGCCACAAGCTAAATCTTGATAAGTTCAGAAAAATTCTTTAAATAACCAAAGAGAAAACACTCTCAATAATATAAATGATAAACTGAATTGTTCATGAGCATACATGTCTATTTATAGGCCAATAACCTAAACAAACAAGGAAAAGTAATAGAAAACTCCTATAAAGTAAGGAAACTTAGAAATAAGAAACTCCTAAAGAGTTTAGGAAAAACTCTTCTAGTCAGACAAGAAAACCATCAAATACTAAACTTGAAACTCCTAGAGAGCTTAGGAAGAACTCTTCTAGTCAAATAAGAAAACCATCAAATACTAAACTTTTCTAGTCAAATAAAATAAAATAAATTAGAAAAAAAAGTAGTCTAAATTGGGCCATAAAATAACTCATTGATTTTGAGCTTTTATTCAATCTTCAGGCTTGAATCTTCTTGTACTTTAGGTCCATATTTAAATTGGCTGGTCTTGGCCCATATTTAAATGGGTTTTAATGACATGGACCAGTTTTGACTCTTCTTTTACAATAATGCAGGTATCTCCTTGATGGGCCTTTAGGATTAGACTATTAAGTACTTCTTCGAATATTTTAGTCCGAGCTCTTGTGATAGGTCTAACTGGGACTTGAAGCGGATTCGCATTCCATTTCTGTTTGTCAGCCCTAGCCATGATCTCATCATTCCCCTCCTCTTGAAAAGGATTTGTCCCCAAATCATCACCTACATCAAAAGGAGACAAGTCAGAAACATTAAAAGTTGCACTAACATTATACTCACCTGGAAGATCTAATTTGTAGGCATTATTATTGATCCTTTCAATCATTTGAAATAGACCATCCCCTCTTAGAAGTAATTTAGATTTCCTTTGAGTTGGAAACCTTTCCTTCCTCATATGCAACCAAATCCAATCACCGGACTTAAATACAACTTTCTTGCACCCCTAATTAGCTTGTTTGACATATTGCTTAGTTTTTCTCTCAATGTTTTGTCGAGCTTTTTCATGAATCTACCTAACAAATTCAGCTTTCTTCTTTCCATCTAAGTTAACACGCTCAGCCATAGGTAAAGGAGTTAAATACAAAGGAGTTAATGGATTAAACCCATACACAATTTTAAAAGGTGAAAACTTAGTTGCAGAATGTACGCTCCTTTTATATGCAAACTCAACATGTGACAAACATTCCTCCTATGATTTCAAATTTTTTTGTATTATTGCATGTAACAAAGTAGATAAAGTCATATTAACTACTTCAGTTTGACCGTCAGTTTGTGGATGACAAGTAGTAGAAAATAAAAGTTTTGTCCCTAACTTATCCCACAAAGTCTTCCAAAAATAGTTTAAGAATTTTGCATCTCTGTCAGACACAATACTCCTAGGCATGCCATACAATCTCACAATTTCTTTGAAAAATAAATCAGCAATATGTGATGCATCATCAGTTTTATGATATGGTATGAAATGTGCCATTTTAGAAAACCTATCAACAACCACATATATAGAATCCCTACCCCTTTTTGACCTAGGTAAGTCTAATACAAAATCCATAGATATGTCTATCCAAGGTTCATTGGGTATAGGCAAAGGAGTATATAACTCATGAGATTTAGTTGTAGACTTAGCTTGTCTACAGATGATACACTTTTCACATATCCATTCTACATCACGTTTCATATGAGGCTAAAAGAAATGTTCATGCAAAATAGCTCAAGTCTTAGATATGCCAAAATGTCCCATCAAAGCACCTCCATGAGCTTCTCTAACAAGCAAGTCACGTAATGAACATTTAGGCACACATAATTTATTTTCTCTAAATAAAAATCCATTATGCCTAAAGAACTTACCAAACGCAACTTTCTCACATGCATTGAATACATTACAAAAATCATAATCATCGACATACAAGTCTTTTATATATTCAAACCTAAGCAATTTTGCATCTAAAGTAGAAAGTAAAACATTCCTTCTAGACAATGCATCAGCCACAATATTTTCCTTACCTTTTTTGTACTTAATCACATAAGGAAATGTTTCAATAAACTCTACCCATTTATCATGTCGATTGTTTAACTTGTTTTGACCCTTCAAATGTTTTAAAGATTCATGATCAGTGTGAATCACAAACTCTTTTGGCCAAAGATAGTGTTGCCAAGTTTTCAATGCCTTAACCAATGCATACATCTCTTTGTCATATGTCGGATAGTTTAGGGCTGCTCCACTTAGTTTCTCACTAAAGTAGGCAATGGGACGCCCTTCTTGCATTAGAACAGCTCCAATACCTGTTCCTGAGGTATCACACTCAATTTCAAAAGTTTTTGTGAAATTAGGTAAAGAAAGTAAATGTGCATTAATCAATTTTTCTTTAATCAAATTAAATGTCTTTTCTTGTTCATCACCCCACTTAAAACCCACATTCTTTTTTATGACTTTAGTCAAAAGTGCAACTAGGCTACTAAAATCTTTTACAAACCTTCTATAAAAGCTAGCCAACCCATGAAAACTTCTAACATTACCCACATTTGTAGGGCTTGGCCAATCTTGAATTGCCTTTATCTTTTCTTCATCCACCTCAATTCCTTTAGCACTAATAACAAATCCAAGGAATACAAGCTTATCTGTGCAAAATGTACACTTCTTGATGTTAGCAAACAACTTTTCTTTTTTCAAAACATCTAAAACAAGTTTTAAATGCTCAACATGTTCATTTAAGTTTTTGCTATAAATCAGAATATCATTAAAGTACACAACCAAAAATTTGTCAATAAAAGCACGCAAAACATGATTCATCAATCTCATGAAAGTACTTGGTGCATTAGTTAATCCAAATGGCATAACTAACCACTCATATAAACCATATTTTGTTTTAAAAGCAGTTTTCCATTCATCACCTTCTCTCATTTTAATTTGATGATATCCACTTTTAAGATCAATTTTTGTAAAAACACAAGAACCATGCAATTCATCAAGCATGTCATCTAATCTATGAATGGAATGTTTATACTTTACAGTGATATTATTAATAACATGTCAGTTAACACACATCCTCCATGTCCCATCCTTCTTAGGCACAAGTAACACCGAACTGCACAAGGACTCATGCTCTCTCACACATACTCCTTCTCCATGAGCTCTCCAACCTGCTTTTGAATTTCTTTTGCCTCCTCCGGATTGCTTCTATAGGCTGGCCTATTTGGAATTGATGCTCTGGATATAAAATCTATTTGATGTTCAATTCCCCTAATTGGTGGTAAGCTATTGGGTATTTCTTCGGAGAAAACACCCTCATAATCCTACAAAAGAGAAACTACAACACTAGGCAAAGAAGAGTTAAATTCATTAATACTTAAACAAGTCTCTTTGTACAATAGTACAATTAAAAGCTTATTTAAACACAATGCTCTTTTGGCTTCACTCTCTCTTGCATAAAAATTCATTTGTTTTCTCTCTCTTTCTCTTGATTTAACATCTCTTTCTTTTGAAACATCACTCACTTTTTTATGTCACTCTCTTTTTTTAACTTCATTTTATCTTCATACACTTGCTTTGGAGTTAAGGGCACAAGAGTGATTTTTCTTTTATCATGTACAAATGAGTATCTATTGGTATAACCATTATGAATTACATGTCTATCAAATTGCCATGGTCTTTCCAAAAGAATATGTCCTGCCTGCATTGGCACCACATCACATAAAACTTCATCTTTGTACTTTCCAATGGAGATTGACACCAACACCTGTTTAGTCACCTTAATTTCTCCATAATCATTCAATCATTGTAGCTTATATGGCTTTGGATGCTTTAAAGTGGCCAAACTCAATTTTTTAACCAAACTAGTGCTAGCTACATTAGTATAACTTCCCCCATCAATAATCATGCTATATACTTTATTATTAACATGACATTTAGTATGAAAAATATTTTCTCGTTGTATCTCTTCATCTTGTTTGATTTGCACACTAAGGGCTCTCCTTGTAATCAAAATTTTTCCATCAATCGGATACTCAACATCACTTGCATCCTCTAAATGGGGCATAGACTCATTATCGGACTCACCTTCGGTCTCAATGTCACCATTTTCTTTCAATATCATTACTCTTTTATTTGGACATTGACTTGTAATATAACCAATTTCCAAACACTTAAAACATTTAACATCTCTAATTTTAGAAGGTTGGGAAACAGTTTTACCTGCATTTGGTGTGCCTCTACTTTTATTTTCTTTGGAGGGTTCGGCCTTGGGTTTTTCATCCCTCCCACTCCAATTCGACTTTCATGTTGAAGAAGAACTTGAATTTTGTCCCATTCTTGAGGATCCCTTCCTTTTTAGTTGTTGCTCCACCTTTATGGCCATGTGCACCATATCATCCAACTCCACATAATGTTGCAACTTTACCACATTCGCTATATCACGGTTTAAGCCAACTAAGAATCTCGCCATTGTAGCTTCTCGGTCCTCCTCCACATTGGCTCGAATCATGGCTATCTCCATCTCCTTATGGTAGTCTTCAACACTTTTAGAACCTTAAGTAAGGCTTTGCAATTTCCTAAACAAGTCCCTATGGTAGTGGCTTGGAATAAATCGCCTCTTCATAACTGCTTTCATCTCCTCCCACATCTCAATGGGTCTTTCTCCATTTCGTCTCCTGCTTAAAATTAATTGATCCCACCAAATAATAGCATAGTCAGCAAATTCAATGGCAGCCAATTTTACCTTTTTCAACTCAAAATAGTTGTGACAATCAAACACCAACTCCATCTTTTTCTCTCATTCTAAATAAACTTCTGGATCATTTTTACCTTGAAATGGTGGAATTTTTATTTTAATACTTTCTAAATTATTATCAACCCGATTCTTAACTTCTCTAAACCTCCCACCATATCTCCTATTGTTGTCACTCAAATTCCTATCAACTTCATCAAAACCATCTCTATAATACTCTTCATCTTCAACACTCTCCCTTGATTGAACTCTTCCCTTCCTACGTATATTAGGAGTGTTTTGTGACTCTTCCACATGTGCATTCTCTACTCGATAACCATTCATGAATTTGCTCCATCTCCACTCTCAAAACTCATCTCATCTCACTTACTAAAGCTTCCATCATCAACTTTGGATCCACCATTCCCGACACACCTTCGGAAGTAGTTTTGTCCTTGTTGTGGGACATGATTTTCCTGCAAAACAACGTTAGAGTAAAACAAAATCTCAAAACACTAGCTTACGTGTTTCTCTCAAGATTAATGGCACTCACACTCGTGTTTACTCAAATTTTGGCTTTTACCCTCTTATAAGCTCACTCTCTCTTACATTTTTCTCTTTTAGTCTCCTCTTTCAGTTCTTTATTGAACTCAAACAAACTCACAGAAAAATTTTCTTGCAACAATTTAAATTCAACTAATAGAGTACAAAGAGTAAATGAAAAAGAAAAATAATAGAATTTTAAGAAACAAATAGAACAAAGTAATAGAACTTTAGGAAAAAAAACGAAATTAAAGACAAGATAAGAAGTTAAATAAGAAAAATCACACCACGAAACAACTAGAATAGAAAGAAATCAATGACTAGAGAAAAGGAAACAATTGAGATAGCAAAAATAACCAAAATAAGAAAACCAAATTTCAAAGCAAGAAAAAAAAATTGATGCAATTAGAATTACTAGATCACTTTGTTTTTTTTTTAATATCAGAATGCAAAACTTAGGTAGAAACTTGAATTTTAACAACAATTGGTTCTATTTTTTTTTTCAGAATTTTGCACTGCTTTTTTTTCCTCTTTTTTTTCAATTTCAATTTTTTTTTCCAATTTCCTTTTCTTTTAAAAATATGCACTTGAACTAGGAACACTAGAAATAAAACAAAAATTAGAAGATAAGAAGAACGAATAACACAGAAAAAAAAAAGATACAAGATAGTAAGATGGAATAATAATAAGAAAACAACTAGGATAGATCAAACTTGATTTAAAACTTAGGCTCTGTTACCAAATGATGTAAACCCCTGATATGAACCTCACCAAGAGTAGTGAGACTCAGAATCAATATGGCATCCACTTAGAAGGATCGTATTCTAATCAGATTTATAACAAAAATAAATTAAAATAAAATGACCTTGACCTGTTATCTATAAAGAGATAAGAACCAAATGTATAAGAAATATTGCAGACGCCACACTCAAGAAAGAGGTAGAAGATTATGAGTGATAAGTCTTGCTTGAACGCTATAAGATAAATCTTGATAAGTTCAGAAAAATTCTTTAAAGAACCAAAGAGAAAACACTCTCAATAATATAAATGATAAACTGAATTGTTCATGAGTATACATGCCTATTTATAGGCTAATAACCTAAACAAACAAGGAAAAGTAATAGAAATCTCCTATAGAGTAAGGAAATTTAGAAATAAAAAACTCTTATAGAGTTTAGGAAAAACTCTTCTAGTCAGACAAGAAAACCATCAAATACTAAACTTGAAACTCTTAGAGAGCTTAGGAAGAATTCTTCTAGTCAAACAAGAAAATCATCAAATACTAAACTTTCTTAGTCAAATAAAGTAAAATAAATTAGAAAAAAAAACGTAGCCTAAATTGGGCCATAAAATAACTCATTGATTTTGAGCCTATATTCAATCTTCAAGCTTAAATCTTCTTGTACTTTAGGTCCATATTTAAATTGGTTGGTTTTGACCCATATTTAAATGGGTTTTAATGACATTAACTAATTTTGACTCTTCTTTTGCAGTAATGTAGGTATCTCCTTGATGGGCCTCTAGGATTAGACTATTAAGTGCTTCTTTAAATATTTTAGCCTGAACTGTTGTGATAGGTCTAACTGGGACTTGAAGCGGGTCCGCATTCCATTTCCATTTGTCAGCCCTAGCCATGATCTCATCATTTAGAAATGTTGAAAATGGAGAGAGCTCATGAAAATTTATTTATCTTGCATCTAGTGTATTTTGTTGAGTGTTATTATTGGTTTTTGGATGAAAGACATAGTAAAATTTTGAATTTAGTTCTATTTTATAAACATTTTTCAGACTATAATAAAATTGTTGCATTTCTTAGTTATTACGAATATAATTATCACAAATAATGGGGTTCTCAATTTTTTTTTCTGAATAGAAATACAAATGTTAATACATAGGAGTCTTATACTATCTATTAAACACGAGAGTTAATACTAGATAATTATATATCTTCCATTAAACACTAGAGTTATTACAATGGAATTATATACCATTTATTAAACACAAAAATTAATACAAAAAAGTTATATACCATTCATTAAATACAAAATTTAATATAATGGATATATATACTATCCATTAAACATAAAAGCCAATATCATTAAACATAATAGCTAATATAATGGATCTATATACCATCTATCAAACACAAGAGCTAATATAAGGGAGTTATATATTATATATTAAACATAAAAGCTAATACAATGAAATTATATACAATCCATTAAACACAAAAGTTAATACAATTAATTAAATATCATTCATTAAGTACAAAATCTAAAACTATTTCCAAAGCTTTTTCTTCTTTTGTTGGCTAGGAGGTAGAGGTATTTGATGGCTAGATGTTTCATGGCTCCTAATGAGACATAAATGATTTTAAACATACGATTCTTTAATGCACCATGATTGGCAACATGTATCCTTACTGTACTTCTTAGATTGTGGTCAAAATTTTTTTGGGTATAGTCATAAATCTTATTGTACTGATGACTCCACTCTCCATGAATAGCCCTAATGGTTTTTTTCTTTGTACTATAAATTTGGTGTAATAACATATTAGTCTTCAGATTTTCTGTCATCTCTGCCATCATATTGAAAACCTTCCAATATGGGTTTGTTCTTAATTTCTTTAGGAATTTATTTGCCAAATAATTCGAGGTGGTCTGCCTATTCTTATAGGCTATAAGAAAAGAGTGCTTTGTATACAAAGTTTTAATCTGAAATGTACTTTCACCTTTTAATTTGATTACATATATTCTAAACTCGTAATTTTTTACACATTCAACTATAATTTTATCAGGATCATTCTTCTTCCACTTCAAATCTTTTTCTTATTGGATATTTCATTCATAGACTAAAATTTTAAAAATAGCCACATTAGGGAATTTTTAACCTACGATAAAGACTATATTATCTATGTCTTTATCAGGCATGAACTCATCATATTTTGATATAACACAATCTTTATCACTACTCACAGGTGGAGATATCAACTCATCAGAGGTTACATATTATGATTAGACATCGATGTCTAAATAATTGGTAGGTTCGATTTCCCTCATCGTGAGTTGCCTTGATACCAAACTTGTTCTCTTCTGCATATTTGCTTTAATGGAATCTTCACCTATAAATACAAATTAAATATTATTTATATACAATTATCCACATAGTTAAATATTATATAAAATTTATTAATGTACTCAAAATTATGTCAATAGAGTTAGATAATCAATTTACCTAACAAGTCATAAATCTCTTCATCACTACTTACCACTAGGGGTGTAATCGGGTCGGGTTCGGTCAGGTTGAGGGAGAATATCAACCTAACCGAACACTGGTCAGGTTGCATTTTAGGCACCCGAAATCGATTAGCTATGAGGGTGAACCGAGACATATCAGGTTAATTCAGTTTATCTGAATTCTTTGGGTTGGTTCGAGTCAAACTCTTAGACAATGGAAAGGAGAAATTTCTTTATGCAGGAAAATATAGGAAATAAAACAAACTAAATGACAAAAAGATTAGAGAAATTCCAATTACATTTTGAGGCAAGTAAAACATCATGATGCTACAGCAAGTTTGGGTGAAAGTTACCTTTGACGGCAATAAAAGTTATATTGAAAAAGGAAAAAAGATTTGGATTTTCCACTACCTCCGTAAACTTTCCTCTTCATTCTCTCTGGAAAGGAAACAAACAGTAAAGCAAGAAAGATCAGTCTTTTCTTCGAATAGTTTCTGTAACTCAAAGCCCACTTCTTGATATATGAATGAATGAACAAGCCAGCCAACCATAGTTAGGGATTCAACAAAAAATTTAAAGATGAGATGAGGATGAGAAATTTATCTAAATTACCTTGTCTAATGGCTACAGGAGATGAGCATAATGAAGATGCAGCCTACCAAACCGTGGAATCGTTGATGCGAAGGTCCACGTGAAGGCAGCAACTGTGAACCATAGAACTAAGGCGAGAGCGAATGCAGAGGCAAAGGAGAACGGAATGCAACTGGGAGTGTCTAGGACTTCAGAAAGCAAGGCGAGCAAGGAAAATGGAAGGCCCAAAACATGTTGTCCCTAGGCCCAGATTACACATTCGGGTCGGTTCGGGTTTAATGTGTCATTTATGCACCAAACTGACTCGACTGATACAACTCGATTTTTTCTCAATCCTTACTTCATTTTAACCCGAAACTCGATGTACTCTATCTGGTGGGCCTTTTTTTCTGGGTCTAGTCAGTTTCAAACGAGCCAATCAGGTTATTTATACCCTTACTTACCACCTCTTTCCTTTAGAGGTCATTTTCAGTACTGTTGTTATCTTCGTCACTTACATAGTCACTATTTTTTCCTTACTTCCTTAAATTTATCATCTCAATTTACTAACACATTATACATGTCACTTATTATGTTTATCAAATATATTGAAACCTCCATATCTGTCTTATAAATATCATATAACTTTAACATGCTTTCAATTTCAGCGTCCAACTCAATGTGTTCAAGTCCTATGTTCAAATTTTGATTCGGGACAAAGTAGTGAATAGAGACGCTTAGTTTTACCATGAATTTTTGTAGTTCATGTATCAACTCAAAGTATGGCACTATGTCCTTATCCATATGGTCTATGGTTGGCATACTACCTCCTATATAAGTGGTCTCTTCCAATCCCCTATGTAGTCTACCACTATAATGAATAATGAAATTTACAATTAATTTATTTGAACCTACATAAAAAAATTTGTAAATTTGTAAATATATAAGGCATTAAAAAATAATATGGGTTCATTGTTTAAGTATGATTATTTCGTGAGACAAACTAAGTAGAGTGAATTCACAGATATATTATCATTATTTGTTATCAATTTATTTCAAGAATTTAAATTATTTATTACAAAGTAAATATCATCTAAAATATTTTATAATTTGTTAACACAATTATATTTTATTCACGATATCACCACTACTTTCTTTTTTTAATTATTTTCTATTTTTCTCATAAAAAATTTCTCTAAAATCTAAAGCTTCAATACTATTTTTAGAATCACTAGTGGTTTTAGTAATTTTTTTTTTTACTAAAAAACAATTTTTGTAATAATAGACTTTATTTTTTATAAATTTGATACAATGATTTAAAAAAGTTATAGAATTCCATCAGCACATTTTCTCTGCCACAGCATAAATATGGTGGGACCACTAAAAATTATCATAGTGGCAAAAGAAGCAACATTCAATCAATACACAAAACTGCAGGGGGGACAAAACCGGTAGACCCATGTGTTCGTAGCCAAAGAGATCATTTTAAATTTCATCACATGCTTCACATTTTTTTATACAATCAATTCCCCACATACTGTATATTTAAACTTTTCTCCTCCATAACAAGATAAAAACAAAATTACGGTTCAATCAAAGGGTATCTTCACATAGAAGGGTGTTCATGGAGTTTATGCTCGTGAATTTTGTATCGACTAATTTTAAATAAAAATATTAATTTATATGATTTAAATTATAATAAGATTAAAATTTAAAAGATTAATTTATTAATATAAAAAATTGATGACTTAAATACAATTTTAAAATCTAATAATTGGAAGATTTCATGCCAACTGTAACGGTAGGTCAAGAGTTATTATTACTTGGCAGATGAAACTTTGAAATTCTGGCACCATAAAGGCCAAAGAAGCCAATGAATGTGAAAAATTCCTCAAAATTGATGGCCCCGAGTTTGCGTGAAAACCACCAGAGTATGAGTGGCTCAGCATTGCTTTGGGTACCCATGTCGGCGTTCTGAAGACCATTATCAAATACAACTATGGCCCTGTCAAGATGAGCAAAACTCGTAATTTTACCTTAAAAAAATTGGATTTTTTTTTTCCTGTAAAAGCCATCGTTTCAATTTGAAAAAAAAAATCATATTTTGATTCACCAGAAAAATTAAGTTGTTCTTATTGAAATATTTGTATATCTACAAATATATACAAAATTCAACATGATTTTATATCGAAAAATCAATTTTTTGAAAAGTCAAGTTTTTCATGAACTAATTTGAATATCTATTGCCATTTGAGTTTGCTGTTTCCTCATTTTGGTTTGGAGAATCAACAAGTCCATTTTGAGCTCTTTCTTGATTTTCATTCATCTTGCTTTGAAAATCATTCTCATCTAAAAGTACAGAGATTAGATTACCTCAAGTCCTGAAGCATGATAAAGGTGAGCATGCTAGAAAACGCTAGGCAGTTAGATTGGCCATGGCCACTGTTATATATAAAATGCATGCAAAGGGATATAATGAAGAGAAAATTTTAGTTCAAATCTTTTTCTTTTTTTTACTTTAGGAGGACCCTCCCCTCGAATCGAGGTCTTAACAACCTCCAATCCCTATCATCCTCCTGTGTTGGTTTGCCAGCAAAGTGCGGTGGAGGGAAGAATGACAGCCTTTGATCACCAATCTCTCATATGTTAGGTGGAGAAGAGTACAAATTTTGGCAATCAAGTGGTGAAAATGATTTAATAGCCCTAATAAGTATTGGACATAATAGTACAGGAGCTATATTTTTTAAATAAAGATACAATTTTGATTTTAAAAATAAGTACTTGTTAAAAAAGTTAAATAACTTAATAAATTCAATTTAATTTTCTCACCTCAGGTAAGCAAATTATATATATTGTGTGATCACTGATAATCATTCTTTCATAATAAATAATTAATATATAATGAGTTATTGACAATAAAAAAATTCATTAAATTGAATTATTTTAATATACAACCAAACTTTCAATTTTGTTATGTTTTTGTGTGTGTGTGTGTCAAGGATTGAGGATTGAAGTTGAACTTTATAGCTAACTACAAAGATTGAAAATTCAATTCATGATAAGAAAGATTTATTTAAAGGAAGTTTGGTAGAGAAATTTTTTTTTGAATTTTTAAAAAATTGAATTTGAAAAAGTTAAATTTTCATATTTGATTTCTAAATTTTAAAACAGACTTTTTAAAAAATATAAATTCTTGAGAATTATTTTTAAGATAGATTCCCACCAAAAAATTTTCATATAAAGAGATGGGAATCTAAATTTTTCATAAATGTGGGAATACTATTAAAAAATAAAAAGACAATTATATCTTTTATTTTTATCCTTCATCTTTATCTATTTTTATACATTTTCAACTATTTATTTTGTGTATAACTATTTTGTATAAATTATTATATTTAAAGTATTAACATCATATTATGTATATATTATTTCTCATTTTATAATATAGTACTATCATATAATTACAATAATTACAATAATCAAAATGGACATATCTCTTTTTAACAAATTTGTTCTATACATATAACTTAAACTCAAATATAAGACAATATATTTAAAGGATCAAAATATCTATCATTTATGCCAATTTGTTTTAGTCTCAATCTACAATTTTTGATAACTAAAGCTTGCTTAAGTTGATTTGACATTTAAAAAATAAATTAAAATGATCACACAAAATTTTTTTTTTTTTAAATATTGATGTATTCTACTTAATAAATTGACTAACAAATTATAAATAAAATGTGAATGATAAATTGATTAAAAAATTATAAGTGATAAATTATAAATAGTAAATTGACTAATAGATGGCTCCAGTTGAGTTTGCTTGACAAATAAAAAATATTTAAATTTACTTTTATATGAAAATTATTTAAATACCCACAATTTTGTCTTATTTGATGTGAAAGATTAATAGACTTTTTCTTAAAGATCATTCAATTGAATTATCTATCACTCATAAATGAGTCAATCAAATTAAAGTAGAAAATTTGGAATCTTATTCATGAATTATCTTTTTCATTCAATAACTTAGCCATTGAAATATTTGACTGAACTCCTAATTTGACTGCGTCTTCTTTTCTGTTTTTGGGCGAAAAGTATAAATTAAATATATATAATAATACTTATAAATTATTTATTAAAAAAAGTATTAATAATAAAAATTGAATTCATATTTTATAAATAAAATATTTTAATTTTTACTAATAGAATAAGTCTATCTTTTATACTAACAAATTATTTAAAAAAAATTAATAAAAATTTTAAAAATTAAATAAATTATTTCAATTTTTATTAACAGAATCAACTGTAGGTATATCTTTTATATTAATAAATTATTTAAAAAATCAAATAAAATTTTAAAAATCAAATAAATTATTTAAACGTCAAGACAAGAATTTTTACTAATAGAATAAGTCTATTTTTTATACTAACAAATTATTTAAAAACAATTATTAAAAAATTTTAAAAATTAAATAAATTATTTCAATTTTTATTAACAGAATCAACTGTAGGTATATCTTTTATATTAATAAATTATTTAAAAAATCAAATAAAATTTTAAAAATCAAATAAATTATTTAAACGTCAAGACAAGAATTTTTACTAATAGAATAAGTCTATTTTTTATACTAACAAATTATTTAAAAACAATTATTAAAAAATTTTAAAAATTAAATAAATTATTTCAATTTTTATTAACAGAATCAACTGTAGGTATATCTTTTATATTAATAAATTATTTAAAAAATCAAATAAAATTTTAAAAGTCAAATAAATTATTTAAACGTCAAGACAAGACTTTTTGGTTGACTTGAGTTAACTTTTGATGTCACAACTCTTGAAAAACAGCAAAATAAAAATAAAAATATCAAAGGTCTTTGGTGTCATTATCTACTATATCTATATTGAAATTTTTTGGTTTATTTCGATTCATCGTAATGTACTTTGACAATAAAAACTAGTGGGTTGGCACTTGGCATGAATTTCAATTTGACAACCAATCTCTCCAATGCTGGGTGGAAAAGAATAGAGTTTGGGAATCGGTGTGAAAAATGCACAAGGCACATAGAGTAGATTTTATTTCAACTCTAAAAGGTAATTTATTAGCATAATGGTATATAAATTATATTTTTTAAATTCAAATATAAATTTAATTAAAAATATCAAATAGTCTAATATTCTTAAAGTATCTACTCTCTGAAATTATTTAAATAAATTTTATATTATTATATCATTTTTTTTTATTTTAAACAATTTTGTATTTTAATAATATAAGTATTAAAAATTTATTAAATAAGTCTCGCAAATTACTTCACATATTTATATTTTATTTTTATTTTAATTTAAAATATAATTAATTTATATTTTAATTTTTAAAAAATAAATATATAAAAAAATTTAAATATTATTTTTAATAATAATATTTTAATATAAAATTTTAAATAAAATAATTTTTTTAATAATAAATATATAAATACAACAACAACAACTAAACTTTTTTTTTATTAAGTGAGATTGATTACATGAATAAAATAATGTTATTGTGGCCTATCATAAAATAATAAATATATAAATACAATTTTTAAAATAATATAAATTTATTTTTAATAATATTAATTAAAAGTATTAAAAAATTATTTTTTATTTAAATACTATTATTTATAAAAAACAAAAATATTTAAATCAAACCCGTCTGTTACTTTATGTCAAGGTAGACTGTAGTCCACCTTAAACAACTCTCAATTGAGTTTAAAAATCTCTATTGCTCTTTAACTCGTACAAAAATGAAGAGTACCAATTTTAGTAAGATTGCCGAATCTTGTGGTTAGGTGAAGAGTGTTATTGTCTGTACCGAAAAAAAAAAAGAGTGTTATTGTGAAACCGATTGAAACAGTTGGAGGGATTAGTGTGTGGCGGAAGAGGAATTGAATTTTAAAGATGAAGTTTCACATTGTTTCTCCATTCATGGCACTTGGGGATGCGTTCACATCCGTCGCAATCATTCTCATAAAGAAGGTCAATACTTTATTTTGGATAACCTTCTTAAGAGGCAAATGAAAATGACGTTTGGTTTGGAGAGGACTTTTCAATTAGAGTAAGTGATACGAATCCGCGCCTAACTTCTCTTTTAACAAAATTAATTTATAAAAAAATTATTAATTTATATATATAATATTAAATAATTTTTTTATCATTATATAATTTATATATTTAATAAATTAACTTATAATTTATTTAATTAATTTATAAATTTATTTGATTAAATTAAAAATATTTAATAAATAAATTTATTTGAATAATTTAAAATATTTAAATATTTATAAATTTTAAATTATTTATGAATTTTAAATTAATTTATAAATTATTTTTATCAAACAAAATTTAAATTTTTTTTATCATAAAAGAACATTTTTTTAGAAGGATTATAAAATCATTCTGTTGTACGGCACCATTATCTCTCATTTACAACTGATGGTGGTTGAAGTGGGGTTGCTATGATTCAACATTTAAAATAATCATAATATATATATATATATATATATATATATATATATATATATATATATGTGTGTGTGTGTGTGTGTGTGTGTGTGTGTGTGTGTGAGTTTAATAATAAATAAATAAATATTGACAACAATATTTTTTTAATATCAATGTATTTTGCATAATAAATTGACTAAAAAAACGTATAAGTAATAAACTGTAAATAGTAAATTGACTAATACACGTAAGTGTGCGAGATCTTAATACTTGCTTGACACATAAAAATATTTAAATTTATCTTTATATGAAAATTATTTAAATACCCGCAATTTTTTTGTATTTGATGTGAAAGATTAATAAATAGACTTCTTCTTTTTCACGATTGATAAATGATAAAAAAATTATTTTTAAAAATTAATATTTTTTATAAAATATAATTAATGAGAATTATAATTTCTGAGAACGTATAAAATAAATGTGTTTGGTTGACTATTAAAATTATTAATTTTTTTTATTATTTTATTTTGTTATACTTAATTTTTTATAAATTTTTGTATATATTTTAAAAATACTTTTTATTTTTATGAGAGAAAAAATAAGAATAAAGAGAGAGAATGAGATAGAAAAAGAAAGAGAAAATGAGAGAGTAAAGAGAAAAAGAATGAGAGAGCGTGAGATTAAAGAGAGAGTAAATTTTTTTTATTATTATTATAATTATATCATTACTAAAAGATATAATTATTTTTTAACATCATAAAAAAATTCCCATTCTTACGAGAAACTAAAATTTTTACCCTTTTTTATGAGAATATTTTTATGAAAAACTTATTAAAAACTGATTCATGAGAATTTTAGTTTTTTAAGAATAAATTTTTAAAACTTGTACCAAATATAAAAATTCTAATTTTTCAGATTAAAAGTTTTAAAAAATAAAAAAGAATCCTTGTCGCGAAAGTCAATCCAATTGAACTGTCACTGAAATATATCACCCACCAAACTTCCAATTTCCTTATGTGTCTAATTTGTTTTCTTCTCTCTATAAAATGTATAAATATGGGGGAGATTATTTAATTTCAATATATATATATATATATATATATATATTATTTATCAAAAAATATTATTGATAATATAAATTAAATTCATTTTTTATAAATAAATTATTTTAATTATTTACATATAAAAAAATTTAAGAATTAAATAAATTATTTCAAATACACATTTTATTAATTGACTTAACTTTTTATTTCAAAACTCTTGCAGGGAAGAACTTCACAAGAGCCTGTCAAATGTCCTTGGTGCCACTGTCTACCATATATAGCATTGAAATTTTTTGGTTGGTTTTGATTTATCAAAAAGTATCTTGACAATAAAAATTAGTGGCTTGACATGAATTTAGCTCTTCTAAAATTTTCAAAGAAAGTTAGGTTAAAAAAGAAAGCTATACGTTAATAAAATTAATATTTAATAAATCAGTAAAATTTACTAATTTATATGTAAGTTTTACAAACTGTGTCCTTTTTTTAAAAAAAATTATCTTGTAAATATTTTTAAAAGCTTTAAAAAATTCTAATTCACTTGACATGCACTAAAATGCATGCAATTCTCTTTTTTGGAAACTATATTATATTAATTAAAGAATTAAGTAAATATAATTCAAATGCCATCTTGAAAAGCAGAAAAAACAAAATTATAACATAATTAAGAATGAATTGGTGATTATTAAAAAATTAAAAATTAAAAATAAATTATCACCGAAAGAAACTTAATTCTTATAATACTACTTATACATCACCTACCAAAAAAATTATTGATAGTAAGAATTAAATTTATACTTTACAAATAAAATATTTTAATTCTTACTAATTAAAGTAATTCCATTACCCCTGTTTTTATCTTTGTTACTTACAAATTACTTAAAATAATTTTAATAAAAAAAATTTAAATTTAGATAAATTATTTTAATTTTAAGCAAGTTAACTCAATTTTACTAATTGATTTACCTTTTGATATCAAAAATTTGAAGAATTTTAAAAGAGCCTATCAAATGTATTTGGTGTCAATACCTATTATATATAGCATTGAAATTTTTTGGTTGATTTTATCAAAAATCAAAATGTATTTTGATAACAAGAACTAGTGGCGTGACATAGTTTAAATTTTATACATTTTTAAAGAAAATAAATTTGAAAGAGAAAGAAAGACATAATTTGATAAAATTAATATTAAATAAATAAATAAAATTTATTAATTTAAATGTAAGTTCTGTAGACTGTATCTTTTTTTGCTAAATTTATCTTATACATTTTTTAAAAAACTTTAAAAATTTTCAATTAGCTTGACATACACTAAAATGCTTGCAATTTTCTATTTCCAAACTAAATTATATTTATTAAAAAAATTAAGTAAATATGATTCAAATGCCACCATCAAAATCAGAAAAAACAAAAAAAAAAAAATTATCCCCAAAACAGACCTAAATGTGGTTCAAATATTAAAGGCTTAATATAAAAATATTAAATACCGAAAAATAATTAAAGTGATTCAGCTCTGAGTCACAATCGGACCCACCCAGACAATGAAAAGACTCAAGTTTTTGGTTGATTGGGCAGCGTTAGTTCAGAATAATTGAATAAATGTTTAGATTTTTCTAATTTTATTGACATTTATAAAAATATTAAATTTATATTAGAAAAAAAATTATTAAGTTTAGCTCAATCTAATAATATAAATTTTTTAATATATATATATATATATATATATATATATATATATATATATATATATATATATATATATATTACCGTTACTTCTCATAACTATTATTAACTATAATTTTAATATGATCAATGTTTAATATTTATACTGACTCAATGTAATAAAAAATAAAAAATAAATTGTAATTTGATCTAAAATTAATATCCTCCTTATAATTTAAAATGTGCTATTTATAAAATTTCGTTTATTAATTTTAAAATTATTGCTATGAAATATTTTTTAAAAATGTATTTATTTATTTATTTATTTGATTTTAACCAAATTAAATTATTGACGAAGGAAACAAATTTTCAATAAAGAAATTTTTTATTTTATAAAATTTTCGGTAAAAAAAATTACAGTGGTTAAGTGTCTAAAAGACAAATCACAATGAGTGGTAATGACGCATTTATTACAATCTTGTAAGCACCAACTTAATATTATCTTATAAGGGAGAGGTTTAGGTCTTATAGGTATTTTTATTTTATTATTTTTAAAAAATTAATTCTAAAAACAATCTTTTAGTATAAAAAAAAATTTGGATGAAAATTTTGAAAATAGATTTTTGAAATCAAAAGAATAGAATAATATTATTTACATGATAATTAAGAATTAATTTTGATAAATTATTTATAATTTTATCATGAAAATAATTCTTATTATTTTTTAATAATTTTGCACAAAAACAAGAAAAATAATAAAATGATGTTTTTTTAAAAATAATTTTTGAATGATACTTTAAAAAAATTATTTTTTAAAAATAATTTATAAAATAATATGACAAATATTTTTTTTATTTTTGTAGAAAAAAATAAAAAATTGTTATGAAACTGTTTTCAAACAAAATAATCTTGTGAACACCGATAACACAGAATTAATAAAAAAAATATTATGAGTTTAAATTTATAAAGAATTATTTATAAAACAAAATAATTTTAATATTTTGAACAGAATTAATTTTATATTTAAAAAACACTGAATAATCTTGTGAGCACCGACAATACAGATCTCATTCATCGGAGGCGGAGCATCATCGTACTGGAATTTCGGTTGCTCGTGAGAGCGGAATAATTTATATCTCATATATAAGTATGACGCGCCTATCAAACTCCTTATCTTGTATATGGTCCTAATCTTTGACTTTGCATTGAAGTAAGTGGGTCTAGCATTTGTGGAGGTACGTTACTTGGACTTTCTCAAATATTTTTAGAAAAATAAATAAATTTTTGGATATATAAAATCAGTATTAATAAAATTTTAAAGAAAACTTAGTTTAATAATAAATAGACTAAATTAATTCTTAATTGACATATATTTTTCAATAAATTAATTTTATTATGGTGATTTGTGTATTTATAATTTGATCTAATAAGTGAATTTTTTATATACTGTGTTACAAAAAATAAATAAATCAAATAAATTATAAAAAAACATATTATATATGAGTTTTAATAAAATAATAAATATAATTATATATCTATTTATAATTAATTTAAGTAATCTATAATAAAAAAAAAGTAATGAAGCAAAGCTATTTCTGTCATCTGCCTAAGTTTTCTCTTTTTGAGTTTAAAAAACTACTATTTTTTTATAATATATATTTTCCTAAATAACAAAATAATAGCATAAATAAAATTTAAATAATTATTTATTAGTCATATTTTATTTACAATTACTTAAATATTAATTTTATTTTTAAAATAATGACATAATATATATAAGTTTAAATTCAAATAGTAATATACAAGAATATATAATTCTATACAAGTTATTTGGTTTAGTTCACCATAAAATTTATTGGCGATTTCCATAAAAAAACATTTTCAATTTTTATTCTTATAATTTATTTTGGAATTAATTTTTAAAAAATTAATTAAAATATACAACCTACTTCAAAAAAAAAAAAGACATTAGTTTTTGAAGCCTTAACCGTGAACCGAATCTTATTTATTAAAATTTTTCAGTGCATGTTTGGTTTGACGATAAATTAAAAGAAAAAATTCATTTACTGTTGGTGTAATCATAATTTTTACAAAAATAATATTTTGTAGCTTCTACAAAAATTATGTTTGGACAAAATCACGTCGTCTAAACGCTAAACCAAACACACCCTTGATCAATCGAAGCAGGTCCGAACCGTGTTTTTCTTCTTGTATTTATCGACCTAATTTTCCAGTGCCACCATCTTCTTCCCCAATTCTCTATCTCTTCATCTCCCTGATGACAGAGATCACCCACTTGAGCTCAGACCTCGTTGAGCTTATTCTTTCCTTTCTCCCAATTCCCACTCTCATTCGTGCTTCCACTGTCTGCAAGCTCTGGTACTCCATTATCTCATCCCCCACCTTCTCCTCTATTACCCACCACCATTCCCACCACAATCAACCTTGGTTTTTCCTCTACGGAATCCACAACATCTCCTCCAAGAACAACCAGTCCTTTGCCTTTGACCCCATCTCCAATCGTTGGCTTCGCCTTCCCACCTTCTCCACCCTGCAACCGCAACAACAATCCAACACTTCTTTCATCGGAACTAATGGCTTCTTCTTCATCATTGCTCCTAAGTTTTGCTACACCCGCACCCTTCATCCCGTTTGGCGCGCCACCCCACCTCTCCATTTCCCACGAACTAACCCTCTTCTGGGTGTTTTCAATGATGGGTGTGGCTCTCTTAAGTTTATTGTTGTCGGCGGTGTGAAGTTTATTGGGAATTTGGTTGATATTGAGGAGCGATTGGATTCGGAAATATACGATCCTCTTTTGAACTCTTGGGAGGTCGGTCCTCCTCTACCGGCAGATCTTAGATCAGGCAATTCGTCGTCTTCGTTGTCCTCGGCATTGTTCGGGGGGAGATTTTACGTGTTGGGGATATATTCATCTTTTGTTTCCTCATTTGACTTGCGTGAACGTGTTTGGAGTGACGTTCAGACGCTAAGGCCTCCTGGGGTTGTTTCCTCGTTCTTAATTGCGTGTAGGGAACTGCTTGTTTTGGCTGGTATTTGTAACGCAACTTTTGGGCCATCCTTTAATCTGTGGAAAGTTGATGCAAAGACGATGGAGTTCAGTGAGATTGCAGTTATGCCCCATGATTTACTTTATAGCTTGTTTGATAGTGATGACGACGACAAATTTGCAAGCCTGAAATGCGTGGGGTTGGGTGATTTTATATACGTTTTCAATGAAGATTATCACAGGGTATATCCAGCTTGTGTTTGTAAGATTGATAGCAAGTCTGGTAAGTGTAGTTGGAGGAGAGTTCCCTATTTGCCATCACCAGTGAACAAGTTTCACAAAGTCATTAGCTTCTGTTCAACTGTTTCACTGCATAGTATTCTGGGTGAACGAGAGCATCTCGGTCTTCTACAGTCTTCCTGACTGTTCATTTCCCTACAAGGTATCCATCGTTTTTTAACATTTTCTCCTATATTATTATTATCATCATATTTTTCAGGCGGTATATTTAAACTCTTATGTATCTGAATTAGTTGCTGTAGTGGCTTGATATTTACTCTCATTAATTTCGTTATTAGCACTTACCTTTTAAATTTGGTTATATTTTCCATTTGCTAGTAATTTAAATGTTATCTTTATCTTGATTACGTACAGCACACTATTGCCTGCTTACTTTTTGAAATTTAAGCACTCTGCAAAATACTTTGTTGACCTCATGAAAGCATAACAGAATTGAATTTTATTGTTGACCGGTTATGCAATGCTTTTTTTTTCTTGCTCCAATTTGTTTAATTTTAGCGGATCTACTTTATAATTTGTAAAAAAGGCGAGTGATGCTGTTTGGAGATTAGTGATTATTTTTAAAGTTTAACGTGATATCCTTGTGGATTGTCTTCTACTATGATTGCCGTGTATGGTTTGACTTTACCCCATAATTATTACAAAGACTGAAATAGTACTGTATATTTAATGTTCACTTATATGGAATTATTTTTTTGATAGAACTAGCAATGGATTTAAGTGTCTCTTCTTTATTTATCTAATTTCGGTGATGATGCAAGTCAATAAGGTAGAAAAGTAAAGTAGAGAAAAGAAAAAACTCAATATAATTCTTATCTGTTTGAATCACATAACACTTGGTAGCTGATATACATATATATTATGTGTTTTGCAGTTACATTTTTACAAACATTACTTGCTCAAATGGAATGTATAGCTATATAATTAGACGAGTAAACAGTTTTTCAAATATTAGGATTGCCACTTCTGTTGTTATAATTAGACCATCATTGTGGTCTGGTATTATATATGCTTTCAAAGAAAACTGTTGTTTCTTTACATCTTATTGTTTGACTCCTTGATCATTTCACGTAATTCAAATCTGTTTTTTGTTCTTACTGAATAATTTGCTTCTGTATCGGTAGCTCTCAATGAATTTTCATATATTTTCTGCTTGCCTACATGTTCTTGGTTGCCTTTTATTACAATTCGGTGAATGTCCTCATATATAGGCTATATGTGTTATATACAAAATGGGATAAACAATCTGAATTGAGTAGGAAACATTTAAAGTTGAGTGGAAACAACCATTGTGGAGCAGCAAAATTAAACATTAAATGACCACAGAGATTGAAAGAAAAATTTATTTCATTTAATAGGGAGGAAAATACAAAAAATCTTTAGATAAATTTATCTGAATTTTGAAGATAGCTATGTCTTCTAGGACAATAGGATAAATTTCTATTTTCCTGAGATGAAGACAAGAGTTTCAGCATATCACAAAGACTTGAACAACTCATCATGTGTCCTCTCTAAATAGTGGCTGAAAGCTGAAAGTGAGAGGTAAGAAAAATTCTTACTGCAAGTTAGAGTTAAAAATTAGAGTTTAAAAAAGACTTGAGCATCTTATCTGGCTTCCTCTATAAATAGAGGCTTCAAGATCAAAGGAGGAGAAGGAAAAGGTCTTACTGCAAGTCGGAAAAAATAATTTAGGTATTTTTTTCTTATGGAACTGGAGGTGTTCTAGAAGGATGTAATTGAAGGTTGAGTTTAACAGAACTGGGTGTAAGAATTCTAAACTATGGCTTTCTGAGCAAAATTTGCATCAGCACATTGTTTTAAATGACACTTATTTCAATTGTGGAATGAGCTTTAGGGTCCTTTTTGCATTGAATCTATTGATAAAATCTTTTTTGTCAATCATATATTGGTAATTCACTAATATGAAACCTCCGTTGTTGCCTTGATTGCAAAAGCGCCAGATTTCACATTCTCCACATGCACACACGCATAGCTGACAAGTTAAACTGTAATGAGGCCGCCCAATGAACAAAAATAACATATTTTCATAAAAAGAAATGTATGCGTGTCATTATTACTTATCAAAAGGAAAGTATATATGTATCTGTCTGTGTACTTTCATTGATTTTTTTTGGGAATAAAAACATTTATGCTTTGAGCCCCATGTTGACATTTATAACAGTTGACAGCACCTTCTTGCTATAAGCTTTAAGCAGCTATTTTTACCCCACACAATCAAGTTTGTACATGGTGTATTTGTAAGTTTTACACAAGAGAATATGTTTATACACCCTTTTTTTATTTCATGGGCAAAAACCGAAACTAATGATCTGGAAAAGTTTTAATTCCAAAGAAACGCGTCATGTTGTTGGTCATCTTATCTTTTTGGTTGTGGGTGAACAATATTGATGCCAGTAATTACATGGTAAGTAATTATAGATGGTGCTTATATGCATGTAGCACACACTACATAGATAAAATATTCAAAGAAGTGCATTATGTATGGTATCTATGAATATATGTTTACTATTTTTATACAAAGTAGTCAATTTAAAATTTGTCTACAACTTAATGATGCATATTTTGTCTGTGTAGAACTTTCGTACTTCTTCATGTAATCAAAACTTGTAAATAAACCATCTAAAAAATCTTTGTATCTTATTGATACGGTTACTCGGTTTGATAATGAGCCTGAGGAGTTAAGACATGATTCAGTGTCTATTTGAGTGTGTAAACTGCTCAGGTCAAATGAATTCCTAGTTAGATAATAACAACCGCCAGCCAGTAGTTTAATATGTCTTTGGAAACAGTGAGCCATGGCTTTCATAATCTCTTTCCTTTGATATGCTGCATGCCAGATAGTATTTTTTTTTATTATTATATTCTTTCTCTTTTTTCATGATTTCTTAGTGATGCATTTCATTAATTGCAAGCAGAATCTGATGAAATTTTCTCTATCTTTCCCATTTTATGTCATTGAAGCAATTGAATCAATGTCCGAGGAATGGATTGTTACAGTTGTTTAATATACTTTTTAACAGCTGATTTTAAAGTACCTAAGCCGTTTTTTTAATTAAACTCAATTATTGTCTACCAGTTGTTCGTCATGATTTAGCTTGTATTTCTACTTTTATTTTATTTTTATTTGTTCTCACTGTTCTTGATACGTTTTTGTTACGGTATATGTGAGTAACTCCGGATTTCTGTTCATTCAACAGCTAATAAATAAATAAAATGAAGCACCCATTGCCAAAAAGAGAAAGCGTGGGTTGGGAGAATCATTTGTTCAAGATTGAGATTGAGAGCAAATAGATCCCTGCCACACCAGGAACTTGTACACCATTCTCATCAGAAAAAGGACCAGAAGCTCTCTTTCAGCAATATGTGTTTGATGAAACTAGAGGTGGGTTTAGACTCTCTTCCATTTTCTTTCCTAGTGATTTTGGCAACCCAATGGTATTAGTCTTGTTGATTTTAAATGTCAGAATTATGTAGTTTTTAATTGTATTTGTATGTTTCACAGTATCACCTGTGCTTTGTTTTTTATCTAGCAATTTGGGTAGTCTAATTAGGTGAAGGTTCTTCTCCTGTTGAGCTTTGTACTGTTATGAACTTCATTCTTCTACCTTGTGTCTTCCTTGTATCAAGAAACCTTCTGTATCCTATGTTTTTTCCTTGCATATAAATTAGTGCAAGAGAAACAGTGACTTTCTATGGTGTTCAGTCTTGACTTATGGATTGGGATCCCCTCCGATTGTTGCCAATGAGCTTAGGTTCCGTTTGGTCGGTTGGTTAAAAAAGAACGAGAATATAAATTAAAAATGTAATAAAATAAAATAATGTTATTAAAATTATATTTAGTATATGATAAATAAATGAATGAAATAAAATTATTAAAATAATATTTTTTTAATTTAAAAAATCATAAAAAAATTTATTATTAGTAATATAAAAATTTAAATTAAATTTTATTAAATAATATTAAAAATTTTAATTTAAATATATGTTTTTAATTATAAAAAAATTATAAATAAATAAAATAGTAAAAAATATTTTAATTTGTTTGTACTTTTTTCTCTCTTTTGTATTGTTTATTTTTTATTTATTTTTTGATTTTTTTTACAAAAAATAATTAATATTCTGTAAAATTTATATTTTTCACTAATTTTATTAACCAAACGAATGAAAATTTTTATTCTCTCGTTCCAATTCTATCAACCAAAAGCGACTTGAGATTGAGATGAATATTATGAACTGGAGTTTTATTTTATCCTTTGCTCTTTCGTTATTCCACCCTACTCTCCAGGTCATGAATTTCTTATGTAATAGAAACAAAAATTGAAGTTGTATATAGAGAACGATAACATATAATTAGGAGCAGTTACGTTTAAATGAATTTTCTGAGTAATAAATTGATACCGCAACTATATATAGAAACTTTTTAACGAGACTTGTTAAGGGAAAAAAGAAGAAGAAAGAAAGGCAAACAATACAATGTCTTTATTATGTGATGGTGTCTTTTTCTTCGTGTTGTGCATTTATTGCCAAATAAATTTGAATTCGGACTTTTAGTTTTGAAAATTGTTTAAGCACCATTAAGTTATTAGTTGACTTATTGGTCAATACTGGAGTAATTTCTTTTTATTATTATATTTATCTAAAAAAATTCTTATATTTATGGAGAAATTTTTTAAGCACAAATCTTTCTTTCTATGATTTGGATTTTTTTTCTTAATGAAATCATCGTTCTTTTTTTTTTTTTGGCCCAAAAAAAAAATCAACATTCCTTTAAAGAGGAGAAGATTTCTATATATATTACAAAATTATTGATCCGAAAAAAATATAAATAATTAACAAGAGATTTTAAATTTTGTTTTTTTAAGGTTCGATGAAAGAAAAAATACTAATCTAAAAAAGAATATAAATTTAAATTTATTTATTAAATATTTTTAATTTAATCAAATAAATTTATAAATTAATTAATTTATTCTTTTTTTTGGACAAATCAACAGATCATAATATTCAATAAACAAGCAGAGCCTGAAACTTACAGAAATTTTAGTAAGGCACAACAAAATAAACAACATATAAAATAAGTCTATACTTTTAAAAAGAGCAGAAATCTCAAATCAAAAGGCAACACACCTCTTAATTAGTATTAATTAAAAATAATAAAAATTATGATACATTTAACCAGACTACAAATTACTGAATATATTATGAGAAGATAAAAAAGCCATTTAAGGAGAAACAACACACCTCTCAATCTTTTCTAAAGATTAAATCTCTTTTTTTAACTTTGAAATATTACAAATTTGAAGTGTAAGTTGTAAATCTTTCTTTTGACTAACATTGGATTTTTTTTTTTAAAAAAAATTTTAATAATTTTTTTTTTTTAATAGAAGAAAAAAACTTATTTAGTGAAAGAAAAAAACTTAAAAAAATTTCATGATATTAAACAAGCTTTCCTAATTAATTTATTCTATCAAAAATCTACTTTTAGTTGGAACTGATCTATTGACAAATATTAGGCTGATGGACCGATCCGGCCCGACCCTGCCCAAAGAATTAAAAAAATCCTTTAATCGTGCAGGCAAGCCAATCTGAGCCGTCGGTGTAGACAGGCGCTACAACGAAAGACTCGCTGAAAATCTATTTCACACACATGCAGCAAGAGAGCGTGAGACGCACGTTTTTAATATTGCTCCCCAAGTCATCACTCATAAGCCTGTTTGTTAAACCAAAGAAAGCAGCACCCTGAGGTTTTACTTTGCTGTCAACTAGGGTTTTAGGGTTAGGGTTTCGCCTTTCTCTCTCTATCTTCCGATTCCGGAAGCCATGGATAGATACCAGAAGGTCGAGAAGCCAAAGCCCGAATCGCCGATAAACGAGAACGAGATCCGAATCACCACCCAAGGCGCCATCAGAAACTACATCAGCTATGCCACCTCTCTTCTCCAGGTACTATTTCATTTTTGCTTTAAGTTAATCTCCTTCGCTTTTTATGTGTTTTTCAATTATTTTTCTTTCGTTTTTCGGTTATATGTTGATTCAATAAATCTGCATTCCTTGATTCATTGATTAATGAATTGTTGTTCGTTGCCAATCCTACTTTAGCCGTCACTACTTTCTGTTGAGCCTTTTGTTTTTCAGTAGTACCTGTGACTACTTTTGGGCGATTAAGATTGTTTGTTTTTATTTTACATTGCTTGCAGAATGCTGTTTTGGTTTTAACCAATGGACTGATGTTGTTTATTTACGAGTAGTTTCCTTACCCCTATTTTTCTTTGTTTTTTCGGAGTGGTCTGTGATTAAAATGATTCTGGCTGCCGAGCCTAACCTTTCGTTCAAAAAATTACAATTTGGCCTTTTAAGTCGAGGGTAAAGTGTGGCGGTTAAGTTTGTACACCGTAAGGATTGCCTTTTCTACATATATATCATGTTAAAATTCTGCTCTTATGTTCTGCACTTTTCCTTTTCTTATCCAATTATTTTCTTAATGCTAGGTATGGGGGGCTTCACATGGTTTTATTAATTGCTTGTGCTTGTTTCTAGAAATATCCAAGCTTAATGTTGGTTTGTTCATGAAATATCAAACCTTGAGCCTGAGAAAGGGTCCCTGCACTTTGCCTTCTTTTTGCCCTTTATTGTTCCCCAATTTTGATGATGGGTGGATGCATTTTTTCTTCACATTTACTACCGGTTCATGCATTTGGGGGTTTGAGGAAGAGTCATCCTAATCCCATTTTTTAAATTTGGGCAATCTTTTGCACTTTTAGCCATATATTTGTTTCGCTGGAATTAACATAGCTACTTCTTAGCTTTATTGTTTGAACTTAAGATTCCAATCAAAACCTTTCTCAAGCCTAACCAATATCAACTCTTACTATAAAATCTGATGCATAATGAATTGCATTCTGATTTGGAGCCTAAATTTTCTGTTTGCTATCTTATATGTTATATCATTTATTTCAAATAACATGAACGGTAATCTTCATTTTGAAGACATACTTCACCACAAACACAAATTGAAGTCCTTGTACACTTGTACTACTGAATCCTGGCTCTACATGCCATTTTCTTGGTCTGAAGAAAATGTCAAACAGTCTTAAGGAAATATATTTGAAATTGTTTGTCCTAAATGATGTTATAGAAAGTACATTCCCTAGTCTGTAGTCATTGTTACAGAAAGGTCTCACACTTGCAAAATCCAGACTTCTGATAAGTTCTAAAAGTTATTTGAAACAATTGCAGCAGTATTGTTGAGAGAGTGCCTCAGAACTGAATTGCGTCTGCCAATGGTGAGGTGAAGCAGCTTTAGTGTGGCATGCCCCTCGTGCACTTTAACTACATGCATCTAGTGGGGCACAAGTTGCTAAATTTGCAGTGTGATTTATTATTATTATGCTACAGAGAAGGAGGAGAAGAATGTGAGGGAGAATTACGTAAAGTAGGAAATAAACAACCATATGAGTTAGTTAAATACGGAACAGACCAAATGCAAATTATAAAATTGATAATGACAATTGCGGTGACTGATTTTAAAAGCTTGTTGACAAAAGGAAAGCAATACAGGGCCTTGATTAGATAACTCCTAAGGAAGGAAGGAAATTAGGTAATGAACAAATTGGGAATGAGTTCTAGTTATAAAAACAGTTAAAGATGGAAAGAAAACAATATCTAAGGATTATATAAATTGAGAAAACTTTTGAAATTTCAGAACTAAATAAATTAGGAAATAAATTGATTGGTTGTTCCATTAGTTTTATGGTTTATAAGATTATCTTGTAGCTATTAAAGTTGAACATTTAATTATTAGATATATGGTGTATATATTTTATATATAACCTCATATAATTTATTAATTTATATCTTAAATTGTGTTGTATCCTTGTGTTGATCCAAAGTAGTTGAGTTACACCTATTTGTAGTATCAGTTGTATTCTGAATAATATAATATTTTATATCTTGTTTTATATTACATAAACAATGTCCCTTGAGTTGGTCTGGTGAAAGTAAGTACCTTGTGTCTTGATTCCTTAGTACCCTGTGCATTGTAATTGGGGTATATAATCCAAAGTCCATTTAGACTATGAAGCATGTGAATATTCTTCATTATAAACTGCTGTGTTTGTGAATTTGTTGTAGGAGTATTAAACTTTCTAGTTCCTGTGTTTGTGCATATTAATTTGGTTGTAATGAGATTGGAAATCTTATGTTATTAGGTTTAATTATCCCACTAGTTATGAAACACACACACTCTATATGATTTATAAGAATTTTCATTTTGGTTTTATTTTTCATTTTGTCCTCCTAACTGACGGTGACAAACACTAAGATCTTGGAACCCCCTAGAATAATCTTATTCTTTTTAGTGAGTGCTCACTCCCTATCTCATTCAACTTTAGTGTTTGTCAATTCTAATATATAGGGAAAGAATGCCTACAGCCATCCTAGGTTATCCTCCATATCATTTGTTTAAGTTTATATTATGCCTGTATAATTCATAACGGTTGTTTCATGTGTGCATCTCTTATCTATCTGTTACATGTATCAAACCAAATACCATGCTACTGGATGTAATTGGATATTGTCCTGGTAATAATAATGGAAGCCTACAAGATGCTTAGAAAAGATGGCTGTTTAAGCTTATATATTACTTGAACACATTATGTAAACCTAATCCTTTCGTGTGTGTGATCGGTGAGAGGCGTTGGTTTCCGTATTTATTAATCCAGTAAAAAATTGAGTTACTTACCTTTTATGACATGGGGATGATGAACTAAGGAATAAATGGAACTGTCACTGAGAGTAACATGTTCAGTCTAATCTAATTATGGTGCATTAATTCTTATAATATGTAAAATTCAGCTTCATGATCACTTTATTGGTTGTTGGTTTCAATTATTATGCTATTGCCCCCAACCCTCCCAAAAAGTTAGATATTGTGTAGAACTGGTAATGTCTTTTTTATTTGCATTTATTTGTGCAGTAAATTTTAGAGGGAGATATAAGTTTGCAGTTGAGTTGATGTTCATGTGTGCATGCATGTTAAATCTTTTTCATAGTTGGAAAATTTGCAAGATATCCCCCACAATATGTTGGAGTCATTTCTTTGTTGGGAGGTAGTTTAGTTTTGGTTGTTGCAACTGATGGAAGGTTTCATTGACTTGACTTGACTTGATGTTATTGAATTTGTGCATGATTAGATTAATTCAATCATGTCCCAGATGATAATCTTTACTTTGTTTTAACTGTTTTAGATAATATGATATATAATTTTTTTAGTTTGTGAATTGTCTGCTTTGCCTTATTATTTTATATTGTTCATACAGGAAAAACATGTAAGAGAGATTGTTTTGAAGGCAATGGGACAGGCAATCAGCAAGACAGTTGCCATTGCAGAGATTTTGAAGGTTAATATTCCTTGCAAGTTGTTCCTCCCTCTCTCATGATATATTTGTATTTTCTTTAAAACTGATGCAAATGAGAGCAAAGCATATGTGGCCAAAGAAAAGAGTAAAGCATATTAAAACATGCAAAATTCTCATGGTTAAGACTGCCTATATCCATGGCAAGAGGACTATAAAATCCACCATGCAGTAATGAGGAAACAAATGGGAACTCCCCAGGCCACCAAATCTTAAACAAGTGATTGCCAAAAAGTAAAATAGATTAAATTCCTGAAAATATGAGATACTTCAGGTTTCAGTTTGGTTTTACTCTGGTTGTCTCTCTATCTCTTTAAACAGAAGAGGGTTCCCCGGCTGCATCAAGATACTGCCATCAGCTCAGTAAGCATAACAGATGTGTGGGAACCCATTGAAGAGGGTCTTGTACCGTAAGTTTCAATTATTGAGATTGAGTTTTAAACTACAGGGGGTATGCAGTTTTTGTTTAGTTTTGCAGTAAAGCAACATTAACATTTGATGCAGTGTGGAGATGACTCGCCATGTCTCTATGATCTCAATCACATTATCAACAAGAGAGTTAAACAAAAACTCTCCAGGGTAAGCACTTGAAGAACTTTTAGGAACACATTCCCAAATATACTGTTTTCACTCACTCGAAGTATTTCCTGCTATAATTTCATTAAAAAAAAGAGCATTTCTTGCTATAATGGTTTCCTGGGAATAATTTTTTAGCCTACCTTTTAAATTTTCTGCTGGATTTGTAGATGCGACATTTTCAGGATTTTGTCTAAATGATTTCATCCACAGGTATCAAGTTCCATATAATGTGGAACAGTTGAAGCCGCAATTCAATTATCAGCAGCAACAACCAAAACCAGCTCGTGTTCCTTATAATACTTTAAATGATGGTGATTGCACAGATCTACTTAAATAATTAAGCGTTAGTACCCATTAATCTCTTAATTTTAACCCACATGGCATCCTTTCTTCAGAATCGTATGGCCGAGGTCGAGGTCGGGTTTGGGGGAGAGGGAGAGGAAGAAGTTGGGGAAGGGGTGGATATGGATATCAAGGTGGTTATGGAAATTATCAGGGCGGGTATGGGTATTACCAGGGTGGATATGGGAATTATCAAGGTGTGGATTCTGAGCACTTAACTTGGTTCCTTCTATTATTTCTTCAATTTTTTGGATGCTTATGTACTTCTCGTTATGACTGGTCTTGGTTTTCACTTGTCTTTTCTTGACAGACAATGGTGGCTATTCAAATCGGGGCCGAGGTGGTGGTCGAGGAAGAGGTTGGGGGTATCGTGGTAAGTTTACTTTGACTGCATATTCTAGCAATTCTTTGTTGATGATGTTGAACTCAGAGAAGAATAATAACTTGGTCACTCTGGATCTAGATTTTATTTCTTCTCTTTATGTTTTTCCTCTAGAAGTAAGTAACTAGGATATACTTAATCCCACTAAATAGGTTAAACTCTTATAATTCTATGAGGGATCTTTAACTGGGAAAGAATACTTGTTCAGTCTCATTAGAAGGTGATCATTGACATTTCCTTACCTTGACAGGTACTGGTTATGAAAGAGGCAGAGGTAGAGGACGTGGATATAGTCGTGGTCGAGGAGGACGAATGGGTGGACGGTCAAGGGATGGTGGCAACCAGGCATGATAGTAGCAGTGGATGTTTTTTTCATTCTTACTAAATGCTTGCCTTGAAGAATATCTTGTTGATAGCGTGATGTGGTTCATGATCCTGCATTATTAAGCAGTAGTTTATGTTTTCTCGTCATTTTAGTTGATATGGGCAAGGTTTTGTGCATCTTTACATTTAGCTCGAAAGTGTCTTTGGTTTTAGTGTTTGCTGCAATTCTTTTTAACTTATGGTTGCCAACACCATATTTGTATTTAGTTTCTACATGTTCTTTTCTATCAAAGTAATTTGTCCTATGATAACCTTGCATGATGTTCAAGTAAATCTGCTAATGCAACGCCTTAGCTCCTAATGCATTGCATGTTTATCCACTTTCTGCTCATTTCATAGGAAATTACTTTTTCTTTTTTGGGTGACAATGGTGTAAGAAATGGAATACCATTCTGAGCCGGAAGCATATTGGATAAAAGTCTTCTCCAAAAATCGAATCATTGCTGTTCTCGGGCTTCAAACAATTGTGACTACTGCAATCAGCTAATATTTGGCATATTGAATTACTTTTTAGTTTGATGCCCTAAAGAAAAAGAAAGGGGGGGGGGGGGGAAGTCGTTTTAAACTTGTTTATGGCATGTTAAGCTGTAGATGTCTAGTTAACTAGATTTGGTGATGGTGCTTGAACTGCACTGGTGTAATGCCTTTATCTAGGTTCGAAATTTGACTGTTCATCCTGAAATCAAGAAATGTGGAAGGATGCATTTTAAAACAATTCATACCAACATTTGATCAAAGAGATGAGCTTCATACAGTCAATATAATAACGATTTTTATCATCCTAATTGTAATTATATTTTCGGTATTTATTTATGTAAATATTAAACAAGTTGCATGTAGTACATAGATTAAGTACGAGCTCATGAGCCAAGTAAAGAATTAGAAATAATCAAAGAAAATAGAACTAAAACACCCTAAGCATTAAAGTAAAAGTATAAAATGAAAATTTACATTACATTTAATTACAAAAGGACAAATTTTAAATAATTTTTAAAATGTTTATTATTCGATTTTATAATAAAAATATGATACAAGGATTTTTTTTATAACTCAATATTACAAAATTAATTATTTTTAAAAATACTTTGTATCATATTTTTATTGTAAAATTTTATAATAAATACTTAAAAAAATTTACTCTTTTCTTCAAAAAAACTATTATAATAAAAAGAAAGATCTTCACGGAGGGATAAAACGTCTCTCATCCTCTCAAAATTACAGCTCAGGTTTTAAATTATATAAATATTCGGCATCCTGAAGAAAAAATAATCCTGGTTTGGGAGGCTGTCAACTATTGAAACTTCTCTTCCTTCCTTTTTTTCTGACTTGTGCTAAAACTTTGAGAACGTAATTATTGGGCAGTTAATCATAACCATTTGAACTGAAAAGAAAAAAATTGTAATTATACATTATCTCGAAAGTAAACATTATTTTGGCAGTTTATCATAACAATTCAGCTAACATTGCAGCCAGCAACTACTAAGTATGATTTAGTGACGAAGAACTTCAGTAGTTTACAGGAATTCCTCCTGCCATTATGTACCAGAAATTGAACAAAAGAAGCACATTTGAAAGTTTGTCCATATAAATAATCATAGTAATATTTTGCCCTTATTTTTAGTAATTTAATAAAATTACAGAAATTGATTACTCGGGTATAAATTTTGAAGTCGGCAACAACAATAATTAAATTTCTTTTTATTAAATAGAATTGATTACATAAATCAAATGATATTATAGTAGCTTATTATAAATTAGATCAATATATTATTAACTATTAATTTATTTTAATAGTTTCACTTATTATTTTTTTTAATCTCATTCTACCTCTAATTATCGGACTATTCTCTATTATCTACTTTTTTTAATAAGATTTCTATAAGTTTTCTATATACATGTCTAAATTACTTTAAACAAAATTTTACCATCTTTTTCACAATAGATGTTACTCTAATTTTTTTTAATGCACTCATTTTTAATTATTTTTTGTGTGTTCACACATTCAAAACAATATTTTTATATATGTAATATTAAATTTATCTTTTGGTGTGTCCAAATTACGCTAAATCTTAAAATCAGCTTATAAAAAAAAATATTTTTTTAAATATACCAAAATAACAAGATTTTAGCTCAAGATTAATGCGCAAATTAGTTTGAAAATATCTTTTCTGTAAAGATTGAGATTTTAGTTAAGATAATAAATGTAAAGAGTTTGTCTTGCCTACCTTTGAACTTTAATTATTTTGAAACATTAGGATACATCATTACAAAGGATAACATGATTTCTTGAAATATATATACTAAATAGGCAAATTCAATGATTTCAGTATATACTCTTCTAATTACTCCGTCCTTA
The DNA here is from genome assembly GCA_037074535.1 of Gleditsia sinensis. NCBI lineage: Eukaryota > Viridiplantae > Streptophyta > Magnoliopsida > Fabales > Fabaceae > Gleditsia > Gleditsia sinensis. The sequence goes on along the minus strand of CM073468.1, from coordinate 63,739,682 downwards.
AAATTAAATTTATGTTTGCTTCTTTATTTTAAATTATAAAGAAACATAATATATTAGTATAGTATTTTATTAAAAAATAGAAAGAAAAAAAAGATTGATCTGCAAACCAACCTGACTCAACCTGCATAATCTATTGGTTAGGTAAGTTAGATCAATTTTGACCTTTAACATAAGCTGCAAATTTTGCAACTTAACCCACCTTTTTAAATTGCCAACTCATTTTGACAACTCTACTTGTTAGGCTAGTTTAGTTGTTTACAAAAAGCAAGTATTAAGATTTTGATCTACCTATAAATGTTTAACGTAATAATATGTGAGTTCCGTTTTCAAAATGAGGATACAAGTTTGTTTCTTCAAACGTGCATTTGTTGAAAAAATGGACAAGTTTTTTCTTGTGGTAATAAAGTTTGAAAGAGATTAATTCTATAATGTTAGTAGCATGTAAAAATATCATAAAATTTGTTAAGGTTTTAATGAAATTATCATCTATTGATATCATTATCTTATGTTTGTTCTAGTTTTAAATTTCTTGAGACAATAAAATAATAATCAACATAAATCCACAAAATATATTTTTGTTGTTGTTGTTAGTAGGCTTAAATCTAATTAAAGTCATGTTTGACAAAAATAACTGATAAGTTAGCTAAAAGTTTAAAAGTTAGCTGAAAACTGAAAAATTAATTTTTAGTTGAAAGTTGTTAACTGAAAACTGAAAATTGTTAAGCTAATTTATTGAATTAAAAGTATTTAGTAAAATTAGCTATTGAATTAGCTGATAAATATAAAATGACATAAAATGATATATTTATATGAAATTTATCATTTTTTGTTAGTAATTACATTTTATTATATAATTTCAAAAAATACAAAATAAATATATCATCTAAAGTCACACAATAACTCATCAATATTGTTGCAAATCTTTTTCATTTCAGTAAATACTTTTAAATTTTTATTCCTTGTATAACTATCAATAATATTTGAAAGTTCATTATGGAGTATGTAATTTGAATATTATTCGAATATAGTAAAAATAATGTCATCTTGTGAATAAGATAGTGTTAAAATTTAAATAAAATAATAAGAATAAGAAAAAAATTATAAAAGCTATTAGTTAAAAACTATATGCTACTTAAAGTAGCGTATGATAAAAAATTATAAACTACTCAAATAAACTTATTTACCAAATACCTCTAATTTGATCAAATAAACTTATAAATTAGTTAAATAAATTATAAATTAACTTATTTGACTTGTCAAACATATTGAGCTAAGCTGAATTCTAACATATTCAAATTTGTTTGTTTAAAATAAGATGAACTTGAATTTAAATAAAATTTTTAAGTCAATTAAATATTATAATAACTCTTGACTTGTTTATTAAAAGAGTTGAATTTTAAACCGTTAATTATCAACACTATAAATACAATATACTTGTGCGTGCGTGTGTGTGTGTGTATATATATATATATATATATATATATATATATATATATATATATATATATATATATATATATATATATATATATATATATATATATATTTATTTATTTATTTATTTATATTTATATTATGTATGTGTATGTATATAAAAAAGAATTCATAAAAATAAATATTTTAATATTTTAATTATATATAAATTATTATATTTATATTCAATTATTAATAAAATTATATATAAATAAAATATGTAAAATAATAATAATATTTATTAATAACTGAGCTGATCTTGAGTTTAACAAATTGAATATCAAAATTTTAAATTTAACTAATCTAACTAAACAAGCTTTTGATCAAACTCATTTATTTAACAAATAAACTGAGTCCAATTCAAATTTCAAGTAGCTTACAAACAATTCATTTTATTTACTCCCTTATTCATCATAATCACAATAATAAACCCTAAAATATAGATAAATCATAAAATTAAATTTTTGACATACACTTTTAAAATTTAATGTTATATAAGAATGTGTTTGATAAATAAATCTATTTAAATAATTTAAATTAAATAAAAATTTATAAATTATACGTTATTTAAAATATAATATAATTGATAAATTTTTAATTCTTAAATTAATTTTTAAATTATTTTTATTAAATATGATCTAAATATAAATTATTTATCAACTAATTTTATAACATCTTACGTCAAATTTTTTAAACAAAAAAGGACGAAACCAATTTGCATCGTCCCACCTCATTTATAATTTAATCTCCAATAATTGCTTCTATCTTACAATCACTGATCACTTCAATTTGTTTTTTCTTTTTGGGTAAGTTACGATGATTGGTCACAAAAATATCACATAAAAAATGGTCAAAACGTTTGTCGAGAAAGTGAACAGATCTTTTTGTTTGTCGTAACATAGCAAAATTAATTTTATAAAAAATTATTTGATTTATTATTGATAAATAATTTTTTATTTATAAATTATATTTAAATTATAATATATAATAAAAATAATTTTAAAAATATTATTTTTATTATATATCGTAATTTAAATATCGTTAATTAATAAAAAATTATTCACCAATAATAAATTAAATATCAATTTTAATTTTATAATATTAATAAGATATAAAAATTTAAAATTTTAATAAAATTATCGTATATTGATATTATTATCATATGTTTGTTTAATTTTAAATTCTTTCATATAATAAATTAATAATCAATAATTTATGACTGATAATCAATATAAACTCATAAAATGTACTCTTATCGTAATCTAGATAAGTCAAATCGAACTGAATTTTAATACATTCAAATTTATTTATTTAAAATAAGATGAGTTTGAATTTAAATATAAATTTTAAATCAATTAAAACCCGTAAAAATTTTCGTCTCGTATATTAAACAAACCGAACTCTAATAGTTAATGATCAATATTATAACATACACATACATACACACATACAAATAAATTAAATAATTTAAAAATATATACATTTTTATATTATGTATGTGTATTTATATAAAAAAATTCACAAAAAATAAATATTCTAATATTTTAATGATGTTTAAATTATTATATTTATATTCAATTTTTTAATAAAATTTGTGCATAAATAAAAATATAAAAATAATAATAATATTTATCAATAATTAAATTGTTCATGAGTTTAACAAATTGAACATCAAATTTTTAAACTTAACTCGCCTGCCCAAATAAACTTTTGATTAAACCCGTTTATTTAACAAATAATTTGAGTCCAATTCAAATGTTTAATTAGTCAAATTTAAGTAACTTACAAATAATTTATTTTATTTAATCCCTTGCTTGGTAGAGCCGCAATAATAAACTCTAAAATATAAGTAAATCATAAAATTAAATTTGTGATATACACATTTAAAATATTGTATTTTTTAAAAAAATTTATTATGACGCGAGTATTAATTATTTGTCAAATAAGTTTATAACATCTTATTGTCAAGAGAGAGTTATAACGTCTTTCGTCAAAGGTTTTAAACGAAAAATATGTTAAGAGTTAAAGACGAAACCTGCAATTTGCAACGTCGTAACTCATTTATATATAATTAAGTTAGTCTCAAAGAATTGCTTCCAAGTTTCAATCATTGATTGCTTCAAATATTTTATTTTTCCTTTTGGGGAAGTTTCAATCACGGGTCACATAAATTTTATTCAGAGTGCATGGTGACGCCATGAATGGTCAAAATGTTTGAATTTGGCGTCCTCTCAGAGAAGAAAAATTAAAAAAATTTGGCGTGAAAAAGTTGGATACGAATCTTCTGCTGTACAGTTTGTACAACAGGGAATATGTGATTCGTTATTGACTAGTCGTCTGATCAGACTAATTTGAGAGCACCGGCTGTATTTTTTACACTGTAAAAGATTTTAATTTAAAAGAGTTGACGTTTTTTTAGTTATAAATATATATTGTAAATTGTAATTTAATTAATTTTTATAATTAATGTAATTTAACCAATAAATTATTAAAATCTCTTTATAAAATTACCTTAATTTTTTTTCTTGCAATAATAAGATGAAAAGGTTTTGAAAATGAAAATAAAACGTGATGGACGAAAAAAATCTCTAAAACATCCCGCAATATTAATGAGATTATTGGTAATCTATTTGTGTAATTAAACCTTGACTATTCATCCAAAAAAGTCTATAAAAAAAAGAACGATATGACTTTAAAAAAAAGGGCCTATTTTTTTGTTGTTTTAAAAATAATTTTTTATTTTTTATTTATTTTTAAAATAAAAAAATTTGTTTGATAATTAGCTTTTATTATTATTTCAGTAACAAATTTTAAAAATAAATTATTTTTAAAACAAAAAAAAAACTATTCTATTTTTATTTTTAAAACATAAAAAAATAAAATAAAAATAAAAAATATTTTTAAAACAATTTATTAATTAATTTTTTTTATTCTGTAGAATAATTTTTAAATATAATTTTTAAAAATAGATTTTAAAAAAATTAAACAAGTCCATAAACAAATTCAAAATCCCCACTTATAATTTTAACTATGTATATAGCTAGTAATTAGCCAAGAAAATAGTTTTCTATCACCTTTAAACCCTCTTTTTCTTGTGAATTGTGGGAAAAAAAAATATGTTTAAGAGTTTACCATAATATCATCATTTAAAAGGTTTTACAAAAATAATTAAGAGTTAAGACATCAATTTTATCGGCTAACTCATAATAAATAAAATTGAATGGGCGTTAGATTAACGAAAATTAATTCTTTAGTACACTTTTAACATTCAAGATAAATATAAAGAATTATTTTTCATTTTGATTCTCGAAATATATATTTTTTTTTCAATTTAATTTTTCAAAATTTTATTACAATACTCCAAATAGTATTATTTCTTCAAAATATTCTCGCATTAACTCGTACACTTAAATTTAATATATTTGATTCACTTGTCGAACTAAAATTTTACATTTTAATTAGATTAAATAAATTTTTTTATTAAATATTTATTAATAAAATTAACATAAAAATGTTAAGAGATTAAATATAGGTTTTAAAAGACCAAGATGAGAAAGTTGTAAAATAAACAAGAAATGAAAGAAAAATAAAAACCAAGAAGCAACTACAAGACAAGAATAATATAAAACAATGATGGGGAGATTCTTCTCCTTTCATGCGCGTGTCCACTATCGTAAAGTACGTGTTTATCAATAGACTTATATAATTGCAAGAAATATAATACACAAATTAAAGGGAAATGCTATAGAGGGAGTTTTAACAATAGAAGTTTAAAAGGGGATTGATGTCTTTGATATTTTTGGTGTCATTTTATAATTTGTTCCTAACACTCTTCTTTAAATATCTATTTAGAAATATGCTTTATTATAATTTTAAAAAAAATCATAATGAAAGTAAAAGACTTTCTCATTAAAATCCATGATAAGAAAAAAAAATACAATAATTTTTTTTTCATTTAAAATATCATTTAAAGGCCCGTTTGAATTGGCGGTAGATAACCCAAAATTACGTTTGCAACGTGATTTTGGCAGAAGCAACATTTTGTTGCTTCTACCAAAATTACGTTGCAAATGTGATTTTGGTAGTCCTGCTGCCGATCCAAACAGGCACTAAAATTCTTAAGTCGTCTCATTTCAATTTTTTGTATTAACTTCTTAAATGCGACGTTAAATAATGTGTTGATAAATAAACATATTAAATTTATATGTCAATTTCTTTTTACTTTTCAAGATTATGTATGAAGCAGAATTTTAATGAAATATACTTCATCCTATCTTCTTTAATATATTTATATTTTAATTATATATACAATATTATTTTTATACAATTTAAATTCGAAGTTTAAAATAAATCATAACATAATAATATGTTTTCGAATTATTTTTAAGTATATAAAAAAAATCCCTTTTAAATAGAATATGGCTATGTATTAAGAAGAAATTAGTTTGCAAAAGTTTACGTCTTGTCGCAAATTTTCTTTATACATCTTCATGGTACTTTAGGGTAAAAATTTTTTTTATCTTATTTGAGATGAGAAAAGAATAGTTATACACCAACTATACTTTTGACTATGTATATATACTGCTAATTATTAACCACGAAAATACTTTTCTATCCCCTTTAAACCCTCTTTTTCTCTTGTGAATTGTGGAAAAATGCTAGACTTTTCCATGACATCGTCCTTTGAAAAATATTTACAAAAGTAACCAAGAGTTAAAGACGTCAATTTTGAGGCTTAATTCATGATCAAAAAATGAATGAGAGGTACACTTTTAACGTTCAATATAAATACAAGGAATTATTTATTATTCTGATTCTTAAAATATATACATTTTTTAACTTAATTTTTTAAAATTTTAATTTCTTATTTTAGTACTTCAAATATTATTCCATCTTCAAAATATCTTCACATTAATTTGTTAACATATATTTAGCATATATGTTTAGTTTATCAAATTAATAATTTATATGAATTTAATCCTCACTTAAATCGCAAAAATTTACTACATATATATTAACAAAATTACTGTAACAAATTTTCTGGGATGAAATACTTTTTAAAAATTTAAAGGGCATGTTTATTTTTTTTTAAATAATTTTTTATTTTTAATTGTTTTTAGAAAAAAAAATTCGTTTAAAAATAATTTTTTATTGTTGTTTTAAAAATAAATTATTTTAAAAATAAAAGAGAATTATTTTTATTTTTAAAACATTTAAAAACAAAAAATAATATATTTTTAAAACAGTTTATTAATTTTTTTTTTTTGAAGAATAATTTTTAAAAACAATTTTAAAAAAATAATCCTAAAATGACGAGAGAACAAAATTTGGGCAGGTAAAATTAAAGAAAAATATATCTTTTGAAAAATAAAACAATTCTTGTGAAAAAAAGAACTAAAACAATAGTTCAAATAAATGAATAAATTTTATTAAAATATATCTTAGTAAATCTCACCGCGAAAAACAAATCTTATATGCAAAAAAGGTACCTAACGATAATTATTTTAAGGTTAGGGTTATTTCCCTGTAAATAGCATCAGTTGGCGACATGACGGCACTATAGAATATAGATTCCAAGGTGGAAAACAAAAGCTCGTAGCCTTGTGCAATGTATATCGGTCACGTCTCTTAGATAAAGCATCGAACTGAATCTAACTGGGATCCTGAACCAGGTTCGGTTCTGAATATACCACGGACCGCGTGACGTCAAGAAAAAGGCCTTCATTCTCCTTTTGTTTTTCTAATTCTAACTTCTAAGTTATTCAACTGATTATTTTATTACCACTTAATTATTATGTGATATAATTAAAAAATAAAAATTATTATATTTTCATTAAATAAATATTAATTTATAAGTTAAGTAAATATTATAAAAAAATTAAATTTACGTCAAATTTTAAATTATGACGTTACAAATATTTTTATATGTAAATGATTAAATTGAAATAATAAATTTATATATAATTAAATTAAAAATTTATCAATCTATCAGAAATAAAAAAATATTTTTTAATAAAAAAATTTACATAAATGTTAAAATAATCAATACTTTTATTGGTAAAATTAAATTTGTTTTACTTGTGATTTAATTATTTTTATAATGTTTTAAGACCATTATTAAAATTTAAATAGCATGATTAAAAAAATATCAGTCTGAATTTAAAATTATATAAAAAAAATTAAGATATAAATAAAATTAACAAGTGACAAAAAAAATGATTTAGTATTTAATATTCAAGTAAGTCTATGCTCCCAAAAATGTTCCTAGACTCAAATCTTTATCAAATTCATATGTAAATGAATGAAGCCAAGCATCGCCTCATGATCCTAACCTGCCAAAATACTGAGCCAATCATGGACGATCAGTGAATCAGAATTGAAAATATCTCTGCTGTAAAGCATTCTACACAAGTCCCGCATCAATAATGAGTGGCTTAGGGAAATGATTAAACTTTTAGAATTTATGATTAATTTTGTTTAAAATATTAAAATTTTAAAATATCATTAAAAAAAACCTAAATAATAATGAATTTTTTTAAATATAAAATAGTTCACCTACAAATTTGAGTTAAGTAATTAGAATATCAAAATTTAAAATTTATAAAAAAAAATATTTATGAAAAGAAATTTAATACTCTGAATAAAATAATCAAACTAACAAAAAAAATATAAAATAAATTAATAGGAGAAGATAATGTACAAAATAGATCAATAGTTATTATTTAGTTTATTAACAATAGATAATTTTTTATTTATTAATAATATTTAAATTATAATTTGTGATAAAATTAATTTTAAAAAATATTATTTTTATTATATATTATAATTTAATTTATTGATGGATAAAGATCAAATTATTTTTTTAAAATAAAATAGCAACAACTGTAATGCAGAATCTCCAGAAAAAGGGTACTGAGAGACACTAATCTAACACCACAAGCACTGAGTCGTACAGTAGCGCTGAATCACATTATGACAAGTGTGTAAAAGGTAGCACGTGATTGGCAGTTAAAGATAAAACAAACACAAAGGTATTTGGACTAGGTTCCATCTAGATTCACAGGTGTTTGTGTCCAAGATTTGCTGTATATATTCTGTCCCACTTTCTTTTTCTGTCCCTCTTTCATCATCACCCATCACCCCCTTAATTAGGTGCATGTAACTAGAGAGAAAGAGGTTATTGGACGAGTTAATGTAAGAGAGAGAAAGAAAGAAAGAGATGGAAGAAGGAAGTGTCGTCTGCAGCAGCAAGAGCAGCCCGAAAGGGAAAAAAGATGACCTCTTTCATGTCGTTCACAAGGTTCCTTATGGAGATACTCCCTATGTCAAAGCTAAGCACGCTCAGGTATCGATCTTCTTGTGCTTCTTGCTCTTCCATTTTCATCTTCAATTTCAGTAATTCACCGCCGTCACCGTTGCCGGCGGTGTGAATAGTTGACAAGAGATTTTAGATTCGAACTTCGTGATAGCGATAATTGCACCGTCTCTGTTAATTTTTATCTCAGTTCGGCTATATGCTGTGAGACTGTGAGTGGAAATGCTAGCTTTACCTAAAAGTATAACTTTCCTGAAAAACTGTTTGTTTCTCGAGAAAATTATATGTCCAGACACGGACAAGTATAGTTAAATTGACTGAATATTTGACCTTCTGTTAAACTTTTTCTTCCGTTTCCTTTTGCCAACTGAAAGCAACTGCAGCTCCTAGATTCTTTCCCGAGAAAAGCCATGGGTGTGGGGCTTCTTTAGTATATTCCAAATTTAAGAATTTAATTTCTCTTTTCTTTTTTCTCAATTTTAAATTTATTAAATTTTTTTTATCAAAAAAGAACTAAATTTTTTCTAATTTGAAGGCTATAAATTTATTGATTCATCAAATTAATTAATTTCCTTTATTTTTGTTATTATAATTATTGTCTTAAGCTGGTGGATAAAGACCCAGAAGCAGCATTAGTATTGTTTTGGAAGGCTATAAATGCTGGAGATAAAGTGGACAGTGCCCTAAAAGACATGGCAGTAGTGATGAAACAATTAGACAGGGCCGAAGAAGCCATTGAAGCCATCAAATCTTTCAGATACCTTTGTTCTAAACATTCCCAAGAATCACTGGACAATGTACTTATTGACCTCTGCAAGGTATATATATATCCGTAAATACCTGCTTCAAAATTCCTTTTTTTTCTCTCTTGTTTTAATTTTCCTTAACTAAGAAATTATTTTTCCATCATATATATCTATATAACGGTTGAATAATATCATTTTTTTTTTATGAATTCAAACTTTTTGACACAGCTTTTTTAAAGAAAAAGAAAAAAACTTTACTATCCTCCTTTTGTTACTGTCCAATTTTTTGATGATGTTATTATTAAATATATTGATTGTAGAATTAATTTTTTTACTAATAATACATTAAACACTGACATATAGTAAAATAATATTTAAAATATTGATATAATTAATTAATTTTTTTATATGTTAGTATTTAGTGGAATACTGATAAAAAATTTATTTTCACCGTCGATACATTTAATAATAATTTTTATTATCTTTATCATTATTTATTTTTTACGGAAGCACTTTTATCCTTGTTTTATTAACTGTTTTCATTGCACTTCAAGTAATTCTTATTTTTTTCTATTTTCTTTTTATATTTTTTATCAGAGGATGATAAAACAAGAATATAACAAAAAATTGATGATAAATAAAAATGATTTATACTAAAATAAAAATAAAAATTAGATTGGCATGCATGTTTGTTCATCTCAAAAATTAGTTAATTCTTTTTTAAATAATATTTTAACCAGCTTAATTTGTTCATATAATTTTAATTATGATGAACTGAATTTAATTTTTTTTTGGGTACGATTTTGACACAGAAATGTGGAAGAATGGATGAGCAAATTGAATTGTTAAAGAGAAAGCTAAGATTAATCTACCAAGGCGAAGCTTTTAATGGAAGGCTCACAAAAACTGCTCGCTCGCATGGGAAGAAGTTCCAAGTTTCCATCAAGCAAGAAACTGCAAGATTACTGGTAGTTGCTTAATCATTCACTCGGTGGAATTCAAGTTGGCTGCGAATTTCTTTTTATTTCTATGAAAAAAGTCAAACACAAACGCCTGTTAGAACACAGGTTCCGCCGTGTACTCGTAGAATTAAGTCACCTCTATATGTCATATCGAAGAATAATCCCGTTTTTTTTTTTAAAAAAAAATTAGTTTAAATTTTTTATTTATTTTTATTATAAAAATAAATTCTGAAAAAACTTGTTTTTAAAACTACAAAAAAAACCTTTGATTTTATTTTAAAAAATTCAAAAGACAGAAAATATTACGTTTTTAAAATAGTTTATTAAATATTATTTTATTTTATTTTGTAAAATAATTTTTAAAAATAAAAAAAAATATAATCATACAAACTCTAAAATTCTATACGTCTGTGTTACGTCTCTTGTATTTATCTCCCTTCAACTATACGTAACGTAACTATATGAATTAATATGCATTAATATTAATTGACTTTTTTTTTCGACTAGGTATATTCATTGACTTTTAATGCATTGGCTAATGCTGCAGGGGAACTTGGGCTGGGCCTACATGCAAAAGGGGAACTTCATGATGGCAGAGGTAGTGCTTAAGAAAGCCCAAATGATAGACCCAGATACCAACAAGGCTTGCAACTTGGTCTCATGCCTTATTGGACAAGCCAGATATGAGGAGGCTCATTTGGTTGTTGAAGATGTATTACAAGGTAAAATTCCGGGATCAGATGACCCCAAGTCAAGAAAAAGGGCAGAGGAATTGCTCATAGAATTGCAATCTAGAATGCCACAGCCTCACTTCACAGAAATTTTGGGCCTTGATGATGATTTTCTCAAAGGCATAGATCAGTTACTAGATGTTGGGGGCTCAAATAGATCAAGAAGGCTTCCCATCTTTGAGGAGATCTCTTCATTTAGAGATCAATTATCTTGTTAATATTGATAACCTAGCTTTTCCTCTTTATGTATTGTTAGGTATCCGGTGTGCTCGAGAAATTATTCTAAGTCATATAATGTATTAGTTAACTGCGCAAAAAAGTCAATAAAATGATTATTAACGAGTGTGTTTGAGACGATAAAATCTACTTACACTCTCGTTATAAATTTTTTATTGACTTTTTACACAGTTTATATGACTAAAAGTTTCTCTATCACTTTAAGTAAGTTTGTAGATATAGCTAGTGTATTTTTCTCGCTCTTTTTTCTTCCTAAAAAGGTGAGAGAAAATAGAATAAGATTTGTTTGTTCTTGTAAATTTAATAATAAATAAGAATAAATAAATTTATATATTAATTATTTATGTCATTTTTAAAGAGGTTTGAGAAAACATTCCTTGTGTTTTTGATGCATTGCAATGGTCAATGTTCCTATATAATCAATAAAGTTTGTTTCTTTGTTATTTTCATCTCTCTCTCTCTCAATTAACATAAAATACTTTAGTACAATTAAAAGATAGAGTTAGTATTTGATATACTGACGGTAGACAATTTTTTGTTCACCAACGATAATTAAATTAAAACACGTAATAAAAATAATTTTAAAACTCACTATTATTACTACGTGTCACGATTTAAACATTGTTAGTGGACAAAAAATTATCCACCGTCAGTAGATCAAATATTTTTTTTTAAGAGATATAAAACATAATTGTTTTCATTGATTTTGACACTTGCCTCTTTCAAACTAACTAAATTGGTTTGTCAAGAATCCTATCAAATCAATCCAAATAAAATCATCGGAACCAAACCAATAAAATTAGATTAGATTAATAGTTAGCTCACTTGCGAAGAAAAAAAAAAGTTTAACAAATATTTATACTAATATATAAAATAATTAAAAAGTTTATATCATATATTAATATTATTTAATCTTTCTCAAACATAAAATAAAATAAAATAATATTATTTAATAAATTATTTAATATGTATCAAACACTAAATAAAATAAAAATTTATCAAAATTATATCATATTTTATTTTTATTTAATTTTTTATTTTATCCGTTCTTAACCTATCTTAATCACTAAATAAATATTAAGACTATATCTCACTTATAATTATATTTAACCCCATATGTTTCCTTTCCTTTTGTTTCTCTTTTCTATTAATATTATACCCGAACATGTATATTTAGACAAATTTCGTAGAGATTAAGCAGAAGTTAGATATGTGAGTGTTCCGTGCTTCTATAATATTTTAGCAGGCACGCTTTGTAATTCTTCTCTGTAAAGAGTTGTTGGACACAAGCTTTTCTGCTGTTCACTCCAAGTAATGTCAGAGTAGTAGCTGAAGTTTAGGTAAAGGGAACCCGTGTCTTCCACATTTAGTTTCAGATTCATTTGTAGGGGCAAGCTTTTCCCTTTCAACTGTTCTTTTTTTTATTAAAAAAAAATTAACGGTTAGCCTATGGCTTGTCCATCCGGAGCTGTTTTGCCTGTTGGTTTAAATAAGTTTAGGGTGTCTTTTCAGTTTTTAGTTTTACTTTTATTAAAAATTGAAAATAAAAAAGTAATAAAAATATATTTATTTATTATTTTATATTCTCAAAAATTGTGTTTTAAATTTTTTAAAATTTTAAAATAATATTTTTAATACTGTCACGTATTATAATAATAATACTTTTACAATTATTTTAAATTGTATGAATAATATTTTATTATTTATATAATAAAAATATAATTATATAATTAAAAAATAATAAAAATAAAAAATATAAGTAATTTAAGATCTATTTATTTTTTATTTTTAAAAAATATTTTTTATTTTTAATTATTTAAAAAAAATCATTTAATTATTATTTTATGTTATTTTTTTAAAAATAAATTATGAAAAAAAAATTGTTTTAAAACAGAAAAATAAAAATAAAGAAAAGTTATTTTTATTTTTTATTTTTGTTTTCAGAATACGAAAAATCAAAAAATAACATGTTTTTAAAATAATTTATCAAATGAATTTTTTTATTTTTATTTTATAAAATAATTTTTAAACATAGCTTTTAAAATTTTTTTTTAAATCAAACAATTCCCTAATTTTTTCAAAATCGAATCCATATGGAATATATAGGTTAACTTGTAAACTGTAGTATATTTTGACAATATTATTTATTATTACTATTTATTTTAGAGTAAAATATTTTGAATTTCATTTTATATTTTACATTAAATATCCTCTCCACCTTTTATTTTTAATTAAAAATAGACAAAGGATTTTTAAATTTTTTTATTAAATATAATTATCTCCTTCTATTTTAAAAATTATACATAAACTTTTAATATTTTAAAAATAATCCGAGATCCATTTGTAGAGGTATGCTTTTCTTCTCCACTCTTTTTTTTGTGTTCGTATATGTGTGTGTGTGTGTTTAGATAGTATGAAAAACTTGTAAATAGGATAGGGGTTTTTTTTTTCAGGTGTTAATTTCAAACCAAGACACGAAAAAAAGTTCAAACAAATAGATATTGATCTAAATAATTAATTTTTTTTAGTGCAAAAACTCTAATATTATTGGTAAAAGTATAATGGCACAATGGAAATTTATTTTAAGTCTTACAGTCATATCTTTTTCTTTTTTTGTTGGACAAATAAAAAAATCACATTAATACATGATTAGACTCTAAAGTCAATAAATAGAAGATAAAATTAGGATAATTTTACAGCTTCTGAAATTATAAAATAAAAAATTAATACTTAGATTATAAGATAAAAAAATAACACACATCTTAAATCTTAATTTATTAAATTTATAATATTTATGGTCGACATTTAAATATTAAAATTAGTATAATAATATGACTTGTTAAGGATGAAAAAAATGTCCACTCAAAATATTAGATACCAAGACTTTTTTGAAAGATAATTGACTATTAACACAAGATTTTGGCATCAAAGTTTTTCAATTGAACCAACTTGGGATAACATATAAATAATTAATTAAAGGACGCCATTTTGTACGATAGAAATGTGAAAAAAGAAGAAGTGCAAATTGAACAAGCAAAGACATTTCTAGGTGACAATATTTCCTAGCTCTTTTGCTTTTCACTTGTCGTAAAGAAGTTTTCAATGATTTTGATGTGTGTGCCTTTCGTTCTTTTCTTTGGGGGAAGAGTGTGGTCAAACCTATTACGAATCGACATAAGTTTAATTTTTGTTGAGTTTTTAAGTCAAAACTTAAAAATTTACGTTAAGTAAAATGCAGAAACTTGCCCTAACAATAAATATAGTCGTGAGACTAAAATTTAGAGAAATTTATGCAACAGCACCATTAAGAATTTTGTGGTGGCTTGACACGTACGTAAGTTGGTGTCAATTCACTTTCTAAGCAAAATTTTAAAGCAATAAGTTATGAGTAAAAATTTGGTACACCGTTGATAGACAAATTTTTATCCACCAGCGATGTCCAAATGGTGCCACGTGACAAATATTACATTATGTTTGCCACGTGGCACCATATGAACACCGTTGGTGGACAAAAATTTATCCACCGGCACCATATATTTTTTTATAAATTATAAGTTTAATTGTAGTTTTAATCTCTTTTATTTTTAAGAATAGATTAATTTAATTTTTTTATAATTTATAATATAAATTTAATTTAATTAATTTTAATAAATAAAAAAAGACACTCCAATATACGAGACTTTAGAGTCAATGGAATTTGAAAAGAATAAATTAAAATATTTATTCTGTTAAATTTATTATTTATTCTACTTCAAACATACTACAAGTAAGTTATATGTGTATTATTAAAATTATTTTTAATATTTTTTTTTGAGTAATTGAATATAACGTATATTATTTAATTATATACAATAACATATATACAAAAGATTATAAGTAAAATAGATAGTAAACTTAATAAAAAAGTATTTATTTATTTTTTATATTTTTATTCTCAAAATTTATTTTTTGAATTTTTAAAAAATTTTAAAAATTTTTGTAACACATTATAACAATAATATTTTTATAATTATTTCAATCAGTATGAATAATATTTTATGTTTTGTTGTAATTCTTCTGTGTAAAGTTGGTGGAAACAAGCTTTTCTGTTGTTCACTAAAAGTAATGTCAACAGTAGCAGATGTTTCGGTAAAGGGGACCCATGTCTTCCACATTTAGTTTCAGATTCATTTGTTGGGGCAAGTTTTTCCTTTTCAACTGTTCTTTGAAATATAAATAAATAAATAACGGTTGGCCTATGACTTATCCATCGGGAGCCGTTTTGCCTGTTAGTTTAAACAAGTTTAGGTTGTGTTCCACTTTTCACTTTTTAGTTTTTATTTTTATTATAAATTGAAAATTAAAAATAATTATGAAAATATATTTATTTATTGTTTTATGTTCTTGAATTTTTAAAATTTTAAAAAAAAAATTTTTAGTATTATAATATATTGTAACAGTAATATTTTTTTAAAAAAAATAATAAAAATTAAAACAGAAAACATAGGCAACCTAAATTTTGTTTCAAACTCAAGTTCACATGGAATAAATAGGTTAATTTGTAAGCTGCAATACATTTTGACAATATTATTTATCATTATTTTTTATATTTTACATTAAATATCCTCTCCACCTTTTATTTTTAATTAAAAATAGATAATGACATTTTAAATTTTTTTAAAATATAATTATCTCCTTCTATTTTAAAAGATATACATATACTTTTAATAGTTTAAAAATAGTTTGAGATCAATTTGTAAAGATATGCTTTTCTTCTCCACTCTTCTTTTTGTGTGCATGCGTACGTACGTGGTGTGTGTGTATCACACAAAAAAAGTTTAAACAAATACATACTGATATAAATAATTAATTTTTTTAGTGCAAGAACTCTAATATTATTGATAAAGGTGTAATAGCACGATGGAAATTCATTTTAATCTTATACTCATATTTACTAAACTTATAATTGTTATATTTGGTAAAATTAGTTTATAAGTTAGTTTAAAGTTTATAAGTTAACTGAAAATTTATAAGTTATACGCTACTTCAAGTAGCGTATAGTTTATAAACTTTCAGTTAGTTTAAATTATTTAAATAAATTTGTTTATCAAACATTTTTAATTTGGTCAAATAAACTTATAAATTAATTAAATACGCTATAAACTAACTTATTTGTCTTGCTAAACATACTCAATATTTATATTCAACACTTAAGTATTGTAATTAATATAAGAATAGAACTTGTTAAGAGCGAAAAAATGTCTACTTAAAATATTAAATACCAAGATTTTTTTTGAAAGATAATTGACTATCAACACCAATTTTTAGCATCAGAGTTTGTGAAAGTCTTTGGCATCAAAATTTGTCAATTGAACCAACTTGTGATAGCATATAAATAATTAATTAAACGAAGCCATTTTGTACGATAGAAATGTTAAAAAAGAAAAAAAAAATGTGCAAATTGAACAAGCAAAGACATTTCTAGGTCATCAATGCCAATATTTCCTAGCTCTTTTGCTTTTCACTTGTACAATGTAAGAAGTTTTCAATTATTTTGATGCGCCTTTCGTTCTTATCTTGTGGGGAGAGTGTTGTCAAATCTATTATGAATCGAACAAGAAGTTTAATTTTTTGCTAAGTTTTTAAGTCAAAACTTAAAAAATTATGTCAAGTAAAATGCAGAAACTTGGCAAATAATAAATCCAGTCGTAAGAATCAAATTTAGAGAAACTTACAAAAGAGCACCATTAAGAATTTTGTGGTGGCTTGACACGTACGTAAGTGGATATCAATTTGCTTTGTAAGTGAAATTTTAAAGCAATAAGTTATAGTTTTAATTGTAGTTTTAATTTATTTTATTTTAAAAAATACATCAATTTAATTTTTTTATAATTTATAATATAAAATTGATTTATTTAATATATTCTTATATAAAAATATACACAGTAGTTATGACAATTATTTATTAATTATAAATACTTTTTTTTTATAAAAAGAAAGAGATAGTGAAACGCTTAAAAAATATTTTTTTAATATAAAAATTTTTAATTTATAAAAAAATTTGTGATTCTTAATTAAGTATACGGATCAAAATTTTGAATAGATTAAACAATTTTTTTCTATTATAATTTACATTCGGTAATTGCGTTTTTGAATAGTTATGACTAAAGATATGTTTCTTAGATTTTTATTTTTAATTTATTGTACTTATATAAATTTATGACTTATAAAATATTATAAGCAAAACAACAAGTAAATTTAACGAAAATATTATTTTAACTTATTTATTAAAATTAAAATTATTAAATTTATATTTAAAATAAATAAATAAACTAAATTGATACATTTTGATCGTATATATTAAATGTCTATGTGGCTGGATGGAATGAATTTTAGTGAAAAAAAAAAAAAGTGAGAATTAAAAGAAGAATGAAAACTTATTACTTCGTTTAGTATGTGATAACAAAATTGAGGTAATGTGATATTTCATTATTTGATATGAGAATAAATTGAAAAAATAAAAAGACAGTGTAAATAAAAAGATTAAATTATTTTTAAATTTTAAATTTTAAATTTTTTATTTTTTATTTTAATATAAATTAATTTAATTTTAAAAAATAATTTTTTATATTCATGACTTCATCCATTTTTATGGTAAAATATAATATTTTTTTATAATTAATTGATTTTAAAAATCATACATAATTAAAATATTAAAATATAAAATATAGTAATTATATTAAATTACTATAATATAACTTCTTTATAACAAAAAATAAAAATAAAAATAAAAATAAAAATAAAAAACTCAAATCAAGTGCAACAATGAAATCCTAAATGTTAAATTTTTTTAGAAAAAGAATGACTTTTTTATTATTTAATAGAATAGAGCATCTTATGAAATGTTTATTCTATCTAACCAAAAAATAGAATCTCAGGCTCTGTTTATTTTCTGTTTTTAAAATAAAAAAATTCGTTTGATAACTGTTTTTTATTGTTGTTTCGGAAACAAATTCTGAAAATAAATTATTTTTAAAACTGAAAAACAGAAATAAAAAAAAAATTATTTTTATTTTCTGTTTTTATTTTCAGAACACGAAAAAATAAAAAATAACGTATTTTTAAAATAATTTATCAAATAGATTTTTTTCTTTGTTTTATAAAATAATTTTTAAACATAATTTTTAAAAATAATTTTTAAAAATAAAAAAATAAAAACAGAATCAAATAAGTCCTCATATTCTATTACCTATTTTTTTTTTCATTTCAATTAACTAACCATGACCTAGAAGATGAATTGCCCGCCAGAAGTAAGCTAAAAGGAAAGAAAGAGAGAGGTAAGTATTATAAGGAATAAATAAGAATTTTGACTAATTGAGTACATAGTAAAAATAAAATTCCAAAGACAATACGTTGCCAAATTACGGCAGAAATATGTATAATGGTATAGATTAAGAATATAGTCTGGTTTGTAGCATTTTAATGGCTACATAATCTAAATCCATCAATGTATAAATTTTAATATAGAAATTTGATCATAATATTTTGTAAAATATTAATAATCAAATTGGTGATGTTTGTTAAAATAGAAAGATGAAATTAAATTATGTAAAAAATAAAAAATAAAAGTTTAGTTAAGTTTTTTATTAAATATTATGCTCAAGGATAATTTCAAACTTTATTTGAATTAAGTCTCCTTCTAAAATAATTTTAAAGAAAAATACTCTCCGTTCTCTCTATTTTGCAATTATTATATAATCTTTTATTTTATTTTTAAAATATACATATATTTCGTTAGTTATTTTTTATTTCACTATTTAATTATATATTTTTCACTGAAATACCATCATATAATATTATATTAATATATTTATATTTCTTTTCATTTCAAAAAAAAAATTCAAGTGATATTAGATAGCAGTTTTATCTTCTTCTTTTTTCATTTTTACTGAAAAAAATATTATTGTTTAATTTTTTTTAAATATATTTAAATTATTTTTAATATTTTAATAATATAAACATTATTTTCAATAAACATTAAGTGATGTATATATTTGGAAAAATTATTAAAAATAATCTTTAATGTATAAAAATATTTTTATACATTTTTAAGATTTAAAAATCAAATTTTTGCATGTTCTTTTGCAGGTAAGCTCATAAATATATAATTTATAATTTTGCAAAGTTTCATAATTTTTGTACTAACAGATAAATACTTTATGAATTTTTTCTTTTCAAAAATTTTTTGGAGACATTTCTTAGGTCCTTAATTAAATTATCATTGCATAAAATTGAAAATGACATGTTTTTTTTAATACTTTTTTAATGTTTATATTATTTTTTCTTCAAATAGATACATTATTTAGTGTTTATTGAAAGTAATTGGAATCTATTTAAAAACAATTAAGCAATACAATTATTTTTAAAAGACATAAAAAAAATAAGACCGTTGTATAATCTCACTTACATTTTTTTTACAATAAAAAATAATAATATTAATATAATATTATATAAAAGTATTTTTATAAAAAAATATAAATAAAAAGTGAAATAATAAAAAAATTAATGAAATATTATAAATGACTTGTAATGTATTTTTTAGTTTTAAATTTTTTTTATGTATATTTTAAAAATAGGAGATAATTATGTAATAAAAATGAAATACCAAAAAGAAGAAAATATTGTTTCCGAGAATACAGTCTTTAACATTATTCTAATACATTTAGTATTTCTCCTATTGTTCCTAGATTTACAAGCCCCACTAGTACCTCTTTTACTTTAACGTGTACGTAATTATTTATATAAGTTATATACACACACACACAAACACACGTTTTTTTTAATCATAAAATAAAAGTGTATGTAATACGTTGATTAATGTAAGGAAACTTGAATTGGGCCTACATGAAAACGAACTTCATAATGGCTGAAGTAGTAGTGTTGTACAATAAAGCCTATCTTTCCAAAAAAAAAAAGCATAATAAAGCCCAAATGATACACCCACTCGCCAAATAAGGCTTATGATTACTTGTCCAAGAAAAAAAAATGCAGACACATAAATATATTTTTTTCTAAAAGATAAATAAATTAAAAAAAACTTGCAGAGAATATTACGTGGTTTGCCGAGGTGGTTGTCCGTAAAGAGATTAACAAATATTAAAAAATTAAAGACGCAATCTTCAAAAAATTTAAAAATTTAAAAATAAAAATAAAATAAAAAAATTTCGTATTATTTTTTTCGTAAATTATAAATTATTTATTATTAATAAATAAAATAAAATAAAAAATTACTTAAATTATTTTTTAATTTTTAATAAAATTTTATATTATTATTTATATCATTTTAAAATAAATTTTTAAATCAAAATAATATTATTTTAATAATTTTATTATTCAAGAATATTTTTGTCTTTTTATTAATTTTTCATTCTATTTCTACATTATTTAAAATATATCAAATTTAAAAAAATAATGAAGATTTCATTCATTTCTATATTATGTCAAATATAATTTTAATAATAATATTCCATTGATTTTCTAATTCTCATTCCTATTTTGTTTTGTCAATTACCAAACGAAATTTTAGAGTTTTTTTTAGGATTTGGAGTTTTTGAATTTAGAGTTTAAAATTTTGCGTTTAGGATTTGAGCTTAGCACTTTAAGGTTCATAGTTTTCTGGTGTAGAGTTTTTATTTAGAGTTTAAAATTTAAAGTTTTTAACTTGTGATTTTATGATTTTTAAGTTTGAGATTTGCATTTTGTGGTTTTGAGTTTTAAGATTTTGGAGTTTGGGGTATTGTGCAATTTTAGGGTTTAAGACATTGGGTTTGGGGCTAGGGTATTTGGAATAGTTTATGGTTTATGGTTTATATTGAGTGGTTTAGGGATTAGATTTTTGGGATTTAGGGTTGTACGGTTAGGGTTTTTAGGTTTGAGATTTGGAGATTTAGTGTTTTAGAATTTTGAATTTAGAGTTTTGAGATTTGGTGTTTGAAATTTTAAGATTTAAAATTTGGTATTTACAGGTTTAGAATTTAAAATTTGAGATTTTATAGTTTAGGGTTTTTAGTTTTTGAATTTATGGTTGTTTATTTGAGTTTTAGGATTTTAGGTTTAGGATTTAAATTTTGGGCATTTTGAGATTTTGTTTTTTAAAATTTAGAGTTTTGAAATTAGGAGTTTAGAGTTTGGTGTTTATAGTTTGGGGTTTAGGGCTTGGTCCTTGACAATTCTTGATTTAGGGTTTAAGTTTTGAGATTTTGTGATTTGAATTTTAAGATTTTAGGTTCTAAGTTTAAGAGATTTTGAGTTTTGTGGTTTGAAACATTGAGATTTAAATTTTAAAATTTTGAGTTTTGAAATTAATGTTTGTAGTTTAGAAATTTAGAGTTTAAAATTTAGTCTTTAATAATAAGTGTGTTAAGTCTATTGTTTATAATTTTAGAGAATTTAATTTTTAGTGTTAAAAATTTAAAATTTAAAATTTATAATTTTATGAGTAATTTTTTTTTATATATAAAATAAGACTGAGTTAGATGTTGGTGGTTTAGTGACATGCTAATAATTTGAAGTGGCATCCACGTGGTTCTTTTTTGTTTTTTTGTTTAGTTTCGCCTATCAACACAGATTATTTGGGTACAATAAGTACAATGACGCGGCAGTTAACAAGCATGTGTTCAAAAGTGGATAACTAAATTTTGGAAGTACCATTTTGATGCATTTGGTCGAGGGATCAAATTCATTTTCAAAATTTTAGAATAATTAAATTGATGTATTTCACAAAATAAGAGGATTAAAAGTACACTTAAATTTTTTATATATTATTTCATACAAATTTGATAAAAAAATTTCTATAAATTCATATTTACATATTTATTTATCAAAATAAAATATTATAAGTATCCACTGATATTATATTTTTTATTTTTAAATGCTACTAATTACTGACCTAATAATTAAATAAATGATTTAGTAGTTAATTTCCCTCTCATCAATTTCATTTTAATAGCCATACTCACAACTGTAATAAAATTGTCTGATTTGCTTACATATATGACCTATTATAATTTGTAGAGGGAACCAAGAGTTTCTTTATTAATCACATAGTAAATTAATAATTAAGGTAGAAACTCATTTATTTATCAATTAAGGCGTCCGGCTGAATATAAATGGTTTTGAGGACCAGGTTCAAAGCAAAGAGATTTTATACACAAGTTAATGTTAAAGTTCACAAGATTGAGGTGTTGAGCACCAACTGGAATAAGATATTTGTCCCTTATTTAATAATTTTATGTCTAACATATTAATTATTTTTAACATTTAATTATCAAAGCAACTTGTAGAAATAATGATGTCATTTAAAAATGTCAATACTATGATGTCATGTTATTTCGTTATATAAATTTTTTCAAACAATTTTTAAGTTAAATTATTTGAAAAATTATTAAGAAAAGTTAGCTAGACTCATAGTTTGACCTTGATCAATTCTAATTAAAACTTCCAAGTAAGAGAAGTTTTATACTTTTTCCTCCAAACTGTTTTCTCATTATTCCATTAGAATAATATATAGGCAAAAATGCAATTACCGTGGTTTAATTTTGGTTGATTTATAATTGCCTCTTTTAATTTTGAAAATAAAAAATGAACTCGACCAATTTTTATTAATAATTAAGTATTTGACAGATTTCGTATATTTTTTTTGTTAATAAAAGAGATATATATCACATTTTTATTAACTTGATGTTAGATTTTTTAATAATTATTTGTGGATTAACATTAATCAATTATTAAGAATTGTTTATTGAATCATTAAATAATATCAATTATGAAATATTGGCACATTATATTATTTGAACCAATTAATAGATTTATATGAATTTTGTAAATGGATTGTCTATGATGAATTTGACTATCCAACTGTAATCTATTTGAGATGTTTCTACTCTCATCTGATATAGCATTTTTTATTGTCCCATTAGACATAGAGTAAGTTTTACGTATCAGATAGAGAACAATTACTTTATCTGAGTTCTCTTTGTAGCTACTATTTTACAAAAAAAAAATGGATCTCTCAATGGTGTCAAGTACACAAATTCCCATTAAATTTATTTATATACTTGTTTAAGAACATGCTATATTACGTATTTATATATGATTTTTGTTTTGGGTAAACCCTAACTTTTCAATAGTGGTATCAGAGTCTGGATTAGATTACGTATCATGGCTGTTCATATATTTATGCATATCTATTTTTCCTTTCATGCACTTAATCAAATGCATAAACCCTAATTTTTTCCAAACCCTAATTTTGTGTTGACCTTAATTTTAATATATATTAAAAAAATTAGTTTAAGATTTTGGTTTATTTGATGTTAGATTAACAATTTGTATCATTAATTGAGAAAAAAATTCATGAAAATTGCATGAAATTGGACCTATTTTTTGTGAATTTAACATTATTTTGGATCTTTGACATTCTTCTCCCATAAAATTCTAAATTGATAGAGGGCTTATGATAGGAAAGATCACATAATGATTATATATTAAAACCATGCTTCCCCACTGCGTAAAACCAAACATATAGGGAGATCGATATGAAAGTATTTTTTTTTTCGATTTTTCGTGGCTGTCGATCTGGGTTTTGGCTCAATGAAACTCAAAATTGATTTGGGGCTATTGTTTCGCATCATAATCAGGTCAACATATATGAAAATCATGGTTTTTTAATTGATAAAAAATGGAGGAAAAAAATTAGGTCTTTCATGGGTCAAACGACCTATTTTACAGTATCCGAGTCAGAAAGAAGACTTCCCAGATGTAAGAACCACTTGCGGGTAAAAGCGTGTGTAGCGTGTATAGCCATGTCCAGGCATCAAAATTTTTGATTTTTTCAGCCAAATTTTTTTTTATTTAATAATTCTCTGTATATTTTATGAATTTTTTTTACTTTCATTATATATTTTATTTGGATTATACAAAAAATAATTTAGTATTTTTGTTGTTGTACTCTCGACTTTTGGACCCAAAATTTTTTGTGTATGTAATTTTATTTTTTGTGACTCATATATGTTAGGTACTCTCTTTGGTAATATGGTTTGATTACAAAATAAAATTTGAGTCTTAATTTAGGGTTAAAACAATATATTTTGTATTAAATTGATATATTTTGTAGATTTATGTAATAATGTATTATTATATACCAGTAGTTATGATGTTATTTTGTATAATTATAGATTCGCCTATTGTGAGTGTAATTATGTAAAATCTTGTTGATTGAATATATTTTGTATTAAATTAATGTATTTTGTAAATTATGCAATAATGAACTCACTACAACAAAACCGCGGCATTACGGCGGTTTTTTAGTAGGTTTAACGACGGTTCCGACCGTCGTTAAACCCATTAACGACGGTTTGTAAACCGTCGTGGAACTCTAGGTCTAACGATGGTTTTATCAACCGTGGGAATAACCGTCGCTATGTCTGGTTTAACGACGGTTGTTATAACCGTCGTTAAACCAGACATAGCGACGGTTCTAAACTGCAGTTAATAACTATTTTTAATTAATAAAATTAAATATAACGACGGTTTTTACCAAAAAACCGTCGTTATTTCCTTTTTTTTAAAATTATAACGACGGTTTTGAGCTAAAACCGTCGTTATTTCTATTTATTTTTTAATTTTTTATTATTAAAATTAATTAAAATTTTTATAACAATTTTATTTATAATTTAAAATATAATATTTTATATTATTCATAAAACTACTAATGCTGTTTTGATTATTAAATTTTTATGTAAAATAAAAATTAATTTATATTTTTAATATTTTCTAAATTAATTTTTATATATTTTATTATATAATAATTAAACGTTTGAATTATTAACTAAATACTAAAGATGCATAAATTATTGAATTATAATGAATCTTCATATACAAAAAAATTTATATACAGAAAATTAATAGTAACAAAAGTGACGAAATTACATATACAAATATAATAACTAAATCAAGTTTCTGGACCCTACGGATGTTGATCACGCTGATGTCCACTACCACGATCGCTGGGGTCCTGAAAAATCAATTTTGTTTGTTAAAATTTTGAATGTTATTAAAATAAACAAAATTATACCAACAATTTTTATGTATTAAAATGTTACCCTGGGTGCGGGACTATGAAGTCCTGAAATTTCAGGTGGCAGCTGACCCTGAAATTTTTGTAACAGGAACGTCATAGCAGCCTCCATCTGTGCTTGGCGTGCTGCGAGCTCAGCATCTCGTCGCTGGAGGTCAGCGTCTCGCTCCTGCATAGCTGTCTTCAGGCGCTGCTGCTCGACGTCCCGCTCCTGCATAGCTGTCTTCAGGCGCTCCACCTCACTCTGTAAGTCGTGGTATGACGGCCCAGACTGTGAGCTCGACCCAGACGAACTACGGCCGAAGACTTGAGTTGGGCAAACACCCAACCCAAATCCTCGAACGCGGCCGGAGTGCTCCTTAGTGCCAAGAGCTCTCGCAAGTGAATCGGCCGTCGAGAGCTCTTGGGACGAGCTGTCCTCCTGCTGGATCGAAGCAATTTTCTCCTAACATTCAATAACAGGAAATTAATAATATTAAACATTATTAAAAATTAAATAATTATCCACTTAAGGTTGATAAGATTTTATTACTCACCGCAACAGCCCGAGCTTCGTCGTTGATGTACGATCCGTCAGCTCTTTTATGAGCTGCCGTCCATACATCACCACGAGTCACTGGACCCTGAAGCTCAATCTCCTGAATATTAAAATGATTAATCAATCAATTTATGATTATAGTCTTATAAACATTTTAAAAAACAAAATATTTATATCAGATTTAAACTTACCATCTCCGCCTTTTTGCGTGCAAGGCTCTTCGATCCAGTAGTGTGTAGCATTGTCAGCTGTCTTCTGTTCCGTTTATTCTTCGCAGCCACATCCTAATTAATCACATAGGAAAAATAATTAGTGACAATATTTAAAAGTTAAATTTTAAAAATATATATATTAACAACTTACCCTAGACTTCGCGTCTAGGCGATAGTCTACGAAAGTAGCCCACTGATCAGGTGGGATGCCTGTCGGGACTTCACTCCGCAACTGATCTCTGGTCTTCGTACCATCGTACGCCAGGCGAAATATATTGTATCGTGCTGCTCTCCATTTCGCTCCTAGCGACTGCATGATCAGTTTCTTGTGTTGATCCGTCACAATAAAATGTGTCTGCAAACGAAATTAAAAAATTAGTTACACATAAATAATATATAAATTACGAATATCTATAATTAATTGCAAAAGATATATGTTTTCATACCTGAATATTATTTACGAAGACATTCGTCTTCGACTGCTGAGGAATGCTCCTCCAATCCCTGTAAGAGATCGGGAATAACCGAAAGTTATCCCCGATGGTGCCGAGGAAGACACCGAGCAAACCGCCACTGTCTCCGATAGGCTGGTGGTTGTCATTGAACTGGACAACCACCTTTGACTGCTCAGGCAGGGTCCATACGTCGTGGACAGTCAACTGTCTGGACGTCGTGTGCCCGGTCCCGTCTATCAAAATAATTAGTGACAATTATATATTTATATTACTAAGACAAAATTATTAAGCGCATAAAGTGTACATGATTACAATACTCACCGACTACATCAACTGTCCAACTCCTCTTGCGTCTGCGCTCCTGCTCACCGGGCTGATGCTCCGCCTCTACACCGCCAAAGATCGTCTCAAAATCGAACGAATAATCGTCATCCGGTGCCTGAGCGTCGGGTGGGGGGAGTGTGCAGGGGACGGCCTGCGAATCCAGTGGCTGGGAGTCGCTAAGAGAGACTGATGATGCGGCAGCCTCCGACTCCATAATGGGCTCTCCGCCCTCACTGATCGCCCCACGGGGCGTGGGAGTCTGAGAACTGGACGCCCCTGCCATGTCTGATCTAGCCTTCTTCATCATCACTGCTACTGGCAAAATGAATGTAATAAAACAATTATAAAATAATTTTTGCCTAATAAAAGTGATGGAAATAAATAAAATAGTATAGTAATTATAAGTAGTCTAAAATATATATAAATAGGCGGCAACAACAAAACTAATACCGTAACAAGCATAAATTAACTTCTTCTTCTGGAAACAATCTTTCTAAATTTTGCGTGTGTAACGGATCGCTCTCGTATATAAGATTTTCATCTTCATCGCCCATCTCGTATAAGTCACGGGGTTTTAAATGCATCACTATACTCCAGTTCTTGTCCAACTCATCTTGTACATAGTATACTTGATGAGCCTCAGATGCCTGGATGTATGGTTCGTCATCATCATTTTCACCAGTGTGAATCAACCGAGAAAAATCAACCGATGTCACCCCGAAGTCATCAATTGCAATTCCTCTCGTTGTAGTTGTGTTGGCCCACATACACTTAAATAATACGACTGTAAAATGGCCATAGTAGTTTAACTCGACAATGTCCAACAGTTTTCCATAATACGGGACGCCACCAAATTGCATATTCGTATCACTAGTACTTGCATAACTCCTTGTCCCGAAAGTACCGTAAACTCCACTATTTTGAGATGTCATCCCTTGGTCTCGCTCTAAAGTTCAAAATTTGAATCCATTGACATTGTAAGCACTGTATCAACGTGCTCTATCTAGTGGACCAAGTGCGAGATATTTTAAATCAGCACACTGCGATCCATCAGCATCATTTGCGATCTGGAAAACGAATACAGGATGAGTTGTACTCATATTTGACATATGAATTAAATGTGACCATGTTGAAATACTTACACGACGCGAAAACCAAGAGACAAATTCTCTGTGGACTTTTTTGTCTATCTCGGTAGATGATCGCGTCCGACTTCTTAAACTATGCCGTACATAGTCTCTAAATTCCCTGTTGAGAAAACATTGTCTAAACACTTAATGCTACACAGGAAGAAAAATTGTATAATCATGTAGCTAAGTGTGAGTTAACTTACTGTAAGTAAGGATCAACTTCTTTGCAGTTTGTTAAGACATGCCGATGAGCCTGCAATTTTTTCCGGGGAGAAATGGTGAAATAATCAAATCCACCAACTGGTCTTCCTATTGGTGGGAACAAACTCCTGTCAGATGTCCCAACATCGGGTCGATCATCCACACGAGGAGGACGATTGAAGACAGTGTCAACACCATCTATGTATCTGGAACAGAATAACAAAACTTCTCCTGCAATATACGACTCTGCTATTGAGCCTTCTGGCCTTACTCTATTCCGCACGAAAGATTTAAGTTTACCCAAGTATCTAGAGAACATAGATTAAATGAATAAAATTGGATTAACAATAATGCAAGAAATTGGACAGACTGTGTTTTTAATGTTTTACCTTTCGACGGGATACATCCAACGATATTGGACTGGTCCTCCTAACTTCGCTTCCATGACCAAATGTACAGTCAAGTGCACCATGACTGTAAAGAAAGACGGTGGAAATAACATTTCAAGATGGCACAGCGTCATAATGATTCGATTTTGAAGTTGATCAAGTTCATTAACATTCAAAAATCTGGAGCACAGTTGCCGGAAGAATGAACAAAACTCGATCAGAACTGCAGATACCGGCTTCGGCAGTGTCTTTCTTATGGCTAATGGTAACACTTGTTCCATAAGGATATGACAGTCGTGACTTTTTAGTCCTCCGATCTTACGTTGTCTTACATCAATACATCTGGAGATATTACTGCAATAACCGTCAGGCACAGATACATTCTTAAGTGTTTTCAGAAATACTTCCTTGCCTGCATTTGTCAACGTGAACAAAGCAGGTGGATATTTACCGCCATCATCAGGCCACAGCTCAGGCCTCACACCAAACACCTTTAAGTCTTTCCGCGCGTTTACGTGATCCTTTGAACGGCCGGAATCATTAAGTAAAGTGTAAATGATGTTATCGCAGACATTTTTCTCTATATGCATTACGTCAAGATTATGACGCAACATATTATTTATCCAATACGGAAGTTTGAAAAATATACTTTTCTTACGCCATTGTTGAGTTCCAGCATCAACCAAACCCTGACTTCGGGAACGCCGTTGTTGAGTCCCAACATCAGTTTCCACCTTTTTTCCAAAGACAACTTCAATATCATTGACTTGTCGGAAAATGTCTACACCACTCAGTTGCGGAGGAGGGTTTCTTCTTTCCTCTTTTCCGTCAAACCTATTGCGGGCCAGCCTGAATTTGTGACCCGGAGATAAGAAGCGGCGATGTCCCGTAAAACACCACTTCCGACTGTGAGGGAAACGGACTGGAGTAGAGTCAAAGTTACAGTACGGACAGGCTAATCCAGTATGAGTATTCCAGCCTGATAAACATCCAAGGCCAGGAAAATCACTGATTGTCCACAAAAGAGCTGCATGCATATTGAACATTTCTTTACCAAATGCATCGTACGTCTTAACACCTTCAACCCACAACTCCTTCAGCTCTTCAATTAGTGGCTGTAAAAACACATCTATATCATTCCCCGGTGCTTTTTTCCCTGGAATTATCATTGACAACATGAATGAACTCTGTTTCATAGACATCCAAGGAGGAAGATTGTACGGAATCAGCTGAACTGGCCATATACTGTAACTTGTAGATAGGTTTCCAAATGGATTGAAACCATCTGTTGCAAGGCCCAAACGAACATTTCTCGGATCTGATGCAAATTGAGGATTCAGAAGATCAAATCTCTTCCATGCCTCAGAATCCTTTGGATGCCTCATGATGCCGTCAGAAATTTTGGCTTCAGAATGCCATCTCATAAATTCAGTAGTTTTAGAAGACATGAACAACCTCTGCAATCTTGGCTTAACTGGAAAGTATCTAAGAATTTTATTAGGCACCTTTTTTCGCTTCTCCCCCTTTTGTTTCGGTTTCCACCTTGGTGCTGAGCACTTACAACAAGTTTCTCTACTTTCATGCTCACCCCAGTATAACATACAATCATTCTGACATGCGTGAATTTTTTTGTAGTTCAACCCCAACTTATTAATGATTTTTTTAGCCTCGTAAAATGAAGGTGGAATCTTGGCATCTGGGAATACATCGACAAGCAACTCAAGTACCATCGACATTGCTTTGTCGCTTAGGCCGCACAAACACTTGATGTGATACAACTTCACCAAGAAAGACAGTTTTGAATACTTTTCACACCCTTCATAGAGCGGTTGTTCACCATCTTTCAGTAACTCATAAAAATATTTGACACTATCATCCATCCTTTCTGCTGACTGCGGATCTGGCATATCCACAGAAGCGATGCTCTCATTTTCGGGGTGAATCCCGAATGCATCACGGACTATGTTCTGGACATGGTCATCTCGAACTATGGGTTCTGAGACCTCAATTGGCATTATAGCATGTCCTACAGCAGGTTCTTCTGTAATCATTTCTCCGTGCAAACTCCAAAAAGTGTATCCCTTCGGAAATGGTTTGACGATCAAATGTTGGCGCACGACCTCGATGAGTTGCCATTTTTTGAATCTACACTTTGGGCATGGGCATATTATTCTACCTTCGACCCCAGAGTTAGCATTTGCGAATTCTAAAAATCCGTCTAAACCATTTAGGTACTCTATTGAATGTCGAGGTTTATTGATCCAAGATTTATCCATTTCTGAAATATTTATGAATTTAGATATCAATTAACTTAAATAACTCTTAATCTGAACTAAAAGAAAACATGACTATTTTACATGAGAAGGGATTTGCAATTGATTGTGCATAAAACACAACACATTTTGAAGAGGTGTAAAATGTTTTACATGTAAAACATTTTTGACAAATTTTATGATAATAGACATTTAATGAAGCACTAAATAAAAAATCTTCGTTATTGTCATTAATTAAAAGGATGAGTTTCATGATCAAATCTCTACGAATCTGAATTTTTTGGAAAAGACAGCTACTAGCAGGAAAAAAATTGAATTATGATTTTACATCTGCCGTTACAATTTTTATTATAGTATTTACATGATAAAATTTCTAACGAACTCTTAAAGGGAATTGAAATTTCCAATTCCCTATCTGAAAAAGTAAAATCAGTGGCCCACACAAGGGCCATATATTGAAGAATAATTCTACTCAATTACATTTAAGATATTGTTTGTTCCTTAATAGAGAATCTAGTGTAATTAATTAAAATAATGAGTTTCATGATCGAATTTCTACGAATGTAAATTTTTTGCAAAGGAAAAACCACTAGCAGCAAAAAATTTAAATATTATTTTACAGCTGCCGCAAAAATTTCAATTATAGTATTTACATGGTAAACATTCTAACTAATTCAGATAAGGAATTGAAATTTCAATTCCCTATTTAAAAAATTAAAATCTGTGGCCCATATAAGGGCCATATATTCAAGAATAATTCTATTCAATTACATATAAAATCTTGTTAGTTCTTTAATAGAGAATCTAGTGTAACAACAAAGTGCATTCAAAATTATTACACTACTAGCATACATATTAAAATTATGTTATTATAAATTTATTTCCATTTTTTAAAAATTATGTGTTTTTTTAAATGAGTTTTATTTTTTTAAAACTAATTCATAATACTAATTTTGTCTATTTATTAACATTTATTATTTTATCTCATCACCTGAATAAATATTTTAATATTTTATTAACAACTGTAATATAATTTGACTATTATTAATTTATGAATATTAATTAAATACGTTTATCAATATAATAACTACTTTCAATTTATGTTATTATTAATTCATTAAAAATTATTACACTACTAGCATACATATTAAAATTATGTTATTGTAAATTTGTTTTCATGTTTTAAAAATTATGTGTATTTTTAAATGAGTTTTATTTTTTTAAAACTAATTTCTAATACTAATTTTGTCTATTTATTAATATTTATTATTTTATCTCATCACCTAAATAAATATTTTACTATTTTATTAACAACTGTAATATAATTTGACTATTTTTAATTGATGTATATTATTTAAATACGTTTATCAATATAATAACTACTTTCAATTTATTTACATTAATTTTAATAATATTTGAAAAACAGTAAATAACTTGTATTTAAAACAAAATTCACTATCATTTTATACGAAATTAATAATATTATATATATTTCTTAAATTTTTATTAAAATATACGTATATTATAATATTAAACATCATAAATATCATAAAAATAACACAAAATTTAAAATTGATTCATACAATAATGTACATCACAATGACAAATATATTTATAACAAAAGTAGTAAGTAAATAAAATATCTAATATTATCTCAATCTAACATATAATAATTTGAAATAAATTCATTCAAAATCTAATTAATTAAATTACATACATTCAAAATGATTCTAAATAAATAACGCACAAAAATCAAAATTAAAGTGTCGTCCCAACGTCACAATATCTTCACAAAATAAAATAAAAAAATATAAGAAAATATTTTGAACATACAATATAAAAAGAAATTAATCAAATACAATTAAAAAATTAAATGACATACCTTGAGAGTAAATAAAACACACCGGAGATAACACTACAGTCAAAAAACTTCACCAGCACAATAAATAAATTCAGAGACTATATTATAGAAAAATAATCTATCAAGAAACTGTTGTAAGAAAAATAAAGGAGACCATCCAATTTATAGACAAACGCGCGGTTTAACGACGGTTATTAACCGTCGTTAAACCGACCAAAAACCGTCGCTAAATGGGTTTAGCGACGGTTTCCAAAAAAAATCGTCGTAAAATAACGACGGTTTTATGTTTAACCGTCGTTAAATCACGACGGTTTTACAATAACCGTCGTAATGTCCGCCAAATATTTCCCTTCGCCCCAGATGACCACGGTTGGATCTTACCCGTCCGTATTTCACGACGGTTTTTTGGAAAACCGTCGTTAGGTGTCGAACTTTAACGACGGTTCATAAACCGTCGTTAAACTTGGCTTTAGAGACGGTTTTTTATGACCGTCGTTAAACACCCGTCGCCATTCCCCGCTTTTCTTGTAGTGACTGTTGTATGGCAGCAATTATGATGTTGTTTTGTATAATTATGAAATTTTCTTTCGTGACTATAATTATGCAAAATTTTATGGGAACAAATAATTTTAATTATTTTATAATTTAAATGAATATATATATATATATATATATATATATATATATATATATATATATATATATATACATGCATTAACAATAATTATATTATATTGGTGTATTATTGTTACTTTGATATATTATTAATACAATGTACTATTTGTTATGGATTTATGTCAATTATGTTTTGACTACTCTATCGATATTAGAAAAGTTTTTGACATAAAATCATGTGCATTGCTTATTTATATTTCTTATTTGTTGCGATTCGGGACCCTTAGGCGGGATCATAATAAATAGAAAATCCAGTTAATAGGCATGATTGACTATGCATATGGAATCATTTATTTGTGATTGTATGATAATATTATTTTACATGCATATTAAATGTTTCCCTATTAAATTTGGTGTCAGCTTCATTACTTATGCAATAGACTTCTATCAAAACTCTGAATAGGACAAATTATGAGGATTGGAAAGAGTCTTTGGATCTATATTTAGCTATCACAAATATGGACCTAACCTCGAGGAAGTAAGAGCCTCTTCTTCTGACTTGTCTATCTACAACTGTTGATAAGACTTCTCGTGAAAAATGAGAACACTCAAATAGGGTGTGCCTTATGGTTATGAAATATACCATAGAGAAATCAATTAGATAGAGTATTCTAGAGAGTGATAATGCTATAAATTTTTTGAAATTTGTGGTGAGAAGTTTAAGAAATTTGATAAAGTACAAAAGACTAATTTTTCTCTCTACTTCAGAAGATCAAGTATGATGGTGTGAGTGGAGAGCATGAGAATATTATGAAACTAGTGCATTATTACAACAAGCTAAAATCTCTAAAGGTTGAACTTGGTGAGAGTTATTTGATCTGGCAAGTCTTGGAGTCACTTCCACCCTAGTTTGATGTTTTAAAAACATCCTACAACACTTAGAAAGATAAGTAGACTATTGATGAGATGATTGCCATTGTTAATAAAAAAGAAGAGTCTATGAAAAGGAAAAACCTTATAGTATTAATTTTGCTACATCTAGTTCTGGTAGTGAACCCTATAAGGGTGGTGAAGGCAAATCTCATTTTCATTTTGACAAAAGAAAAAGAGAAAAGTCAGCACAATTTTCAGAGACTAAGAAGGAACTTAAAAAGAAATTCTTCAAGAAAAATTAAAAATATTGTAAGAAATATGGTCATAAGTTGGAAGATTGTTATTTTCTTAAGAAGAAACATAAAAAATAAGATATTCAAAAGTCTGAAAAATCCGAGTAAAGTTAGAAATTATGGTGAAAGATAGGTCTATAATAGTAGTAGAAAACATAAAAGTAGTTTTCTTTTGATTTTTTATTAAAGGCATACCTTATTGTTAAAAGATGTTATTTATGTACCTTTTATGAGAAGGAATTTGATTTTTATTTCAATTTTAGATAAATGTGGTTACACTTTTAAATTTTGACAATGAAAAACTTATTATGCATTTTAACTATGTTTTAGTTAGTTCTGAAATTTTATTTTATGGGGCTATATATGTTGAATTTGAATAGTATGTTCGATAACTCTGCTAATGAAAATAAGTGTAGGAGAGTTGATGAAAGTTCCTCAATGTTGTGGCATAGACGTTTAGGACATATTTTTAGACCTCAAATTGAAATGATGATCAATCAAGGCATATTATATGGTCTAAATTTTTTAAATTTGACAATTGTGTTGATTGTATTTAAGGAAGATGCTTCAGATCAGTGCATTTATCTGAAAATAAGTGGAAGTAACTTTATTATTCTTGTTATGTTGATGGCACACTTCTTGCTAGTAATTGTGTTAAAATTTTGAATGAGAGAAAACAAATGTTGAATAATCACTTTGATATAAAAGACCTTAGTGATGCTTTCTTTGTTTTAGGCATCTAAATTCATTGTGATAGGTCTAAATGTGGTTTTAGATTGTTTCAAAAGACGATATATTAAAAAAGTATTCAAGTGGTTTAACATTCAATCTTGTTCCTTATGAGTTGCATCCATTGGTTATAAGCTTTTGAAATCTTAATGTTCTTAAAATGATGATGAAAGAGTTAAAATTAAAAAGGTTCCATATGCTTTTGTTGTTGACAGCCTGATGTATGCTCAAGTTTGTACTTATCTCGATATTACTTTTGCTGTTAATGTTTTAGGGAGATACTTAAGCAATCCAGTTCTAAATCATTGGAAAGCCATGAAAAAGGTCATGAGCAATCTCAAGGATTATATGTTGACTTACAATCAGTTTGATCAACTCGAAGTTACTAGCTATTCCGATTCTTATTTTGCAGATTGCTCAGATGACATAAAATCTATATATCTTTGGTTTTAGTTTTATGATAGTAGGAGGAGCTATTTCTTAAAAAATGTTAAATAGACACTTACAGTTGTCTCGACTATGGAAGCAGAATATGTCACTTGTTATGAGACTATTTGTCAAGCCATGTGATCAAGAAACTTGATTTCTGACTTTCATATTATTGAAAGTATATTCAGGTCACTTGTGGTATATTGTGACAATACTGCTGCTGTATATTTCTCTTAGAATAATAAAATACTTTGATATAAAATACCTATTTGTTCGAGAGAAAGATTGAAAATTTCAGACTTAAATTAAATGCATTGTTACAAGACATATGTTAGCAAATCCACTAACTAAAGGCCTATCTGTTGGAGTTTTTTTTTTTAAAAATCATGTAACTTATATAGATTTGGTTAAGTCTTTTGACATTTTGAGTTAGTGGGAGTCAGAATTTTATGTATTTATTTGTTTTTGTGTGAGGTATGTACTGAATAACATGTCAATAATATTATAATACCTTTGATAGCATCATTGAGATGCTTAGACCATTTGTTTAAGTGTTGCATATTTTATTATGCAAATTTGTATCTATAATTGTTTTATATGAAATATGAGATTATAGACGTATATGTTATTTTATCCTTATCAGATATAATGTTTTGCATGATTGAAGACTTTATATTTCTTTTGAACTATTGGTCTATATGTGTTTTGGTCATAATTGATATCTATCATAGTTATAATAATAATTTATCTTTAATAATTGACTAATACTATTCAAATGGGAGAATGTTGGATTTTTTAATAATTATTTGTGGATTAACATTAATCAATTATTAAGAATTTTTTATTGGATTATTAAATAATATCAATTATGAAATATTGGCACATTATGTTATTTGGACCAATTAATGAATTTGTATGGATTTTGTAAATGTATTGTTTATGATGGGCTGAACTATCTATCTGTAGTCCACTTGATAGGTCCCTACTTTTATATGAAATATTGGCATATTATATTATTTGGACCAATTAATGAATTTGTATGGATTTTGTAAATGGGTTGTTTATGATGGGTTGGATTATCTATCTGTAACCTATTTGAGAGGTCCTTACTTTTATATAATATAAAATCTCTTATGTATTCATGATAAGTGTCAGTTGACAATAGTTTTAACTGCCTCAAGTCTTGTCTTGCGAACCCTAGCGTCCCTCTTTAGAAAACAACATTGCGTAAGGGGAGATGGCTGCCTTAGGCACCCATTTCCCTGGCTCCCCCGACTCCTCTTTTTCTTCCCAAAATCCTAGCCACAGTTTTTCTCCCTCCCTAGTTGCAGCAGCCAACCCCTCCTCCCCTCGCCTTAGCAGCTGTAGAGCTTTCCCTTCCCTAGCTGCAGCATGTTGGGGATGGTTGTTATTGTAACGTCTATTTTTTTTCCTTTTAATTTAATTATTATTATTATAACAACTTTGTAAGATTTGATTTACTTTAATTTTTTTTTTCACAGTACACATTTTAAATACGTCATATGTATAAACACAATATATATGTATACATATTTATTACAGACCTCATACATATTATAATTATACAATACAACATTTCAAAACACAATATATATTTTTACATATATATTACAAACCTCACACATGTTATATTTATACAATACAATATTTTAGTCCATAAATACGAGTCCCTATACAGCACTTCACCCTTGAAATACAAAGGGTGAGGAGGTGGTGCTGACATCGAGATCTCCATCAGTAACGCCATTTCCGGTCATTTCTCATTTCTTTTTATCTGAACATAACACCATAATAATAGTGAGAACAGAGGTTCCCAGTAGACTTAACATAAATAAAATATGATGAGAAAATAGGAGTTATATTCAGCTGTATAAGTTACAGAAAAATATCAAAATTTTGAGATAAAATCATAACTTTTGTTTATGCATAATTATCATACTATATATGTACTTTGTAAATCCATTTTTTTATTTTATAATGCTCAGATATATCACAACTTTTAATTTACTCATTTGCTATATGTATAGTGACCAATCGACTACAGTTACAATAAGTGATTAGGGAATGTGAGTACATCACCCTTCTGTCTCTTCACATTACCACTGTCACCCGGTTGGAGCGGTCCTCCCTTGATTCACTCAGGCTAATAGAGCGTCCCCTACTCGGTACTGTCTCAAGCCATACAACCCATTGATATTCATCCATACATATAAATGTGTATATATATAAATTCATATTCATCAAATACAATATATAACCATCAAGCAACTCATCAAATACGCTTGCCATTTAATCGCTTTCATAATATGATGCATCATTTTTATACCAAATGATTGATAACCATTCAACATATACCAATATTCAATATGATTTATTTTAAATCAAATAAAGAAAAAGAGTAATTTGTGATACTAAAATCATCATTGTAAAAGTATTTTTCTTGGACATATGTTTTTTAAAAATATTTCAACAAATAAGATTATTTTTAAGTAGAAAATAGTGAAAAATATGATAATCCAGCACCCAAAACGGCCTGACCATGTTCAAGACACGTCCATACTTGAAAAATACTTCAAACATGTTTAAAAACAGCTCCGAACACGACCTACACGTGCTGAAACAACTCAGAATACGATCTGACCGTGTCCTGTGACCTTTTCTCACTTATTCAACCATATCTCTCTCATACGAATTCTGATTGAGGTGATTTCAAATCTTATAAAACGCTAAGATAATTATCTATAACTTTCATGTTTATAATGTCTTCAGATTCCTTACTATTTATTCCTAGAAAATTAAAATAAAAATACTTATTTTACCAATCTGAATTTTAGACTAATTCCGACATCTACTCAATTAATTAGTCACATCTCCCTCATATGGACTCCAATTGAGTTGCTGTCAAAACCTATAAAAAGATAAGACAATTATCTACAACCTTTATGTTTATCATATCTTTTAATTCCTTACATATTATTTTCAGAAAATTAAAGATAAAAATGATTATTTTTACTATCCTGAATTTTGACCTATGCTCAATTAATTAACCTTATCTCACTCATATGAACTCCAAATTAAGTAATTTCAGAGCCTATAGATCCGTGAGGCATATACCTACAATTTATATGTTGACTATGTTTTTAAATTCCTTGTTAAATTTTTCCAAAATTTTAAAAACAGATACTTCTCAAATTATTTCGAAATTCAGCTTAATCTAACTTCTCTCTTGTTTTTCTTTTATATAATCCCATGCACCCATATACATGTCCATACAACCAAAATATAATTCCATATAAATATACAGACCACATGTTATTCAAAATCACATCTAAACAAATCTAAAAACATATATATAATTTTGTATAAAATTTATTAGAAAATGTTAAACTTACCTAAAACAAATACTTAAACTTGTGCTTGATTCCTATCATTCAGAAATTCTTGATTTCCTTTTCTTCTTCCTTCTCCTTCTTCTTTCTCTTCTTCTTCTTCCTCTTTCTCTTCTTTTTTTCTTCTCCTTTCTTTTTCTCCTCTTCCTTTTCTTCTCTTTTTTTTCCTTCCTCTTTCTATCGACACTCTTTTCTCTCCCTCATATTATCACATTTTCCCCCATCTACCTCTCATTATTAAAATATTTCCTACCTACCACCTCTTAAACACAAAAATGCCTATGCCATCATCCATTAATTACAAAAATGCCATCCTCCATAAATTACATAAATGTTATTTTAACCACCCTTACGATCTTGTTTGACTTGAGTAAAATAATTTAATCCTTCCATGATATTCAAAATCCTTTCTCCTCTTTGAAAGAAAGAAATTTCAATTAGTAACATAAAAAAGAAATCGGGGATGTTACAGTTATGGCTCCTCCCCCTGTTGCTTTGGTTTGTCCTTGTACGTCTACCCTGTGTCTCTGTTCCCTTTTTCCTTCTTCGACCCAGAGAGTGCCTTCAGGAGGCTTCCTTTTCCTCTTCCTTTTATTTTTACTGTTATTTTATTTTACTACTTTCTTCCTCTAGGGAAACTTATTTCTCTTATTTGGAGATCTTTTTCTCTTATTTAGAGAGCTTTTTACTTCCTATAATGGAAGAGTTTTTTCTCTTTCACAAGAGGTGATGGAGCTTCTTTTCCATCTCGTTGTCCAGATTTACAACTTACAACTTTGAAGTTAGATCTACAACTCTATCTTCAGATTTCAGTAGAAAATGATCAAATCTACAACTATGAATTTATTTGGAGGAAGAAATCGAAGAGACCTAATTCTCATAGAGGGTTGGGAGGTGTGGTGCTTCTCT
Source organism: Gleditsia sinensis (assembly GCA_037074535.1). Lineage (NCBI taxonomy): Eukaryota > Viridiplantae > Streptophyta > Magnoliopsida > Fabales > Fabaceae > Gleditsia > Gleditsia sinensis. Next base: position 63,699,464 of record CM073468.1, on the reverse strand, counting down.
TAAAAGCATCTTTATTTTTCTTATTTTTTAGATGTTGTATTGCTGTGTATATGAGATTTTGAGATGTAAATTTTGATAAACTAATATTTGTGAGGTGTGTTGTCTTTACATTATGTCCAACCCCTAATTTTAAGGCACATGAACCACATACTTTTCAAACATATATTTACCATAACATGCATAATACACTCCTTTATCATTGGAAACAGTTTCATATAAATACTCTCATGTATACACAATATACAAATTAAATCTATAAATATCAAAATAACAGCAGAAGCAATGATCCTACTTGTGGCATACAGAGCATATTCTAGATTACAAACACAGAATGATTTAAACACTGTGAGCTTTGGAAACAATATATGCTCACCTATAGAGTGTGACACCTAGTTGATCATGTATTTGCAGGACCAAACTCTGTATTTTTATTTGAAAAATATAAAAATATCGTGTAGTAAATTTGACAACTTAGTGAGCAGATAATACCTTATATGATCTCTTAGGTCGACATATTGATGTACTCATATTTTAAAATGTATCACGTAGAAAATTACAGTTCGGAAGTATATCCAATAGAATTTCTCTACAGAATTCCTCTATAGAAATCATTATTTGCATATATACCATATCGTTCAAAACAGAGATTTCAGTATAATTTAAAATTTTCAGTTTCAGTACAATTCATTTGTCAAAAAATTTTCAATTAGGGTTATCACATATTCATGCCTTTTTCCAAGACAACTTTATAGCTTTACATATAAATGCTATGTGCACAAAATATTTTCTTTACAATATGATGATAAATACATTTAAAATCACATATTCAATAAGTTCAAAAATTTATTTTCAAAACTATACTCTTCTTAAACTATATGTCAGATAGTAAACAAATCAAGTAATTTAATTTATTTTAGAGATATATAAAAGTATAAATAACTTGTAAATACAACTAATAATATATTTAAAGTTCAAAAAGAGTATATGGTAAGTCATATAAAAAATTATCTTTTCACAGGATAAGGCTCCAGTTTGGATAGCTCTAAAATGTAATTTTTCAATTCAAATTTGATCAAACAGACCTCAAAATCGAGTCTGGAGGGTCCAAAAACCTAAAAAATAACTATGGGAGCTTGATTAACATTAGTCAACCGATGATCACTATTAATGGCCAGAGTTACTATTTACAACTGCCAGAATTACTATTCACGTCGGGCAGAGTTATTGTTCATAACACCAAAAGTTTTCAGATGACTGTGAAACTTCATATCCTTCAGTTTATCTATCTCCTGAATTCATCTGCGGTGTCAGATTTTCAATGTAAGATATCTAAATAAGAGTTTCAAAACTTATCTTTTTTAAAAAATTTCTACTTTCAATCTGCGGTGATTTTGCGGTTGATTTGAAAAATTATTCGGTCAATATCGTAGTAATTTTTGTCCTTAATTCAGTGGTATCCTTATTTTTGAGATTGAAGGCTCAAAGGCACTCTAGATTTAGAGAGAGAAAATGAGGAGAGAGAAAGTTACTATTTGTGCTATTCATTTGCCTAGAAAATTTTTTGTTTCTTTTTTTTTTTTATAAATAATAATGGACAGACCAATTAACAATTTACTAATTGTTAGAGAAAATCTTTGAAAATTTGATTATTTACATTTTGACCCCTAATTTTTTAGAAAATTATAATTTGATCCTAAAAATATTAACGGATTTTCATTTTCATCCTTAAAACTTTTTAATTACATCCTTACTCCTTTATTTCTTTTAATAGTCCATACATAAATAAAAATTACTAAATCTTAGGGCTGTTACACATTATTTGATTGTAAGACTTGTTATTTTGTATTTTGTATTTTCAAAATTTTCAGGATTAAGTTGTTAGACTTAGTTTATTTGCCTTTGTCTTTCATTTAATTTTTGACTTTATGCCTATTATAGTCAATAGTAGTATTCTACTTATCTAAAAAAAAAATCTCTTGTTGTCCCATTAAACAGAGAGTAAGTTTTTTGTATTAGACAAAGAACAATTACTCTCTCTGAATTCTCTATGTAATCACTACTTTACAAAAAAAAAAAAATTTTTCCTTCAATGGTGTTAGGTACATAAATTTTCATTAAATTTATTTATATATTTGTCTAAAAACATGCTATACTATGTATCTACATATGATTTTTGTTCTGAGTAAAACCTAATTTTTCAACACATGATGATACTCCACTATTGAAGTTATATATATGATGGTGAAATCAAAAGTTTATATATTTTAAAGTGAGTGAAATAATATTTCTATTAATTTTGTTATCGGCAAAAAATGTTAAATGTTAGATAATAAAAGTTGAAAATAATAATTTTCTTTTGAAGTTGCAAGAGCTGTTTATAAATGACTTGAAATAGAAGGGGGTAAATACATTCTTTTAAATATATAAACGAAATTTGATCTGAGCAATGTAAAACTACCTTATAGTAAGAAGTTAATATAAATTGATAAATTAAATAAAAAAATAAAAATGAATGAATTGAGAATTTTTTTTTAAGAATATATGCCGCAATTAGTGTTAAAAATGTGGTTTTTTTATATTGAATTCCATGGGAAGAAAAATGCTCAACTTGAACTTTTTTCAACTGTGTTTAGGTCATAAAAATTATGTAAACCTCTTAAATAATTAGTCATCATCTTGAGATATAATTCTAGGTTTCATTATTAATTTATTTTACGTGTGTATGTTTATGATAGATATATATTATTTAAAGTCTATGTTAGCATTTTTTTATTAATAGAAACAATAATAGAAAGATTTTATTACAATATTTTAAAAAATATAAAGGTAACATGTTTCCTTTTGAACTAAATAAACCAAATTAAATAGTTTATTCATAATGTTAGAGAGACAAAAAAAAATTTAAACTTAAAGAAATCATAAATATATTAAGGACACTTGCAATTAATTATCGTAAATTACATTAGGAAAAAAATAATTCAAGTATATATTCACAAGCTGAACCCTAACACTAGAGCATGGCAAGAAAAAAAAAGGGACAACACTTAAAACAGTATTTTGTAAAGTATTCATTTTTTACAATAAAAATATAATATATAAATATTTGTATAAATTAATATTACATTATTAATTTTTTTAAATTTCTCCACCTGTCATATTGCTATAATGGAATCTCATAATAAATATTTAAAAAACTTTACTAATTTTTTTTAATTCTCTAATAAAAACATGATAAGTAGATGTCACCTAAGCTAAAAAGGATCCAATTATAATATATATTTTCTGTTAAAATAATTAATAAATTATTGTCAAAAACAAATAAAGAATTTTTTGAAACTTTAAAAACTTATTTGAATAATAAAAAAATTCATTGAATTTTGACTCAAATTTGAAAATTTAAATTAATTTTTTTTTCAAAAAATTAATTCAAGTATTCATATGCGACCCTAACACGAGTATGGCAATAATAAAATTTCTCTAATGGATTTTCTCTTAGATAGTTTTTAATTATTTTAATTTATGTATCTTATCTATCTAAAAAAGTCAAATTATTTTAAAGAAATAAAAAAAAAGTGTTATGATGGACGAGTTGCTATAAAGCACTGAAGCGGACGCTAATTTTACATCAAAAGGCATTGAGTCTTTCCGAAGCTGAAATTTGATGTCGACACGTGTCCCATATTGCATACGTCGCCAAGCCGTTGATCGGCTGGGTATTCGAGATGGATGAAGGTGGACGCGAACCAGGCCAGGTTCTGAATTTTCGGGATCCCAAATCTCTTTGGTTGTATATATTCTTTATCATCCATTCTCTCTCCTCTCTCTCTCTCTCTCACCAAACCTTCCTTGAGTTGAATTTGCTTCTTCATCGTGATGAGCTGGTAGAGAAGTAGAAGATCAAGAGCACCTCCTGTTTCTGCTCTCTGTCTATTAGCTGCGTCTCTGAGAAAAAGAGAGAGAGAATGGAAAGAAGTGGTGGTTGCATCAAGATGAGCATCTCAAAAGGGAAAAAAGAGGACCTTTACCATATTCTTCATAAGTTGCCTTATGGTGATAGCCCTTATGTCAGAGCCAAGCATGCTCAGGTTTTTCTTCTTGCTTCTCATTTTTCTTTAGATTCTCGTACACCCAGAAAATAATCTTCCAGTTCTGATTTATACCCACTGTTTTTTCTTGATTGCACTATACATACTTGTTGAATTTTCTCTGTATCCAAGAGCGATTCATAGTGTTCAAGAACTAAGTTCGATCTTGAACCCAGATAAGATTTTGATTTCGTAAAAGCTGCAAGTATATACTTCGTTTGTTTCTCAAGAAAATTAAGCGGAAGATTTAGTTGAATATTGTTGACTTCTCTTTTAGTTCTGTTTCTCTTTTGCTTTTCTATTTTTAAACACAGAAAGAAAATCAGCAAGTAGTAGTTGAATTCTTCAATTGCACTACATATACTCGTTGATTTTTCTCTGTATTTTTGAATGACGAACCCATATCCGAAACCAGATAAGATTTTGATCTAATAATGAAATTTAGTTCGTCAGGGTTCCGTTGCAACGGCAATTAAGCATATAGCACTGTTTGTTTCTCAAGAAAATAAGTAAAAATTAAGTTGAATATTATTGACTTTTCTTTAACTTCTGTTTCCTGCTTGTTTCAATTTAGTTTATACTTTTCTAACTCTAAATTTTTATTCACCGTGTTGGATACGTTATAGATTAATAAAAATTCCATTAATTTATATGATGATGATCAGTTGGTGGAAAAGGACCCAGAAGCTGCAATTGTATTGTTTTGGAAGGCAATAAATTCTGGAGATAAAGTGGACAGTGCATTAAAGGACATGGCTGTTGTGATGAAGCAATTAGACAGAGCAGAAGAAGCCATTGAAGCCATCAAGTCATTTAGAAATCTTTGCTCTAAACAATCCCAAGAGTCACTTGATAATGTACTCATTGATCTTTGTAAGGTACAAATTTTCTTAATCTCCCCTTCTTTAATATTCTTACGTGTATACTTTTTAGTAAATTCAATTTCTATTTAAATTCAAACTTTTGATTCTCAATTTTGAAAATGACTCCATTATCACTAATTTAATTAGTTCATTGATGGTGTTCTTGCATAGATTTCTTTGCTTGCATTTATTGATAGAGATAGAAAAAAATTCATATAATTAATATTCTGTTTAATTAGTTTTTATAATTTATTCAAAAAATAATAATTTAGCTCCTAATTTCAATTACATCAATGCTGGACTTCTAATTATTTGAAAAAGAAAAGTAATTGAAGACAAAATGTAAATTCCATTTTAGCAAAATTTAGTTATTTTCTTGACTAATAATTATTTTTAATTACTTTATCTAATAATGAGTGAACTTTTGTTTTAATTTTCAAAAGATATACATTTTCTAATTTGATCCCCTCAAATTCAAACTCTTGTCAAACTTTGTCCAATTTTAAAAAATGTTCCTACGATAATTTTAGTAACTTATTACTTTCTTGGTCGTCTAACTAAGAGCTTATATAACCTAATGTAATACACTACTTTTTATCAAATATTAAGAATTTATTCAAAAAATTTCTTTGTCACTTTACTCTTTTGAACAAAGTCCCCAATTTTGGATGAAATGCAGCCTAATAGGTAAGGCCATAGAATCAATCAAGGCCCCTTAAACTCTTAGGCTGGCCTGGATAACAAAATATGTTTAAGAGTTAACATTTGCATATTTTTTAAAATGGATCAATCTTTAAAAGATTAAAATGATAAAATTATAATTTGAGGGACATAATTGAGAAAATGTATATTTATTTGAGTACCAAAATAGCAAGTTAGTATTTAATAATTAGACTAATAATGTTGCTTAAAGATCAGTAAAACGACTAAATTGCTCTAATGAAGGTAATTGAAACTCAAAGGTTAAATTAATTTGAAAGACCTAAAGTAAGTAAGCCTTAATATTAACTAATTTTTTTTTCCTTTTTGTTATGTTTTATACACATTATTTTTATTATTTATAATAAATTACTATGACGACATTTAATCCACGTAATCGATTCCATTTAGTAAAAAAATTGTTTAATTATAGTTGTTGTTGTTATATACATTATTTTCAAAGTTTTCCTAATTAGATATTTTTATATTTGTACGATGGCATATAGAAATGTGGAAAAATTGATGAGCAAATAGAATTGCTAAAGAGGAAGCTGAAACTGATCTACCAAGGTGATACCTTCAATGGGAAACCCACAAAGACAGCACGATCTCATGGCAAGAAGTTCCAAGTATCCATTAAGCAAGAAACTTCTAGATTACTGGTATTCATTCTTAAACTCAATCTTCATTATAAGTAATTAGATTGGCTGCTAAATACCTTAATTTTTATGCTTTTGATTATAAATTATGTTATTTTATAATTTATAGTCACTTTGTGGCTTTGAATGAATTATAAATGAAAAATGAATAAAATAGACTAAATGTAGAAAATGGTTATTGAAAAATACGCTATCCAAAGTTATAATTTTAGTAAGTTAGTATCTAAAAATTATACAATCTTTGCAAATTAATTTTGTGGTTAAATTTCTCATATTTTTTATTTAAAAGAAAAATACAGTGTTTTAAAGATATATAATATAAATTGTTCATATGTCACAGAATAAATCAACTAAGGATTGTCTAAAATTATTATTTATTTTATTATTTTATGATGTAATTATCTATAATTTTAATTAATTATATCATGATAATTTTAAGATTCTTTAGGAATATCATTATGAAATTGTTATCCATTTATTTTATTTTATTAGAATTAAAATTTACATTTTAGTATTTTAATATCATTAGGAGATCAATGGTACATCTTGTTTGTGGTGGTTTCTTCCCAAAGCCCAAACATGAGATTTGTGACAAACTGAAATGCTCTATTAACAGGGTAATTTGGGCTGGGCATACATGCAAAAAACGAACTACATGATGGCTGAGGCAGTATACAGAAAAGCCCAAATGATAGATCCAGATTGCAATAAGGCTTGTAACTTGGGCTTATGTCTGATAAGACAAGCCCGATACGAAGATGCCCGAATGATTCTTGAAGAAGTAACGCAAGGTAAAGTTCCTGGATCAGAGGAGAGCAAGTCAAGGAAACGGGCCGAAGATCTGCTAATAGAGTTGAGTTCCAAGCTACCGCCACCGCAGTTGTCAGATCTATTGGGCGTGGATGATGATTTTATCAAAGGCCTGGAGAGGCTGATGAATGAGTGGGGCCCAATTAGATCAAAGAGACTTCCAATTTTTGAGGAGATTTCTTCATTTAGAGATCAGCTTGCTTGCTAATACTTGTGTATGTATAATAGTTTTTTTTTTCTGCCTTGGGTTAGTTATTAGGTATTTTCTGGGGTGGAGTTTTTTTTTTTTGAATCTTTATAAATTTTTAATCCTTCTATTTGAAGGCCTAGCATAGAAGGGTGGGGGACTAAGATAGAATGAGGGTCTTCATGTGAATTATTAATGGGGCTAAAGCAATAAGCCTATTGTTGTTGTAAAATTCAAGAGATAAGTTACCTTGAACCGGCTTTGGTTTGTCTTTTTTTTCTTGGGCAACTGATGCAAGTGAATCTACTTGTTTCTTTATGTGAAGCAAGTTCTCATTAACTAGCAAAGAATCTTTCTTGGTGTTCCTTGATTGTGATTTGTATTGCTTAGTTTTTGCTCTCTGGTTTGTGAGGCAAAAAACAATTCCAGCTTCTCCCAAACTTGATAAGAGCAACCACAACTTGCCATCCTTGTAACTGGTAAGTAGCCCATCTGACATCAAAGAAAGCAGCCAAGACAACAACGATTGGTCTTGCTACTCTCACTCACAGATTCCTCACTGCTTGTGAACCAAGAATGGACTTCTGTAACTTATAACCTTCCAACTCGTTTTTTACTTTTTTGTTCATCCTCTTCTTCCTCCACTATCTCTCTCTCTCTCTCTAACTCTTTGTACCTCTATTCACCACCCTCCCCTAGTCTTCTCACTGTTCACAATCTCCAATCCACTTTCACCAATACAGAAGCCCAAGAAGCCCTTAGAAGTTTATCAAGCCAAAGCTAAAACCTTTATCAATGGCTACAAATCCCCTTCCCCTCTGCAACCCTCTATTTTTTTCATATTGCTCCATTTCAATAGAAATAAACAAATATGTTGGTAGCACTGTTAAACGAGTCAGGCCAGAGCCCGCGAGCCACATATTATTTTTAATTATAACTTGATTTTTAGGATTTTGATTCCTTCTTTATGGGTTCATTGGGTAAGAACAATAAAATTCAAATCATAACTTTTCAGAAACTACATATTCATTAATCTAAGTTCAAGTGTGAAACAAAATTAAATCAAACTTCAAGAACAACAATTCAAATCATAAACTTCAAAAATAATCTATCATGCCTTTTAATGGTTTCCACTTCCATTTTAATTTGTTTTATTATATAAAATTACATCTTTGAGTTAAACAAATGTAAAATTTTCATTAAAAAAATATAAAAATAATAATGCATGCACATATTGACAAAATAATGTCATAAAGTACGAAATTTAAATTTTTAGCTTAACTGGCTAGTACATTTATGGTTTGTTTAGTCTATTTCTTTTTAACAATTTCACTTTTTTTTTGCAAGTTAATTTTTTTTTTTTTGGACTGGCTTTTGCAAGTTAATTGCATTCACCCATTTTGACTGGTAGGTTAAATAGGTTGGCTGGTTTAGGTTCATTTTTAAATGGGACTAAATTTGAATGCCAAGCCCATCCAATGAACTAGTTAAATGGGTTGAGTTGCAATCCATGACTCATTTTTGCAGTAGTATATGTCATGGCCTCCTTTAAATCCTCAATTTGAAAGATGTTGGGGCTTCATAATTTTCACTCAAAACATTAAAACCAAGCTCTTTAATAAGTAGTAAGAGCTTTAGACAACCGAAAACAATAAAGTATGAAAACAAAAGAGTACTTGCATCCCTTAGTATAATAGGGAGTTGAATGGGTGAAAATCCTAAATCTTGTGTGTAAAAGACGTGGAGTGCTGCTAAAAGAATATCATCTTTGTAGTGCATGTGAGTTACAGCAACTTTCGTGCTTTTATCTCAAGATGTTGCTATCATACAAAAAAGTACTTACAGCTGAAGGTGTTGCTTGACCAGGACCCATGTGATTCAACCTTAGGCTTGCCTTGAGGTTAAGGCCCAAGGGTTTTGAGCATGGGCATGGCCTAGGGCAAGGTGGGTGGTCTAGTCTAAAGTCTTATCCAACGTTGGGGATCAAGGCTAGGGGTTCCATCTTTAGGCTCTGCCTGGGGAGGGGGACCGTTAGGTGGTCATAAGGCTTAACATAGGGTTGAGGACCTTGAGGGTAGAGTGAAGGCCTAGATCCTTTGGTGTCCAGGTAGTTTGGCGTGAGGCTTGGTGCAAGGTTAGGGGACCTTTCTTAGGGGATTAGAGTCATACCTAAAGGTCCAACCTAAGGTCGAGGGTAAGAACTTTTTGAGGTGGAGGCTAGCAGAGGCCTTAGTCTAAGTAGTATGGTCAAGGGCCCATTCTGAGGGGTTAAGGGTTCAAAGTTAAGACTCAAACCCCTTGGGAGCTCCCAATGTTAAGTGACTCCTCGAGGCAAGGTATGGTCCCTTCCTAAGAGTCTAATTTAGGGTTGACACAGGGTTAGGGTACCCTATCTTAGTCGAACTAAAGGGTTTTGACTTTGGACTTGGCCTTAGGCAAGGGTTTCAGTTGGGTTAACAGACTTAAGCCCAACCCAAGGTTAGGGGCTAGAATCTCAATTTGAGGTGGGCTTCAAATCGTGTTCTAACTTGAGGTCTGCCTCGAAGTCGAGGGACCTCTTAGAGTAGCCTATAGTTCCTCAATCCCATATGTTTGACCTTGCGCTCATCTTGACGTTTGGCAACCCCTTGAAGGGTATTTTGACATAGGGTATAAGGAGGTAAGCAATCTTCATAGTGTATTTTGACAAAAAGGACCCCATTTTTTTTTAACATAAAAGGCCTCATAAATGTTGGGACATTTGAGTAATGTTATCACAATGGCACAATTAATACAAGACAATAGATACAACGTGATGAGGAGTAATAGTATGAACTACACAATTTGAACTCAATATGCTATATAGTATTCAAGTATATGAACTACCTAGTAGATATACAAAAACAAATATAGTTTAAAACGGTAAGTGATCCTTTTAGCATCAGACCATGTAATCTCTAGGCCACCCCACTAATTATTAAGCGCAAGGCTTTTAAAAGAGTGGAGGCATCAATCATGTTGATGGCACCATAAAGTTATTATTCAATAATGACTAAATAAAAAATAATATTTTATTCATTTTATTAAATACTTATAACATCAACATTATAGAATGATCTAGGATCTAAATGATGTTTAACTTTTTTAAGCCATGCAATTTTGCAACTTTCATTTTTTTATTAAATAAAACCTTTATTTGATTATTATTATTATTTTATTAAAAATAAATAAACAATTAGATGTACCTATTTTCATTTGATTTATTTTACACATCTCTACTATATTTAATTGTGTTTTATTAAAATAGGATTTTTGCACAATTGAGACATCAACCACGATGTTGGCGCCATAAAGTTATTATTCAATGATGACTAAATATAAAATAATATTTTATGCAAGTTATTAAATACTTATAACATCAACATTATAGAATGATCTTGGATCTAAATCATGTTTTATTTGTTTTTGAGCCATATGAATTTTTGCAACTTTCATGTTTTTTTATTGAATAAAAAATTGATTTGATTAATATTATTTTATTAAAAATAAACAAATAATTAAATGTACCTATTTTCATTTGATTTATTTTACACATCTCTACTATGTTTAATTATTTTTTTATTAAAATATTAGTTTATTAATTATAATTAATTGATTAAAATATTTAACACTAAAAGTATTTTAATTTTTAATGAATATACGATAAAATTTAGTAAATATTATATTATTTATTCAATAAATATTTTAATCAATTGCACACAAAATATTTTATTGAATAAATAAAATATTATTATATATATAATAATTATTGTATAATTAATATTAAAATTCATGTTAGATCCAAATTGATAAGATGATGCCACATCTCGGGTTCATCGTTAAAAGGAAGAACCTAAATCTGTCCAATTATTATTAATACGGGAGAGAGGTTTTTCTGTAAAGATTAAGTCCGATGAGTCATCTAATTTTTTTTGGACTGGTGCATGAGTCATCTGATTGTATAGTTTTTTTGACAAGTGGAAATCACTGTTAAAAGAAATATAATAATTACAAAGTTAGTAATAGATTAGAAGGCAAAGATAGGTGAAGTATATATAATAATTAGTTTAATTTTACAATTTTTAAAAATAAAAATAAAAATATAAATAAATCTTCTAACTAGAGAATGACGATATAACACGTTTTAAAAATATTAATTTATTAAATATTATAATTTAAAATCTTAAATATAAAACAATATAAGATTACTTGAAAATGGGCTTGGGATAAACTTGATTGCTAGTTCAAACAAACCCATGCTCTTCACAGTTGCTACAACCATTTTAATTTAATCATTGAAGATCTAATATGGAGTCAAAGACCACAGATTCACAGCATAAACTTTGAGGCAAAGGAGTTTCCTAATCTTGATTGCATATAACCGATTAATTGGAAAGTTACTTGCATACATTAATTTTCAAATCCTAGTCATATAAGGTGAAAAATAACCGATAGATACTGAAAATGATTTAAATATATTTTTAAATTCAAAAAAATATAAAAAAAAAATATTAAATTAATCTCTTGCCACTGCTACTATTTTCAAATTTTCTAAATTTTTTTTCTCTAATTTTGATTATTCTAAACTTTGTCTCCTTCACTGTAAATGGTAAAAAATTCACTAGCAACAAAATGGGAAAGGCTTAGGGATCAAAATCATCTTTTATAGTTATTTTACCATCAAGAACAATAATGAAGGAGCTACCACTAAATAATAACTTTTTATGGTCATTCAATGTGCAAAATAATATTAATTTAATTTTAAAACGTTTGATTATTAATATGAATTATGGACAAAACTGTTACAAAAATTACTTGAAAAATAAGTTTTTCTACTTCTATAGAAGAAAGCACTAATGTCTCAATCTTTTGCAGGCAAATTCATCCAAATTTGTGATCTTTCTCTAAAATTTTAAACTTTCGTGGCAAGCTGAAAAGTGTTCACTTGCACTGAAATTTTACAGTGATCCATGGAATTAAGATTAAGAAGATCCTTTCAAATAGCGATACTTCTTACATTAATCAACTCATATTATCTAAAGATTTGGTGGAAAACTTGGTACTATCAGTGTTGAGCTTTGCTGTAGTGACAATAATGAGATTGTCACTGAGGTTGTGCAGCATTTGCCTAAGCAAGATTTTCGGTGACAATATCAAGATCCTTCTTGTGCTTTTCTAAATAATCTTCCTATGCCATTTCTATTGAAAAAATTGTATAAGGCTCAATTCTATATGTCGCTGAGGTTATGAGACTATCATATTCTAAGGCAATCCTTCAAATATTGCATCTATATGATAAGACACAAAGATTGGAGATCCAATTTCTATTAAAGAATCCACAAACTTCTTGATTATTGACGGAACGGATTAGTGACGAAACGGATTGTTCATCCATAATTTATTCATAATAATTACTAACAGATCAGTTATAATGTATTTATCATTATATTTAATGATAGATGAACACCTGATACTAATTAATCATTAATTTTGGTGACAAATAAGCTATCCATTATTAATATATATTTAGTGGTAAACGTTTTGTTTGATTAAGTGATAGACAAATCCGTTATCAATTATTTATTTAGTGGCGGATTTAGCTAATTTAGTGATTGATTAGTCCATCAATAAATTCTTTTTTTTTTGTTAGTTTGTCACAAAACATCCCAAAGCGCCCCGAGATCCTAAAGCCTATAAATTCTTCAATTTTATCTTCATTTACTACACGTCATCTACCTCATATACTGAAATACCGTAGAATTCTCTCCAAAATAGCTAGTAAATAACCTTTAGCTTTCAAAACCTTAAATGCTCAAAAAGAGTTACTATAAGAAGCCATGAGATCTCTATCTTTCTGTAGTTTCTAAGATCTTAAGGCACCTTGTTCACAGTGAGGGTAGAAAGTACAAGTTTAAGCTCATGATCTTCATCTCTTGGCCAGCAAATTTGATGCACCCTTTAGATAATGGTTCATGTGATGATTTAAGTACATTAGGCTCACTTGTCTTTACTTAAAATTTCTTGAATGCTTCATTATTTGGTTGCCAAAATCTCTTAATAGTTTGATCCATATTGTGCTATGGACCTCCATCCAAGAACCGCCGATTTTCAAAAACACTAATCAAGCTAAATTAAAGGATTATACAAGATTTACCCTAATTGCGCTTGCTACTTTTCGTTAGTTGTTCTTTTTTATTTTTAGACAAGTGAAAAACACATTTATATATAATAAAAAACACATCAGCCGTTAAAGCTTGCAAATTGAAGACAAAAGCAGGATAAACAAGTTTTGCATATTTTAAAAATACAAAAACCCAAGTATTATAAATAAAAAATAAAGAAACAACACACTTTTTAAATATTAATTTACTAGATATTATATATCAATATTTAGATACACAATTAATAAAATATAAAAAAAACGTATATTTGGAGATACAACACACTTTCTAATCTCTTTTTGAAGATTAACTCTCTTCAAATTTTTTCTATTCAATAGAAAACTCGGTGTTATAGATATAATTTTTTTACTATTTAAATTTAAATCAAAATAGTAGATCTCAGCTCAATGCTGTAAATTTAAACAAATTAAAGATATGCACAACTTTAAAACTCTAAAACCTCTTCTACATAAAGAAGAAAAATATTTTTAAAAGAAGTAAACAACTCTTCTAAAGAAAAGAAAAACCTTTCTTATCTAAAATTGTATGAATTTAGATGCCCAAATACTAGAATGTTCATGAGAGCACTATTTTGTGTGGAAGGGTGAGATGAATATATGACAATTCCACTTCTCTTCTCTTTAATTTTAATTTTTTTTTCCACTTTTCTTCCAGAAAACGAAAACGTAGTGCTCTCCCTCTTATACTACTTTTTAATTCTCCGATCCATATTATCCACCTCTTCCATCGTTTTCCGTTCATCGCTGTCGCCCCTGCTCACAGCCTCCATCAGATCGCCATTATATAAAAGTTAAAGTAACACGGCTTCTATCATATCGCCACTACTCACAACCTCAATCAGCTTATTTCCACAGCCAAATCCCATTTCTACTCTTCACCGTTTCTTCCTTTCATTAAGCTGCTAGAAAGAGTTCTATCACGGAAAAATTGAAGAACAAGAGAAAGACCCACTCATCCAAGATTTCAGAGGGCTTCAACTACGCTGCTGCCTCATGCTTTGTTTCCTTTCCCCCATATCTGTTGACCAAATTGTAATCATTTTCTTTCTCACCTACTCCACTCACTCAGTTTTTGGTTATTTTTATATGCATTTTTGCGGTGATTGAAACCCAAGTGATGAGAATTTCTTTAAGATTATGAGAAGCTCGCTTATTTGCGAGCCATGTTTCCCTTTATATACACCATGAATTTGAAATGCGTCTTTATCAGTTCTTTATTTTGTAAACGTATAAAAGCTGAGGAAAATAACTATATTTTTGTATTGACTTTTGAGAACTTATATATACAGTCTTGTTGGGATTTACAGAAAAATCAAGAAGAAAGTATAAGATAGGTCACTATACATTTGAACTTAAAATATAATATCCATTAGCAACAGCTTGCGTAATAACAAGGAGCAGCTTTTGAATATTCTGTTGTATGCAGCATCATGTGGTTACTCCACCAATACACCCCGCAAGATGGTGGAGGATGGAACGACACCAATCTTGGTCTTGAGGAAGAGATGCCGTGGCCTTGAAAGTGGTTTGGTGAGTAAGTTTGTAAGTTGATGAGTAGATGGAACATGAGAGACACGTAATAAGCCATTGGCCACTAGATCCCAAACAAAAGGATAATCGATTTCAAGATGTTTTATTCGAGAATGGAAAACTGAATTTGTACAGCGATAGGTAGCTCCAATATTGTTTGAGAAAATGTGTGGAGACTGAGGTAATGAAATACCTATTTCCTGTAAGAGCTGTTGGAGCCATAGTAATTCAACAGAAGTAGAAGCTATAGTTCTATATTCTGCCACTGTTGAAGATCTAGCAATAGAAGATTGTTTACGGCAAGCCCAGGACACGGGGTTGGAGTCAAGGTAGGCAATGTAACCCCCAGTTGATTTTCTATTAGCATGATTACTAGTCCAATCAGCATCATAGTAAGTAGTGAGAGAAAAGGAGTTGTCTTTCTTAAGATGAATACCATGATCAATTGTTGATTTTAAATACCATAGTAAACGTTTGAGAGCTTGAAAGTGATGGTCTTGAGGAGCTTGCATATGTTGAGCAAGCTTATTAATAGAGAAGCTGATATCTAGACGAGTAAGAGCAAGGTACTGTAAGGAGCCGACAAGACATCAGTATAGCTTAGTGTCATAAGAAGTTCCATCTGATAGTGGAACAAGGGAGCAAGTGGTGGCCATAGGTGTGTTCACTGGACGAGCACCCTGCATGGACACTTTATCTAATAAATCACGCACATATTTGTGTTGTGTAAGGAAAAGACTAGCAAAGGTGGGAATAATTTCAACACCAAAGAAATAACTGGGACTACCAAGATCTTTGAGGGAGCATTGTTGCAAAAGAGTTTGCTGAAATGTCTTAAGAAAATGAGCATTATTGCTAGTCAATAGTAAGCCATCAATGTAGACAAGGAAGTAGGCTATTATATTGTTCTTCTTGTAAACAAAGAGGGAAGTATCACACTTAGTGTTAGTAAAACCAAAATCCAAGAGAAAGGATTTAAAAGTGTCATACGATGCTCGAGGGGCCTGTTTGAGGCCATAAAGTGCCTTGCGTAATTTACAAACATGATTGGGGAAGGTTGGATGTTTAAACCCTGGAGGTTGTGCCACGTAGACTTCTTCACTAAGAGCACCATGCAAGAAGGCATTGTTAATATCCATGTGACATAGGGGCTAATCATGAGAGATAGCACAACAGAGAATAATCTTGATAGTTTGAGGCCGAACGATAGGACTAAATGTATATTGAAAATCAAGCCTAGGACGCTGATGAAAAATCTTGGCAACAAGCCAGACCTTGAACCGTGCAATAGTACCATTTGGATGTCTCTTGAGGCAAAAAATCCATTTGTTGCCAACAATGTTGTAAGACAAATGAGGAGGAATAAGATCCCAAGTTCCATTGTTTAGAAGAGCATTAAATTCATTGGACATGGCCTGCTTCCATTCTGAAGACTTGAGAGCTTGAGAAGCATACGTGGGTTCAACTGGGCAAGGTAAATGATGTTTGGTAACAGTGAATGCCTTTTTCGATTTGTAGATACATTCTTTGACCTGGTCATCATGGGATGAATAGAGGTAGAGGGAGGAAAATTACCTGAGGGTCCATCATTGATAGCAGGAGGGCATGGATCTGTAGCAGCATTTGAGAAGGCATCTTGGTTAGATGAAGATTGTGAGGAAGGGATGGATGAGGAAGAAAGAGGTAGGGGGCATGGGTGGAGTGCATGGCACTGGTGCAGAAGTAGGAAAACTAGGAGTAGTGTCAGGAGATATGTTGGACTTAGAAGGGAAAGAGTTAGAGTAATATGGGATACTAGTTGTGAGAGAAGAGTTAAGAGAGGAAAGTAAATTGTTAAACAAGGATGAAGAAGAGGTGGACTGTGAATTAAACTGAGGATAGAAAAAAATATTTTCTACAAACTCAACATGCCTATTTGGATAGATGTGGTTGATGATAGGGTTAAAGCAAAGATAAGCACTTTGAGAAGAGGAATAGCCAAGAAAAATACAGGGAGAGGAGCGTTGATCTAGTTTGGACTTGGAGTAAGGTTTAAGCCACGAAAAACAAAAAAAACCAAATGTGCGAAGCTTAGAGTAATTAGGAGAGGAACCAAAAAGAGTGGTAAGTGGCGTGGACATGTGAAGAAGTGGGGTAGGTAACCTATTTATCAAATAAGTAGCTGTTTGAAATGCATATGACCAAAACTCAGGTGGCAGAGAAGTTTGATGAAGTAAACACTTAGCAGTTTCAACTAATTGATGATGTCGTCATTCTGAAATGCCATTATACTAAGGAGTATGAGGTGGAGTAGTGTAATGAGAGATGCCTTGAAATGTAAGATAAGAGTGAAAAGCAATGAACTCACCACCATTGTCAGAAATAAAGGTTTTAATTCGTGCGTTGAATTTATTTTCCACAAAGTTCTTAAAGGTGGCAAAAATTATAGAGACATCAGATTTATGTTTCAACAGGTATAACCAAATGTACTTAGAGTAATGATCAATAAAAACTATGTAAAAATAAAAATTATCAATGGAGAACACGGGTGCTGGTCCCCAAACATCAGCATATATGATATTAAGAGGTTGAGTGCTAGTAACAGTAGACTTTGAGAATGACAACTTATGACATTTATTACAAAGACAAATTACTAAAAGAAACAACATAAGATAAAATTCGAGAGGCTGGATGTCTAAGCGATGAGTGCCATAAGTCCATGGTAGGTTTGATAGCGACATGAGAAACATGTGGAGATGATGATGAGGTGAGTGATGGAAGTTTGTAGATATTGCCTTCATTCAAACCGCGCAGAAGAGTCGTCCTCGTGCTCAGTGCCTTTACCTAAAAATAAGAAGGAAAGAATTTAACTAAGACTTGATTGTATTTGCATAATTGAGAAACAAAAAGAAGGTTTTGGTCAACTGAGGGAATGTATAAAATATTAGAAAGCTGTAATGGAACAAATAAGGTTTTTAGAGTAGTTAAGCCTATGTGTGAAATTTTCAAACTTGAACCATCTACAACTGTCAGCTTATCAAGACCTTTATAATCAGACTTGAGAGTGAGATTGGAAAAGTCACATGATGAGAGGCACCCGAATCCATTAGCCAATGCATGTTGGATCTTGGATGGAAAGTGAATGGTGTGAGCCATGTGAACCACGAGTGCAACAATTTTGGGGGGATAGCCATGAAGCTTGTAACATTCTTTATCATTGTGTCCACATTTGTCACAGTATTGACAAACAAGAGTGGTAGTAGTAGTGTTGAATGGACGACGGATATGAGTGTTTGATTGTGATTGGGAATGTGAGCGGGATCTGGAGTTGGAAGATGCATGGTTTCGTTTGGCATAGTTCATTGTGATAGGGACAGCACCATGGAGTCTTTCTTCTCTTTGAAGAGAAAGTTCATGATCAACAAGCTTGTCAAAGAGATTACCAAAGGTAACTGGAGTCTCACGCGTGCAGAGAGAGGTGGAGATCTCTCAAAAAGAAGGGCTAAGGCCATTTAGGGCATAAATAACAAGGTCAATATCATCAAGTGGATATCCAATTATAGAGAGTTCATTGGCAATACCTTTTATAGTGTTCAAGTAATCTGAGACAGATGAAGTGTCTTTGGTGAGGGAAGCTAGATGTTCCTTGAGAAACATTACCCGAGAACGAGATCGATTGGCATAAGCCTTATGAAGTTTGTGCAGAAGACATGATACTATGTGCACTTGCTTCGCATGAATTTAAAATGGTAAGGTAGAGTAATTGGTCTTGCCAAACCCACTAATGATAAGCTGGATTACTGACTTCTTCAGCATCATCACAGTCAATAATAGGTGAGGGACAAGGCGTGGCACCAGTGACGTAGCCAACTAAGCCATGCCCAATGAGGAGAGATCGAAACTAATTAGTCCAAGCAGGATAGTTGGTGCCGTTCAGTTTGATAGGTAGTTGAGTGATAGTGTTAATTTGGACGAGATTCTTTGGGTCATAGAGTGTGGAGACAGTATTGGCAGTATTCAGGATGTTGGTGGAACTGTTGGAGGCCATGGTTGTGGATCGATAGATAGCTGTTAAGCTAAGAGTGCTCTGATTCCATGTAAACATATAAAAGCTGAGGAAAATAGCTATATTTTTGTATTGACTTTCGAGAACTTATATATACAGTCTTGTTGGGATTTACAGAAAAATCAGGAAAAAAAGATAAGATAGGTCACTATATATTTGAACTTAAAATATAATATTTATTAGCAACAGCTTGCGTAATAACAGAGAGTAGCTTTTGAATATTCTGTTGCATGCATCATCATGTGGTTACGACACTAATATATTTCTCATACTTTGATCTATTAATGTCAAATTCTGTGGATGGTGAAGAATGTGAATTTTCTGACGCTTTCAAGCGGTTTAAACAAAGAGAAAAATTGGGATATTGGTTGCAGAAGATATCACGTCCACACACGCACACAGACAAATGCGTCTTTATCAGTTCTTTATTTCTCGTATTTTGATTTATTATTTTTATATTTTATATTTATAAAAATATGTTTAGTTTATACTTTTATTTTTATTATTTTTTAAATAAAATATTTTAATTATATGAATAATAAAATAATATTTATGTACATTATAATAAATTTAAAATAATTATAAAAGTGTCAACGTTAAAATGCTGAAAATTTTAAATAACATTTTTTTGAAGTTTTCAAAAAAATTTAAGAATTCAGAAGATATTTTTTGAAAAAAAATGGTAAATAAACATATTTTTAAGTTTATTTTTATATTTATTTCATATTTTCATTGAAACTAAAAACAAAAAATAGACCCTAATACTTCCAACTATTAAACAAATCTGCATTTAAACTATAAAATATAAATTATCTTAATATAATTTTTATTATAAAATATATAAAATTAAATAATTTCATAATAATAGTAGCATGAATACTAAAAATAATATAAAGAAAAAATACAAACAAATTTCAATACGACACTGCGTATAACATTTTATTGTACACACATGGCCGGCTAAACTCAAATCAATACAAGTTGAATTTGTCAACAATCATTGTATCTGTAAAGAACATGGCTCTATTAGTTTCTAGTCCAAGATGTTGTCTTTGTACTATGTAGTCTAGCGTTTGATCTCTATTGCACAGTGGGCACACACAGTTTGCTTGCACATGAAGTTACTGAAGGGCTAATAACATATTTTCCAACCAACTCTATATCACAGATGAGTATTCCTTATTCTTAACAGGACACTCTTCGTGCTCAAGGAGACTCCCGGGCACTCAAACATCCCAACAAACACTTACTATGAACCCAACTACAGACAATCACAAAACTTGCCACTATCTCTATAAAACATAATGATCTGACCCACTATGCTTAGGTACAGAGCCAACCACTGAGCATCATGTGTTGTTGAAAAGATTACCTCAATACCCTTGGCACCGCCTATATAACTAAGACCTCTACCACCTAGGTAAAGGAATTTGGATCTTTTGTTATCTTCATATATTATCTTTATTGACTTAAGCATCGGAGTGTTTGTGGGGACCTTCCCCCCCATTCCTTGGACTACTGATCTTACTTGGCACAACTCGAAAGACATTATTGGAATCTTGTACAAATGATGTTGGCAGTTTTTGACGAAACGAAGATGCCACAGCTGACTAACCAAATCGAAATCGAAATAGATAGTCTTCCATAACGACCTCACCATTGACCCAAGAAAAATCATTGCACTATCAAACCGGAGCCCTAATAGGAGTAGTTTGATCGACCGGTCTAATCTCCCCAGCATTACCAGCCCAACTCTAGAAGCGACATTGACTCTTTCAATCCCACTTAGACCATGGCGATTATTGGAATCAGCTAACGTCTTGCCAGGACTCGCCTTGACAGAAAGGTGACATCTATTCTTCTCCCCCTCTATGATAATCGATCAAACAATTCAAAAAAATGGTGGTTTAACTATATAATTTTAGCGACGGTTAGAAAAACTATCTCTAAAACATAAAATAACAACCATTTTTTTAATTGTAGTTATTTAGCCACCTTTTTTAAAAAAATCATCATTAAATATTATTATTTTTTACACATTTGTTAAAATATAAGTTTTTAGCAACGTTTTTTTTAAAATCGTTGCTAAATATTATTATTTTCCACATGATTTTGCTTTAGTTTTCTCACATTCTCTCTTTAGTTTCTTTCTTTCTCCCTTGGCCTTTTTGCTTCTCCACTGTCCGAACTGCTTCTTTTGTTGATTGTTTGTTATCCATCAAAGTACTTCACTTATACTCATCATTTTCCTATAAACCTGTGAGTTTATTTTTTATATTTTAATGAATTTCTGCATTTAATTTTTATTCATTTTTCTTGTGATTTTTTTTATATCTAAGTTCTTCCTATGTTTATAATAGAAATGGAGTCTCATATTTTTGCATTTGAGCAGGTTTTAAACTTAAACAAATGAAACTTTATAGCAAGAAAATTTTAGATACAAAAAAAGAGATTTGTTATAATGATCGAAGAGTAAAAGATTTTAGTCTTAATTTAGTAATACTGACTATTCGTAATTTTGTAAATATTAATTTATGTTGAATAAATAATTTTTAGTTATATTTAAACAAATTTTCATTCTGGAATTTGCGATTAAATGTATGTCATTTTAAAATACTTTAAAAAAAATTAAAAAGGTTTTAGCCATAATTCTAAAATTGTCGTTAAATTCTGATTTATTGACACATTTTTTACAGTTTCTAAAATCATTGCTAAAATGATGATTATGTGACAGTTTGTACAACTGTGTAGCCACGTTTAAAATCGTCATTAAAATAACTTGAAAATCGTCACTAAAACTTTTTTTTTGTGAAGTGGAAAAGATGTGCCTGAACTCTTCATAGAACCACCATATTTAACGTAACCTTTTTCTTCTGTACAATCAAAACTTACAGACTTCTCACTCATTGAACAAAAATATAAGAATGAGAAAGTAAAACCCACCAACATACCTCATAATTAGATGAGTGGATGAAAAGAGACAACCTACCTAAACAAACACCAACCCTGAATGAAAATTAGCAACACTACCAAACAACCATTCCCTCACCCAACCCAAAAGAACAAATTTATAACCCTACAAACTTGCGAAGGATAAAAACCAAGTAAAAGGAGAGCGAGAGAGAAGAAATCAATGAATGCAAGAGAAGAACCCTATAACAACAACTCCAGAGCAATCATTAACAAAAAAAATGAATCAAAAGCAATGAACAACAGATACATGAACAAAAGCAACAAGTGACGACGAACGAAGAAATAAGTGAAAAAAGATACTTGGAGAATTTTCAAGAAAGAGTAAGAGAGAGAGAGAGAAGGAACACATAAATACACACTCTGGCACAAAAAGATAAAAACTGGCAGTTCGTATGTTTTAGCTCCAAAAGCCGCAAATAGAAAGACCTAAATAGCCTGGATATGCCGGGATGTCTGAAACTATAATGACTCACGTGAGTCATGCTTGACCAATAAAAAATGCCTCACATTCTGACAACTGATCGATCATATCAAATCTCAGTCAACTGGATTGCAGACTTTAATAGATGATCAATTTTCAATGCCAAAAGAAAAGCCCATGACAACAATCATTGATTGCTAGGGCTTAGGGAAGAGTCGGCCAATATTTTTTAAAATTTATAAAATTTATAGAGATTTAAAATAAAGTTTAGAAGTAAGGTTTTTTTAAAAAAAGTATTAAAAAAAAATTTGAGCCCTAAAACCTTAACTTCACTAACTTTAGCCTTGAGCAGGTATTGCCTTAGGGGATTAGTGATAACATATATTCTGACTAACCCAATATCACAGTGAGCGTTCCTTATTCTTAAGAGGATGCTCTTCATGTCTTAGGGGACTCTTGTGCGCTCGAACAGCCTAACGAACACTTAATATGGACCCAACCACAGACAATCACAGTCTATACAATGGAAACCCCATTATGATAGACCCACCACTATCTTTGTATGGCATAACAGCCTGACACTCTGTACAAACCATCCTTAGGTATGGAGTATTGATCTTGCTTCGGACATCTCGAAAGACATTACTAGAAACAGTTTTACCAAGGGCTATGTACTCTTCATGGGAATCTTTGAATTAATGTAGTTGGTGGCAATATTTAAAATTTTCAAAAATCAATTAATAGAAATTTTAAAATTTTTAGTGGATTGAGTAAAACAAATATATCCATATGTACATGTAAATACCTTTAAGTGAATCTCATTTTTATCACACACACAAAAACACATATATAGATATTTTTGCTGACTTGGTTTACCACAAATTGGCAAACGAAATTTACACAAGATTTCTCCTAAAGCTAGCAACTAAGTTTGGAGGTTATAGCATTGATGTATGCAAATATCAAATCTTAACTTTAACATCAGAAGTATCACAAGATCAAGAATATGCTGCAGAACATAAGTATAGAATCCGTTTGGCAACTCCAACATGATATGCTTACTTGCTCTAACTTTATTGGCATGACACATTACATATGTTTTTTTTTTTGCTAGAATAAACATAAAGAGGCAGATAGTTTGCAAGATCAAACCCTAGACATTTTAATTAATGCAGTTTGATTTTGCTAATTGAGCTAACTCTTATTGACGACATATACATATAATCTCAGTACCTGCTTAACGCATTCATATTATCAAGACAGAAAACTTATATAGACTTAACAAGTCACATGGAATGTATATGCTTGTACTAGTACTTTGAGTCTTTGTCTAATCATTTGGCAAAGGGAGAGGTTGAAACCCATGGAGAAGAGTCGCCTGCCAAACTTTGTCAATGTTAAGTATTGTGTTGCCACATTCATGTTCATTCCATCCTTCTAACGTGTGCACTATTCCAGCTATTCGCCATGCACTCATAACCCTTCTAGGCAACCAATTCTGCACAAATTAGAAAAAAACTCCTATCATGGAAAGAAAGAAAAAATTAGAATCTCTACATTGAATAAAAATAAAAATAGGGGAAATTACACATCTTCCCCTACCCTCAATTGCACTTTTGCCCCTAATCTAAAAAAACTGCAATGCTTCTCCAATTTGTGTTCCATTTCAATAAGAACCCCATTATTCAAATCAGACGTTAAGTCTAACATTCTCAAAGTAACATGTGTTGTATGCACACTTTTATACCATTTAGTCAACCCAAAATGTTTATTATATTTCACTCTTTACCTGCTTATAGTTCCAATCACTTTGACACTAATTGAGCAAAAAAATTGGGTAAAAGGGATAACCAAAGGAGACAACTATAATAGATTTTTGGAGTGGTTATCACATCCAGTACACCTGACTCTTGAAATATCAAATTTAACATTTGATTTGAATAGATGAATACTCATTGCAATAGAACATATAAATTAAAGACACATTGTAATGCTTTTAGATTATGGGAGAAACCATAATTGATAATATAAATCATATAGATAAGAGTAATTTTCTCATACAAATATAAACATAATATTGAATTGTAATTGCCGTTGCTTTTGCATTTACAAAAATTATGACAAAAATAAAATAAAATTCTGAAAAATACACCTATGGCAAATTGCAAGTACAAATCTGACAACAGCAATTATGGACCGCAATTTGAAAACTTTGATACAAACTTTAAAAGAGTGTGAAATGGGAGTTAGAATTTATGGGATACACACACACACACAAAGAATAGAGTCATTGCCAGCTGCAATCTTATGTCCAATGCCATTGTAAAACCTACAATAACAGCCATTGTAGACAATATAATTAACCTGAAACCCTAGATATACAAACCTCACAAGAGTGCATATTCTCAAGTGACTTGGGAGTTAGCATTGCTGGTGTATAATGGTAGAAGCAATCCTTCCGATATTTCTTTGGTGGGAATTGCGAGAATGGAATAAATGATGTTCCCTTTGGTGCCTTCAGCTGTTCCTCTTTAGTAAACTCTTCTCCCACTAACCATATCTGTCCATAAAAGAAAACGAAAGAATAATACGTTATTTCTCATCATTGCATTACAGAATTGAAAGAGAAATAAAAGTTTCTTAAAAGTTTACTTATCAATTTATCTATGACCAGTGCAGCATTATAGGGTAAAAATAATATAAAAAGTAGATTAAAACAGCTAAAACATAATTTGAAAGCATGCTGGAATAGGGTCAACTAAGGAGAAATAAAAATTAATTTTCGGCTGTTTATGCTATACCCTTTGAGAATAACTTGTTGAAATTATCAAATTGTTTCTAGACTTCCCCTTGACCAGTTTTTTAAGCTTCTCACACTCATCCTGATGCATTGTAGCTACCTGAAAAATGGCAAGTAAAGTTAATAGATAGCTAAATAAGAAGCAAACTAACACTTGAGCCACTTTTATTTGATCAACCTTTCTCAGTTCTGTTATGAGAATTACTGTTACAATTGGAGGGTTCCATATAAGATTTAGTAGATTAACTTATATATAATTACCTGGATATCCTTTTGGCTCAGAGCAAAGGCAATGGCACAGGCACCTTTGGTGAGTTTGCCCCTAAGTAATACCTGGGTGGTCTCTTTTGGAACACTGTTAAGAACAATAGCAACTGCCAAGCTGCTTCCATCTACCACCTTAACTTTTAGCTTCGGGTACTTGCTAACATAAATCCCTCCATATGTGTTTAGCTCTTCCCCTTGATTCATGAGACCTAGGCTCAGCACTTTTGCACCCTTTCTCTCAGCATCCAATATTGCTTCTTCAATCAATGTGTTGATAGGTTCTTTTTGCCCTTGCATAGAGTACTTTAAGTTTTGGGATCAAAAAGTGAAATAACTTCATTGATTTTGCATAAAATAATATAGAAGAAATAAAATATTTTTACTTATATCTCAAATGGTCGAAATGAGAGAACTTAAATAGAAAGCATTTTACTCTAAAGAAATAGCAAAAAACTAAAGAAACTTGTAATACTCACTTGTATATATGTTACTACAAAGAAATTTTGGTGCTTAGATTAATTAGATCAGATGATTAAAAAAAATCACTTGATTCAAAGTGTATTATTTTTCTAACATATATGAGAAAAAAATTTGAAACATTTACTTGTATTCTACTTCAAAGAAAAAATTTGGTTACTTAGACTTAGCAAAATATATAAATACGTTTCTTAGAGTGATTGGAAGTCCTCATTAGTATAATATAAATACCTCATTTTCGTATTTTGTTCAGAATTTTTAATAATTAATTGAATGTCAGATAATTTTTTTCACTCTTGGAGTGTGTTATTTTTTATACTTATTCACTGCGTCAATATTTGAAAAAAGTGAGAATCTTTCAAAGAAATATTTGATTCACAATTGTGACAAATCACCTCACGAAAATATAGAGAGAGAAATTTAAATTACTCATTTTTATCCTATGTTGAAGAAATCTTATTGTTACTCACTATTAGCTCAAATGGTTGGAAAAAAAGTAAGAATTCTAAATAGAATTAATTTGATAAAATTGTAAAACCCTCCCGCATAGCAATGAGAGAGAAATTTGAAATACTCAAAAGATTAATGTTTTTTCTCACATATAGCTCAATTATTTTAAAAAATAAAATTTTAAACAATAATTTGATTCACATTTTACCTAAATAAAATAAAAGAAATGTGAAATACTCACCTGTACATTGAACTTGGGTAATGCCCAAGTTTGCAGTCCTAGTTTTTTAAAACGGTTCGTCTCCACTATGAATGCACCACCATGATAAACCCAAGTGAGCATTAAGGACCACAGTGTTGAAGGCCACATTAACTGAAGGTACCATATTGAACTGTGAGGCTTAGAGGCCAAGGAAGCCAATCCAAACCTTAGATGGTAGATGGAATCGGGTGTGGTTAAGTGTGTTAAATGCACAACATCTGGGGATTCTTCTTTCCTTTTGAGTGCAAACTCATGCAATTGATCAGTCGATTTGTCCATGGTGCCATAGATATAATCATAGAATGGCATAAATAGACTGTAATTTGTTCTGAAATTCGTATGATGCAAAGAGTGAAACCTGTGACATTTTTAAAAAAGTAATAAAATCAACCAAATCTTTAAGTGTTATATATATATATATATATATATATATATATATATATATATATATATATATGAACTTGTAATGAAACCATATTCTTAGTATTAAAATGATATAAAAAATGTCTGGAGTATCAAATTAATAGTGACACACGTACCTTTCAAAGTTTAAAATAATTTTTTTACTTAATGGTAAAAAACTTTATTGTGAACCTTGAAAAATAGCTTCACACTATTAATTTGATACTCCAGATCGATATTATTATTCTACTATCTATCTAGCTAGATAAATATCAGAAACGGAGAGATAATATTTTAGAGATTATATTTCTTATAGCCATTAATATTATAAGCACTTACGATGGTGTGTACAGGAGATACTTGAGAGGGGGAAAGATGTTGAAGAGCCACTTTGGAATGAGCTCGAAATTGCAGTGACCCATGTTGTTCATGAAGTCAATGTAAGTGATATAACCAAAAGCACCCCCTATGGATCCTGTTTTTGTCACGAATGCTACTGTCAACAATGGGATTGCGAAGAGCACGAAATAAGCGATATGCTCAGCAAATGGATGGATAACAGCTGCCACAATATAAGCATGAGAAACAACAAATGGTTAGATATATGGAAATAATAAAATAAATGCTTAATTACATATTTGTATAAGAAAATTAATGTCTTTCTTTACAATATGAACAAGGCGACTTAATGCTAGTTTCTTTAACATTATATATGGAGAATTAGCATCCTCCATTTTTTGTATTGATTAAATAATCTCTTATCTCTATCTTTAAAAAAAGTATTCTAGCTCATTCCTAAATACTCAAATGTCTTAACTAGACGCTTAATATAAAAGCTAATAAGGGTTGACTTAATTAGTAAGATTGCTGTCTTAAAGTTAAAACAATTTATTTACCTCTTAAATTTTTCATGAATTAAAAGAAAGCCAAAATAAAGATAAAAGTATATTTAATATTAATATATCAACCATACAAAATTGAAATTGCATTCCTTATAAGGTAAGTTATCTTGAGCCTTTTCTTTCCGTAAAGTATGCTGAAGTTTAATAAAGGGCTTTATTTATTTGAGTCAATCATTATTAAGTGCCTCCAAAGGACTTAATAAAAGGGATTTATTTACAATGTCTAAAATAGTTTTATAACGGTGATTCAGAATTACACAGAAAAAAAAATGTATATGAGATATCGTTGTGATTTACGGAGTGTTTTGGGAACTGAATAGAATTATTTATTTCTTTTCAAACACTTGATCGATGATTTACTTTAGGTTCTGAAAATAATAGCAACAATGGAACGAACTCACAGGTTATAGGCTCAGTGACAATGGAGGAATGGTGATGAGAATGGTATCGAGAGTATAGGTAATGATGGTGTAGTGCTCTATGAAGCCAGTAGTAAAGGAATTCAACCGGACCCGCATGAAGCAGCATTGTCATTACCACACCATCTGTTCTCCACCTGGGAAGGTCTGACACTACCCCAGTCAAAGTGTAGCTCACTAAATAAAACAGTATCCCATTCAACAATATCTGATCATCCCTGCATATCTCAAAATGGAATAAGTAAATCAAAATTACAGGGAATTTTTTTTTAAATAGATTATCTTATTTAAAATTTAATTAAAATAACGAGTAATAGTCATTTGAATATGTCAAAAATAAAATTAACTAAGAAAATTACTTGAATGTCTTGGTAAGTATTATTTATTAGATTAATCCTCTTATTTTGGCAAACATCTTAAGAACTTCTCTTAAAGTTGACTTAATTGACTAGTAGCGTTAAACATGATTTTAAATTATAATTGTGTTTGTAGCTATTGTAAATAAATAATTTAAAAATTTATGATCGCAAACGCAGACTTTTATTATAACGTGATGAAACTATACAAAACTTGCTGAAGCGCGTGCCATTGGGACTCACTTTGTTTTAACATATATGAAATATTTATTTTTGCCCCCAAAAAATGAAATATTTAGATTGTAAAAATTTCATTTTTGACTAGTATTTGCATTTTAGCATATTATAATAATGATAATTAACA
Source organism: Gleditsia sinensis (assembly GCA_037074535.1). Classification (NCBI taxonomy): domain Eukaryota; kingdom Viridiplantae; phylum Streptophyta; class Magnoliopsida; order Fabales; family Fabaceae; genus Gleditsia; species Gleditsia sinensis. The sequence continues at coordinate 63,670,294 of CM073468.1, read as the reverse complement.
TTTTCAATTGCAATTGTCTCCATAATTACATTATTGAGATAGGTTATGCAATGGTATTAATGCTGTGAGCAAGCTGTGGGTAAAAATGTAAAAATCTAAGGGTTTGTTTAGTTTATGAAAATGTTTTCTATTTTTTACATTTCTGAAATATGTTTAGTTTGTATTTTTATTTTTATTATTTTTTAGTTATATAATTGTATTTTTATTTTTACTATTTTTTAATAATATAAATAGTAAGACATTGTATATATAATTCGAAATAATTGTAAAAATATTACTACTACAATGAACTACAATACTAAAAATTTTAAAAACATATTTTTGACATTTTTAGAATTTTTAAAAATTTAAGAAACATTTTCTGAAATTAAAAACATAAAACAGTAAATAAATATATTTTTAATTTTCAGTAAAAATAAAAATAAAAAATAAATAAAACAAAAAAACCCTAATATTTTTTTCTCTTTTTTCGTTACATCTTTACACAAATCATTGCAATAGCAACCACCGAAAGAAATTCGGGCTTGGTAGCGATTTTTTGGTCACAACCCCTAAAGTCATCATTAAAAAGTATAGTTTTGATGACAATTATTTAAAATTATGATGACAACTTTTGTTGCATCTTAACCTTTATTTCTTGCAGTGAACATGCAATATGCCGACAGTTTTGTGCTAAAGACAATCTCACTGTGTGTTTTACTATGAGTGCAGAGTAAACTAACCAGTTTCTTTCTCTGTCAACTTGATCAAATTCAAGGCCTTTGTTCACTATCCGTGTAGCACCTTTAGCAGTTCGATAACGAGATAGAGTTATCCATATTTGATTGTGAAGCATCCGCCACAGCAGAAATGGGAATATGAGAAAGGTAAATAAGCCCCTTTCACACTTTTCTTTTACACAAAAAGAGTTGATGCTGTGAACGACCCAAGGAGCCAGTACCACATACTGCCAAAAAAAAAAACACCCCACGATGGGAACTTCAGTTAACTGAATCAGCAACAAGAATAATAACAATAATAAAAGAGAAAACAAATACGCATAAACATTTGGTCTTATATATGGCTGTTATATAGATACTTGATAGATCTTTACATTAATAAGTAAAACAAAAAAAATTGAACTCAAAGTGGATTAACGACAAAGGCAAGTTCGTGTTTAACGCTCAATTCTCTACGTTTTTACGTTTTGGAAAGTAGGTTTAATTTCCATGCACAAGAGTTGAAGATTCTTAAAATATAGTTTTTTTTCTTGCCATGGTCAATGTAGAAATAACAGACAAATGTGACAAAATATATTAAAAAAAATACAATAGTTCCGAATTGCAATCAGATGTCTATTATGGTCATAAAACTCTTTAAGAGAATATGAGTGTATTTGGCAATTTAAATAAGTTAGTTTATAATTTATTTAAATAGTTTATAAATTTATTTGATTAAATTAAAAATATTTAATACATAATTTTATTTAAATAAGTTAAATTAATTACAAGTTTAAAAATTATACGTTACTTTAAGTAGTATATAATTTTTAAATTTTTAATTAATTTAATTATTTTTATTAAATATAGTTATGATAGCCATAATTTAGATCACAAAACATGTAGTATATAATTTTAAAATTTTTAATTAATTTATAAATTATTTTTTGTAAAATATAAATTATATGATGGCCACAATTTAGATCACTGAATGCCGCTAATTAGATCCCTGCTATTTTCCTTTTCTTTTTTAAATTACGTGAAGCAAACTATTAAGATGAAGAAAAAATAAAGCATGCATACATGATATGTGTGTTGAGTATGAGTGGGTAAGCGAATGAGGGAGGGGGGGAGGGAAAGAGAGAGAGAAAGAATGAACATAACTGGAAAGTGTATAATTAAGGTACCTTAAAGCTTCCAAGAGTCTTCCATGGCCACTCAGTGAGGATTCCAGGCATAGAAGCCATGCTTTATTAGCAGGTCTCTATATATTTTAGTTTGGGCTTTCCTTTGCTTTGTGGCCTTCATATATAGTTGCGGAGTAACTTTGTTCGCCCCCTCAATTTTCAACATCAATCATACATAGGCGATAAGCAAGAAATAATGTCATTTTTGTACATATTTAGCAGCATTGATAACTGAGTCATTAATGTCTAGTACAGATTGATATAAAGTTTATCAAAAAATAAGTAAGATCATGTAAGCCTCGTACTTCATTTATTAGTCTCACTAACTATATACGGTGGCCATTAATGGCCGATTTTATTCGTGTCGCCAACTATATACGGTGGCCATTAATGTCAGCCTCGTACTTCATTTATTAGTTTCACTAATAGCCAGCCTCGTACTTCATTTATTAGTTTCACTAATTATATACGGTGGCGGCTATTAATGTCAGCCTCGTACTTTATTTATTAGTTTCACTAATTATATACGGTGGCTATTTATAATATCTGATAATTTTTAAATAATAATATTTTATTATAAATAAATATATTTTTATTATAAATAATTATATTTTATTAAAAATAAATACGTTTTTAATTAAAATAATTATATTTAACTTTAAATACCTTTTGTTTTATTTTTATAAATTTTTTTAATATATATAAATATATTTTATATTGTAATTTATTTTATTAAAATTTTATTAAAAAAATTATGATTTGATATTATAACTAAAATTTTGTAAAGATTAAAATTTTAAAAAATATTTTAAGATAAAAAATAATATTTATATATATATAGTCAAATAATAAATTTTAAATATTTAATTATTAAATAATAATAAATAAATAAATAAAAAGGGGGAGAAAAAGACGCAAACGTAAAGAAAAATCAAAAACTTTCGTATATGAATAGTGATGAATAATATTTTTTCTCTAATTTTTTTTAAAATTTGAAGTGTCTACTGGCTTTTAATTTTAAAACTAAGAGTACCACTTAATTCAAGATGAAGAGTATTACAATATTGATCGAATAATTTTTTAAATCAGCCGTAGAATTATCATATATTGAAAAAAATAAAAAAAATAAACTCTGAAACTTTTATTTAAAAATATCAAATTAAAAATCTGACACCATTAATGGATTCATGAGATAAATAAACTTTAAAATATGAAATTTTTCAATCATCTGACAACTTTTTGTAGGTTTTAAATAATAAATCTGATTGGTATAAATAGTGATTTTTGGTGATAAATAGTATTTTTTGACCGTAAATAGTACTCATCAGTTGACTAGTATTGATTAAGTTTTCGGAGGCAAAATTTCACGATTCTAGAATCATTTCACGATTCTAGAGTCATTTCTTAAGTTTTTGGATCCTCCAGACTCGATTTTGATGTCTATTTGGTCAAATTTAAATTGTAAAAATACATTTTAAGGCTGTCCAATCGAAAGTCTTACCTTGTGAGTAGATAATTTTTTTTATGACTTACCTATACTCTTTTTGAACTTTAAATATATAATTGATTATGTTTACAAGTTATTTATACTTTTATATATCTCTAAAATGGATTAAATTATTTGAATTGTTACAATCTAATATATAGTTCAAGAAGAGTATGATTTTGAAAATAAATTTTAGAATTCATTGAATATGTGATTTTAAATTGTATTTCTCATTATATGGTAAAGAAAATATATTGTGTATGTAGTATTGATATATAAAGTTATAATATTGCCTTAAAAACAGGCATATATATGTGATTACTTTGATTAATAAGTTTTTAACAGAGGAAATTGTATTGAGATTGAAAATTCTGTATTATACTAAAATCTCTATTTTGAACGATATGACATATATGCAAATATGATTTTTGTAGAAGAATCTTTTTAGAAACACTGTTTGCTAACAGCGGACGATATTAGTTTTGGTGCACCTTGATACCTCAGCTAGCAGGAGTGGTACTAGTATAGTGTGACAGCCAACACACGGGATATGATATGTGAAGGAGAGCGGGATGTCTCCTATTTGGGCGAGATGCCGATTATATGATATGCGATTTGCTCTCTCTTATTGTGTGCTTGAGAAATGTCCATATTAGAGTCTTTTTGCGTGTCCTCTTGAATGATGGTAGGACAAATTTTAATTGGGATGTTAAGTATAGGCAAATCCTACACCACCAAAATACGGAAGGGCTTGAACTCTGATATGGTAGTTCTAATATGGGATTCTCGTAATGTTTTCATGTGAAATATTTTGATATATAACATTTGTTTAATGATAATACATTACAGTATATGGTTTTAGATATCAAAATATCCTTTATTTTAAAAATATTTAAAATGCTAGTCTCATATAAATATACTTTGGAACTGTATTTTTTATGAGACAAATTTTGAAATTTGAGTACATCTATATAATGACTTAAGAGGTTATAGGAGGTATTATCTGCTCACTGAGTTGTCAAACTCACTACACGATACTTATATTTTTTTAGAAAATAATACAAAATTTGGTCCTGCAGCTATATAATCATCTAGGTGTCATATTCTCTGGGTGAACATACATTACTTCCAAAGCTCACAACATTTAAATTATTTTGTATTTATATTTTAGAGTATGCTCTAAACATCATAAATATGATATCTGTTTTTGCTGTAATACGTGTATAAAAATTTGTCCTTTATATTTAGTTATCTTAAAAAATTTATAAATATATGTTATTAATTCTAATATGTGATATATTTGAAGCAAGTATACAATAAAATAAAGTTAAAATTATTTACTACTTGTAACAATCATATTTCTTTAAATTGAGGGCGTGACATCATTAATGGCTGATTCAATGCGTGGCAGTTTTTAAACCCCAAAAAAAATTAAGTAAACTTTCTTGTATATTTGTCATGAGGTTCTCTAATTAAAAAAAATGATATTTTAAAAGAGTCAATCATTCAATGTTCAGCTGTAAAAATCATCTACGTATCATATTTTTATTGTGAATCCAACCCATAATCATCAAATCATTATAATTCAATTTTGTTATAACTCAACTGTCCCTAACCATTTATATTAATGGTTAAAAAAATTGGTCAGTTCATAAAAATTTTAAATATGAATTTATTGGGTCAATATATTATTGTTAATCATCAACTTAATGTTTTATTTATCTACACTGTCACTCCCTTTTTTTTAAAAAAAAAAATCACGACAACTATGAAATATAACAAATAAAATGACACTTGACGAATTTTAAATTATAATTTTTTTAATAAAAAATTATTATAATATTTTTTCAATTTATATATTTCATTGTAATTTATTTCCTTCTAAATCCACAATTAAGTGTAACTTTTCTCAGGCCAACCAAAAATACCAAAATATCCCTACCCTACCTTATTGTAGACCTTTCCCCACTTTTATTTTCCCACGTCATTGTCACCCTATTCCCCCTTTTATGTCGGCATCTTCTCTTCCCTTCTGACCTCTACCTTCATTTCCTTACTCACCTCAACCCACCTCCATCTCCCATCATCCTCTTTAACTATGGTGTGCCATGTTCTGGCAGTGCCATACTTAGGCCATGTCAACCCCATTTGTGACTGGAACTCTATTTTAGAGGCCACATTTTTTGGCATTCCAATTCTCAAACTTTCTCTATATTCTTTGACTATAATCTAGATTGTAGATGATTGGAAGCTTGGTTGGCAGTTGAAAGGAGGGTCATCAGCTAAAAATGATATGAGACAAGAATAGGGGTGAACAAAAATTGAACCGAACCGAATTAAACCGAAAAAATCGAACCGAACCGACCAAAAACCGAACCAAACCGATTAAAATAGGTTTAGTTCGATTTTTTTTTAAAAAACCGACCGGTTTGGTTCGGTTGGACCGTCCCAACCGAACCAAACCGAACCGAACCAAATTATTTTTAATATATTTAATTTATATTATTAAATTTATTTTTTATTATATTTTAAAAATATTTTATATAATTTTTTTCAAATTTTTTGAAATGGGCCCAAAAAATTCGAAATAAGCCCAAAAATTTAAAAAAACTAGGCCCAAAAAAATTCAAATGGGCCAAAAATTAAAAAAATTTGGCATTTTTTTTTTTAAAAAACCGAACCAAATCGAATAGGTCCAATTTTTTTATTTTTTATGGTCGGTTCGGTTTGGTTAAAATTCAAAACTGAACCGAACCAAGCCTATGTACACTCCTAGACAGAAAATTAAATAGCAGGGCTTGTAGTCAGGTTTATATATGAATTCTGAAAGTAATTAATGAAAGTGAAGAGCTGAGGAGAAGAGCAAAAGAAGTTCAAGAGGTGTTAACGTATATACCTAATTTTATGCCATTTTCCTAATTGTACGAAGATTGACTTAGATTTCCTTGGTTCTAGGTTGATTCCTTGATTTGAGTTGATTAGACTAATTCTAAGTTTTATTTTATTTTATTATTTTCTTGTGTATATTTATAAACTTGTACAGTCGTAACGAGAAGATACACTTTATATATATAAAGAATTCTCTGTTTTGTCTCTTTTATTTTTCTAAAATTTACATGATATTAGAGTCTTTTTATTGTATTTTTCTAATAATATGAGTGGTTGGAAGTGGACCTCTATCAAATTTTTTGCCATAATAATCTAGGCTGGTTGCTTTTCATGAACCAAGCAGGCTACTCTCTCCAGTTGATTTAGCCATTTTTTGGCCAGTTTTCTGGTAACTTAAACCAATTTCAAAGGTTTCTGGGTGAGATCTTTTCATTTTCGCATTCTTTTTTTTGCTAATTCAGTCTCTAATGTCTTGTCCCCTTTTTACCAACATTATGGAAAAATCTGATGTTGCACAATCTAATTAAATTATTTTCGGTGGCTTTAATTATTGCCTCTAGCTAGCAGAATGAATGCGTGGTTTTCTCAAAGTTCACAAACTACGACAATATATGACTGGTGATATCAAATGCGCCATCCAAGAACAAACTAAAACTGATGAAAAATATGCTAAACAGTTGAAAATTTGGGATGGAAAAAATGATCAGATTATCACATGGTTTAGAAACACTTCCATATCTAGCATTCACCTACAGTTTGGACGCCATAAGACTACCAAAGAGGTATTGAATCATCTTGCAGGTTGTAATACCTCCTCTAATATGTCAAATTGGTTTAAGCTCTTGAAAGATCTAAGCAATTTGAAATAAGAGCGGAGGCAATCCATTTATGACTTCCTAGCCAAGATGAAAAATATATAGGATCAGTTAACATCTTTAGAACCTTCGTTCAAATGTGATGTTGATGCCTTTACTTATACCATGTACCATGATCGTCGGAGGTTGATTCAATTTATAATAGCCCTTATTAATTATTGTGAGCCTGTTCAAATTTCCTTATTACACCCACTACAACAAAATAATGGCATAACGACGATTTTTAAGTGGCATAACCACGGGTTTAACCGTCGTTATGCCATTTAACGACAGTTTCAAAACCGTCGTAGAACTCCAGTCATAGCGACGGTTTAAGCCAACTATGAGAACAACCGTCGCTATAACTGGATTAACGAGGGTTTTAAAAACCGTTGTTAAATCGTTTTTAACGACGGTTTTGAACCGTCGTTAAAAGTAATGACAGTTTTGAACCGCCGTTAAAAGTAACGACGGTTTAAAAACTGTCGTTACTTCTATAATTTTTTTTAATTTTTTATTAATAAAATTAATTAAAATTTTTATATCAATTTAATTTTTAATTTAAAATATAATATTTGATGCTATCCATAATACTAATAATGATTAAATTTTTTATTATTAAATTATTATGCAAAATAAAAATTAATTTATATTTTTAATAATTTATAAATTGATTTAGACACATTTTATTTTATTATATAATAATTAAACGTGTGAATTATTTAATAATTGAAAAAATTATTTTAAAATTTATTAATATTTAACTAGCTATTAAATATGCATAAATTATTGAATTATAATGAATCTATATATAAAATATATATATGTACACAAAAATTAATAGTAACAAACGTAACAAAATTACATATACAAATATAATAACTAAATCAAGTCGCAAAGAAGACCGCAGTACAAAAATTCAAAAATTACAACAAATAATCTCAGCTAGTGTATTATACGAAAAAACTCTAATGAAAAGCGTTTGTAAGATAAATGAGGAGGGCTGATGAATTTATAGGCGGACGCGTGGTTTAACGACGGTTTATAACCGTCGTTAAACCACAAAGAAACTGTCGCTAAATGGGTTTAACAACGGTTAGGAAAGAAACCGTCGTTAATTGTATGTTTAACGACGGTTATAAGACAAACCGTCATTAAACTACACGAATATTGAACAACAGTTCAAATTCCGAACGTTGGGAAGACCAAGACGGTTGTCATGAAACCGTCGTCATTTAACGACGGTTTCCTACAAAACCGTCTTTATTTAACGATGGTTTCCTACAGAACCGTCGTCATTTAACAGCGGTTTCCTGTAAAATCGTCGTAATGTCCATCATTTTTCCCCCATTAAGTCGACGTAGATCACCACGGTTTAATCCTAACTATCGGTATTTAACAACGGTTTTGTATAAACCGTCGTTACTTACTTAATTTTAACGACGGTTTCTAAATTGTCATTAAAGTTGGCTTTAACGACGGTTGTTGATGACCGTTGTTAAATATCCGTCGCTATGCCCCGCATTTCTTGTAGTGACCGAAATTCACTGCCCACTCTTGAAGATGCACTAATTTCCCACTTGAAATATGAATAAACTTGGTTGGGACTTTTGAGTCCTAATATTGAAATGGCCTTTTCTGTGATTGAAAATAATTCTAAATTTTGTTAATAGTGCTGATATTCAGGCCATGTTTTCTCTGAATGCCCTCAATTTGAATGTTGCACTTGTAAAAAGAAGGGCCATCTAGTTGCAAACTATGCCTCTCTAATTTGCCGATATTGTAAAATCATTGGAACTAGGCGTAAAGTTGGATGGCTGTTTGAGCTCACCTCCTTACATCTTTCATCTTTCTACCAACCTATATTATTTGCTGCCTCTATTGAATCTCCTCTACATTTGTGGCATCAATGTTTTGGTCATACTTCTCTTAGCAAACCGCACCCTTTGATCTTTAATGGATCTATAGAAAATATTTTAGATAAGCTTTTACATTTACTAATAAAAAAGTTGATTTAAAGACGAAAATTAAAGACGAAAATAGAGACGAATTTTAAAATTTAGTGACAGAAGCTGAATTTTGAAGAATAGAGACGAAAAAATTTCATATATATATTTTTTGTCTCTAATTCTGTCTCTATTTAATTTTAGAGACGTAATTATTTTCATCTTTAACTATTTGTCTCTGTTTTTGTAAAAAAAATTTAATTTATTATTAGAGACGGATTTAAAGACAGAATTTTTTCATGTATAATTATCCGTCTTTAATTCTGTCTCTATGTTTTAAAATAATATGTTTAGAGACAAAAAATTAGATATGAAAAAACTTAGTCTCTACTTTTCAAAATATTATATAAGTTATGAGACGTAAAAAATTTGTTATTTAAATTTTTTGTTTTTAAGTTCATATCTATTTTTTGAAATAATATTTAAATTATTTTTCGAGATAGAATTTAGAGATAAAATTTTTTGACTCCAAAATTTTTGTCTCTAGCTTTTTGAAAAATTTATTGTCACTAATTCCGTTTATATTTTTCGAAACAATATTCAAATTATTCATAGAGATGAAAAAATTTCGTTTTTAAATTTTTTATCTCTAATTCTATCTCTATTATTTGAAATATAAATTAAATCATCGTTAGAGAAAGAATTTGAGTCTCGCTTAATTTGTCGAAATAAGTTGACGGAATAGAAATCTAAATTTCTTTACATTAATTTATTGTGTTCGATTGATATATTTGACTCTAATATTTATTCCCGCGATTTATGAATTCTTTTTTATAGAGAAGATGATTTTATCTTAAAAAACTTATAAAAAAAGAAAAAGTAAAATGAAATAAAAAAGAGAGAGTAAAATACCTTTTATCATCAGCTTTTTAGATTTTTCATATTTAATTTCATTTTATATTTTTTAGAATTGATGAATAAATATATTTTATTAATATTATGAGAAATAATTTTATAATTTTAAAATACAGTAAACATTTATGAGGAACAAAGGCATGTCTTCCTAATAAATATATGTACGCTTAATTTTGGATAATATATATATATATATATATATATATATATATATATATATATATATATATATATATATATAAAATTTTTTATTGTTCATAAATAAAAATATATGAGGTTAAAAAAGTTAAATAATTTTTTTTAAGAAATATAAGTGTGTTTTAAATCATATTTTTTATATTTTATGTCATAGAATACTGTTAAAAAATTATAAAATTACTCTTGTATCCCTAATTATCCTAGGAGAAGACATTTTTCCCCAAGGAAAAGAAAGCTCGCCAAAATTTCTTCCATTCCAATTTTTAAAGAAAAAATAAATTTAAAAGTATAATAATTTATTTGTAAATTTGGATTCTTTTCTTTTAAAATTTATTTTAATATATTTTTAAATTTTAAAGTTTAATTTTTTCAACAAATTATTTAAAAAATTTAAAAGAAAATAAACTTTAAAAATATAAAATGTTTTGAAAATTTGAAATTTTTTTAAATATTTTAAAAAAATCTCTTTAAAAAATTAAAGAGAAATGAAAATTTTAAAAAAATTTCACAAAAAATTATTTTAAAAAAAAATCTTTTATTTTTATATTTTATTTTCTCTTCAATTTTTTAAAGAAAAATAATTTTGTGAAAAAATTTAATTTAAAAAAAAAGTCAAAAGACTTCAAAACGCAGCCAAAAGGCTGCGTTTTAAAGCACAGCACAACCCATAATTCTATATCCTTGCAAAGAACCCAGTCTATGAACAACTAAAAAAAAATCTTAAAGCAGAGTATTCTTCTTTCTCTCATGAGGAAGACTCTATACTCACAATATCAATCTCTTAAACCTTTCCTCTCGATTCGTGAAATCTGTCTCACTTCTTAGAGCAAGGTGCTCGAATTTATAACTTTGTAGAAGAACCTCCAATGAACTTTCGTGCTACACATTGTCGTAGAGTCCAGCTTGAAGCGTCCAAGGTGCATTAATTTTGTTTCGATTATTTAGATTCCCTTTCTTTAATTTGGGGGTTTTGACATTTTGGTTGGGTATGATGTTTCTGGTTTCTTTTTCTGCACTTGAGCTAGTTTTGGGGGGCTGCAATGACTGATAGGGCAACAACAAAAGCATACCAGATGGGGTTAGGGTAGACTCGGCTAGGGGCATTCCTCTTAATGCATAAGCATACCGTTGTATAGGGCATATTTATTTTGTTAGATTTTATGGGTAATGGGTATTGGCTATTACGGGCATATGGGTGATAGGAAGTAGAACAGGATGGATTAGCATGCACAACTGGGGGGCTTCATGCTCATTCTAGGAATTTGCAACTCTGGGTGATCAATCTCTTTCTTTCAAGATAATTTCTTACACAATGTGGGACGCTGTTGCTTCTACCAATGTCAACCTCTACTAAAGCACAACTTCAAACCCCTCTTTTTCTTTGTTTTCGGTTCTAAGAGTTCTGTTCTTTAGTTTTAATTATTTAAGAGTAATTGTTAGTTTCCATAAGTCCAGATGATTCTCATTGCTAAAGATTGCTTTCTATTCTTTCTTTTTTTGGAGTTATTGTATAAAAATGCCACTGCCACTAATATTGTCACAACTCATAAAACAACTGACCAGGGCATGAAGTTCATTTTTAATGCATTGATCCTGTGTCATCCTATATGAAGTTATCCATTTTGTTACTATTATATTGCATGTCCTCTTACAAATAGGCCTAGTTTGTCATTGTAGTTGCTGGCGTGATATTGAAGATTTGACAAATAGGTTACGTTACAAAACCTTGACAGGTAATGGTTTGCCATTCTACTTTTAATATATGCATATGTGAACCTTAACAGGTAATGGAAGGGTTTTCTCAGTTAGTAGCAGTTTAGTTTTAAATTAAAAACCACACATACCCTACCTTGATTATGTTTAAATTTAACATATAAGGGACCACATGATAAACTTTTGAATTTCCATTATTGACTTGAACCCAACCAGCAAGAATACCTTTTTTGGATGCCACATATGAATCTATTGGCATATAAAAATTATATTAGCAAAATATCATTATTCTCTGTCTATGATATGTGTAGGGAGAGAATAGGAAAGGGTTTTGCTTATTGAAGTTCTTGTTCTAAAATATTATTCTCTGTGCATGGTATGTGTCACTAAATGTGATGAATCCATACAAATAAAATAAACTAGCATGAAGACATAGTTCTTGTTTTACAAATAAAATAACTGATGCATAAACATTTTTTTTATTTGAATTTTGAGAAATTGTGATTTCTCCTTCAATTTATATTTTTATTCTACAACAGTAATTTTATAATTCTTTAGAGTAAGCTATTTGGACTCGGGAGTTTGTAGAGAAAATTAGGTGTCTCCCAATTCTTTGGACTTTTTGTCAATAAGGTCTAAAGAGCTTGAAAGGAAGAAAGAGCATAAGACTTTGTGAAACTGTGTCGTGTTTGCAATTATGTGGTGTGTGTAGTTGGAAAGGTATACCTTTCTTTGTGAATGGGTCACTATAAACTGTCAAAAATTGTGATCCCTCTTTGCTACGTATTGTATGTTTCTACATGTGTTTCATTGGGTGATTGGTGTTGTACCACCAAATTTTCTACTCTCTTGATGATATGTGTTCCTGGCCACCAAAAATTGAGTATGTCAATCTATAGTATATTACTTGTTTCCTTTCCTTCTATTTTGCCACTTTGTTCAAGTTCATGATCTGCATATATTGCAATCGATGCTTCTTCTATTTCTCTTCCTTTCTTTTTGTGTTTTTCTTTTTCTTTTTGGTTGCTTAAATGCTTACTGATTCTTCCTTTGCTTGTTTTTGATTGCTTAAATGAGATACAAGTATATTCATTGATAAATGATGATTAAAGAACTGAAAAAGCACTTAAAGCTAGTGGATTCTAGATAGAAATACTGTCACAATAACATTTAAGGCAAAAAAGTGAACGCACTATGTAAAACATTGTATCCAACACATACTATTCTATAGGACTAATTTTTCAATCCATGCGTTGTTGGCAAATGCTTAATAATATAGCCGAATTTTCGTAGATTACATAATTTGCTTCACAACATAATTGCTTCGTTTTATATATTAAAAAATGATAATCTCATGAAAGCAAGAGTATAGAAGATGAGAAACAAAATCCAAAAGTCATTACTTTCAAGTTCTAATATTTTTTTTTCTTGTATGAAAAATGAAGGAAATATAAAGAGGAAGATCATTTTTTCTACTCAAAAAATAAAACTCCAACGCAATTTGCTATGCAACAAGTTACTTAATGCGGAAAGCAAGTGTCATTAGGGTACTAATTATTTATGAAAGTGACAATATTGGCTATTATCCATATTTCATAGGTGGGGACTTTGTCAACAAGCATAAAACAACAAAGGAGGGGAAAATGACCTTAATCATTTACATCACTATTCTTGACTGTTCTCTTTTTTACTACATAAAAAGGAATATATATATATATATATATATATAAGATTTAGCATAGGTAATTTCTTCAAAAGATATAAAATCTTTAATGGAATAAAATAATTATACAAATAAATACCTTCAGACAATAAGTCAACAGATAATATCTGAAAAACCCATACAAACAAAACAAGAAGTTAGACTAATAGAAAAATCCTTGTTTAAACCTCATCAGATCCCTGATGAAAAACAAAAGAATCTTTGTTATTCAGCTAAGTCAGAACTGATAGCTAGGATAGACCTAGAACTTGCCAAAATTAGTAAGGAAAAGAAGTTGTCCCAGGTTGTCCAGAATACACCACCTAGCCAAACAAGTTCTAGCACAAAATAAGTTTAAACTTTAGAAAAGACTTTTGAAATCTCTATAGATGATGAAGTAAAACTAGAGATAATGAACATCAAATCAAACGAGAGAACACTAACAAAACTATATTACCCTAGTCGATAGCATTGTCATCCTGCTTTCAATAGTTCTAGCACAAAACATCAAATCCTGCTTTCTTGGACACTGTGTTTATCAGGGAACAATAACTCCTATTAAAAGAGCCATTCAATTTTCAGAAAGATTTCCAGATCAAATTATAGATAAAAATTAGTTGCAGAGGTTCTTAGGGTGCCTCAATTATGTTGCTGATTTTATCCCAAATTTTTCAAATATTATTAAGCCCCTTCATGATCAGCTTAAAACAAATCCTCTGCCTTGGACTTCTAATCATACTCACATTGTTCGTCAGGTCAAAGTCCAAGTCAAAGTGCTTCCATGTCTATATCTTCCAAATCTTTTAGCTTTCAAAATTGTTGAAACCGATGCCTCTGATTTAGTATATGGAGGTATTCTCAAACAAAGAATCTACGGCAAAGAGCATATCATTGTATTTGCATCAAAACATTGGAATACTACTCAAGAAAAGTATCCCACAATTAAAAAAGAAATCCTTTCAATTGTTTTATGCATAAAAAAATTTCAATCTGATCTTCTCAATTAGAAATTCCTAATTCGGGTTGATTGCAAATCTGCTAAAAATGTTTTGGAAAATAATGTTAAAAACATTGCATCAAAACAAATACTTGCCAGATGGCAGGCCATTTTATCTCTTTTTGATTTTGAAATTGAGCATATAAATGGAACTTCAAATTGCATTCTTGATTTTCTAATTAGAGAATTTCTATAGGAAAATGCCACCCAAAAAAGAGAGAAAACCCCTAGACACTCAGTCTGAGAGTGAAATCTCCAAATTTAAGGGAAAGTAAGTTGCATCTTCTTCCTCCAAACCAACCCAAAAATAGACAGCGAACGATTACCCTTGTCCAATTTCAATCCAATCCCTCCTAAGAATGGTTAAACAAAAGCCCCTGTCCTTGATTGGAAAATCATGAGCTGACATTGCTGAAGAAGATAAAGAGGCTATCGAATATCTTCTTAGTCAACAAAAATTACTTCAAGCAATTGAAGCAGCAAAGAAGCAGGTTACCAAAGCCGGTTCCTCTTCTTCAAAACAAGCCCTTAAGGCTAAAAAAAAGGCCCTTACAGTCAAACCCAAAACAAAAACCCAAGTTGCTCGGGCTGAATCAAAGGTAGTTATTAGAACTGACCATAACCAATCAAGTCCACGACCAAATATCATAAAAAACATAATTGTTAAAATATTATTCAAGTGGAAACTGAATTTCAAATGGAAAACCCAAACAAAGTTTCCCTCCAATTTTTTCCCGAAGGATGGCATTTTGTACTGCTATTCTTGGCCAAAGATCAGAAGTTTTATAAGTTAATATTGGTTGACTCAGGATTAGTAGGAAAAAACACTAACATGATCCAGAGACATAATTATTCATTCAACTCTCAAAATTTTGAAAATTTTGACAATCACAAATTGGGAACAAAATCCCAACAAAATTAAAAAGTTTGCAAAAACTTATTTTCTAGAAGGATATAGTTACTGGGATTATCAAAAAGCCTGATATTATACCCTTTATATTCAAAATAAAAATTTTCAACATTCTTGGCTTGTCTTTTTCCTTGAAAAGGCCAAGTACAAATTTCCACAATGGTTTTCCATGTGGTGGGAAATATTCAGTCCAATCCTAGAAATTTTCCCAACAAATGTTAAAAAATGATGGGATATCTTTAATTCATATTTTGATAATATGAATTATGGGGATTACCCTGTGCTTCTTCAATTTTTCTCAAAAATTGGATTACCATGAGTTTATTCTTGGGAGTATCAGTATTCCAAAGAGAACCCTCATTCCAAACTCCTGATCCTTCAAAGGCAAGGGAAAGTCAAATTATGGGCAACCTACAATAAGGCAAAAAGAGCTCACAAAGAACAAATCAAGAAGTGGTTTCAGAAGCATCCTCACTTCCACAAGAATGGAAAAGCTGGGCAGAACCAGTGGCTCCAGAGCAAATTCCAGATTTCAACAAGTTTGGCAGCCATCTTAGAAAAAGAGAAATATGTCAACCAGCTGAAGGAGGTACTCCGACTGCTTACAGTCGAAGAAGAAGATGAACAGAGGTCAAGTTCTTCCTCGAACTAAGCCCAGTCGAATGAAAACGACTGTTACGGCATCAATATCGAAGAAGATTGATCTTAGTCATTCAAATTGTCGACAACAGATGTACCATCCAGATTGTTGGTAAAGACAGAGGGAATCTACAGCCCTATCAATCATTTTAGCTTTTCTAAAAATCAAGACTCATCATAAAGACTGTTGGCCAGCTCCACAAAAAGACAAGCCAAAAGCAAGATGATAGAGCTAAAGGCATCACATACATCTACTGTAGATTTACTTTTTACTATAGTCTTTAGTGAAAAACATTTCACGGATGTAATCATTAGGGTTAGTCTTACAGAAGTTGTATAGGCTCCCCCTTGTTTGAAAAAAATACATTTTTACGTAGAAACCACATGACTATTTTTCTTCGTAACATATAACAATACATTCAAACATTTGAAGTGTTGATCAACGTTGTTAAAAAATACTTAGACATCGTTGATATAGACAATAATGAACTTGATATACGGATTGTATATATCATTCGTGATTTTTTGGAATTCTGAAGGAGCATTCTTTAGACCAAATGGTATAACATTCCATTCGTATTGATCGAAAGGAACTGTAAATGCCATTTTATACCTATCTTTAGGTTCGATTTATATTTGATAGAAACTTGATTTCATATCAAATTTTGAGAAGATCTTTGCCGAATATAATCTATTCAACAAATCTTTTTTATTGGGGATTGGATATCTAATCCATTTGAGGGCCTTGTTTAATGGTTTATAGTTGATCACTAACCTAGGTGATCCTCATTCAATTTCTGCTTGTTTAAATACATAAAAAGTAGCACATGACCAAGGAGATCTACTGGGTCTAATGATTTTCTTGTTTAAGAGATCGTTGATCTCTTTCTGACAATATTCTAGGTGTTCCTGGTTCATTTGGATAGGTCTAGCCTTGGTTGGGATTTCCTTTTTAGAAAACTCTTTTTCATATGGTAAATCTACCATATGTTATTTTTTTGTTCCAAAAAGCATTTAAAAATTCAGCACAAATTTGCTTTTTAATCTTTTCTTCTAAAGATTTAATTTTATCCTAAATTTCTAGATGTTTGATGTGTTCTTTTATAATCCCAAAGCTTATTTCTTCGGAGAGATAGTTTATTTGATTTTGTTTACATTTAATCAAGTTTAAATCTTTTAAAGCTAGTTGTCATGTAAAATTGAAGACATACTTCTGACCTAGTCTTTCAATCATTATCCCTTTGTCATTCATCGAGAATGGTAATAGTTGTTGGATAAATGGTGATCCTAGGATTATTTTGCTAGTCATATCTTTAACTAACAAAAATAATGTCTTGATTTGGAGTTGTTGGTTATGGATTACTGCATTTGTAAGCTTATAATTGATTTTAAGCTTTGAGCCATTTGTAGATCTTAAACCTTCTTTTGTTTTTTTCAAAGTATTTGGTTGGAATTAATCCTTCTTGAATACAATTGAGATCAGCACCTGTATCGAACAGAGTTATTGCCTCAATAATGTATTCATTTTTTATTATTATTTTAATTGGAATGTAAAACTTTTGTACAGGTAATCGGGAGATTGTCGCCAGAAAGTTTTCATTCTTACTTTGAATTTCTTCAATTTGCTCATTTAAAGACGTTTTATGATTATCTTGAAAATTTGAAAGGATTATAGAATGCATTTTCTGTTCCTCTTTTAGTTGTCTTACTTCTATTTTCAGCAGATTTATTTCAGATTGTAAATCTTGTAAGGAAACAGGTTTAGCTTCTGTATTGAATCTTGCTAAAACTTCATTAAGATTATATTTGTTTATTGGTTGTTGCCTGTAAGATGTTTGTGGTTTGTCAAATGTTTGTTTGAATTTGGCGAGATAATTCTCCTTTCTTTCATCATTAGGTAAAGATCCTATGACTTCTAAGAGAAGATCTTGTTCTCTAGTGAGAACATTTATCTCATTTTCTTCTGATAATTTTTTTTCTTTGTCAGAAGGAATATCATCATACTGTATTTGATTATTTTCTTGATCAGAATTTGCCGAAGATTCTTCAGAAAGAGGTTCTTCTTCTGAGGATTCTTTTTCGAACAGATTGCTAATCTTATTTGTTGTTTCTTCATCTAGATTAAGATTTCTTAATTTTTTATTCAATTCTCTCTTAATCTGACAATAATTGGATATATGACTTGGTTTACCACATAGGTAGCAAATTGGTCTTTTATCTTGATTTGGAGGAGGTTCATACCTAGGCTTTCTCCTACATATTTTTGGAATTTATTTCTTTTCTCCTGATTTTGTTAGGTTCAACATGTTTAAGCCTTTTCCTATGTTTTGGTTTAAATTTTTTTGGGCATTTAAATCCAAATTGTTCACAGAAAGAACCTAATTCTTTTCTGTTAATTGATCTTTCTTTAGAAAGCTGTTTTTGGATTTTTTTTTCATCCTAGCATATTTTGAGTGCCGCCTTATTGATATAACTCACTAATTGTTCGTAGGTAAGTTGTTCATAAGGTATTTGTCCATCGTATTTATTACGAATTTTTTTTTCTGACCTTGTCTTCAAAAGATCTAGGAAGTCCTGCAAGGAACTTCTCCTTCCAGAAAGGTTGGTTACTATCATTTCTAGCGTAGATGCGACTAAAGAAAGTATCCTTATACCATCTAAAGTCAGACAATGTTCTACATTTTAGATTTGACAGTAATTCTACAGAGTTATCTCTCCATAGGCTTGGATCTCCTATGAAATGTTTTGTGATAGTGAAGATTAAAGTGTTTATCGAATGTGAGATTGGTTCCTTATCTTCATCAAGGATCAATGATCCATCAGAATTTTTTTTGAGTTATAAATTTGACTTCTTTCTTCTTCAGTGAAATGTTCATCCCACCATCATTTGAGCTGATCAGTAAAGCCAAAGACTAAGATGTGGACTACAGTTGAGTCATCACATCCATGTACAGTTTGATAAGCAGTACTGACCATCATTATTTATTATAGAGTATTCAGTATCTGATACTTTGTTTGACCATCTATGTTCCATTCATAGATGTTATTCCTGTTCTAAGAATTTTGGATTATTTGTGGTCTTTCTTCAAGACACTAGTCTGAAAAACTGGCTCTAGGGTAATAGAGTTTTGTTGGTATTCTCCAATTTTATTTGATGTTCCATATCCCTAGTTTTACTTCATCATCTGTAGAGATTTCAGAAGTCTTTTCTAAGGTTTGAACTTGTTTTGTGCTAGAACTTGTTTGGCTAGGTGGTGTATCCTAGACAACCTAGGATAACTCCTTTTCTCTACGAATTTTGGCAAGTTCTAGGTCTATCCTAGCTATCAGTTCTGACTTAGTTGGATAATAAAGATTATTTTTTTTTTCATTAGAGATCTAATGAGGTTTAAACAAGGGTTTTTCTATTAGTCTAACCTCTTGTTTTGTTTGTATGAATTTTTCAGATATTATCTGTTGACCTATTGTCTGAATGTATTTATTTGTATAATTATTTTGTTCCATTAAAGATTTTATATCTTTAGAGGAAATTACCTCTGCTAGATCCTTATCTTTAAAGGGTGCAGCAATGAGGAGTTTTTAACGATCTATGGTTTTGATCCTAAAAGGTTTTTGAGGAAGTAACTCTGATTTAAAGTTTTCTCCCTTAGTTGTTTTCCAATTTAATAGGGTCTTGTTATTGATATTAACAGAGCTACCGAAAGGATATCTTATTCTATTGATTTTAGTATATGCTTCAAACCATTTTAAGAATGAAATATTTGTTTTGGAGTCAAAGACAAATTTGTCTTAGATTTGTTTTCTGGATTGGCTTTGAAAGTTTTTAAAAAAACCAAGTCCTTTGAGGAGTGAATTCTTCATAGAAAATTTCTTTCCTTATTGACTCTTTGTCTATTTGAAATTCCTTTTGAAAATTTAGGCTGTGATCCATTAAACAATTTCAAAATCATTTTTGACCATTTGAGAAAATGTTGGTGACATGACTGAGTCATCGTCTTCAACCTTTTCTTTACCAGTTTAGGTATATACTGGTTTTGGAATCCTAGAGGATGTTTCTAGGCCTCTTAGGTTTATTGTTGATGCTTCACTAAAGCTAGATTTCCTAATTGTTCTAAAGATTTGATTGGCACTTCTAAGACTGGTTATAGATTCTTCATCCTTAATGGATTATGTTTCTGTTACCCTAGGTATTTGTAGACTTCGTCTAAGTTTTTGGAAGGATAATCCTCCTTTTTCAGAAGGATATTGGACAATCCTAATTAAGGGTTGGGCTGACACCTTTAATGGCATAGCCACGTTTTGCAATAACCATTCCTCAGGATAATTGATATCTTCCCATGATATCTCCTGTGGTATTTGCAATTCAGCCTTTGTCATGTCTGTAAGAAAACAAGTGGTTTGTCCTTTCTTATAGGGCATGAGAGCATTACTTAGATGGGAGTTATGCAATTTGTATTAGATTCTATAGATTATGATCACAGGAATTGCTCCCGAAATCATATCATATCCATATAATTTAACATTCAACAGAAGTGATTTCTCAGGATTATGTTGTTTTAAACATACAGTCCAATTTGGAAAGCATTGAAACCATATTGGTCCTTTTGACAGATTGGTTTGAACAGCACAAAAGAATGATTCATGGAATTTGTTATATGTACCATTCTTTACGTACATACAGATAGAATTATCTAATCCTAACTTATGTAAAGGTTTTGCAGCTATTTGTACACTTCCTATGTGTATGAGGTTATATTTGTCATTGTTTTTTAAGTGATTTGGTTGATAGAAGTTGGAATTCTTTGTCTTCTAGATTTATGGTTAATATTTCTTTAGAAGTTTTGATTATATGATCAAACTTACTAAAGAAGAAACTAGATTTAGATTCTTTATACAACTGGGTATCAGGAATCTTTGGCATTTCCCAATCATCAACTGAGTTATTTATATCTTCAAAGCTTATTTCATCTTTGAAAATGGATTTGGAAGAAGTTTTAAGCTTCAGGTTTGATGAAGAAAAATGTGATGAAGATGAAGAAGAAAAGTGATATGAAAGAGAACGAAGCATGATAACAAAAAATTTTAATTCTTCCTTCCTTGTATCTTCACCATATTGGATATTGGTATGTGATGAATGTTTATTAATCATTTGGTATAAAAATGATGCATTATATTATGAAAATAATTAAATGGCAAGCGTAAAGCTTATGGCAAGTTGCTTGATAATTATATGTTGCATTTGATGAATATGCATTTATATATATACATTTATATATATTGATGAATATCGATGGGTTATATAGCTTGAGACAATACCGAGTAAGGGACGCCCTATTAGCCTGAGTGAGTCAAGGGAGAGCCGCTCCAACCAGGTGACAAAGGTAATGTGAAAAGGCAGATGGGTGATGAACTCACATTTTCTGATCACTTATTGTGACTGTAGTTGATCGGTCACTATGTGTATAGCAAATGAGTGAATTGAGAATTGTGATATGTTTGAGCATTTTGTTTAAAAGAAAAAGAGTGAATTTTCAGTGCATAAATAGTATGTTAATTATGCATCAACTGAAGTGATATTTTTATCTTCAAATTTTAATATTTTCTGTAACTTTTATAGCTGAACATAACTCTTATTTTTTAATTATATTTTATTTATGTTAATTTTACTGAGAACTTTTATTTTCACTATTATTGTAGTGTTATGTTCAGATAAAAAGAAATGAGATGCAATAGGGAATGACGTTACCACCTGTTGCTTATAAAGAACATGTTAAGCATATGAGACTCAGTTCTAGTATATAATCTTATGTAATTGAGGTACCTTTATGTTTTGGTATTGCATTTTGTTGATTTGAAAAACTCTATTAATTTATATTTGTCTTCTCTTATTTAATTGTATATACATAAAGTTTAAGAGAATGTCAATGTATGTTTTTGGTGACCCTGAATGAACATTAGGAAGTTCATTCATAAAGATATGTATCACATATGGTTCTCATTCAAAATGATTTAATTGCATTGTGATATATAGAAAGTAATACTTATTCTAAAGGACTTACCACTATGATTCATGCAATTTAAATTCTTTTGTTTGAGTATAGGATATTGTGTCCATAGGAGATTTAAAAATATATCAATATTGAATTAGTATATATAAAGTGTTTAATGGGCAAGTGGGAAAATGTTAATTATATTAATTGAAAAAATATATGTGGCCTATTTTTATTTGGTAGTTATCTCCCTATGTGAATAGGTGAACCTATGAGAAGAGGTGATCTTACATGAAAAATGTGACCCTATGTAAAGAAGCGACTCTATGTGAAAAGATGTCCTTATATAAAAATGTGTCTCTATATGAAATAGTGTTCCTATGTCAAAATGTGTTTCTATATGAAGAAGTATTTTTATGTAAAAATGTGTTCCTATGTGAAAAGATATAGGGTAGTTTTGACAACCATTCATCAATTATAAATATCCCTTCTTTTATGGAAAGAAGGATATATTAAGACATTCAAAAAATATTTTTCTGATATAAGGATCTTTAGTCTACAAGAAAATTTGTGATTATTTATCAAGTACACGGATTAAGATATTGGATAAATTAGACAAATTTTTTCTATTTTAATTTATATCTGGTGATCGTATTTTTAAAGAATTTAATTATTATAGCTAAAAGTATATTTTTTAGACTTTTACTTTTAATTTATTGTATTTATACAATTTTATGGCTTACACTGACTGAATTTCTTGTTTAATTAAACGTGGGCTGTGGGTTGTTTTTTGTTTTCATTCTCTTCCTAATGCTTCCTCCAATTTTCTACATGGATGACCTGCCATTGTCTGTTAAGTATGTTTTCGAAGGAGGAGGAGGACTCAAACTTGGGATGTGAAATTCGGATACTGCTCTCTGGTTTTTGGGTATTTGTTGAAGACTAAAAAGTACGAATTTAGTGTTTAATTTTGTTTTAGCTCGTGGTTTTATGTCGAATTTCTTCGATACTCTCTAGGCTTTTTAAAAAAAAAAAAACTTTCTTCCCCACTTTTTGGTCATAATGTCTAAGAATTTTTACAAATTATATTAGTGACCACTTGTTAAAATATATATATTAATAACTGCCTGCACCCAAAATTTTATCAAATCAAAGGTTTTTTTAATTTAATCTTTAGTTTTTTTACAATGATAATATAGATGTATGAATTTAGGAATTTTTATAACGTATTCAAAATTCTTACCATTTTTTCAATATTGATAACTTTTAAAGTAAAAAAAAAAAGTTTTATTGCATATTAATACTGGTTTATTGGTTTTGATTGAATCCCTAATTGTGATATTCACTAAGCATATATTATTCATATTACCAACTTTCATGTCTATATATGCTTGTGAAATCTTAGTTTTTTTTTAAAAGGAAAGTTTTTATGACGATAAAGTAATATATATATATATATATATATATATTGGCCAAAAGTGCCTAATCAAACTGCTGAATATATCAAGAAAACTGAAGCTTGATGGACAAATACCATAAAACATAATAGATGAGCTTAGAGGGTGTAACTCGAGAAAATACATCTTAGATCCTAATTAATATAGTTATGCAAATTTGTATGAACTTGTTCAAATGTTCCAAGACAGTATGCCAAAAAAAATGATAGCTGTGGGAGTGGAATGACTTTGGTCTGATGCTTTTAAAATTTTACTCCCAGAGTTCTTTTTAAATTGTTTGATCCAATCCAATCAATATTCCAGAAAATGATAGCTGTGAGAGTGGAATGGCTACAGTTTTAATTTGGGGCTTTTAAAATTCTATTTCTAGAGTGCTCTTAATTTAGAGAAAATCAAATTATGTTTGTTCCCAAGAAATATGCCAGAAAATGGTAGTGGAATGGAGTTAAGGATGAAGTGTTCTAGCTTCAGTTTTGTTTAAGAAGGAGTTTGACAGTTTCAGTTCAAAGATGGCACCATAGTTAACATAGGATGCAAAGGAAAGAGAAAAAAATTAATTGTCTCTTAATTGGAAGAAGAGAAGATCCAAGAACATGTTTATTCAGCATAATATAACTAATTAGCAATTTTGAATCACTTTACAAGTTTCCCATTCTTTCTTGCACTCTTGAACTCCTAGCTAACATATATATTGGCTCTCCCTAGTAATTGAACTCACTAACTATCTCTTTTATTGGCTGCTTACATATCTAACTACTTAATTAACTTTGGATAGCTCAGAATGATTTTTCAGAGTTTTCTATCCGGTTCGGAGCCTTTCTATTTCTTGTTGGAAGTTGAATCTGAAAACAACACCCAAGAGGGGTTGATATATTAAAAATTCAACTTCAACTATAATTAAGAAGTTTAGTTAATAAACACTAGAAACACCTTTATAGGGGACATGGATCCTCTGCTGTGCCTTATGGCACAGCAGGGCGTGCTGTGTTCAAAACGCAGCCAAAAGGCTGCGTTTTGAAACTTTTTTAATATATTTTTAATATATTTTTAAATTTAATTTTTTTAAAAAAGTTATTTAAAAAATTATTGTTTTAAAAAAAAACAAACTGAAAATAAAGTATAAAAATAAAATAATTTTTTGTTGAAATTTTCTATTTAAATTTTTAAAGAAATTTTTTTATATAATTTATTGAAAAAAATTATAATTTAAAAATAAAAAAATCCAAATTTTCAAAAAAAGTTTATATTATTTATGTTTATTTTCTCATTTTTAATATATATTTTAAATTTATTTTCAAAATTTAGTTTTAAATAATTTGGATTTTTTATTTTTAATATATTTTAAAATTTTAATTTTTCAACAAATTATTTAAAAAATTAAATCAAAAATAAAATTTAAAAAATTTCAACAAAAAATATTTTAATTTTATAGTTTTTTTTTAATAAAAAATAAATTTTTAAATGATTTGTTAAAAAAATATATTAAAAATAAATTTAAAAATATAAATTTTTTTAAAATAATATATTAAAAATAAATTAAAAATTTTCAAAATGTAGCCAAAAGGCTATATTTTGAAATACAGCACGCCCTGCTGTGTCTTATGGCACAACAGAAGATCCATGTTCCTTTATAGGTTGCCACTGCCGACCTTGGAGAGTGGCGATTGAAAGATATCTATAAGTCAGTAACCAAAAAAATATTTCCACTGAAAACAAAATTTATATAAGGGTAAATAATGAAAGAAATTGCACTTGTTTCGCCAAAAAGGAATCAACCGAAAGGCACAAATTCAGAACTTAATCAGAGGCAACAAAAAAAAAAACTAAAACAGAGAAAAGAATCACAATTCAAAGTTAAAACAAAAGGTTAAAAATAGTTTTGGATAAAACTGGAACTGAAAACTTGAAAATAGAATTAAAAAGGCTAAACACAATCACACAAATGAAGATAAAGCAAAGTAGCTAAAAGAGATAAGAGAAGATTAGTAAGACACGGATCTTTATCCTGGTTCAGCCTAAAAACGAGACCTACATCCAGTAATTTCTTGATTTCAAAGGAATTTTTTTCACTGATCAAAAACTTGTTCTCATCCTTGCTCATAAGAAATAGATTACAAGGAGATTTTCTATGCTCACCATCAACATTATGGTTTTAACCACGCTTAGAAAAAATGTTTTATAATGTTAGTTTTCGCTTTCTCACCAACAATGAATATAATGTTGGTTTTTGCTCGTTCACTAGCAAGGATACAATAAAATAAAGGTAAAAATCTTATTACAATGTAGGATTTCACTCAAGCATAAGACAATAGCTCCTAAATAAGTAAATAAAGTTGGATGCTAACTACAAGATGGCCTTTACAAATTAAAATAGGAAAAAGTGACGGAATACAAGTTAGGCTTCAAGAATAGCTCAAATTGACTTAAGATATCGCCTGAAAGATCCTTTTCGGTATTACATCCTCTAACATCTGGGTTTGAAGGTGTGAAATCTTGTTTAAATCCACAGATCATCCCGCCTATGATATCCTCTTTACGTGTCTTAGTAGAGCTAGAGAGTGCTTGCAAGTTATGGAAAGCAGTGCCATTGTCCAGGGGAAAATGACAGAATCAGATAAATTGGCTGGTCTTACCCGGAGAAAGATACAGTGAAATTTAATGTTGACGGATCAGTGATTAACAGTAACCATGGAAGCTGCAGAGGCTGCCTCAGAAATGCAGCAGTAGGTTAGATTACGAGGTTTACCAGAAATCTCGGTAACTGCAGTATTACGAAGGCTGAACTATGGGGAATTGTCTTAGCTTTGAACATTGCTTGGGACTTGAAATTCAAAGAGGTGGAGATGGAATCCAACTCAGAGGTGGCCGTGCAGCTTAGCAACAATGGATGTAATAGGGAAAGGAACAACCGTGTGCAGGGCTAGTATCCTATATCAGATTCTGTTTGAACAAAGATTGGAAAGTGTCTATCAGCCACACATACAAGGAAGCTAATAGAGTAACAGATTGGCTTGATACAAAGGCTCATAATTAGATGAACCTTGGGATTCACCAATTCTCTAGACCGCCCAACGGGCTAGGGTTGGTTTTGGTTGATGACATTAGGGGTGGAACCTCACCCCGCGTCTGTAATTCTTGGTCTCTAACTCTTTCATTGTACCAAAAAAAAAAAGATACTGCCAAGGTACTATAAATTGTGTTTGCATTCTTCTCATCCCTTAACTCATTCACTTATTGGTTTAAGCTTTGAGTTTATTTGACATTATGTTTCTGATACTAATCGGGTTTAAAAATCACAGCAAGAACTGCGATAATTCAGTCTGGACAAAAAAAAAAGGTTTAAGAGACCAATTCACCCCTCTTGATTACTCTCTTGACCTAGAACGATCGTATTATTCTTCTCTTCAAATATTTTCTTCATAGTATTAAAACAGATAAAGAATTAAAAAAATTACTCCATCAATTAAATTTCTCTTCAAAAGTTTAGATTTAAGTAATTCAATATAGTAATTAAATTCATGTCAAAAATCCAAAAAATATATAATATACACAGCATTGTCTTGCGCCCAAATACCAAATCATATTCTTTTCCTTGTAAGGCCACTTGTCACTCAAATTTGATATAAAACCATTTTCAAATCTGCTACAAGCATTCTCAAATGAAATATCTCGCAATTGGAACGGGTTTCAAACTAATAATGAAATTAGGGCACTCAAGAAGTCAAAAGATAAAGCAGCAAATAATCTTTTTATTTCTTAGTTCATAAAGATAAGTATTAGGCAAACTCTACAGTACAGATGCGGTGTTCTTTTATTCACTAATTTAATCTTCATACTACTAGTCGATAGTATAAATTCATAATTCATATGAATTATAGATGTAAACTGTCCGCATCTTGCCGAAGATATATCATTGTTCTCGAACTCTCAACAATTCTTTTGGCAATAGCACTTGAAGAACTGGCAGCTACCGCCAGCTAAACCTTCTTGCTTTTTGCAGGTATTGCTGCACTTGTTGCCGCTTATGCATGCACCCTTGAACTTCCCACTCAGCACATCGCAAAGCTTTGCCTCAGTTTGCACCACCGCTTCCTCTGCAGCGCACCCATTTATGATCAGAATCACAAGAAGGAACAGAAGAATGTAAATGGGGTTTTAAATTGTTGTTGCAATATTCTTGTTGCATTACTATACAATAGACGTAAAATAATTCTAAAAGAAAAAAACACATAAACTGTAGGAAAATTAGAACTACGTAAAGAGTAAGGGTTGAAGATTAATTACCCGCAGCCAAGACAATGAGGAACAACAAGCACAACCCAGCAAGTGATCTCTTCTCCATGGTTACAGACAATCTGCTATTGTCTTGAATGATTTCTTTGAGTGATGCTTCTTAGGTTGGTTGAGTTGTACCTATATATAGAACCAGGTGTGAAGAAAATCCAAAACCAGTTACGTCAGCTGAGAGCAACTGGAGCTAAATTTGGAAAATTCGAGTTTCTGTTGTTTTGTGTTTGTGTCAATGGATCCTATCCTTCTATCTTAAATCTTAACACTTGTCTTCATCTAAGAACCCCCGTTATCTCTAAGTTTATCAATCTGTCCTTTCACCAATTCTGATCAGCCCACATTTCTTACTTTCATCTTAACTACAAAGACCCGTCTCTAATCAGGAATTCAAGTCAAAAGGCATGCATTCTGTCCTTTTTCAGTTCCTCTAATTAAGTAGAAAAAGGCAAATATTCTTTTGTAAGTTGAAGTTTTCAACTTGCAACAAAAATATCAAAGTTACTCGTACTGTTATAAGGTAATTCAAATGATAACTACTTATCAATATAAAATCGAGTGTGTGCTGTGTTTAGAACGTTACAATCTCCCCCCCAACTCTTCCCAAATTTTTTTTAAAAAAAATGTAATTTTTTATACATTTATTAGTATTAGAGTATGTTTGGTAAATCAAATAAGTTAACTTATAGTTTATTTGACTAACTTATAAGTTTGTTCTACTAAATTAGAGGTGTTTGATAAATAAATTTATTTGAATAGCTTATAACTTTTTATCATATACTATCTTATAGCTATTAGTTGATAGTTTTTATAATTTTATTTTTTTTATCTTGATTATTTTATTCAAATTTCAACATTATCCTATGCCTAACCCTTGACGCAATTTTTGTTCAAATTCTTTTGCTCACCTTTCTTCTACTAATCAAGCAACACTACAATCAATAGATGAAAAGTGAGTGAGTTTCTATTCGTGGGATACTGACGAAAGATAATCATAGAGAAAAAGAAAAAAAAAACAAATTAAAGCAATATGTATTTTTCTTATTTCTTCACAATCTCTATTGCGCCGCTTACTGCAATTTTGCACTTCACAATTTATATTAAAAATTGGATCAATTTGCATCACTCTTCACCTCAATTATTGTAGCTATACTATGCCTATGCCCACTATACAAAATTCATAATAAAAAGTTAAATAATATGTTCTTAGTCAAAGGCGATCCCATAAGACAATGATATGCTCTGTTTCTTGTCCATGGCCTTTCACTTCTCCTTACATGGAGCTCGACATCTACAACGCGATAGAAAACATGGGGTGGATATTACAGGCAGCGGCTAGGAAATCTCGTGAATCCCATAATCAAGATATTGCGATGGAAGGCTACAATTTTTCGTCGGCTAGATTGACATCAACGACTCTGATTCTCTGCTTCTCGTAGTTGATTGAGTTCACGTAGTATTTCCCAACCCCAAATTCCATGATTTCCTTATTACTGAACTACTTCTTAGCTCCTCTCATGGCCGAACCCAAAAACAAAAGAAATTATACATCTATATTTCAAGTTTTGTTGTGTGACAACTCTATGTCAGTTTACATGCTTCATTGGTGTGTGAAGGAATGTTAGATACATATTACTATAAATATTTTTACAAATAATCATGTATGACTTCACTTTAAAGAAGAGAAAATTGGTTGAATGAGATATTGAATGGACACCCTATTAGATGTGTGAATGCCTTTAGAATGGAGCCTCATTTATTTATACAACTATGTGAAGACTTGCAATCAAAATATGGATTAGAATCAAGTAAAAGAATGTCAGTTGTAGAGAAAGTGAACATATTTGTATATACTCTTGCATGGGTGCTTCTAATAGAGATGTTGGAGAGCAATTTCAACATTATGGCGAAACTATCGGTAAAGTATTTCATGAAGTTTTGGAAGCGATTACTGATAGGAGCAAGGGTTACAAGGGTCTTGTACGTGATATCATCAAACCAAAAGATCAAATTTTTCAATTTTTACCGTTTCATATTACTAATGATGAACGATACATGGCCTATTTCAAGGTAAATAAGAGATAAAATATATATTTTTTCATATCACAATAAACATAATTATCTAATGCATTATTTATAACATGATTGTATTGGATGTATTGAGGCACCCATATAGCAGCATGTATTCCCGAAGCAGATCAAATACGTTATAGGAGAAGCAAAGGAATCTCCACTTTCAATGTTATGGCCAGTTGTGACTTTGATATGTGTTTCACATTTTTATCAGTTGGATGGGAGAGATCAGCACATGACACACGTGTTTTTCTTCATGCAACTAACACACCAGCATTGAACTTTCCAAAGCCGCCACAAAGTATTGTTTTTTTTTAAATTACAACAAGGTTTTATATAAATAAATTGTATGCAATTTTTAAGGATTTTTTTATAGATAGATGTTATTTGGTGGATAAAGGATATCCAGATAAAAAAGAATACTTGATGCCTTATTCTAAGATAAGATACCATCAATTTCAATTTGAACAAAAGGCCTCAACCAATGCTCAAGAAGCCTTCAACCGTACACATTCATCTCTTCGAAGTTGTATTGAAAGATCATTCGAAGTATTGAAAAAAAGATGAAAAATACTTAACTAAATGCCTCAATTTAGTATTCAGACTCAAATTGATGTTATAATAGCTGCATTTGTATTATATAATTATATCCGCAACAACTCACAAGACAACATTATTTTTACTATGCTCGAGCAACATTCAAATTACATACTTCATGATGAACTTCCAAATATTATTGATAGTGCACAAAGAATAAAAATTTAGAAGTATCTACTGAGATGAAAGAGATTCGCAACAATATTGCTAATTTATTGTGGAACGCTAGATGATATGTTTATTTTGTATTTTTTAGAATTACATACTAAAATATACTTACTAACAAAAAGTAATAAGTTTTATATAAATATGTCATTTTATGTTATTTTACATTTATCAACTAATTCAATAATTAATTTTACCAAACACTTCTAATTTAATAAGTTAGTTTAACAATTTTCAGTTTTCAGTTAAAAATTAATTTTTAAATTTTTAATTAACTTTTAAACTTTCAACTAATTTATTAGTTATTTTTACCAAATATAGCATTAAATTTAGATTAATTTTTAAATTTTTTTGGTCAAATTTAAATAAATTTGAACATAGTTTATTTTTTTATCAAATTTGGGTGACAAAAGTAACATTTCTATTTTGTAATGCTATATGTCATAATCTAATGAGACTATTTAAATTTGATAAAAAAAAATACACACAAAATAATATTTAATTTTAATAAAAAAATTGTCCTAAAAAAAGTTGTATCTAAATTTGTCAAGTTTAAATAACATTTTGTAAACTATTTTTTTTTATCAAATTTAAATTGTTTCATTATATTTTGAGATGCAGTATTATAAAATAGAAATTTTTAAAAAAATTTGAATAGTTTCACAAAAAGATAATATTATTAGATAGTGACCTGAAGAGATAAAAAGATCATACCAAAATTCTTAAAAATTAATAATAAAATGTCTTGAATAAATTTTAATATAAAATTTAATGGTCAATAAAATTATTCATTAAGAAAGTTGTCTTCTTCTTTTTTATAATATTGACGTTTAAATTTGGCATTTTTTTTAAAACTTGACAGATTTGGATACAACTTTTTTTAGTGCAGCTTTTTTGATTAAATTTAAATAGTATTTTTTGTAAATTTTTTTAGTTCAGCACAAGTGAGTATCACTTTCCAAAATAAATTTTCACAAGCGCTTAATTTGCAATCTTCAGAAAATAGCTTATGAAAATAAGCTGAATCAACTTATTGCATCTCATAAATGGTTCAATAAATCGATACAGGTGCATTAGAAAATTAGGCTTTTTTTACTTAGATTCAATCTAAGATAATCTTACTTACCAATCAGTATTTCACGTACGAGTCAGGTGAACTCCACTATATTAAAATTCAATTTTTTTACTGTTGATTTACAGTCATTTGTCAAAATTACTTACTTATCAATTCAGTAATACTTTCTTGTAAAAAAAAAAAGGGCATATTTAATGGGATGAAAATTTTTTGCCTTAGAAGTAGCAGAGGAGACAAAAATAACAGCGTGAGTTTTTACCACGATAACTGGCGAAAGATCTAGCATAGTGCATAGGGTTTTTTACGGGAAAATATCTGTTTTAATATTAATTTCCAGAAATAATCTGATTTTAAAAATATTTCCATACTGTATATTTCAGAAAATGTTTTTTTTTAAATAGATATGCCTTAAAATAGGAAAAAAAAAATTTAAATGCAGAGTCGCCCTATTTGAGGGCGAATCCCAGGCATTGTCAAGCTGGAATTCTCTATGATTTTTGTGAAATTTTTAAAAAAAAATTAGTGTCAGAAATTGTTAAAAAATTATTATTTAAAAATTTTGCAAAAAAAAATAGTATTTTAACAAAAAAAATTATAAAAAATATTTGTTGAAAAATAAGAGTAGTTTTGTGAAAAAATATTGGTAGGTTCATAAAAACTTATGATAGTATTAAATAATTCAAAAAAAAATTTATAAAATTTAAAATGTAAACGTTTAATTTACTTGTTATTTTGCACGAAACTTGTAGATGAAAGAAAAATTAAGTCGAAGAGTTCTTGCTTGTGTGTATTGGAATGTAAAAGTAAGGTTCAATGGTCCCAATAGAATAATATGTGATTAGCTAAAAAAGTTTAGGGTGTTTTTAATATGTGAAAATATTTTTTTTAAAATAATTGTTAGTTTTTAGTTTTTATATTTTTAAAAATATATATTTGATTTGTGTTTTATTTTTTAATTATATAATTGTGTTTTTTTTATCACTTTATAATTATATTAAAAATAAAATATTATGTATATAATTTAAAATAATTATAAAAATATTACTTTTAGTTATAGTACTAAAAATTTTGAAAATATTTTTTTGACATTTTTAAAAATATTTTTTAAAAATAAAAATAAAAATAATAAATAAACATATTTTATACTTATTTTTTATTTTCAGTAAAAATAAAATCTGAAAAAAATCAAAGCAATCATGCCTCCTTTAATATTATAACATGCATCAACTTAGTTGGATGAGAGACTTAATTAGGAATGAGTTGAAATTAAGAACAAATAAAGAGATTGCTCGAATGTTTTATAAATGTCTACAAAATGCCAAGCTTTGTGGTATTCAGGTGCCGAGGTTACTAATGAAACGAAATATCAATGGATGATGATTGTTACAATAATATGCAAACTAGCAGCACCTTAGAGTTATATGTTCATACCAGAACAGTAAATCTTAACTTGAACACACAAGTTCCATTTGATGTATATGGTGGACCATCCACTATCCCGTATGCAGTTCTTAGCGATGCGGATCTGATGAAAGATGTGCTAGTGTATGGTGGTTCTGGGTCATCCATACAGGGGGTTTAGGGATGCTCTACCCTCCAGTCAAGGGTACTCTGTTCTGAATGAGGCAGTAACATCATTTTTCTCCTGGCTAAATTTGGGTGCCTTGCATGCCCCAAAATTTATTAATTTGGCTGGAGTAGAAGATTGGGTCCTACAGGCTAAGTTTGTTCTTTATCACTAGTTAAATCTGGAG
Source organism: Gleditsia sinensis (assembly GCA_037074535.1). NCBI lineage: Eukaryota > Viridiplantae > Streptophyta > Magnoliopsida > Fabales > Fabaceae > Gleditsia > Gleditsia sinensis. Next base: position 63,636,762 of record CM073468.1, on the reverse strand, counting down.
AAGCACACACATGCACCAATCAAAGCATGTCACAAGACAATGACAAACTAGACTTCAAGGTTATAGCAATCCCTGCTATGAACATAGTGACCAAATAAACCTAGAATAACATATATATATATATATATATATATATATATATATATATATATATATATATATATATATTTTATATTTTATATTTTATTTTTATTTATTTTTATTTTTATTTAAAATATTAACTCATTTATATTTTAATTTTAAGACAATATATATGTAAAATAATATAAAACATATTAAAAATAATATAAATTTATTTTGATAATCAATAATTAAAATATTAATATGTTCGGCATTGCGACGTCCTTATTCTTGGTGTGGCGACGCTGGACGTTGTGTTGTTTGATCTCTGCTATGAACATAGTAACCAAATAAGCCTAGAATAACATATACATATAATTACATACATAAGAGTATTTTTAATAGTGTAATTTATTTGAGTTGCTTAACTTTTCTTAATTAAGTCTTATATTGTCATATTATCACTTTTTGTTTTAAATAATTATCTATTATTTTAAACAACTTTTTATTCTAATAGTGTAACTTTCAAAAATTTACTAAATAAGTCACACAAATTACTTTATATCTTTATATTTTATTCACATTTATTTATATTTTGATTTAAAATATTAACTCATTTATATTTTACTTTTAAGATAATATATACGTAAAAATAATATAAATTTATTTTAATAACAATAATTAAAATATTAATATACTTGGCGTCACAACGCCCTTAGTCTTAGTGTGACGACGCTGATCGTTGTGTTGTTTGGTCTGTGCTATGAACATAGTGACCAAATAAGCCTAGAATAACATATATATATATATATATATATATATACACATATACATATATACATATATATATATACATAAGAGCATTTTTAAGAGTGCAATTTATTTGAGTTGCTTAACTTTTCTTAATTAGGTCTTACATATATTATCACTTTTCGTTTTAAACAATTATCCATTATCCATTATTTTAAGCAACTTTTTATTCTAATAGTGTAACTTTTAAAAATTTACTAAATGAGTTACACAAGTCACTTTATATCTTTATATTTTATTTATATTTTAATTCAAAATATTAATTCATTTATATTTTAATTTTAAGACAATATATATGTAAAAATATATAAAACATATTAAAAATAATATAAATTTAATTTGATAACAATATTTAAAATATTAATATGCTTGGCGTCTCGACACCCTTATTTTTGGCGTGGCGACGCTAGGCATTGTGTTGTTTCGTGTCGCAACACCAGTCTTCTGGCATCGTGATACACCTTCTAACATCGTGATACAATATTTTATTATTTTTGATGATGTAAGCTATCGTTGTTTACAGAAAAAATGATGCTTACGTCTGAGTGCTACGATAGAGTACTCCAATAATAAAATGCGTTGCTTACCAAAAGATACTATGAAGATGCACGTTAAAAATTTCCGGTGGAGATACTTGAGCAATTTCTTGATAGGATAAAGATGTTCCATCCAGTATTTTGAGCATTCAAGCCATGTATAAATGCATTTTCCCACTTTAAACCCATGCTCCAAATTAACAGCACATTCCCGTAAGGAAATATGCAAGAACTTTGCTTATTGTTAGTGCACAAGATAGGAATAGAAGTGTGGTTCTAGTTGCATTTACTGTTGTGGAGGGTGAAACAAAGTTGGCGTGGCTTGGGTTTTGAGATTGGTCTGGCGACCAGTGATGAAAGATGTGTCCGCTTGATATTCAATAGAGTTCCATTTTTTTCCACAGCCAATCACTTTAAACCCATGTTCCATTTTTTTCTTTGATTTAATTTCATGTTCACTTTACCTTAACTACATTGTAAAAACATGTTTTTCCTGTAATTGTTATATGCAGCTCGTGACTGCCAAAAATACGAGATGCGAAAAAAGCTAAAGATGCTACGGATCATGAATTTCGGTTGACAGCATTCCACTTGAGCACTGGACCTTGGCATAAGATTCATCGAGCCAGTGGCAGAGACACTTGACAACAAATATGATCAAATGTACCAATGGCATTTTGAAAAGTACCAAGTCGGTCATGTTAGAGTTGCTTAGATCCAAAATCAATCAAAAACAAGAATAAAAATACAAACAAATAATGTTAAAATTTTGATTTAGATCCATTTGGATATCTATTACCCTCTCAAAAGAATTAGTATTCTGGGTGGAGATACCTAATAGTCACCAAAAATAAATAAATAAATAAATATTCCATTTGCTCCCGCTGTCTTACCTGTTTTGTGTAAAGCACTGCCTTGCAGCCGCCACGAGGAGTTTTGTTATCAATGTCCCATAGGACTACTGCCTTTTTCTGTTTGGGGGCATAAATACCTGCCTTGTTCTTGATCATGTCGATGTCGGAAGTTGCGGCGTAGCAGTTTCTGCTTAGCCATCGGCGTGAAGGCAAAGCTTGAAGTGGGGATTTTGGCGAGAGCGCAAGTAAAACTTATTCTGAAATTGGGGGAGGGAGACCGCCCGAAATGGAGGTTGCTCTATGGCCTGCGATTGCGAAGGAAAAATGAAGAAGGGGTTCGTACTCTGCCTCCTCGCATGCCTGCACTTTGCTGTTTCCTATCGAGGTTCCTATCGAATTAGATCTTCATATTTAGAAATATACCCCTTTTTTCATTAAATTACACCCCTACCACTAATCACCTGGTTTAGTGTTACACTTGCTTTTTATAAGAAGTTTTACATTGATTAAAATATTAGTGTGGGTATAATAAATAAGTTGAAGGATCCTTCAACGAATCTTAAAGACTAATTTTTAAGAATAATTCTTCTCGATTAAAAATGCATTGTAACATTTAGAAAAAGGAGAAGGAAACTTCCCAAAACCTACCCATTTGACAGAACCAACCACCCCTTGAAGGCTCCTTGCGACCCAGCATTTCAATGGCAGCAAAGGAGCCAATGATCATCTCTGACAAAGATCAGATGAGGAAATGGTCGAGGACCATGAGATCCCAAGGCAAGAGGATTGGGCTTGTGCCCACCATGGGCTACCTTCACAAAGGCCACCTCTCTCTTGTCAGAGAAGCTCACAAGCACGCTGACGTTATAGCCGTCTCAATTTACGTAAACCCAGGTCAGTTCTCCCCTACTGAGGACCTATCTACATACCCGTCTGATTTTGATGGTGATATCCGAAAGCTCATGGCTGTTCCTGGTGGTGTTGATGCTGTATTCCATCCCCATAATCTCTATGATTATGGAATTAACACGAAGAAATCTGGCAGTGAGATAGAAAATAATGGGGTAGTGTCTTGCATTGAGCAAACGGGTATGGAACATGAAACTTGGGTGAGGGTTGAAAATTTGCAAAAGGGTCTTTGTGGGAAGAGCAGGCCTATTTTCTTTAGAGGGGTTGCGACAATTGTAACCAAGTTGTTTAATATAGTGGACCCTGATATTGCTGTATTTGGGAAAAAGGATTATCAGCAGTGGCGAATAATTGAGAAAATGGTAAGAAAATTGAGAATCAATCATGCCCTATTTGCTTTATTTGAAAGAGGGAGAAAAGAAAGTATATCATCGTGGATAGAACGGTTGACTTTTAATTTTTATTATGTCTTTATCCTGCTGCATCCTTTATGTCGTTTAGCTACAATGTTTTGAGACTGTAATCTAAAGGTTAATATGTTCTTAGTTTGTTTAGAACGGGAATCCGACTCTATTCACCTTAAAGTTGTAATTTTTTGTTTGTCTTTGGACTTTACTCCAGGCTCGCATATATTTGGGTGGAGTATATTTTTCCTAACAATCTTCACTTCAATTCTGTTTAATGATCCGAACTGCTGCATAGGCTAGTTAAACAAGAATACAAGATTTGTGCTTGAATAGTTCATTCCAGGTTTTACTTTAGTTTCATTCTTTTTCCTCAAGTAGCCTTTTCTTTGGCATCACTTTATGAACCAAATGAGACATTGATGAATGATGACATATCTGTTTGCAAAAGGCAAAAAGAAATTCAGGATTCATTTTGTGTTAGGAATAGAATATGTTCACGATGGAGCCATTTCATTATTTTCTCATACTTGTTGGGAGACAGATTGATCATACTGTTTATTTCTGCTTTTTTATTCAATGTGGGAGGGGAGGTGAGACTGAAATGAGGAATGCTTATCACATTTTGATTGAAGAGGCACTGAAGTACTCTTTGCTTCATTTAGTTGCATAGTCCTCATGCTGTTCAATTCAGAGGTTAAAAATATGTTTAATTTAGTTCGTTATGCATAGGAAATGTTATCTGGTTTGAGTAACTTCATTGTTTATTTGGAAATACAGATTTGGTAAGGAAGCAAGGGACTTAGGATCATGTTTGATAAGAGTGCAGTCAATAATTTTTAGGAACTTTTCTTTGACCATAATTGTGGTTACCATGCTCAATTCATATCTCCTTCTTAATTGATTCTGTATTGCGGTTTGGATAAATGATTGAGGCTTCATTGGCTCAGGCCAGTTACTTTTAATGTAAAACCTAGTTTCTGGGTCCATTAAGTTATAAAACATCAATTCAAAATATTTGTTACATGCTTTTTTTTTAAGCAATTTGTATTGCTAATAGATTGACTGATTAATTTCCTATAGGTTAGAGATCTTGATTTTTCCATAAAAGTGATTGGTTCTGAAGTAACACGTGACAGTGATGGCCTGGCAATGAGCTCCCGCAATGTGCATCTTTCCCCTGAAGAGAGGAAAAAGGTTTCTTTCATTCATTTCTTTTTTGAAATTTCTGTAAGTAACTTGATATTGCAGAAAAGAATGATAGAAAACTTCTGAGTCATTAGTCATTACTCATTATTAATTACACTAGACTGTTAAATTATCTGCAATATTTTCTTTGCCCTTCTATCTACAAGGAACACTTAAAATTATGATCCATTTCTGTCCTTCAATCGTCTCCAGGCACTATCTATAAACAAATCATTGTTGGGAGCTAAATCTGCAGCAGAAAATGGTCAAATAGACTGCAATAAGTTGAGAAACCTGGTCATCGGTGCTATAACTGAAGCTGGTGGAAGGATTGATTATGCTGAAGTAAGATGTTATAATCTTTATAATCTGTCTCTGTTTTGGTATAAACTACAAATGCAATGGTTAATTTAATTATTACTTAAGTGTTCCTTGAAAGCATACAGTTCTATGGCAAGCTAGTAATTGGTCTGGCCTGCTTTGTTACTTAATTCTTCTTGAAAGCTGATTAGATAAAATAGATGATTATGCAACTAAGAAACAGTGTAGCTTTCTTGTAACTTCTAAATTGATTTGGTTTACATGTTTTATTTTTAAATTTATGTAACAATTAATGACCTTCTTTGGGCCATTTAACTTACGTGTATGAATCTAAGACATGGCAGGTGCTGCAAGATATCATGTAAAATTTATAATACATATACTCTGAAACTTAAACTATTGGTTAGAATTATTTTAGAAAGAAGTGGTTTGTGCAAACAATATCATATACGATGATTGGCATTGAGCGACCTATTGGCTGTATAATTGGTGAGGAAATATTAATATTTTTCTTCATTAGTTTTTTCAGACTTGATGCTGTTAATTATAACAATTGCTTAGAGGCTTTTATGGACAAGGAGGTTGGATACTAGTATGTCATAGACCATTTCTGCCACTAATCAGGAGCTAGGCCCTCATATTAATGCAGTATTATTAACTGCAAGAATTTAGACTTTTCAAAATGCCAGTGATTTATTATTATACGTAAAAGCTAACTTCAAATAGCGACGTCTATGCTCTTTTTACCAATGCCTTTTATTAGTTTAGATTATGGACAGAACCTTTTCTCTAGGTTTGGAACATTCTGCTACAAAATGCAATCTTCTGCCAAAGGAGCACCACTGCACTTAGGAATGCCAAATTGACATTGGTGGAATGGATGTGTTCCTCAAACATCTGTATACATAACAGCACCATAAGTGGAGCCAAAGCAATATATAGTTTGAGATTGTGATTAGTGAAAAAATTTTATCTCTGTAAATTTCAGGATAAAATCTGAAATATGATGAATGGGAAGGATTGTACACATGCTTGTGCTGTGGCAGCCTTTCTCCTCGTATTTATAATACTCAAGTAGAGATTAAGTACAAGATAAACTCCTAAAGATAATGATAAATTATATTGTGATGATGTAGAGCTATTTAGGCATTAGGGTTGCTTAGAATTTTTGGTTATTTTTTTTAGTAGTTTTCTAAGTTTTAGTTTCTTATTTTATTTTATTTCTTATTATAATGTTTCCTTAGGCTATTAGAAGTTTTTAACATTTAAATATTTTCTTGTGTGTGTGATTAGGGGTCCTTAATATTTTAATGTTTCTTAGTTTATTTAGGAGTCCTAATTAGAGTCTATAAATATTATTTTGTAATCAGTTTGAATATTTTTTAGTTAATAAATCAATTTTGTGATAATTTTCTTCACTTTGAGTGTGTCTATCTTTTGCGCTTTAACTCTATGTGTCATGTCGTGAAGTTCATATACAATAATAAACTCGCTGACTCTTAAACAATAATAAATTACTAATTCTTTAGGAGTTCCACTTAGGCAGGTTTCGCTGCAATCTCAATGCTAATTACCCGTGTCTGCCTGCAGATTGTAGATCAAGAGAGTTTGGATGCTGTGGAATCAATCAAGGTTCCTGTTGTCTTCTGTGTTGCTGCATGGTTTGGAAAAGTTAGGCTCATAGACAACATGGAAATCAACGTATAATCTGCTTGTTTAAATCACAGCTTTATATGCTTTTCATCTCGCGGTTCAAGTTTAACCCCTTCATGTTGGTGGGCTAGAATAGAGATACAGATTCTTTTCTACAGGCTATCTGTGGTTACCTTTGGTTTTATTTGATAGTTCACGTAGACTGACCTTGCGGAAAGATCAAGTATTTATTTTTTCTCAAGGGAAGAATATTGATTTCCCATAGTTGAGAAAAATGTTCAGAATTTTGATAGAGTGAAAAGAGAATGCTATAGGACACATTTTCCATTTCAAGAAACTCTTATTTTGGCAGTCTCGCTTTTTTATTTTATTTCATTTCATTTATTTAATGAGTTTATTAGCTTGAATCATGCAATATAATGGGAACTAGAAAAATCCAGTCTCATATTGGTATTGACTTAAATATCAAAATATCTTTTGCATGTCCCTCAATCTAATTAATGTTTAGCAAGCACCTTGATCAGAAGAGAAAACGTCATCACTGAATAACACATCCATGAAAGTAGGAGAGGGGGTTGATTTTGCAGCCCCCACAGCAAAATCATGCACCTGCTGACTAAAGCCAATGTTGAGGCTAGCAGCTAGCTAGAGATACTTTGTTTTGTGATTGTGATTATGGTTTCTGCTGTGGATATGTAGATGGAGCTTTGTCTAATTTGATTTAGTTTTTTTAACTTCTTGTTATGGGCTATATTTGATAAAATTAATTTATAAATTAATTTTAAATTTAAAAATTAATTAATAATTTATAAATTTTTAATTAATTTAAATTAATTAAATAAATTTATTTATAAAATATTTTTAATTTAATTAAATAAATTTATAAATTAATCAAATAAATTATAAACTAATTTATTTGATTTATCAAATATATTTATAGTCATATTTTTTGTTCTCTTAACTCTGTGATTTATGGAGACTAGCATCTAAACATGCACCCGCTTTTGTATTTTTAATAATATAAATAAATTTTCAAAAGTAAAATTTTATTTATAATAAAATAAAGTACACTTCAACTTTTTGTTATAAAGTTTTATATATGTATATTAAAATACACAATAATTTTTTTATTTAATTTATAATATTCAAGTATTTAAAGTAATTTGATTTTATGCGAAATAAGCAGTGATTAATGAATCAAAAGATTCATTGCGTCGTCTGTGAATATGCTAAGGTTTTATTTTCATCCTTACAAAGTCAACATTGTCCTGCAATGTATCTAATAAGAAATTAAAATTACACACTTTAAAAAAAAAAACAAATTGATACACTATATATAATAATTTATATATCATTAAAAAATTATTTTTTTATTAATTTAACCTATATATATATATATACACTCAAACTCAAATTGTTTTATAATGTTGCTAAAAAATTATTTGACAAACAAATTGAATTTGGTGATAATTTTTTATTTGATTAGAGTTCAGACTTGAATTTAAATTATATTTGATAAAAATAGTTTATAAACTGATTTAAAATTTAAAATTAAATTAAAAATTTATAAATTGTATATTATTTAAAATAATATACAATTTATAAATTTTTAATTTAATTAAATAAATTTATAAATAAATTAAATAAATTATAAATTAATTTATTTAACTTATTAATTAACATCGCCAATTTAATAATTTAACTTCTTGGCCAATTCTGTGGTGCCTCAATGGCATTGACATTCCGCCTTGTGACAGCTTCATTGACCAATTAGATTGAGTCCGAATCTAATTTGTCAAACAAAAATAAATAGTCAACAGGTGGCGCATAGAATTCGCCGTGTTTGAATTAAAAATTGCAATTCCAAGAGAACAAAACTTCTTTGCCTACTCGTCTACCTTTCTTGACCTACCCGTTCAAACCTTAGACGCCACCCTCCTTTTTCGTGCCCTTGACAAATACTAGTTTTTGAGTAAATTTATTAAATTATTTAATTTTTTTAGTGCAAAAATTATTTTTTAAAATTATTAATTTATTACACTTTAATTATTTTGTACAAAATATAAATTTGAGTTGGGTATCACCCTTTAATCCTTAAATTTTTAATTTTATCTAAATTCTTTTATGATTTGAGATAAATGATACAAATCTCTAAATAAATCATAAATTTGATGGTAAAAATTAAAAAAAACTCACTTCCCAATATACAATCTTTCCATAACAATGCTCATTTGGATAAAGGTGAGTATAATTTATTCATTTTATTTAACTCAATTCAATTTGATTTAAAAAATTATTTTAAATTAAATTATGTGAATTTATATGAATTGAAATTTTTAAAAGATATCATAATTGAATTGATAGGTTAGACAAATTTTTTTAAAAAAAAATTAAAATTTGACTCGACTAACCTAACATACCGACTTAAATTAATTCAAAAATTTTAAATTACTCTAAAATTTAATTTAATTCAAATTTTATTTTTTTAATTCGATTTTCATCGTTGAAAATTCAATCAACTCGTTTCGATTTAAATTTTTGCTCACCCCTACATTTGGGGACAAGAGTGGAACCAATGGAGTAGATTTTCCCTTACCCAAAATATGACAACGAAAATAGAGACTATAATCTCCACATTATACATTTACTATTTAGTAATATATTAGAATTTAAGATTGTATTGCTTTTATTTTTCTAAATTATAATTAGTTTCTATAAAATTTTACTTATTTTTTATAACATTTTGCAAATATATAGATCCCCACACGTTCTCATACTTTAGGAATGGAGATGCAAAAATCTCCTCTCTCTCTCTCTCTCTCTCACTGTAGGGAACGAGGATAAAAGGCAAAGAAATGACAAAGGCGAAGAGTAGAGAAGGCCTTCTCATCCCTGTCCCATTGTCATTCCTACTTTAATTTGAGTTTATAATTGCAAATCAAGCTCACCAACACTAATTAAAAACTCTTCCCCATGTTCTCTCTCTAGTTTCACCTTAGTTTTTAGAGACAATAAGATGTAAATGATGACAAACGTCTCAAGAAAGTTAATATACATTTTGTCCTTTAATTTTAAAGTGAATTTCAATTTCATCTTATATTTTTTAAGAAATTGTAATACTTTCCTAATGTTTAGCTCCATCTGACAGAATTTGGCGAGGTGAATCTTATGTGGGTTATTAAAATGTCAGATTGTTCAGAGATAATTAAATTAAAGTAAAAACAAAAAATAAAATAAAACTTCATCTTTTTTTTTTTTTTAAACCAACTTCGAAGTGGGAAACTGCTGCAGAAGTTAAAAGAGGGTTAATAGTTAAAGTTCTGGTGAATAATAAATGGGGTTCTTATTATATCTTTAAGTAGCAGAGGGAAATTGAATTGGTTAGGTTAAAACCAATTTGTGATGAGACCAATTTACTTCCATGGATTCCCGTCATTTCTCCTCCACCATGGAATGCTATGCCTTCTCCTTTTCCTCAGTCACACAGGCAGTAAGCAAGCACTCCAAGTCATATTAATGGGTTCTACAGTTTCAAGACAAGCCTTCTTCTTCTATCTCTCAACCTTTCTCCTTTGAAATCCAAATTTTATTTTACCACTTCAAGACAGTCTTTATACTGTCAGGAATTCGAACAGGCAAAAAAAATAGTTGTAAAGAGGAGCAGTTTTAATATTTCAAGTAAAGTTAGTTCTATCCTTAAAAGGGTATAAGAATTGTGTCAGGAACACACACACACACAAAAAAAATCCTCTTGAACCATAGTCCCACGAACACTCAAACTAAAAAATATTAGTCCCACAATTTTTATATTAAAAAAAAATTAATTGAAAGGAAGACGTTTCAGTCCAAGGTCACAACAGACCTTCAAACTCAACAAGTAATTACAAAAAAATTATAAATAACTTACTATACTAAAAAAACAAGTAGTTCGATTTACACTCAAACATGTGACTATTAAATTGTGAATCTATCCCCTTACCACTTGATCCACTTCTTATTAGGTTAATTAAAACAATTTTGATTTTGCCAAAATTTGTGAAAATAAAATGTCTTAAAAGTTCTTTTTAATTTATGATAATCTTAAATTTTTGTTGAATCAAGGATGATATTCTAGGGTAATTATCTAACTATTAATTAAAGATCTATTCTCCATGTACAGCAAGTGAACGCCATTTAAGAAAAGCTATCAAGAAAGGTCTTAGAAAAACTAATCAAGAATTTGGAGAGTCAATCTCTATTTTAAATCAAGATCAATAAATATATCCAAGACTTTTGCTATTTAATTATCAAATCAAGCTTATTGAAGGAGCACACCTTTAAATAATACCTTGAAGAGCCATTTTCGAAAGGGATAAAACTTGGGAGTTGCAAAGACTAGTTCATTGATTAGAACTCAAGAAAATGACACTCCATCATGAAGACAAGAAAAGAAAGCAAAGGATAAGTTTGACCACCAAAATAAGAAGGTATTTATGGAAAATGGATATTTCATTAAAAATCAAGGTTCCTGATATTTGAAACAAATGACTTTCACATGGTTAGAAAGATGAATAGAAAAGAATTATGTTTTGAGTTAAATGAAAACATTGTTGTAGACGAAATTTCTTAAAGGTTAACATACTGCACGCTTTAAGGACCATTTCCAACTCCGAAGGCTATATAAAAACCTTTGAATGCATTGGAGAAGCAACTGAGACGATTGAGCTTATTATTTTTCTACTTTTGAGTCTTTCTCTTCAGGATTCACATTCCAACTCTTGATCATGGAGAATCCTGTCTTAAGCTTAACGTCCAACATATTTACACTTGTGAAGAGTGTTTTTAACTATAATTCTTAAGAGCCCCATACAGTTTGCGCTATTTAATTTTTGTTCAAAGCTTTCTTTGTAAAATCCTAGCTTTCTGGTAGAGAAAGTTTATGTACACTTATCTTCTTGAAATTGTGCTTGGCACATAAATTTAACCTGAAAATCTATATTGTGTTACATTCTATTTTATATTCTTAAAATTGATTCAAAACATTTATTCAACAAAAGGTTATAACTTTAATATGAATACCCAACAAACACTAACTGATAAATCTATACAGGCTTAACCTACACATGAATATCTCTTTCTACTTTAGCGCCAGAAACAAAAATTCATAGTCCATACCACCTGATTTTAGAGAAATCAAATTAATTTGAGCATGAAAATGCACATATTTTATCAGTGTCAGTAAAGAATAGCAAAGGGAAGCTCCAACTAGGCAACGGTTCGAAGTTTGTCAAATACTGATTGAAATAAAGCATCATAATCCTCAAAACAATTACTGAAACTCCCCATCTAAACTACAAAAAGGAAAAATCAGTAATACACTAGGTAAGAAAGTTCCTAAAAAAGGAGATTGCACACTATACAAGCAATGTCTTACAATAAAGACCATCACATGAGTACAATGAATGTATATAACAAAAAATAAGTAAAAAAGCACTAGCTGTGTAGGGCAAAACCAATCTGCTAGAGACAACCTTGAATGAGTGACAAGACTCATTTACCGCAGTTGAAGCCATGGCAAACAGAAAGAACGATAATGAGAATCAGGGCAATTATGATACCGAGAACTATTAACTTTATCTTCATATTCTGGAACCACATCTTTCTCCTTATCTGGGTTCCCTGCTGCCTAAAATCTTGTGCCTGCAAAAACATATGATTTCACTTGTCAATCACAAAAAAAGATATGGAGATTTTATAAGAGTAAAAAAGAGAGGAGTAAACAATATTTCATGGTTGAACCTCTATCTGAAAGTCACTGCAAGCATAAATATGAATCCCATGCAAATTGTTTAAGGCGAAAAAGAAAGAAACACAATAAGAAAAAAGGAAAGGAACAACCACATTACTTATGTATACTTCCAGATGACCACTTGTATTTAGAATTGTGTAACAATCATCATATTCATAAAAAGTAATCATAAGCACATTGCAAAACCTTATATTATAATTCAATTAGTTCTATCATTAAATATTTTAATATTTTATCAAAATCTCATGACATGTACGTGACATTCTCAGTTGCATCTGTGCAAATTGCAAAACCTTGTATTAAATTTGAATCATTACACAGTTTGGGGAAAATAGCTCCTTTCTGATGATGAACTCTAGCATTCCTGTCTCAGTATGTAGTTATCTATAGCTAAAATAATTACTTCTATATTTTTTACAACGAAGAATTAACAACACTAATACATCAAAAAATCTAAAGAAAAAAATCTGTTCCATTGTATATTATCCTCTAGTTCATAATTCACAAAATTACTACAAGTTTCCCAATAAATAATAATAATATACCTGAGAGCGAAGGTTCTCAGTTTTATCCACCAAAAGCTCAATCTTCTCTCCGCGGTCAAGAACCTGCACAGACAATATCATAAATGTTACAGCCAAACTATCTGTTCAATTCAAGGGATACTACTACTTGACTTTCCATTTGCTAACACCGACAGCAAAGACAAATGTAACTTTATGCATTGCCCCTGGGGGGTGTTAAAAATATAGGTGTGCTACCTTCTCAATATTTTCCATCATTACTCCTTTGACTTCAGAAACCTGAGCTTTCACTTTGGCAAGCTTGCTGATCTCCTCTGGATGATCAATACAGTACTGCATCTGCTCTTTCAATTTGGATCTGCAACCACAAACAACAAATATTTAATAATAATGGATTTCATGACAGAAATACACATTCATTCTATACTATACGTGAATACCCAAACTCTTTGTTGAGGCTATGAGCAGCAGCCGTTGCAGCTTTTCCTCCAGCATATCTCTTGGAGAATTCTTCCTTGACACGTTCAAGGAAAGCAATTGGAATCTGTCGACCAACAGAATCAACCGCAACCACACAGTAAGCTACATCATTCAGCAGATTTAAGTTAGTTCCTACTAATGATGAGTGTAATTTTGATAGAAATAGGAAAGCATTATCTATTAAACAGGAAAAAGCATCGAAATGTTAGAGAGAGAGAGAGAGAGAGAGAGAGTGTGTGTGTGTGTTTGTGTGTAAAGTTATTAATAACGAAGCAAGAATGGTTGTTTCAGTGACTTAGATAATTGCATTTAATATGTTTAGCAAAAGCTAATAAAGAAAATTGAAGTAGCCTTCGACCATGCTTTTGAATAACTAAAATAGTAAATTGACACAACAATCTGTAACAGATTCCTCACTCACAACCCCTACCAAATGGGGAACATATAATGTTGATCTCCTAAAGTTTCAATGTTAAACATCCTTAATCATAGATAAGACTTAGGAAACATCTTCTTCCTTTTTTCATAGAGGAATATTAAATAGTATAGCAAGGCCTATCACAAAGTCAGTGTTAGGAGTAATGAAAATATGAAACCGTTCAAAACATGAAAGTTGGACCATGTTTACAAAGTGCAGATCCCTCCGGATCTTCAATGAGAAGAGAAATTTTCCCTGATTCATATTCGCTAAACATGCTTCTTTTTCCATAACCTACCCATCCAAAATGGAAATTTCAACTAACAATCTCCAACAAGGGGACAGATTATTTATTTTCCAAGAGAGCTATTAGGCACAGTATGATCACAAAGAAGGCCAACAAAGTTTACACCTATTCTCAACAGGAAGACAATAAAAAGTTGAAGACATGATTTCTTCTAGCCAGAAATGAAAATCTTTTGGTATCCCACTGCACAGAAAGTACCTCTACGGAATATTGTATTTCAAAGGTTGGTTGTCATTATCACTATAAACCTCTATGCTGATAAAAAGAACTTATTACCAATGAAGGAAAAAGAAAACTACGCATAAGCTATCGTAGTAACTTTTCAGTATTTTCTTCTTCATATTAGAGTTGAAGAGTTTCTGGGAACTACCACAACATATATAAATGTGGAAAGCATTTGTTCTGTACGTACATAAGTTATCAGTTGGAATAGTTTTAAATACACAAAATAAATTTTAACTTTTTGGACACAAGAAAATCTGGCATGTTGAATAAATAATGGACATAATGGGATTATTTTTAACATTTCGTTCCTCAAAGTTGCAAGCAATAATGATATTATGCACAGAATATAAGGTTTCAAAAACAGCTTTCATTTTTGGGATTGGCTTCACATCTCATATATATTTTGCAATAGAGTGATGCCAGACCAGACGATTTGGTAAAATGGTTATACGTGGAAGAAATTGATGATTTAATGAAATTGAACTATTACATTGTCACTTATCATATGATTCTCATTATTATTTTCATTGGATTAAGAATAATTGTATTTCCTTTGCCTTTTAAAATTGTTTCTCTTAAAAAGCCATCAGATTTCAGATATCCATATAGCCATCTCATACTTCTCCAAAACTAACATTGATAGTGAAAAGAAGGGGACAGGAAAAAAAAACAGAAAGAAACTGTAGTACTTGTCAGCTGTCCTCGACATTATATAACAGATAAAAGCTTTTTTAACACAATGTCAGCAACAAATATGAACGACTTCATTAAGATAAACCATTTAATAAGCATAGTGTGTGGGTTTCTGTGTTTGTGTGACGATTGCACATCAGCACACCTATCATCTTTAAGAAACTCATCAGACAGCAATTTATATCACGCAAGGGTAAAAAATTTTAAATTATATTAATAAAAAAAATCAAAGCAATACAACACAGATTTTCACTTTTGACAAATGCCAATTTTACATTAGTTACCAAAGATCTCAAGATACGAAAAATAATTATAGGCACTAATACCATCTGTGTTGAAAACTACTATAATGATTATGATACTTTATTAAAATTTCAAACTAACATTCATTATGAATTAAATTTAAGGAGCACCAACATTCATCACATGAAATCACACCATGCTGACAAAAGAAAATTGGAAACAACAACGGATCCTGAACTTGAAGTAATTCAACGTGATTATGCCATGCCATTAACAACGTTTCAGCGTACATTTTCCGGTCCCAGCGTACTGAGATTTCAACTTGACAACTTTTCTATTTGTATATATGCAATATATAAGTTGAAATACCTCGTCATATTTGAAGATTCAAATTCAATTCTAGTTCTTACTCTAGTTAGTTTAAGGGATATATGGAAATTACTATAAAAAGTAATAGAACAGCTACATCAGACACAAAGCTACAAACTAAAAGATATCATTATAAAACAATTCTATCCACCTGAATAGTAACTCAACTCTCAGTTGGATTTATTGCTTCCTCTCTCACCTTTTTCACATGCTGGCGGTCAAAACAACAAAGTGCATACAGCTCGAGACAACATCAACAAGATGGACTCCATGATCATAAATGAAACCCAATGGCTAAAAACATAAAGAAGCGATCAACTGGATCATCTAAAGGTCTAAAACCCATTTGAAATGAGAATCAATTTTAAGCGGGAAACCAATCACATCAAGAAACGAATAGCAGATCAAAGAAAAATGAGGATATATACACCCGAAAGGAAAAAAAAAATAGACGGGAAATAAAGAAACGGAAGAATAGCTAAAAAAGGGTGCAGATCAGCGAAAGACTGAGATAGAGAGACAAAACGAGAATTACTGAATCCATTATCAACGAGGTAGTTGAAGGTGTGACCATCGCAGTTGTAAGTGAACTTGTTGCTGGAAGAGGGGAGTTTCTGGAGGCACTGCGCTGCTATTCCAGTGAAGTTGCCGGAGAACTCGGTGTACTCGGCGAGGATCACGGTGCCGCGAGCCACGAAACTGTAGATCAACGATTGCTGTCCCATCGGAACCAGAATCGCAACCCTAACCCTATGAGATTCAGAGAGGAAGGTAGGGTTTCAGGGATCGGTTGTTGCAGAGAGAAGGAATCGATGAGAGGTTTTATCGTTTTAGAGAGAGAATAGAACAGAGGAAGGAAGGAAGAATGTCGTTTTCGCTTGGATGGGAAGCCAGCAAGAACAAAAGGCGTGATTTCGATTTCTGACTGAGTTTTTTTTTTTTTTTTGGAGAAAATTTCTAACTAGTTTGTTAAAATACCCCTCAAGTTCATAACAACAACGGAAATGCCATTGCCACGCCGTGCCGTAGCATTTCTTTTTCTTTTTCTTTTTTAAAAAAAAATTGAAAATTTATTTAACTGAATCTGTGAGTTCAGAGAAATGTCCCCTTCCCAGAGGAGTAACGGCGCTAGCCAGAATATTTGTTCGGTGCCCCCGCGGCAAAAGGGACAGGAACTCAGGACGGTTTATTTTAAAAAAAAAAAAAAAAAAAAATTAATTATTTTTAAAACAAAAATATTCATTTGATAATTATTTTTTTATTTTTAAATTAAATTATTTTTAAACTAAAAAATATAAAAAAAAAATTATTTTATTTTTAGAATATAAAAAATTAAAAAATAATATATTTTCAAAATAATTTATCAAATAATTTTTATTTATTTTTATTCTACAAATTTAAAAATAAAAATAAAATCAAATAAATCTTTAAATTTTGTTATTAATAGCTATATAAGTTCCAAATATAGTTTGACTAATTTTATATTTAAAAAAATATAAGATACTCATATTAAAAAAATTATTGCCACTTACTATATTTGAAAAAAAAAATTGTATTAAAATTTAAAAATAAATATTTAAATTAATATAAATCTAGTGGTAATTTTTTAAAATAAATTATATTCATATTTTTTAAAATTTATACTCATATTATTTTTTATTTCAATTTATATTAAAATAGTTCTTTTATTTATAAAATTGTTAATAAAACTTATAGTTTTTGTACTTTTTCTAAAAATTTATAAATAATTTAATTCAATGTTCTAAATATTTATAAATAATTTAATTCAATGTAATACAATTTATTTTTCGATTTAAAATTTAAAATAAAAGAAGCTAGTATAATTTTTTTAAATTTGAAAGGTATAATTGTAGGTTTTATAAAATTTAAGAGAAATTTTTGTCTCAATTTGATTTGAAGAGATATAATGTAATTTCTTTTTTTAAGCACTAGAAACTTCATATTGCTTTTAATTTTTATCATTTTCTCTCTCTAGTTTTTATGAAAAAAGAGTTTACATATTAAATTGATAAAATTTTAGGAACTTTTTCTTACTCCTAACCTGCTTCTATCAAAATATTTGTCAAAGATAACTTGTTCCACTATCCCTATAAAATTCTCATCAAAAGAAAAATCAATTTAGAAAAATTAGTGTTTCATGTTGACTATCTATTTCTGATCTTTTTCCATATCCACAATTCTTGTAATAAAAACACTACTATAGACATTCCAAGAAAATTATGCTCCATCAATGTGGTGGAGAACAAAGTTTTAAAAAACTATTGGTGAACTCAATCTTTGAAAATTAGCCATAGACCTTTCTTTAAGTGTCGTCAGTTTTTATCCTTCACAAGTTTTATTTTGAAAATTCTAATAAATTATTATGGTCACAAAACTAAACTTGTTAATGAAAAACTCTCCCTGATTACTCAAATCATGAAAAATAAATCTTACTTATCCTTATATATTTCTTTTATGAAATTAATAATTTTACTCAACCTCCAAAGTCTATAGCATGTACTTTTATTAATCTTAGAATAGGAGAATTCATTTTTGATTTGCCTCAAGAACGAAAAGTTTTACCAGATAATTATTATGGTATTAATTACGCTCTCAATCCTAACTCTACATCCAATCATGATCCAAGTCAATATAAGGGAAAAGCTCCAAAAATTGAACTCCTGGATGTTTTCATGGATTCTCAGGATCCATGTGAAGAATACGATGGTGGTATAATCTTTATAGAAATATAAATTTTAATGCTACAAAAATTTAAATTTATGTCCTAATCAGAATTCAAAATAAGGCTAAAAGCTTTCTTGCCATGTCAGTTTTATGTTTTCACATGTTAAATATGGTAGATTAGATGTTTAAAAGGTTTGGTCTTATATAACAACATGATCTACGAATTTAGGGATAACTCATTGTACCTATTTTGGTGAATCATTGTATCAATTTCATTTTTTGCGTAAATCTTTGTATTTTGTAAAGTTTAGTCACCTTACAAAGCATTTTACTTTAGGCTTAATCATTTTTCTTCGCTGGTATCCCACTTTAGCTATAAATACCATGTTGAAAGATTAATAAAAAATTATTCTTGTATTTTTAAAAAAAAATATTTTTTTTAAAATTGTATGTGAAAGATAACTTATAATTTATTTGATTAATTTATAAGTTTATTTGATCAGTTTATAAATTTGTTTGATTAAATTAAAAGTATTTGATAAATGAATTTATTTAAATAATTTAAATTAATTAAAAATTTATAAACGTTATTTTAAATAGTGTATAATTTATAAATTTTTAATTTATTTATAAATTAATTTTATTAAATAGAACTTAAATTTTTTCATTTTTCAAAAATTAAAATTTTATAATATTTATTTAAAACTTATATTTAATATTAAAATATAAGTATGATTTAAATTTATTTTATCAGTCTGTGTATAAAAATATAAGTTCAATTATTTAAATATCAAGTCTTTATATTATAATAAAAATTTTATGAAATATTTCACTAATTCATTTAAATTGAGATTTTTATTGAACTTGACAATAAAATAAATGTATATTCATAATATATTAATTTTTATTATAGAAACAACTATTAGTCAATCGAGAGTCATTTATTGAATCATTATGATAAAATTTTAAGAGTTCGGTTGCTAACATGACTCAATCATGAGTAAATCTTTGACAAACAAGCGTATCCACTATGCAGGTGGCTTAATTATGGTATTATCATAATTACTTAACATTAACTAATGAACTAATTAGTTTAATAATACTAAAATTATCTTTAAATTTAAAAATTCAAATTCCAACTTTAGTAAGATCCAAATAAATAATTTATAATAGACAAAAAATTTGACACTCATGCATAAAATTTCATATAAAAAAAAAAAAGAACTATAATATTATGCAACTATAGCAAAAACTATTAATTAAGGAGTTATCTGAGCTTCTAAAAAAATTATATATAATTGACAGTCATTGGCCATCGACTTTACCGACTAGTCCCTTATATATTGGACAGTCATTGGCCAACTAATTTTGGTTGGTAAAATGGAATGCTCCCAAAGAAAAAATATATATATATAATAATAACTAGTTTGACATATAATATGATGTGCTATCCTTCTAGAACGATAATTAAAACGATCATTATCCACATTAAAAAAAGAAAAAGACAAAACTATGGTAACACTTTAACACTATACCTTATTAATTAGGACGTTTAAAATACCCTGTGATTAATTAGTTTAATAGTTAAGATAGAATGAAGACATATATGATAGAAAATTAAATAAAAGTATGATAGGATATAAATTTAATAATTTTTTATTTTATTTAATATTTGATATACATAAAATAATTTATTAAATAGTATTATGTTATATTATTTAATATTTGAAATAGATCAGATAATATTAAAATATAATATAATTTTTTATTTTATTTTATATATTAATATAAATTTTAAATTATAAAAATATATAATTAAAAGAATAATATTAATAATAGGGTTTCAACATTTAAAATTAGATTTATTTAATTGGTGGGTTCGGAAAAAGTCAGTGGAGGCTTACCCAAAAAAAGGCTACGTGGGCAAATTCACAAGTTGATATGTTGCTGGCTCCATTAACTCATAAAGTCAAGTTTTAATTTCTTTTTTTTTTTTTGACATTATTTTGCTAATATATGTATTTATCGTTGAGTTTATAAGTTTTTTGATGAAATTTTTTATTTATTTAACTAAAAAAATCATTTAAAAAGTTTACAAAATAATAAAATATGGTGGGATCAACCGGTGTCATGCACATGCGTAAGAAATAAAATATGCTACTAAATAGTAAATTCACAGTAAATTATATTGAAACAATTACATTCAATTTTTTAATTTTAAAAATAATACTTTAAAATTATATTATAGATATTCTCCTTGAGTTATTTTTTCAATTTTAAAAAGACTCTTTTATCCCTACTTAAAGATAGGTTTTCAAACTTTTTAGAAGTTTCCAAAAAAAAAAATATTTTTGACAATCAATATACTAATCTAGTTCTATGAAAAATCTTCAACAAATTTTTTAACTTTTAAATCTCTAATAAACAAAAAAAAAATTAACAGGCAAAATATATATATATATATATATATATATATATATATATATATATATATAACTTTTAAAGTTTCTTTAATCTCACATAGATATTTATCAATTTAAATTTTAACAAAAAATATTACAAAAAAATTTGATCATTAAATATAAAAATCTTCAATTCATTTTTAATTTATAATTCTTTATTATTAACCATTCACCTATTTACACTCTGCTTTAAAGATAGAATAATTTATTTAACTTTTAAATTTTTTTCAATAAAAAAATTGTAACCTTTTTTATAATATCTGAAGTGTATAAAATAATTTGTTTATTAATATGATATAAGATTCTATTCAGAAATTGGTTCATAGTTCACTTTTGTCACTTTCACTGCTTTAATTAAAGAAAATTAAATTTTCACTACCAAATTCAAATGAAATTGCTCTATGTTAGATTAAAATCCTATTTTGATCATCTGACCCCAAGTATCAATGGGTCAACGAAGGCAGAATTTGTTTAATACAAAAATGAATTTGTTTAATTACAGTTTTATCGTAAAGTTTTGCTCTTCAAATCAACGGATGGGTCTTGAATTTGGATATTTCAAAGAGAGAAAAAACAAGGCAATATGAATTCTGAAACAAATTACATATTCAATATTTATACAATTCTACAAATGAAACAATCAGTCTTCTAAGAGGTGGGAGAAAATGAAAACGGTCAGTGTGCAAAGGCACGCATCTAACTTTTACACATTCATCTTCCTTCCTCTCACCTCATTTTCCTTTCCAGCATTTTCTCTACACAAGGCCTTATAATATTAAAAAAAAAAAACAAATATAATGTTCATATCATGCAAATATATAGAATTACAGAAGCCCCACAGTGATAATCCTAGATGAGCGAGAAGACTCATTTACCACAATTGAAACCATGACACACTGAAAGAACAATTATGAGAATCAGGGCAATTAAGATACCCAAAACTATTAGCTTTATCTTCATGTTCTGAAACCACATCTTTCTCCTCATCTTGGTTCCCTGCTGCCTGAAGTCTTGTGCCTGCAAAGCCATACCAATTAACATATCAAATTGTCAATTACAGCCCATACACAAATTTTCAAACCAAAGACATGTATAAGTGACAGAAAGTCAGCAAATTAATCCAGTAGTCAAGTTAGTTTTAGATCAAATTACTGGAGAGAAAAAATATTCGCCACAAGTTTTAACCTTAAAGAGAAGATTTTGGCTACTATTTAACGAACTGGCTGTTGCATAGAAAGAAAATGCATACAGGATTACTATAATTCTATGATTATTTCTATATAAGTTAAACATATTTAATCATCTTAGATATTTCTATAATTCTATGATTATTTCATGACTATGACTAAATATTTGGGACTTACATCTGAGAACAAAGTGATCTACTTACATTTCAAAATTCACTTTGCACACATCGGGTGAAAACAAGTATTCACATGAAAAAATTGACATTTATGTGGCAATATGTTCATATTCACATTTAAGATTTGTACTTCCATATTTTTTTCAAAGCACACAAGATCAACCAAAAAAATATATAAATGAGAAGTATGCTTTACTTGAATATTTTCCAAGTTTAGATTTCCACAAAATTGCTTTTATAAGTTTCTGTATGAACAATAATAGCTTACCTGAGAGCGCAGGTTCTCAGTTTTATCCACCAAAATCTCAATTTTCTCTCCACGGTCAAGAACCTGCATATAAGACATCATAGCACGGGCACATGGCCCCATATTAGCTAAATACTTCTAATATTAAGGCCAATCATGGGACTGCTGCGCTGCCCAGGGAGAGGGAGGTTGGTATACTCAACTTCCCCTACCCCATCAGCTATTCCCCACCAAAGAAATACTGAGGAAACCTCATATGTTACAAAGAATATGTAGGAGATAATCCATCCACCCTACCCATAACAAAGTACAAAACTGTATATGTAGATGCAGGGGAAATATATAAAATGCCGTACCTTCTCAATATTTTCCATCATAACTTCTTTGACTTCAGAAACCTGAGCTTTCACTTTTGCAAGTTTGCTAACCTCCTCTGGATGATCTATACAATACTGCATATGCTCCTTCAGCTTTGGTCTTCACCACAAGCAACACAAACTTCATATTAATTCAAATCATTGCGGAGAGGCACATTTATTTTATATAATAATGTAGTAGACATAAGTACCCAAATTCCCTGTTAAGGCTTTTAGCAGCTGCTGTAGCAGCTCTTCCTCCACCATATCTCTTGGAAAAATCCTCCTTGATGCGTTCAAGGAAGGCAATTGGAATCTGACGACCAGCAGACTCCACTGCCACAACACAGTAAGCTACAAAGTAATAGAACAAGTTAGTCAAACAAATTATAGTGTAAGTTTAGAAGGAAAAGGAAAAGAGTATATATACAATGAAAGCATAAAATTTCAGCGAAGTCAAGCATTACAAATAATTCCACAATCAGCCCTTTCAATAACTATAAAAAATCACACACAGTTCTTCTTAAATCAGAAGTTATATCCTTCTTCATGTTTTATATTACTTCTAAATCTTCTTGAAAGTGCACATGAATACAACTCATAGTATTCTTTCAATGCTGAACTTACCACTCAACGTAATGAAGGAGTGCAAAAAAAAAGGGGGGAACAATAAATTGTTACTCTCAAAATTCTCATAAAGAGTATTATAAACCATACTTGATATGCATAAACTCAAGAGAAAAACTTGATAATCGTGAATATTTCTGCTGAAAGGCTATTACAAAGTCAGGCTCAATTAATTTGTCTTTTGAATCTCAATAAAATTTTGCTCATTATACTTGGACTGAGTTTCCAGACTAACCAGAATCACTAATGGCCCAAAAAGCACGCAGGTCATAGTTGATGAACATGCTTCTATGATTAAAAATTTACCTATTAATAGGATCCCCTCTATAAATGTATGCCAGTTACAAATACATGGGCAACACAGTAGGCTTTTATCAGCTTATGTTAGTAGGGGAGAAAAAATATAAAAACCTGTAGGGGGAAACACCATATTTATTTTTATTGTCTAAGAGAAGGAAACACCAATTTCAAGCTGTTTATGGCAGCAAATTTAGCATCAATGCCAGCAATATTGATAAATGACTTGCTTAACTTAAACCATTAATAAATATATAAAGATCAGCCTTCCTAGCAATTCACTCTGTCTGTCATGTCATGCAAGGGATTCAATTCCAAAATTAAAAGTCGATGCTCTGTATATACAATTAAGAATTTTCAGTCTTCCACTAATACGACTTGCTCAAACAGAAAAAAACTACGTTCTACACAAAACAACTCCTGCATTCATTCAAATAAACCTGAAATCTGATGTTTGTAACACCACATAACAGTATGACATAGCAAAAAATAATTGGATTTAACGGAGATTTAAGCAATAAACTAAACCATCACACACTTGGAGTGCAATTAAAATATGTATAACTATTATCTACAAACTTGAATCCATAGGACCCAATAGACGAAAGCTCAAGCAATTCCTGCGGCAAGGTTCACTCCTCGTCCTCCTATTTTCACGATTTGAACACTACGTCCACACTGAATGTACAATGAATCCATTAAACTGAAACACCGTTTTATTTATTTATCAAAAAGTTCAGCTCACACATACTCAGAAGACCGCTTCCATGATCACCGAACAATTTAAACGAATAAGAAACAATACAAGGAAATGGCCAACTTCATCAGCAAAAGCCACCGTCAATTAAAAAATGGTCAAAATAACCAAATCAAGCAACGGCAGCAATCAGAAAGCACCAGCAAGACGCAGATCAGGAGAGACCAAGCAAACAAGAAGAAGATTAAGATAAGAGGGAGATTGGAATTTACTGAATCCATTATCGGCCAGGTAGTTGAAGGTGTGACCGTCGCAGTTGTAGGTGAATTTGTTATTGGAGGCAGGTAGCTTCTGGAGGCACTGCAAGGCTATGCTGGTGAAGTTGCCGGAGAAGTCAGTGTGCTCAGCAAGGATCACCGTGCCTCGAGCCACAAAACTGTAGATCAACGTTTGCTGCCCCATCAGAAATCAAAACCCACACCAGATTCAGAGAGAAAAGGGAAGGGTCCAGAGGTTCTCCGAACAGAGGGAGAGGAAGAGACAAAGTAAGAAGACGAGGAGGAGGAGGAGGAGAAGGTCGTCAACTGGGGGGTTAAATGGGAACTGGGGAGCCAGCTGAGGCGTGTATTTTGATTCCGAGTCCATTTATCTGCCCTTTGAGTTGAAGAATATAACGGAAATGCCACGCCGTAGTATGGTTTTTTCAAATTTGAAAACTTTGGAACGGACGAGGTCAGAGAAAAGTCTCTATTCTTGTATTCTAGAACGGCATGTAATAATAATTAAAATAAGGAAAGCCTTCATGCAAATGCAATAGCATCTGCTAGGAAATTTCCAAATTAGGCTTATTATTTATTCCTTATTAGGCACTTGAATCTAAAACCTTATAAACAAATTTGTATTTTTTTGGAGTTTTTAAAGAATCTTAGAAAATAAATTTCAAAAAATATATATAATGTGATAAAAACTAATATTAGTTTAATTATTCATTTTTTTTTTGTATAATTTCAGTTAATTTCTAAACAAATTTTTATAGCCTAAAAAATTTAAAATGAAAGTTTCTAGAATTTTAATGATTTTTTAATTAATATTTTATTATTATAGTGTTATTACAAGTTTATTTAAACAAAAAAAATAATAGTTTGCCTTGCCACATGAAACATTAATTTCTTTTAGCGGAATTTTATTTAAAATGATTTGATCATAATTAAAAAAAATTCACATAAATTTATTAAATAAAATAAATTAGATAAAAAGTAATCTGATAATTAAAAAAATCAAAGAGAATAATAAAAAAAATATTAAAAAAACTAATAATTTTTTTATTAATTTTATTTATAATAAATTATTATAATATTATTTAATTTAGGTAGTCGATTGTATTTAATAAAAAAATAATTATTATTATTTTATTTATTTTTTATTATAAAAATTTAAATTTTTTGGGCAAAGAAATAGTATTTTATTTTTTAAAAAAAAACGGCATTCATGTTACATGAATTAAGTAATTAAATAAAAATATTATCATAAATTCAAATTTTACAGAATAGGAGAAGTGAATTAACATGCGCAAGCTGGCTTCAACATTTACCACAAACAAGAATTCAAATTTAGTTTTGCTAGAACTTCATAATCTTATAACTGTTGATCTAGTAGTCAAAATGCAATGATGATTTATTTATTTTATTCTTGGAGTTCATATTAGCTGATAAGTTGCTCTGATGTGAAAGGAAAATCAACGTATTAATAAAAAATGTCAAATTATAAGTGTTAGATATAAAGATAAATAAATTATGTTTTTAAAGTAATAATATAAGTTTAATTTTTAGAACATATATTTGTTAAAAATATTTTTAATTACAATAAAATTAAAAAAAATTAGTTTTATAATATTAATAATAAGAAAAATTAATTTTTAAAAATCAAATTAAAGCCACCGCATCATGTTAAAGCAAAATCAATGTAGTAAATAAAAAATGTCAATTAATAAGTGTTAAATATAAAAAAAAAAAATTATGGGCATATTTATTTATTTTTTTGTTTTAAAAAGGATTATTTATTTTCAAATAAAAAAATTCGTTTATAATAATATTATTTTAAAAATAACTTTTAAAAATAAGTTATTTTTAAAATAAAAAATAAAAATAAAATACATTTTTTTATTTTTAAAACAAAAAAATTTAAAAATAATATATTTCAAAAAAATTTATTAAATTAATTTGTTTACTTTTATTCTACAGAATAATTCTTAAATATAATTTTTTAAAATAGAATCAAACAATTCTTATAATTTAAAAATAAAAATGTAACTTTGATTTTTGAAATATATATTTGATAAAAGAGTTTCTTTACTACAACAGAGTTCAAAGAAAATTAATTCTATAATATTAATAAAAAATAAAGATTGTCTAAAAAACAGTCAAATTAGAGCCACAGTGTTAAAAATTTTTAAAATAATTTATTTAGTTGTGTTACGTGGACTGAGAGCTTCGTTGAGCAATTCTTATCCAACAAGTAACTTCGACCAATGTTGTTGTTATTATTATTTATATTACGAGTAATTATTTAGTAATAAAATGATTATAATTAAAATTAATGCATCACAAAAAAGTCATTATTCCATTAAAAAATATTTTATACCAAATCACATATTTAAAACTATTTTTTATATTTAAGTGCTTGAAAAATTAATTTATACTCAAACATAGTCAAAATTAATTTTTGGGTAAAATGCATTTTGTCACCCTGATCTATAGGTACAATTGCAGTTTCCCCCCTTTCTTTTAATTTGGGCAATGTCCCCCCCATTCTTTATTTTTGTTACAATCTCCCCCTTCCATTTATTTTTACTCTTAAATATAATATTTAGATACTTGAAATGTCTTAATTATCTTTCAATTTTTTTAAAAAAATTATTTTTCGTATTTTAAAAAATACTTTATTTTAACAAAAAATCCTTTCTCAACATACTCTTAAAAATAAAGTATTTTTTAAAATACGAAAAATAATTTTTTAAAAAAATTTAAAAAATAATTAAGACATTTCAAATATCTAAATATTATATTTAAGAATAAAAATAGATGGAGGGGGAGAGATTGCTACAAAAATAAAGAATGGGGGGGACATTGTCCAAATTAAAAGAAAGGGGAGAAACTGTAATTGCACACATAGATCAGGGTGGCAAAATGTATTTTCTCCTTAATTTTTTTTAAGTGTTTGAAAAATTAAAATGTCCTTGTCCCAAACACCAACTTTAGGGTAAACTAATAATTAATATAATAGAAAAAACAATTTTGATACTTAAAAATTCTATAGACTCTAGCTTTTAAATGAAATTATAGTAACTCTCCCCAACATAAATTAAATTAAAAAATTAGTCAACGATCTTTGAGAAAAATAATTAATTAACACTCGTGAATTTGTAACATTTTAAATAGAAGAGACCGGAGGACGTGTGTTGAAAGTTAAAGGAAGTTAATTACTAATTAAAACTAAATCTACAAGATCTCTCTTTAGGCCCTGGGTCTTGCTAGAAAAAAAAAAATTGGGGCCAAAAGATCTATGATTGTTACAATAAAATAGACAAAGATTGGGGGTAATTTAATAATTTTTTTTAATGGAGGTTGGTTGGCAAGCAAATTGTCGTATGGATAGATATTAAGAGTATGTTTGGCAAGTCATTTCAGTTAACTTATAGCGTATTTGACTAGCTTATAAGTTTGTTTGACCAAATTAGAGGTGTTTGGTAAACAAGTTTATTTGAGTAGTTTATAGCGTATTTTCATACGCTACTTTGAGTATGTTTGGCAAGTCAAATAAGTTAGTTTATAGCGTATATGACTAGCTTATAAGCTTGTTTGACCAAATTAAAAGTGTTTGGTAAATAAGCTTATTTGAGTAGCTTATAGCGTATTTTCATACGCTACTTTAAGTAGCGTATAGCTTATAGCGTATAGCTTTTATAATTTTATTCTTTTTTTATCTTTGTTATTTTATTCAAATTCCAATACTATTATACTCATGACCCTTGACGCAATTTATTGATCTTCAAGTTTTTTGTGTGCACTTTTCTTATACTAATCAAGCGGCACTTCCCAAAAGTGGGTGAGTTTATATTCTTATAATACTGATGAAAAATAATCACAGAGTAAAAGAGAAAAAAAAACTAACAAATTATATTCTTGTATTTTTTAAGATTACATAATAAAATATAATTACTAACAAAAAATGATAAATTTTATATAAGTATGTACTTTTATGTCATTTTCCATTTATCAGCTAATTCAATAGCTAATTTTACCAAACACTTTTAATTCAATAAATTAGCTTAACAGTTTTCAGCTAAAAATTAGCTTTTCAGCTTTCAGCTAACTTATCAGCTATTTTTGCCAAACATAGTCTTTGAATAGCGTATAGCTTTTATAATTTTATTCTTTTTTTATCCTTATTATTTTATTTAAATTTCAATATTATCATACTCATAATTTTTTACGCTATTTATTAATCTTCAGGTTTCTTTTGGGTACTTTTCTTTCTGAAATACTAACGAAAATTTAGAGGCATCTACTGAAATGAAAGAGATTCGCAACAATATTATTAATTTATTGTGGAACGCTAGATAATATGTTTATTTTGTATTTTTTAGAATTACAAAATGAAATGTAATTACTAACAAAAAATAATAAATTTTATATATGTCCTTTTATGTCATTTTACATTTATCAGCTAATTTATCAGCTATTTTTATCAAACACTTCTAATTCAATAAATTAGCTTTCAGCTAAAAATTAGCTTATCAGCTTTCAGCTAACTTATCAGCTATTTTTACCAAACATAGCTTAAATGTCTGTTTGATTTGATTGTTTTTAATTTTAATTTTTATTTAAAATTAAAAATAGGTTTATTTATTACTTATTATTTATAGAAAATATTTTTTAAATTTTTAAAAATTTTAAAAATATTAAAAAAATATTTTCAAATTTTTTATTACTGTATAAAAATAATATTTTTGTAATTATTTTAAATTATATATATATATATATATATATAATATTTTATTGTTTTTATAATTATAAAATAATAAAAATAAAGTAAAAATATAATTATATAATTAAAAAAATAGTAAGAATGAAATATAAATTAAACGTATTTTTTAAAATATAAAAATTATTTTTAAAAATTAAAAATAAAAAAACATTTTTATAAATTAAAAGTACCTTAAATTTTTCATATATATAGTCCCTTGACCTTTGAAAATGATAGTGTGATTCTAAGAAAAAGTGGATAGGTGCATTGGCTCGATAGTGACGATTTTATGTGGTTGTGACTATTCTAAACTCAGATATTGTTTGTGGGGCGAAGAAGGAGGTTAAGCGATCGGCTGATAAAACAAGTTTAAGGGTAAAAATTAAAATAAAAAAATTGTATTATTAACAAAGGTAAAATTCTATTTTAGTAGTCTTTTAAATTTGTAATAAAATTTTATGTAATTTAAAAAAAAATTAAATCGAATTCATTCTTAATATTTTATAAATATTTATTTTTAATGCTTAAGATCATTTTTATAAAAAGTATTAACCGAAAATATTGACCTAACCCAGTTATTATCAAAAGTTGTTGACAAATTGCAAAATGCTTAGTTGTAACCAGCAAAGTTTACCATTCGTATGCAATTAATTGACTTGATACTGAATACTTCCACAATAACCAAGACATCGAAAAGAAAAAGTTGAGGAGGGCAAAAGGGAACTGAATTATGACTGAGGAAATATTATGAAATGTTAGGTCTTCATTATTTTGGTTAATTTTTATAAAGTTATTATTAAAATGATAAAAATAATTTATAAATTAATTAAAATTTATAAATTATATACTATTTTAAGTAGTGTATAATTTATAAATTTTTAATTAATTTAAATTATTTTAATAAATTTATTTATTAAATATTTTTAATTTAATTAAATAAATTTATAAATTAATTAAATAAATTATAAATTAATTTATTAAACTTGTCAAACACACTTTAAACATTTTAAAAAAATATTTATAAAATATAAATAAAATTTTATTTTAAACTCAGTGAATTAAAATAAGATTTTACTTTATTAACAATTTGATCTCAAATTTTTTTTTAAAAAAAATTAAGGATTAATTCTTTTTCCATGAGTAGAAATATTGGGCTTATTTAATTTTGTTTTTGTTTTTTTATTTTTAAAAAAATTATTTTACAAAATAAAAAAATTATTTGATAAATTATTTTTAAAATATGTTATTTTTTTTGTCTTCTAAAATAAATAAAAAATAAAAATATTTTTTATTTTTATTTTAAAACAACTTATTTTTCAAACATGGTTTTGAAGCAATAATAAAAAATAATTATCAAAACAAATTTTTAATTTTAAAAACAACTGAAAATAAAAAAATTATTTTTAAAATAAGAAAACAAACAAATCTATTATTTTTCAAACCCGTTTTAATAGGAAACATAATCGTTTTTCAAAATAAGCTTCAATTTTTATCTTTTTTTTTATAGAAGTTTTCATACATCTTTTTATAATATTCAATTTAAATTTCTTAAAATATATATGCTCAATCTAGTAGGTGTTTCTGTAAGAATCAAATATTCTTACATTTCTATTATTCCAAGAATATTAAACTAGAATCTATCCCATAAATTATATACACTCACCATTGTTTATCTTCTTCAAGAGTCTATCAAAAATAGTTTCAAAGAACAAAACAAATTAATGAGCGAGTAGGTTCCGTCATCACTGATCGATTATGACATTTTAACAAGAATTGTTGTCACTATTCCGAATGGGAAAATCGTGGGTTCGCTGCCAATATTTAGATTCAATCAATAATAAGAAAAGTAAAACTCAATTGCAATCTCCATTATTATTTTTGGATATTTGACAGGACTGATGCTTTGCTTTGCTTTTGTTTCCACCTTGCAAGGCACTTCACAAACTACGTTAGATAGGGATTTGTATATTTTAAAATATTTTTACAAGATAAAGTTAGTGATAGAAAAATATATATTAATAAAATTAATATTTAATAAATAAATAAATAAATAAATACACATACTCAAATGTTAATTTTATTAACTAAGAAACTATTTGTTTTACTTGTTTAAAAATTTAAAATAATTATGAAAACGTATTTTGTTTATTATTTTTATTTTTATTTTTTAAAATAATTTTTAAATTTTTAAGATATTTTTTATTTGTAAAAACATTTTATGTTTATATTTTTTGAAAATAATTTTTATTTTTAAATTTTCATATTTTTAAAAATACATTTAATTTGTATTTATATTTTTATTATTTTTTAATTATACGATTGTATTTTTATTTTTATAATTTTATAATTATATAAATAGTAAAATATTATATATATAATTTAAAATAATTATAAAAATATCACTATTACAATATACTACAATATTAAAAATTTAAAAAATATTTTTTTGGCTTTTTCAATTTTTTTTAAAATTTTAAAAATATTTTTTAAGAATAAAAATAATAAATAATAAATAAACAAGTTTTGAGTTGCAAGTGAGTCTAAGCCTTTGAGGTATATTTAAAATCAAACAAAACACACATAGGAGTTTTGTAATTATTGAAATTGTTTCGCTTGTTGCTGTACTTTACATTAAATTTTTATTTTTCATTAAAAAAAAAACTTGCCATGAGTTGTCACAACGTTTAGATTCATTATTATATAAAATTTATTCTTTCTTTATTGGGTGATGCAAAAATTTATTAATTGTATACCCCACTTAATCTTTGTCGTACATGGACCAACTCAAATCTGGGGTAGATTGAAGTCTATGTTAGGTCAGGTGGTATCTGAATATTCTAACATTTTAAATATTCTAAATTTATTTATATAAAATTTTATGAAACAATATATATATATATATATATATATATATATATATATATATATATATATATATATGCGCATAAAATTATAAGTTTTTTTTTAGAATCAAAAGTATTACAACAAATATGACAATAAAACCATTTTTTTTAATTTTAAAATGATTATAATTTTTTATTATTGGACATAGAGAGGCTAGCGGCACATCTAGCTTTAATTTTGAATTCAAACCCTTCTCTAAAAAAGCGAAAATAAAATAGATTATTTTTGTTATGAATATTTTATATAAATATTTATAATTTTGATCTTTCGGTTATTTTATTTTAAAAAATATTATTTTATCTGAATTAAACATAATTTATATTTATTTTTAATAATTATTTAAAGAATAATTATATCATTAAAAAATGTAAAATTACAAAATGAATAAAATTTATGATTTACTCTCTTATTTTTAAGTTATTTTTATACTAACTATGTATTTGTGCTAATTTTAAGTTTTCATTTTCGGAAAATGAAATTGATAAAAATTCATAATACATATAATATTATAAGTTTTATGAAAATTATTTTTCGAATAAATTTTGCAAACATCGTCAACCAATTTGGCTGAAATCAAGAACGGCAAGAGGAGTCGAGAAAGAATGTGTATGAAATTACAATATGAAAACGTCCCTTAAAATGCAATTTACAACTATTAGTTAAAAATTTACAAATGATTAGTAGGAATAATAAGTGATTTATAATTTTAAAAAATAATAAAAAATTTAAGTTTGATTGTGAAAGCTCAAATATAAAATCTGAAACTTTAACTAATAATTTTAACTTGAGAACTTTAAATTTATTTGGTCTTTTTTTTGTTCTGTTGATTTTAAAATAATTTGAAAAACAAAAAAAATTATTTATCATGTTATTTTTATAAATTTTTTTTAATTTTTTTTTTGTAAAAATATAACTCAAAAAATAATTTAAAAAAAATACTATTTCTTATTATTTTTGTTTTTATATAAAATTATTTTTAATTATTTTAAAAAAATAAAGAGAACTATACAAAATTATAAATAATTTATAAAAAAATAATTTTAATTATAACATAAATTATATCATTATATTCTTAAATATTATTTTTAAAATTTACATTCAAATAAAATTTTTTATTTTAAAAAAATAATTTTTAACATTATTTTTAAAAAATAGTAAAACAAAAATACTTAAAAACACTTTTAAATAAATTCATAGTTTTTGTATTTATTTTACACAAATATTTTTAAGTTTTTTATATATGTAATTAATTTTATTTAGAATATTGACACTATTTTTTTTAAAAAAAAATTCAAATTCTTAATATTATAAATATATTTTAATAATTAAATTTAAATTTATTTATAAATGAATATTACAATAATAGTGAATGTTAAAAAAAAAAAAAACAAATCAAATTGTGAGCTACAATTTTCGTACGTTGTGCGTAGGGAAGAGTAAAAGGGAAGTCATCGGTCATCACAGCCGGCTGCAGCTGTCTTTTTTATTCTAAGGTACGTAGTGACATCATATGCTTGGCTGTAACCTTCAATGCAAATGCATCAAATCTGGTGTCCGGTTCTCGAAACAACCTGCATTTGACGTTGGTATCCCAACCCAAGTGGCGCTGTGCGAGGCTTGTTATGGATTAAGGTTGTAAATGAATTCAGCTTTTGTTGAATAATTTGAGTTCAATTTGTTTAAAATTTTGATTTATTTATTCAATGAAATTTTTTTAATATAATATTAAATTTATTTAATTAAATAAATCAAACTTAAAAATTGAAAATTGCATTTAAAAATAAAATTATGTATGTTTTTATAAAATTTTATATACTATATATAATTGAATATATAATATATTAAAAACATATTTACATAAATTTTATAATATTTTAAAATTTATTTATATATAAATTTATTATATTATAACTCATTTAATATTTTTTAATTTATTTTTTGAATTTAAATAAGTATATTCAATCTATTAAAAATATTTTTATAATTTTAAACAAGTTAAATTCGAACTAGAGTCAAGTTTAAACTTATTTTATAATTTAATAAATTAAATTGTAATAGCTTATTTATCTCATAAATTAAGTATGAGAGTATTAGAACTCAATTTGACTTGATTTATTTACACTCCTATTCATTCTTAGTTTAATTTGTTTTCAATTTTAAAATTGTTTTTTGAATAAGATTTTTTGGAAAATATTACAATGAAATATTAGTTAGTATTAAAAAAATTTATTTAATAAATATTTTTTTATCAACATTATTAATATTCGACCAATCATGCACTTTTACTATCAAATTACTCAAAAGAAGATATTTGAAGATAGTTTTGCAATTAATATAATTTTAATATAGAGATAATTTGAAATATTTATAATGGTTAATTCAACTAAGTTTTTAAAACTTAAAAAAATCACAGTAAGTATATACAGTTATATTTAATTAAAATATAAAAAAAATTTGATTATAGTAAAATTTTGAGTACTCAAATATAATAAATTTATAATAAGATATTTTAATAAATAAAATAACAATTTAATTTTTAAATTTATTCATTCATTTAACTTTACTCTTCAACTTCACTTGAGTGTAAGAATTAGTTTATAAAAATATTAAATTTATTATATGTTAATTTTTATGTGAAGTGTCAAGAGATTAATATATAATAAATATAATATTTTTAAAAATTAAAGAATGATTAATAGATAATAAATTAATAATTTTACATATTAATTAAAGTATTCAAAAGAATATGAGGATCTAAGATAAAGTGAGTTTACAAATTTTAAAAATAAATTATTAATTTACGTTATTTTAACTTCAAAGAATTAAGGGGTTGGTTAAATTTTACACATTTGAATCTAATTTTGAGTGAAAGTGTTTTTATCCAAAGAAAATTTCTATTTCAACTTTATTTTTAAGGTAAAAGTTCTATTTTCCTGCCGGCAAGAAAATAGATTTTGTTGCCTTTTTTTTAAAAACCAACTTTACGACTGGTCAAACACACATAAAAATTAAAAGAAGTACATTTTCTTTTAAAATATGTAGCTCTTTTCTTCGACAATTCAGCCAATCAAGCTTTAACGGCTTGATTGGAAAGATAGATTGAGGATGGGGCAAGTTTAATATTCGTACTATTATTTAGATGTTATAGGATTGGATAGGTTGGAGAATTTGGATCCTCTATTGTGCTATGCTTAAAAGCGTAGCATAGCACTTTTTTTTTTTTTTTAATCTTTTTATTTTTTTTAATACTTTCAAGAATGCGTTTTGCTCTGCGTGTAGTGATGAAAACACAATAGAAAATTACATAAGTTGGAATTGATTTTCAACCCATCTCAATTCAACCCTCACAAATCAAGGGTTTGAAATTTTTTTTTTTTATATATATTAAAAAATATTTTTTTTACTTTTAAAAAATGTTAAGAATGTATATGTTTTATATTTTATTTATCTAAATTTATAGTATTAAATTTAAATTTAAATAAAAAAAATTAAATTTACAACACTATATTTATAATAAATAAATTTTTTTTAAAGAACGTTAACATTAAAAAAAAGATATAATGCCTTTTCAATAATATTTTTTATATATATTATAATAGTTATATTTTTATATGTTTATACGTATTATTTGATAAATTAAAATTTAAAAAATAAATTATTTTTATATTTTTTAGTTATAGTATTATTTTTATATCTTTTATCTTTATAAGTTATAAGATTTATTTATTTTATCTTTGTTTTTTATTTATTGATTTTAATATTTATTTATATATAAATAGTATATTCTACTTGTAAAAAAAAAAGAATAGGTTGAGTATCTTCTCTTTTTTTTTATTTAATCTTTTATTCCTTTCGTTTTTCTTTTCTTTTATTAAAAAATATATATAAGGTAATATTGAAATTTAATCTTTCTAACTTACCTCAATTTGATGGTTTGGTTTGGGTTTCTACGTAGATTTGAGCTAGTTTGATTTGAAAATTTTCCAAGGATTTTAGGTGGGATTGGATTGATCAATTTTTCAAACCCATCTAAACTAATTTAATCCGAGTATTTATTAAAACTAATAACAAAAATATCACATTTTTGAATATTCTTAAAATTATTTTCTATCAATTTCTTCTAATCTCAGGCGCGACTCACATTCGCCCTTAATTTAATTCTAAAGTTAGTCTTTATTCTTCATTCCTATTAACTGTACGGACATTTGGTAGACTTTACATGTAAATTAAAAATGTAGTGAATTAATAAAATTAAATTGCAAGTTGGGATTGAAAAGGGTCCACAGAGAGAGAGAGAGAGAGAGAAGTCTAAACCAGGAAATGAGCCTAACCCCACCCAAATTCTTGTTTATTTTATACAGAGCAGCAAGCTTGGACCAGCTTAGAAGTACTAGGACAACAAAAGAGAAGATTCTCCTAATTTTTTTTTCTTTTGAATTGCTTACAATATAATCTGTATTAAAATAGCATTAATATTTAATTACACAATTATCACTTCAAAAATAATTGATTTTTTTTAGCCTTGATATAAATATCTCTGCACTCTTTGAAAATAGAACTAAGCTCATTCAAGATATTGAAGCTGCCCCTTCTTACACGTCTTTCTACCATATTAAACCCCAGACATTTTTGAAATATTGTTTTTGAAAACATATTAGAATTGGTTCCACTTTTCTATTTTTAACACAACAATTTAAAACAATGAAAACACACCTCTCAAAAAAACTATAGACAATAATTCACTCCAAAAAAGGATAGAACTTTGATAAGAGATATGATGTCTAAGAAATGTAAACATTAACACATATATACGGCATAACATTAACACAAATACCGCGGTATGATAAAATTTGAAATGTCTATATATAATATCTAGTATGATTGTCCAAAACGTATTTAGATATGACTCTTTTTGTGAAGTATTCGTATTTTACAATGATATGTCAATAGAACTTGATAACTTGCTTAGATTGGAGAGAAGCATATGCCATAACATAGATTCAGGATTTAATACTCATGGATCAGTCATCATTTGATGAACTTAAAGCGGATTGATCCTTATTGGAAGTTTCTCTATTTGTTTCAGATGGAGGAGTAGTCTGAACAGAGGCAACTACTTCTCTTGAAGCAACAGAGTCTGTGACTCTTGTCTCAACTGAAGACTTGGAAACGAGCCCCTGTGCCTCCATTGCTTCTCGTGCTGCTTTCTCCTTTGCTTTTTTGGCTCTTTCCAACACTTCATCCTGCATAAGTATTTATTTTTTAAATAGGTGATAACTGATAAATAGAAATCTACATCTACAAGAACAAACAAGAGGAAGAAAATGGTCTACAAATAGAAGGATCAACTTCAAGACAATAAATTTTAAAATTGTACCTCACTGTTGGTTTAATTAAGAAATATCAAAAAAGGTATTTGAGTTCAAGGATACGTTATCCTCCAGGTTTTTTCATTTAGGTTACATATCCCTTCAAAAGGGAGGGTTTGCAACGGCCCAATCTGGATGGTTTTCATCCTGGATCCTTTGGACACTGGGTAGCCCTTTCCAGTGCCTATATCAAAAGACTAATATGATAGGAGGGAGAACCTAAAAATATAAGTACCGTCTTGGATTTCAATAGTTATCCAATGTATGACATAACAAAATTCTATTGGATTGAAAAAGAAAAAAGTATTCCGTGTTCAATTCATTCCCTAATTACATACAGGGAACTGGCATATTGAGGCTATTTAACTGCAACTAAGTGTTCTGGCTCAGAAGTTAAACTTCATCAAACATTATGCTTGGTGCATTCAGCGCTGCTTCCCGACAAAAATCCACTCCAAGCCAGATCTGTGAAGTTACACTCAAGATATCTATTACACAATTTAATTCCATTTTATATTTTGAGACCCATTGATGCGAGATGAAAAGATAGAGTTGTGGCTTATTCTATTATTTAATTATAAATTCATAATTATTTTAAATAATAAAATAGTAATTCTTGCTTATCTTTCTGCATCACCCACAATTTTTTGTTGTTTTAAATTTTCATTGCTTGGCAACTGAAGAAATTAAAAGGGAGAAGGGTGGAGAGTTTTTTTTTTTTTTTTTTCATTTTCTTTTCAGTTATTTTAGTGGCTATGCCTGTGTTGGACATGCTCCTTGTCTCTTTCGGGATATTAAATCCTAGTTATTCTTTTAAATCACACTGCTTGCTCGCATATCAACTTGTTACCATTTTCAAATTCATTTTCTCTACTCCTTTTAAGTAATATATTTGCTCCACTGTTGTCACATCACTGCTATCCTATGAAGCACTGATACTTCAAAAACAAAGACATATCATATCCGATATAACATGACACTTCAAATTGCTTGTAAACACTATTTTTGTGTGTGTCGCTGTATCCATATCTGTCATATTCCGTATATGTATCAGTATTCATGCTTCTTAGCTGTTATCATTAAACTTATAGACAATTAGTTTTGCAAACAATTAACTTTACAAGCTCAACATGAAACCCCTCATTCAATGCCGATTATCCCTAGATTTAATTAAACTGGATGGGGCAGTATACTGTGTACTGGATGGAAAAATTTTCCAGTCATAACTATGGATGACTATTTTCCCTATCCACGAAGATCCTTGCGGGGATTGCCCTGCATGGGTGGGGACAGGGATGGAGGGAATTTCTCCCTATGGGGACAGCAGAGGGGCCATAAGGGTAGAATTCCCCTCATCTAAAATATGGGAATGGGGATAGGGACCATAATCCTCACATTATTCCTTTACTTTTTAGTAATGTATTAGAATTTAAGATTATATTGTTTTTATTTTTCCAAACTATAATTAATTTCTATATTTTACCTAAATTTTTGTAACATTTCACAAACAAATGACTAACAGGGACGGGGAACAGGGAAGGCTTCCCCACCTCCGCCGTCACCCCATTGTCACTCCTAATAAGTAGTAACAATTGCAACTTTTAGATTTAGATAACTGGACTAAATTCATTACTTGTGATATCATCTTTTCATAAGGAAGCTAAAATACCGAATGTTCACAAATTCCAATTATTAAAATAACCTATGATACATCTATGTCCAATGATAGGGCTACATTATTTTCTGCAATGCAGTTTGCAATCTAACATGTAAGCATCCAGACTGTTGAATTGCACAATATCACAAGATTAAAATTTTAAGCTTTACAATTATTAAAATTAGATATCAAGATAATGGGAAATGATGATATTTGACTAGTCCTGAAGCAAAGAGACGTGAGACAACAGATTGTAGTATGTTGCTTAATATCAATCACAGATCCACTGCATTATAATGCAAGCTTAAACTGCCCCTTACCTGGAAATCTTGTACTTGCTTTTGTTGTTCAGCTTGCAGCCTGCCGACTGCACTCAAAACCTCGCCAACTGTTGACTCAATACGTTCATTTAGAGCTTCAGCTACAGCTTTTCCCAAGAAAAATGCATCCAGAATACTCCTGCTGTCACCATCACCTGCATGATTCAGTACCTTATTTGCTTGAAACGTATATATAAAAATCTATACTCCAAGCCTTCAATCCAATTCAATCAAACACTAAATAAACTTACAAGCAAACAGGGATGAAAAATGGACAAATTGTGTGGTTGCTAAGTTACCACTATATGGGTTCTGTCATTACATATTTGATGAAACAAACCCTGAGAATGTGTTTATCAGCAAACTGAAAGAGAACCCGATTTGCTTGTTGAAACATTACAAAATACTGTTAGAGATTGGAGATTATGATAAGATTTTTCATAACCCTTCACTTAACATCTTAAATTTTTGAATTGAAGTGAACTTTAACATGCTATAAGAGCCTCTATAACAAAGTGATAAGGAGTTCAATCTTTATGGCCCTCGTTCTCTTAATTAAAAGTTTCAGAACAAAATATGGTAGGCCAACATACCTACATGCGAGGGCATCGAAGAGATTATAATAAAACTCCTTAAATAGTTAGAGTTGAAGGGATGCTTGACAAAATGACAATTACCCTGAGAAAGCGAGTGAAGAATGCAAGGTCTAAGAATGGATAATATCGAAATTTCCCGAAATATTATAATGGCCAATCTAAAATTTTAACCAGACCCTTCAGTAAAAAGAAAAACTGAGGCATACTATACAATCCATTCTCATTTCTCGTACAAATGCAGAAAACGAAACAGTAGTGATGATGAAAATTTCAATTAATTGCAACCCACGACTAAGAAACCCCAAAACCCATAATTGAGTCATCCCAAAACTTCAATTGGCGAACCCTCTTCATATAATTCAACAAACATCATTATACAGGTGAATTAACCAGCAATTCTTGAACAAATAGCAGCACCCAAGAGATTAGAGAGAGACAACCTTCAAACAAAAAGAGCAGAAAACAAAAAGGATATGTACCAGAGCCAGGGCCACCAGGCCAGATGCTACAATTGCACCGAACTCCAATGCTCTGAGAACCCCTTTTGCTGGCAAACCTGAGGCCTTCAAGCTTGGGATTTGGAGAACATGATGAAGTACGAGGAAGAACCAAGTTCGAGGACAAGTGATAGAAAGAAGATTGGGGTTTGGACAAGGAACAAGGAAAGGGCGTAGGAGATGCTGACGGCAAAATCCCACTCATTTTGTCCCAAAATCTCTAAAACACAATTCAACACTGAAGAAAAAATCTGAGCCGACTTTAACTTTTTGGTAACAAATCTGAGAACTTCAGGTCGTTAATAAATTACGAGGGGGAAAAATAGGTGCTTGAGAAAAGGAAAAAAATAAAAATAAAAATAAAAATATCAAGATTTTTTCTTTTGGGTCTTTTTTTTTTGGACAGGCTTCTTTTAGGTCTTAGATCTCCAAGATGATATGGCTGAAAAATAACTGGGCTGTCCAGTTTGGGATTGGGCCAAATTTTTAGTGCTCTTCTTCAAGAAGCAGAGAGATTTATTGATATTCAAAAGTATTCCTACGTCCAAAAAAAAAAAAAAAAGGAATTCAGATTTACCCACATCCTCCCCCCCCCCCCGCGGAAAAAAAAAAAGATTTTCCCCCATGAATTATGAGTTAGTCTATGAAAAAAAAAATTGCATTTTATATTAATTTTTTATAGACTAAAAAAGATTAATATATAATAAATTTGGTAAATTAATTTATGAATTTTAAAAAAATTTAAATATTTAAATTAGATAATTTTATAAATCTAATATAATAATGATTAGTTTATTTATAATTAATTAACCCGTGTTAGACAAAAACAAAATTAATGGTTCATTAACAAAAAAAATTAGGTAAAAGTAATACTTAATCAAACTAAATTAAGACAGATTATCCACAATTGGACTGAGAAATTCACAAAAAAGTATGAGAAAAAAAAAATTAGCCTATCTGCTCGGATGATAAGATGAAAGGATGGAGTTTAGATTTTTTGTTGTTTAAGAAGGTAGATTCTCAAGATCAAAAATGGAGGAAAAAAAAATGATGTAAGAATCAATAACATGAATTTAAAAAGTTGAAACAATTTTTTTTTATAAATTTTTAACTATTTTATTTTATTTTTAAACTAATCAATAAAAAATTAATAATAAGAGATTCAATCAGTTAATAAAAAATAAAATATTTTATTAAAAATATAAATATTAAAATTTTATTATTAATAATTTTTAATAAATAATATATAAATACTATTAAAAGTGATCACTAAAATTTTATAATGAAATAAATTCTTTTGCATTAATTTTTTTTAGAAAAACAATTATTTTTTAAAAAATACGACATTTTTACAATTTCTCATTTTAAAAAAAAAAAGCAGGTGTCCGGTTCATCTCCAGGTAACTCATAGAATCGATGCCCTCGGATTTTTCATCGGTGGTCAATTATCTCCATCTTAAAGCCCTAATTGGGTCGTCAAAGATTTTTTCCTAAACCCTGAAAATAGGTACGAGGAAATCAGGTACGCTCAAATCCAATCCTCATCAACCTCATTTTTGCTTGGCTCTTAGCTCATTGTGCTTTCTTTCCCAATGAAACTTGAAATATATATAACAATAAATTAAACAAACATAATGAATCTTCATCCTATCTTCAACTCCGACACTGCGTTGGTTCTCTGCTTACCCTTGCATATTCATGGCATTTGCATTTGGAATTTGATCAATGTCGTCGTTATCCATTGCGCTATGGTATTTCACTCTCGATGTATACGAAATTTGTTTCGTTATCTACTTCTCTCCGTATGGGTATTGTGTTTTGGGCTATTTCAGTAATGCATTTTCAAAAAAAGAAAAAAAAAATTCAGTTCTCTAGAATTGTCCTGTTGTTACTATGGTATTAGAATATTTGCTTTTTGGAGCAATAATTGATTCTACTGCTTTCGTGTGGGTGCTGCGTTTACTTATTTTATTGCTAAGTTTGAAGTTTTGGATTGAGTAAACTGAAATGGGTTTATATATACAACTAAACTGAAACAGTAAGACAAGCATTCCCAATTTTTTTTAAAAGATTTGGAATTCCCATATTGAGAACATTCAGCTAAATTTGAAGCTCGTGGTTATTCCATATTATGCCTTGCTATTCACATTTTTTTCCCGGAGAACATGCTTAAATAATGTGAAATGCAAATGTGAGCCCTTTCTTTTTTCAGTGTTAAACCTTCACCCAGCTTGCTTGTATGATTGATTAATGCTTTGTCATTTACTGTTTGTAGCATATTGGATTTTTCTTGAGCTTATGGTGTTTTCCAGTGGATTGTATGCTGGTATTTTCCATTCCATTTGATGTTGCTGGTTGTGGGTGTTTGTAGGTGATCAGATACTTATATAGGAGCTACATGATGTGTTGACTGCGGGACAAACCGTTATAACAATGGTAGAATGTGTGGCTTCCCCATTGTGTGTTAAGCTACATATGCAGAGAAGGCCTGTTAGAGAGAGAGGTTTCTCATTTCAGACTACAAATTTTAAGATTGTTCACAGGTTTCATGCCTTATTTTTGCTTTGTCCTACTTGCTTGCAATTCTTTCTTCCCCATTTCATGATGTGTCCTATTTGGGTTACTAGCTCTGAATTTTCTTCTCAATCTTGCCCCGGTTTAATTCCTAAGGATACAAGTAAACAAGAATTCTGATTAATAAGCAAATAGTGAATACTTATTGTTTATAAAAGAGTCGAAACTGCAATATTGAACCTTGGTTAATTATAATAATTTGTTCTTGCCAAAATAGAATATTCCTCATTTTTGCACAAATTTCTCTGTGGAGTATAGACTATAGCCAATCAAATGTTGAAAAGAAAACAAATCATTTCTTCATATTGAACTTTTCATAGATCTGGAGGCTCGTGTCTTTGCGCAGGTTGTTGCCTTTAAAAAGGACTTGTCTGAAAACACAATTCAGTACTAAAAGAGAAAAAAACTTCAGCACTGAAAACGGTTTACTGATCTTTGTTTAATACCTATGAAAAATGTCTTCAAGTGAAAAGTACTGAAAACATTCAAAAGCAACCCTTTCAACATTTAACTTATAAAATGGCAATAGTTGCCTTAAGTATAACTTTATTACTATTGTTAAATGTCAATAATTTCCTATTCAGTGTTTGATATAGCTTACATTAAAAATTTGGTGCTTAATTTTTCATCTCTAAAAATTTCAGTACAAATTTTCAGTGCTGAATTTTTCCGTTTTATAAAACAAACACACACACTAAGTTCAACTAGCATCAAGTGTCAACAATTTTGCCAGTTCACCCCTTTGCATTCTGATATTGAGATGGTGGGAATTATCACTTTCCAGTGGTAATATGAAATGGTTGATGGACACTGCCTTTTGTACCTGGTATTACAAACTTGGTAATCTTACCTGTCTATATTTACTTCTTGTTGCAGAAAGTATTCCAGAAATGGTTGTAAACAAGTTGGATCATCTGCATGGAAAATGTTTGAGCTAAGTGCTTTTGGTTCCACAGATTTGGAAATTAGTCCTCTTCTTCGGGCAACCCCTTTAAAGAGCATTGGTTTGGGAGCTTTAGTTGACTTTGATGGTGCAACAGCCTCTGATTTGGTGCCAGTTGTTGACCAGCTGCTCTTGATGGCCAGTATATTTCTCACATATATGGCTGGAGTAATTCCTGCTGAGAAATCTTA
Organism: Gleditsia sinensis; assembly: GCA_037074535.1. NCBI lineage: Eukaryota > Viridiplantae > Streptophyta > Magnoliopsida > Fabales > Fabaceae > Gleditsia > Gleditsia sinensis. The sequence goes on along the minus strand of CM073468.1, from coordinate 63,592,170 downwards.
TACAAGTTATCAAAAGATCATTTCTGATAAAAATGTGGCTCCTGAAAATGCAGACAATTCTGGTAGGTAAGGGTAAGCATGTCAAAGATGTCAAGGTCGAAATTTTTTTCCTTGTTCATGGATGAAAAATTTGTTTGGTATTTGAAGACAGGATTGTAGTCTGCTTTTGTCAGTTACTTGAGAAACATTGTCTCTATTGCAGTGCTGTGAAGAACAATTACCAACTTGATTCAAAGTATGTGCTGAATGTGGTGAGAGAAAAACTTTTGAATTCTCTAAATGCTTTAGAACATGAGGCTTATTCAGGAGACTGCATCCTTTGCTCTGCAAAACAGCCCTTGAGTTTGAATGCTGTTGCTGAGGGTCCAAAGTTACGGCTGCTTTGGGCTTCTTTTCAGCAAGTTGAGGAACAGGCAGGCATTGTCTTCATTTTTCTACTTTTAGATTGTCTTCTATATGTTGTTTTTTAGAATATGAAATATCTAAATGATGAGTTGAGCATTGTTTCTGTTTTAATAAATGCTTGAAGTGTTTTTTCCACTAAATATATATCAATATCAAACAAGATTCATTTTTTGAGAGTGCAAGCAAGTATATAGACGGAGACATATTTTTTTTTACTAAATTGATTGAAAATAAATAAATAAAAATGCAAATAAATAAAAATGCAACTATTCTCTGTATTATTCTAGAAAATTTTCAGTAAATTACATGCTTTTTCCAAGGACAGATAAATTACCAATTTGGATTTTGAAGGTTAATATACAAGATCAGGTAATTAAGATGTTTTCTTGAAATCAAATCAACAGCAAAGTTTATTTTTCTACACATCCTATTGCTAAATTTTTTTACTTTAAAGTTTATTTCTGACCTTAAAGATGCATGCCAATGTGATCATGTTGGTGCAAGCGTAAGCTCTTTTTACACTCAGATATGAAAATTTTACAAATTAAGTTGTCGTTGGCTGCCTAATTGAGCTTTGTCCCCAAGGCATTGAATTTTGAATAGCATCAGATCATCCAATCTCTTACAAAAACTTATAAAGGACATTGCAACTTCACTACTTTCTCAATCATAAAAAAAACGTAAGGATTAAATGAATTAGAATTTTCCTCTTTTAATTGATTCCTGAATGAGGATTAAGAAGTGCATATTGTGATGACGGTAATGAGTTTCTTTTCCCTCCCTTCTTATCTTCTTTATTTTGATTTGTTAATTGAATCTTGTATTTCATTTATAACTTTTATGGCTTTCCTTCTACTTCTGTTGGATAAATCTTTGTACTGTTTTCAAAGGTTTTAATTTTGTTTTCCAGATTAATAATATCTCAAGCATTTCTGAACCTGTCAATACGGATGATTGGTTCAGAGTGTTTTCTGAAGTTATTCAAAGATCCTGTCGTTCTATATGTGTGACTTGGCTGGAAAAGGAGTTTTGCATTAGAAAAAGCAGTGATGACAAGGTATTTCTAGAAAGTTAATGAATGACTTGACATTTATCCTTTCAGATATTACATTTAAATAAAGTACTGATTTTACTCTTCTTCGTTCTTGCTTTTAGGAACTTGCTTCTCTGATACTTGAAAAAGTAAAAGGAGACAGATATGCTGTACAGAATATTAGAAAGTCTGGCAAGATAGAACTCTATGCAGAATTACTGTGCTATCTTACTTTTGGTTCTCTCAGGTGAACTCATCATCATTTTCTTTTTTTTTTCTAGAATCATCATGATTTTTGTTAGCATTTGATTGTATTTCTTCTGGGTTCCTTGACTTGTTTAATCGTAATTTCATTCTATGCTATTAAATATGCTCCTAATTCGTGAAGTATGCACACTGGGTGGACGTCATGTCTGTCCCTTGGAATTTAGTTGTGTCTCTATGATCTTTTAATTCTAATTGTCACTTCATTTCTCATGAAATACTCAGCACATCAACTGAGTAATTTGAATGTTAGTTTATGTGAGTGGTCAATAGGCACGAAAACTTGTATTTTAGCTTTGTTACGAGCTCTTTGGTCCAGCTGTCATTGGGCTTCTGTCTACATTGTCATTTGTTTTATCTTTTTCTATGTGATTTTCCATGAAAACATAAAGCAGACACAGCAAGTTGTCCATGTCATTTAGTATTGTAGTATTTCCTTATATTGAAGTATATGATGTATTGGAATGAAACTAATATTGATAAGGATGAACTTATTCCTAACTTAAGAATGCTCTTTTTACAGCGAATTATCTTTATATCAGCCACTGCATGATATCTGAGTGGCTAGCAAAGTAGCGATAAAAGATTTGTCCTTGCTACAGAAGGGAAACTTGTTTAGTTTAATGATGAATGTTCCTAGTAGTGTACCTTGCCATCTTTTTTTTTTCTTGGAGGGGGCATATTTTATGAGGCCATGCCATACTTTTCCAGATCATATTTAAAATTCATCATCCTGTATTTAATCTTTGATTTAGGACACTCATCAATAACCATTTATCAATGTTCTATCAGGGAGAATAGCTGCTATGACTCCTATTTATTTGCATTGCACGGGATTTCTATATTGGAAGATTTAATGATAACATTAGCAGATGGAGTTGCAAGCATGTATCTGGAGTTCATTTCTGTTGATAGTGATGTGTCAAGTGAGCCAAATAGGTTGGACTTGTCGTTATGTACTTTTTCCACCAGAGAACTCCAAAAATTACGCAATGAGGTACTGTAGTAGTGTACTTTTCAAGTTTTTGGTTAGTGTTGTGGATTTTGTCTTTATGCTGGTCTGTAAAACTATATTACTATTATCTTCTATTTGTACTTTAGTGTCCTCTATCCCACAAGGAAGAAATGGAGAACTAGAATATCTGGAGAACTTGCATCAGTTAACGGCTACAGAAAAAATATCTTTATGTTGTTTACTCATATTGTCAATTCCCCCTATTTTTCTTGTGAAAATTCAATTAAGGTTGCATTTAGCTGAAAGTTTTAGATGTTAGTCCCTCGGAGTGGTTATTTTCTTATGAAACGTGGTTATTCAGTTGCAACAATTTTTTGTTATTCTGATATAAAATATGGTTAGAAACTAGTATGAAAATTCTTTTGTTAGAACAAACTGAACTAGAATTTCCACTTTTCACCTATAATATTCAGTTTTTCACTACACTCACCTCTTTTTTTTTTTTGGAACCTAATATTTTATGGTGGAGGGAGAGGATAGGAGATTTTCACAATCTCTGGTCGTCATTCAGTTATGCATCATTATTTGTAAACAAAATTTTAATAATTGTGCTGGACATCCTTTTTTAAACAATAATATGTGAATGTGCTCATTGATTGATTGGGTACTGGGTAACTTATAATGTTTTGTTTCATTGATCTTACCAAGCAAAATGACACATCTTGGAAATCAAGCTAATTTGAGACCTGGATTTTATAAGATGTTATGCATTATTTTAGTTGCATGTACATTACATATGTATGTAGATATATGATGTTTTTTGTATTTCTTTATATACACTTGTTAAGCAGTGTCCTGTGCATTATTAATAATGAATCATTGTGAGGAAATTTGGTAGTTTAACTGGCCTGGTCCGTGCTCCATTTATTATTTAAAACCCTTTCAAGTGCAAACTGATTATTGATTTAATGCACTTCCGTCATATTTATTTCTTTTCTGCCTTAGCAGAATTTTCTTTCAACATTCTTATCCTTGTGCCATAACGTAGATTACACTGGTGGTGATCAAAATATATCTATCAACCATCATGTTTTGGTCAGTCTTAATTGATTTGTGAGATTTTTGGCATAGCCTCCTAATTATTGGGATTAAGGCATACTTGAGTGAGTTATAAGCTCGCTGTATATTTAAGCTGATTGATGACAAGTAGTGGTTTGTTTTCTGTCATTAGGAATTTAGTGCTAGGCAAGCAGTGTGAATGTCAGGGTTTTCTTTAAGATGTACAAATTTTTTATATCCTAATTTTCTTCTCAAAATTTGTAATAAATTTCACCAAGATTTTGAGCAATTCTCCTATTAGCAGGTGGCCTTGAACCAGTGGTTGTATCACAACATGGACACAGTTGTGTCAATGTATGAGGATCGCTTTGACTTGTGCACACTTGAGAGTCAACCCATCAATGTACCTGGCAACAGTCAGACTGAAAATCAAGGTTGGTGGAAGAGGCTTACCCAGAGAAAACTGAAAACAGTGTCAGCCAAATTACATTGCATTGTGATAAGCAATTTCTCTATGCCTGTAAAGCGGACTAAGGAACTAAGAGCCCTGACAGGATGGTATTTTTCCTTTGCTCTCTTTCAAGCATGACAAAAATATGCAAATAGTAATGAATTTACAACTTTTGTTTGCTTTCTGACTGACCAATATGGGATGTACAAGAATGTGCTCTTTTATACATACTTTGGCATTCTAAGGATCCTTGGAGGATAATTTTTGTACTCTACCGTTTCATGTGCAGCATATATTATGTCCATATTAGAATCTGAAGAGAGAGCTCAAGGTTCAGGGAACAATAATCATGGTTAGGTAGTTAGAGTTTATTCATTGGATGGGTTAGGAGTTGAGCCTATGGGTTGTTTTGTTCCAAGATGGCTACCAATTGAGAATTTCTATTCTTAAACTTGGATGGTAAAATTAGTTGTTATTGTTTTGGGAGCATGGGTTGTTTCATGATTTGGAAACAAGTTTTTGCTTTGTTATATTTGCTTCTAAGCAAGCAAGGGAGCAGCAAATGATTTCTCTCCCTCTAATTAAACTCCTACAATTACAACTAGTAAGAATTGCAGAAGAACCAGCCTGTGGTCTCTTTCAGTCCCTAGTCAGGTTTAATGCATTTTCCGATAATCATATATAGATATTAATTGTGTCATGATGCCCATGTCAATCATACTTTTAGTCTTTGGTAAACCAAAAAACAAAGATAAATTTAAAGGAAATAAGCATACTCTATGGTGTCATATTTGATATTAATAATATTATTTGTGGCTACCAAGCAAGGGAAAAGGCTAGAACTATTTGTCTCTAACTTTATTTTGTTTTTCTCATTCTTCAATATTAATTGCATATTTCTAATGGTTTTCTGCTGTTAATCTATGTATTGCAGGCGGTATTACTTTAGCCTTCTCCTTGAATTGTCTGACATCGCCATGCCCCTTGTTAGAACCGTTATTGATAAAGTGAGTGAGGCCATCTCATTCTTTTTGGTTTGCTTGATTGGGAGGTCTTTAGGACTCATTTATACTGGCATTAGGCAGTCCCTGAGATGGAAGTGAGATAAATGGTACAGTTTTTTGTAGTGCAATTATTATATCTTCTTCATTTAATATTCTTTTTCTTCATATGGTTTTTGATAAAACTGTGGTTTAGATTTAGTAAAATTGGAGATTTGCCTTTGTGAGATCCGCTCTCTTTTGGCTGTTAAGAGGCTTCTTTTATTTTCACTGTTCTGTAAATCTGAGAAGCCAGTTCAACTTGAGGTAATGGCAATCAGCATTGAATTTCCATGTTATTTTGTTAGAATGGAATTATCAATGCTTCACATTTCTGTGTGTGTGTGTGTGGTAATTCTATAGAAAGATCTACCTTTCAAGTGGCTGAACTTTTTCACCATTGGATTATTTTTATGTTCTCATCGTAATTTTTTTTAATTTGAAAGGTGAGAATCTGATGGACCCTCCCATTGGCATTAAGAAATTTTGGATGGGTGGCACGGGCCTGGCTGGAATAGATGGGAAGGGAATCCAAGAGATAGGGGACATGTGTTTGCTGTTAAGGAGTTAGGGAAAATGTGAATAAGAAAGGGGTGAGGGCAAAGGTAGGCATATAAAGGTGAATTGTTGGGTGTAAACAACTAGCAGTCTCAAAGGGTTAAAAGCCTTTTTCTTTTCTAGGTAATTCCGGTATCTGAATTTGCCTTTGTTCCTGCTTGTTTCTAAGTTCTGTGTAAGCTATGTTCATCCTACAAGAGTGGAATTGGTGTTTGAGTGGAAGTTTTCTATTGAATTTTGTTTGGGTTCTCATCATTTAGTATCAAAACAAATTCAGAGCGCCATGGTTAACACAAGAATGGAGGGAATAGAGGAAACGTGGAGATGTGGGACTGTTGAAGGAATAGGCAGCTATGAGGCATGGACATAGGACACTTGACACTTGACACCTAAATTTAAAAAAAATTGTAAAACACAATACGTTAAGGATATGTTATATATATATATATATATATATATATATATATATATATATAAAGTAATAACATAAAATGAATTATAACTCACAATACAATTTGATTTCAAAAAATTGGCATAAATTTATAATACAATCAATATTAATTCTTCTTTAATGTATTCTTTGTGGCCACTATTATTTTCATTCTCTTCATTTATGAAAAAAATTCTTTTTAATTTTAGTTTATCTAAAAGTAGATTTGTAATTGATAAAATTTCAATATCTTTCAACACATTATCAAAATAATCTCTGTTAATGTCCCACATCTTGTTATCATCTTGCATATATTTGAAATTTTTTGACAAAATTTGAAAATTGTTATGAACAAATACTAAATTTTAAGTATGTTTTGGTGTCAATTTGTTTTTTCTAAATGAGTGAATAAATGAGTGTTTTTTAATTTTTCTCACGAGAGAAGGAAGATGATTGTCTAACAAACTTAAAAGAAAAGTTTTAAAAAAGTGAAATGGAGTGACCATGAATTGTCTACTAATAATGTAGTTCTATATTTGTTTTTTAATTAATAGAGTTTGATTTAACAAATTTTTTTAAATAAGTATAGAATTTCACATATTTTACATAAATCTTTTTCAATTTGTTGAGATCTTAAAAAATTCTCTTCAAGCACTTTATTTTCTTTCTTGTTATCTCTCTATCTTTGTGTGAAAGGACTTTACTAGGAGTTTTATTCAACTAAGATTGACTATAATACTTATAAAGACAATTGAAACAATATACTATTATCATTAACATAATGAAGTTAAAAAATACAACATAGTATAAAATAATAGTAAGATTACTTAAGGTTCAAAGAATGGTAAAACCAAGTAAATGGGGAAGATTCTTTGATTTAAGCGCAAGTGAGTGGCTTGAATGCAACTTTTCTAGAGACTTTGGAAGAGAAGACTGTATACACCTAGACTGGAAGATCTTTTTCGGCGTCACGATATGGAGCATCTGAGTACGCAGATGCAAGTTGATTTTCCAACTTGAGGCAACAAATCTCAGCGATTTGTATTTTGAATGTCTATACAGAGCGAAGGAATGCATGAATTGAAAGAGTTTTGAAGCAAAACTCCAGGGAAGAAGACTCGAGGTGAGGGAAATTGGATGGATCCAGCCAAAGGATGACTGGGTTAAGTTTAACACAGACAAATCTATTATCAACGGGGACCTATCCTCCTACAGAGGAATTCTAAGGAACATGGCTGGGGTTTGGTTGTGCGGGTTCACATGGAACCTAGGGAGTTGTAGCATCGTCCAAGCAGAACTTTGGGCGATCCTCTCAGCCTTGGAATTGGCTTGGGAACTAAACTATAAACTTTTAGAGATTGAATCGAACTCGATGACAGCGATGGAACTTTGCAACCAAGAGTGCTCCAGGAGTCACCCAAGTGAAGGAATATTCACACAGATCAAAAAACTTCTGGAGAGAAGATGGAGAGTGGAAATATCTCACACAGTGAGAGAGGCTAACCGGACTGTTTACTTGTATGGCCCATGGCCTGGATCCAAGTTTGATAACCCTTGAGAGACCACTTAGCGGGCTGGGCCGAATCCTTTTGGAAGATTTGAGGTGCCTTAAAACCCCAAGACCTTGTTATTTGCAGTCTGTTGGACTCTTTTCTTCTACCAAAAAAATAAATCTGCTAGACAATAAAAGGTGTGTTGCTTTTAATCCACCTATGCATCAATATATCATACACCACATTAAAGGTGGTTGACTCTTTAGAATTAAACTTGCTTTCATGACGAAATATTACATTCTTCACTTAATTATATTATCCTACTCTTCATATATTTTGTGAAGATTAGACTTATCGATATTTGTCATTTTCAACATATCATAAATATGAGATGCGAAAGAAAATATAAAATCAATTTTGTCTTACCATATATAATTGAAAATTTTCTCTCACAAATTGAACTTTTCTCACATCATCCTCCCAATAAAGATTTCATTTCTTACTAATCACCATTGTTTGCAAATCATGTTTTATAAATTTAAATCTCTTCAACATAATGATAATATAAACAAATTTAGCATTAGCAATGACAAACAACTTTAAAAGAACAAATTCATTAAATATAGTCAACTTTATAGTGTGATTCATGATAAAATTCTTTATCATTATAGCATCATCAGTTTTTTTTTTTATCCAACTAAATTCATTAAAAGCAATCTCACTACTCTCCTTATTTTTTACATTGCAAATATTTTTCTAAGTTAAATTTAATATATATAAAATGAATATTCCTCCATCTCTTGTTTTTTTTTTCTTTTTGTAATAAACCTCCACAAAGATTTGTAGTCATCTTTTTGCACATTAGATTTACTACTATTTATATTACTAAAATTTTTTGACATTCTAAATAAAATAAAATAAAATAAAACTTTAAAATCATATCACATACGTAATGTCTCTCATTTATAACATCATTATCATGATGATGATACAAGTAATAGAACAATATATTTTAAAATTTTCATTTATCTATGCCATATTTTCATATAATATATTATATAACATATTATACAAATAATATAAATTATAGATTACACAAACCACATTGACCAAAAGGAAAAAATGAATCATCAAAAAGTAGCCAATAGCCATGCTCAAGGTGATTGATTAATTGACTAGTCTAACATTCATGATTGTTGATGTGAATAAATAGACTTCTTACTTATGTTATCTTAGGCCTTTTTCATTTTTTGAAATGTTGAAGGTAGCATGTGAGGCAACAAGTAAATGTAAATGCATAAGTTAAGAACAGAGCATCACTGCATTCATTAGATGCCAGAAAAAAAAAGCAAGAGAATGGAGACTATGAAAACATCAAAGAGTCAAGTTTCCTTGAAGTTATGAGAAGCGCATCAGAGATTCAAAATGAAACAAAACATGAAGCATCTCAACTCAAAATCAGAGCATAACAAGAAGAAATCTAAGAGCTTTAATGGAGTCACAAACATTGGATGATAGTTGCACGATCGGTGACAAAGATAAAAGTTATGGTTAACGACTAGAGACTAGTTACTAGCAACTAACGACTTGCGATAGCAAGGAAGAGGCGACGTGTGTAATAGCCTTAAAATTAAATAAAATTTTAAATTTAAGAAAATTTTGAATTAAGGGAGATGATTTTAAAAATAGACATAAGAACAATTGAAAATATGTTTATTTATTATATGTGTTGAAAAATTATAAAAAAATACGAGAATTTACGTTTTGGGGCCAAAATGTAATTTCTTAAAAGTTTTGGGATCAAAATGTAAATAAGAAAAATTTGTAAGGACATCTCTCTAAAATTGAATTTTTGTAGAAATGTCTCTCGGGATATTTTAAGGGTTTCAGCCACCCAAGAAGCAGCAAATTCAGATTTTTTTTCTCTCTCTCTCCTCCAAATTTTCTCCTTTAAAACCCTAAAATTTCTCTCTAGAATTGTACCGCTTTCAGATTTGGATTTCAACACTACTACTGCCAACAGACTTAGAGAGAAGAGTTCTACAAATCTATCCGATTAGTTTCTGGAAAATTGGCTGGAGATTAGCCAAAAAATGGAGGGAAAAATCACCTAAAAAGGTAATATCCGAAACTCCTATCTGTGGTTTTCAAACGCAAAAACTAATACCGTAAATCGATTCAAAAGGTATTGAAATTTTAAGATCTCAAATTTCATGATCATCCTTCCTTGCACATGCCCCCATGTGACGCATCTCTCTTGGCGAGTGACGCCTACGCGCAACCCCTCTGGTGACGTGTGCAGTGCGTGACTCCAGCTCCTGTTGTGTTGACCGAACTCTCGGAGGCTACATTTCGCAAATATGGAGTCATTTTCAAGATTTTTGGACCCTCCAACCTCATTTTTGAGGTCTATTTTGCTAAATTTGAACCGGAAACGTGGATTTTGAGGTTATCCAACTTGGAACCCTAACTTTGTAAGTGAATAATTCTTTTTATGACTTGCCCTATACTCTTTTTGATCTTTAAATGTATAATTGATTATATTTATAAGTTATTTACACTTTTATATATTTTTGAAATATATTAAATTATCTAAATTGTTTACAATTTAGAATATAGTTCAAGAAGAGTATAGTTTTGAAAATGAATTTCTGAATTCATGGTATATTTGATACTATATGTATTTCTCATTAAATGATTAAATGAATACTTATGTACGTGGCATTGATTTATAAGACTATATGATTGCCTCGAGAAAAGATATGTATATGTAATAAACCCTTATTGAAAAATTTATGACAGATGAGCTGTATTGAAACTGAAATTCTGTATTATACTAAAAGTTCTACTTTGAATGATATAGAATATATGCATATGAAAATTTTGTAGAGAAATCTTATTAGAAATTGTTTGCTAACAGCAGGTGATATTAGCTCTAGTGCACCTTGATACCTCAGTTAGCAAAGGTGGTGTTAGCTTCGTGTGAGGGCCAACACACAGGATATGATATGTGATGAAGAGCGGGGTGCCTCCTATATGGGCGAGATGTCAATTATATGAAATGTGATTTGTCTTCTTTTACTTTGTGTTTGAGAAATTGCCCATATTAGAGTTCCTTCGCGTATTCTCTTGAACGGTGGTAGGACAAATCTTAATTGAAATGCTAAGTATAGACAAATCCTACACTAACAAAGTACGAAATGAATTAAACTCTAATATGGTAGTTCTGATATGAGATTCTCTTAACAGTTTTGTAAGAAATGTTTTTAATGTGTATCATCATTTGATTAATGATAATATGATATCATAAATGGTTAAAAATATATGAATGTGATTTAAAATAAAGATATTTAAAAATGCAGGTTCTATATAAATGTTATAAATGTACTTCTGAATTGTAATTTTCGATGTGATAAATTTTAATATATATATATATATATATATATATATATATATATATATATATATATATATATATATATATATATATATATATAAGTACATCCATATATTAATCTGAGAGGTAATAGAAAGTATTATCTACTCATTGAATTGTTAAACTCACTATACGATATTTATATTATTATTATTTTTTAGATAAAAATATATAGTTTGACCCTGCAGCTACGTGATCAGTTATGTGTCATATTTTTTGGGTAAACTTACGTTGCTTGTAAGATTCGCAATGTTTAAATATTATGTCATTGTAATCTAGAGTATGTTCTGAATGTCACAGACAGGATCTCTGTTTTTGTTGTAATATTGTTAAATATAATTTTAGCATGTATAATTAGTTATACTAAAAATTTGTAAACGTATGATATTTTTTTAATATGTAATATTGTGAAGTTGTATATAAATAAATAAAAATAAAATTATTTGTTAATTGTGTTATTCATATTTTATTAAATTGAAGTGTGACAACGTGATAGCTCGACAGAAGAGATGAGACAAAGACAATAAAATTGATTGGTAATTAGGGTTCAAATGAAAAGTTAGACATTTTATGTCAAAAGAAAAATGTGTTGAATATGTTTAAAAACATGTTTGACCCGTGTTTAATTTTTTTAATTTAGATTTAGACATAAGATGTGTTCGAGGCATGTTCCATACATCAACATGTCTTTAAGGTGTCTGTGCTCCATAAGTAGCAATTATATAGCACTACCTATCAAACAAAAGAGAGGTCGTAGCAGAGAGAGGCCGTAGCATAATTAAGAGCTATACGGAGAAAAGACAAACTTTCAATTGCTTTATCTATTATCTATGCTTAAGGGACTTTCTAAGCTTTCTATATAAAGCAATGTTTTAAAGATGACTGATCGTTGAGCTGGGGAGTAAATTATGATTTGTTAATTTGAATGTAATCAATAGTAAAATATATAATATTTATTTTTTATAAAATATAATATAATAAGACTTAAATATATAAAATAAATTAAATAAATTATTTAAAATAACAATAATTAAATAATTCATATTAATATATTTAAAATTTTATTAATAACTGTATCATATATGAAAGATATTCGTATTTTTATATAATATTATATATAATAGTTAATAAAATTATTACAATACTATTTTTAATCGCACAAAAATAAAATTTATGTATAATTATCATTAATATAAAAAATTATTTAAAATAAAATTATTTTGAGTTAAAATAGTGTCATTTTAATAACAATAAAATGACACTATTTTAAATCGTTTAAACTGTTTTGATTTATAAATTTTTTTGGATCAATTTTTTTTATGATTTTTGACTTGTTTTCTAATTCTTTTATTTAATTTTTTAAAAGGTCAAACGGGTTTAGTCTCCTACCAGTTCAGCAGTTTCTCGATTTAATTAGTCGGTTCAGTTTAATTCTATTCTTATAATACTAATTTTTTTCATGCAAAGTTATTTTAAAAAAATACTTATTTTGAAGACACGTGCCTTTTGTTTTAAACAGGTAACTAAGTAGAAATAAGTTTTAAAGTGTTTTAAAACCTTTTTTTTTTTTAAATTGAAAGGCTTTTAGTGTACATACTTTGTCGCGAAGGATGTTGAAACTTGTATATTACACGTGCAAATCTGTTTTAAGAAGAAACTATGTTCTGAGAGTGGGTGGCTATGGGCTTAAAAGCACAAAGCAAGTTCCAACTCACAAAGTGTTTTGAAACTTGTGCTTTATTCATGAACCTTATGTTTTACGCCACCAACAACGAAGGAATCATTTGATACTGTTTTTTTAATAATTATTTTTAAAAAATTATGTTTAAAATTTATTTATAAAATAAAAAAAATCGTTTGATAAATTATTTTAAAAATATTTTTTATTATTTTTAAAATAATAATATAAAATAATTTTTAAACAATTTTTTTAAATTAATTAAAAATATAAATTTATTTTTAAAACAAAAAAGCAAACAAACCCTTAATTTTTTTTTTATTTTCACTTGCTTTCTTAACTCTCTTTTTTAAATAAAATAATTACATTAATATTTTGGTTGTGTTTTTAAGAAAATTGAAGTTTAAAGTTTTAAAAAGCGAAACATTTTGATTTTATTCAATTACATTTAAGTTTAAAATCAAACTGTTTTGAAAATCTCGTCCTTTATTTAAATTAATTAAACTGTAAACAAGTAAGCAAAAATTTCAATTTATAAAAAAATTTCTACCCATGTTTAATTTTAATTTATTGAAATTTAAAATTTGGTAAAAAAGTATTTAAAGTTTCTTAGGCGCCACCTAAACATTGTACTAACAAATATTTTTATGAAAATATTTATTTATATCAAATATTTAGATAATTTATTTATGAGTAAATACACATTTTTAGTCCTTAAATTTACCAATGACTTACAATTTAGTCCTCAAATATATTTCAGCATACACGTTAATCCTCAGATTGAACAAATGTTAAACAAATAAATCCCCCCGTTATCTCTGTCCAAACTGCAAGTTGGCGTGACATGTTAAATGCTCATGTGTCACGTTAAATGCTGACAGATCATACACGTAAGCAATGACTCATCATCCACATAAGCAATGACTCAGGCAAAAAAAAAAACAAAACTAAATGGTGGTTCTGCCTTTGTGTGCCACCTCTCCCCTTCCCCGAAAAACCAAAGGCTTCCCCAAAAATCAAAGGCTTCTGGAGAATCCGAAAATTATCCACCAAGTCCTCCTCCCCTTCCCCGAAAAACCAAACCTCAGCCTCGCGCAGAGCTCCACCACGAAGGCTACCTACCCCGTCGCACAGACCACTATGGCCATCGAAGACGATTCAAATCTCCACTGTGCACGAAGTACCTTTTGCTCTTTCCTATTGCTCAGACCTGCGCAGACCACTCGCGCAAAGCTCCCCCACGAAGGCCACTTCCCCTGTCGCACAGACCATCGTGCCCATCGAAGAACGCCACCCAAGCCCCTTGGAGCACCGTGAACCATCCTCAGATCAACTGAGGTTGCAGCACGACACTCAGGTATTGTAGCGTTCTCCCATTCCATCTCAGCCTCCATTTCACTCTATTAATACACTTATACAAGATAGGTGCTTTTGAGGATAATATTCTGTTTCAGCCTTTTGACTATTTATATATCTTGCTTACGTAGCTTTTGCACATAGGAGAATAAAGTAAGAGAAGTGGACCATAGATGAATAAAGTAAGGCAAGGAGTCAGTAGTATCATTGAGACTAATTTACTCTGTAGTTTGTTTATTCGGGACTTGTAGAATTAAATTAACCATGAGTGTGGGACCACTGTGATTGAAAATTTCTGTCTAGGGACCACATGCTTTGCATTCTCTGGTGTCTTTTCTTGTTGGCTACTTTAGTTTTTGTCTTGGTTCATTATTGACTTTAGTTTTTGCCATAACCTATTTTATGTTCGGTGTCCACCTAATTTTGCCCACTTGTTTGCAGCAACAAATATTATGATTTCCACGAAATAAATGAATCAAGTTGAATCAACTTATGCATTGCTTAGATTAATTTTTTTTCTCTCTATTGAGTAACTGTGTGTTTACATTAGTAGAAAAAGATAGTAAAAATATGTACCCCATAGCCAACTTAGTTGGTTTTGTCCATTCTTTGTTTTGTATGCACTCTTTAATAATTTTTTTTAACAGTAACTAATGCTTTTTTATAAAAAATTGTTTAAGATGGCATAACCTCTAATCCTTATACTTCACCATGGAGGGCATTTTATGAAGGACCCAACATTAACATATGTAGATGGTGAAGAAGATGTTTGGGATGATTTAGACATTGAATAAATTTTATTTTATTAAACTTTAATTCAATACAAATATAATGGATAAAATATAGAGTCAATAGATTGATTATTCATAATAAATAAATAATTATTTATAATAAATAGATAATTACCGGTCTATATATTAAAATAACAATTGCAAGATAAATAAAAAAATAGAAAACTTGAACTAAATGTGAACAATTAAACACGTTACAGACTTATGACATATATATTATTTATGATTTTTTTTTTAGTGTTTTGGATTTAATAAAGGTTATATAGAAAATTTTATAGACTATTCTTACAGCTTGACAAATTATCAGTCAAAAATATGGTTCTACAAAAATAGTAACTGCTGTTCCAGCACAGTGGCACGAACAAGTCTCCCAAAATCTCTATCACCAATAGGGGAAAAACTCCTAACAACCGAAAAACCAGCAACAATAACAACTTAACTAAGGGCCAGCTGAAAAAGAAGATATAACATTTCAAAAAAAAAAATGTGTACGTTATAATTTGAGGTTTCCTAGTAGTACAATTAAACTTATCATATAATGAGAATATTTACATCCTAAGCAAGAGGCAGCATCAAATTTTATAGGGAAGGAAGCAGAAGAAACCTATCAAGCACGGCGTTTACTCAATCGCCATGAATTTGGTGTTGAATTAATTTATAATTAATTTATGTGGATTAGCATTAATTAATTTATTAGTCCAAATATAGAATTAATTAAGTAATCAGTTTTGGCCCAACACTAAACTTATAATGGATTGGGACCTGTTGAATGTAAACAATCTGTGATAGGCCAGATTATTTACAAGCCCATTGGGTAGAGGCCCCAACTTGCAGCCCGTTATGTAGTCAGTTAGTTTCCTATCACAATACTGACTGAAAAGAGAGAATTAATTATTATTTTAATGATTTGAAAACCCTAGTTATCCCTAATATAAATAGGGATAATTCTCTTCTTTCTAAGCACGGTGAAATACAATCTCTCTCTCTTCCTGAGTTGTGGGTTAGAGTATTGCAAGTTGCAGACTCTACTTATTCTTGTTTATTTACTAACTTGATTTGCAGCTGATCTCGTTTATTGGAGCTATATCAATCATATTGGCTTTGGGTATCCTATTTGGTGCATCATCATTATCAATGGATTTATTGGGATTGTATAGAGGTATGTAATTTTAAGTTTGTTGATAATCTCCCACATATAATTTTGCTAACAAATGGTATCAGAGCCTCAGGTTAGATTAATCCCATTCATGCAATTAAACAAATGAAAGAAACCCTAATTTTGTTCCAAAACCCTAATTTTGTGTTGGCTATGATTTTATCATATATTGAACAAATTGATCTAGGGTTTTGGCCTATTTGATATTGAATTAACAATATATATCTTTAATTGCGGAAGAAACCCATAGAAATTGCATGAATTATGTTATATTTTTTCACAAACTTGATGCAAATTTGGGATCTTTGGTTTTCTCCATAAAATCCGAAATTGACAGAGGGCTTATTCTTGGAATGATCACATGATGATAATATGTTAGAATCGTTCTTCATACCTGCGCATAACTGTATGAAATACGAGATTTACATGGCGGTTTTTTCTTCAAACTTTCGTGGCTTTAGATCTCTGTTTTGGACGCATGAAGCGTGCAATTTGTTTAGGGGTTATGATATACATGATATCATAAACATAATATGTGAAAATCATCCTTCGAATCTGCGTAAAACCCAGCAAATCATCAGATATATTGGGCGCGCTTTTCCTTCGAATTTCGTGGCCCGATCTGGTGTTTTGGCTCCATGAAAATCGAAATTTGTTTGGGGTTATGTTTCCTCGTGATCATATGCCCGACATACTCGAAGATATTGTGGATTGATTGAGTAAATCGGGAAATCCAGATTCGGGTCACACGCGGGTCAAAAACGACCCGGTTGCAGAAAACGGGTGAGGAAGACAACCTCACCCGGATACGCCCACTTGCGAGCTTAGGCGCGTGTGGCGCGTGAATACCCGTACGTACCTAAAAATTTATGATCTTTTCTGCCAAAATTTTTTATTTATGATTTAATAATTTTCTGTATAATTTTTGGAATTTTTAATTTTCATTATATATTTTATTTGAATTATATAAAAAGTAATTCAGTATTTTAGATACTGTACTCTCGGGTTCTGAACCCGAAAAATTTTGTATATGTTATTTTGTATTTTTGTGACTTATATATACTACGTACTCTCCCTGCTACCATTGTCTGGTCATAGAATAAATTTTTGAATCTTAATCTATGATTAAAACAATATATTTTGCATTAAATTAATATAATTTCGTGGATTATGCAATAATATATTGTTATGTACCAGAAGTTATGTTATTATTTTGTATAATTATGAACTTGCCTATCGTGAGCATAATTATACAAAATCTTGTGGATTAAATATATTTTGTATTAAATTGATGCATTTTATAAATTATGCAATAAATGATTATTGTATGGCTGCAAATATAATGTTATTTTGTATAATTATGGACTTGCCTATTGTGAGTATAATTATGCAAAATTTTATGGGATCAAATAATTTGAATTCTTTTAGAATTTAAATGTATATATATAATTTTGATAATGGACATGCCCTATCGGTGTGACATTGTCAAAATATATTTTGTGTTGATCTTTTTTTTTATCATGAGTCTGTTAGCAATAAATACATAATGTTTCAATGTCTGTTATACCCTATCGGTATAGAGATATTGAGTACATTCTTGTGTTAGTCTTTTTATGAGCCAATTTTGTGGTGTGTAATGAGTTTTCTTGGTTTATTATAATCCGGGACCCTTAGGCGGGATTATAATAAACAATCTTGTGAATATAGTTGCATAAGCTGAGTTTTGGAGGAAACCTTGTTTTATAATTATGTTACATACACATAATTAATGTTTCCTATTATATTCTACCTCAGCTTCTGTACCCCTGCAACTATCGACAGTGAAAATTCTTAATGGAACGAATTATGACGACTGGAAGGAGTCATTGGACATTAATTTGACTCTTGCCAAAGGGGATTTGGCTCTTAGGAAAGTAAAACCAATAGATCTTGTTTTAGATCCTACTGCCATTGAGAAAACTTACCATGAAAAATAGTATGACTCGAACAAAGTATGTCTGATGGTGATAAAGTACACTATGGATAAGACCATTAGACATATCATTCAAGATAACGTATATAACTGCTGACTTTTTTGAAAACTGTTGGAGAGAAATTTGATAAGACCTAAAAGGCCTATTACTTGTCTCTATTAAACACTGCTCGCTATAATGGAGTGTCAGGTATCTGTGAATACATTATAAAGTTTGTGAATTGTTTCAACAAGCTAAAGTCCTATAATATTGACTTGAGAGATAGTTATTTAAGTCTGGTGTATTCTAGAACATCTCCCATCTCAATACAGAGTTCTGAGGACTACATGTAATTTTTAGGAAGAAAAGTGTCATTCAAGGGGAGAGATTGTTGTGTTGCCATCCCATGGTTCCGAACGTGGAATAAGAGTACCGTTCGAGAAGAGGGAATGTTGTGAAGGCCCGAATATGATCCTTTGTTTGAGGGAAGGATTTTTAGAAATGCAAACAAAGTCCCACATTACTAGATATTGAAAAATCTCCATTAGGATGAGACTTATTTTGGAGAAAGTCCAAAATAAAACTATGAGGGTTTTGGCCCAAAGTGGACAATATCATTGTGGAGATATGTTTCCTCAAATGATAGTGAGAGGACTAAGATGAGCAATGTTCCATATGCTTCCGCTATTGGCAGTTTAATGCATGCTCGAGTATGCACTTGTTCGGACATAGCATTTGCTATAAGTGTACTCGGTAAATACTTGAGTGATTTTGGTAATGATCATTTGAGAACTGCAAAGAAGGTCATGAGATACCTGTAAGGTACAAAACACCATATGTTGACCTTTAGAAAGTCTGATCCATTTAAAATTGTGGGGTACACGGATTCAGACTATGCATCTTGTGTGGATAATTGAAAATCTATTTTGGATACATCTTTATGATGCCTGGAGGAGCTGTTTCGTGGAAGAGCGTCAAACAAACGCTCACAGCTACCTCAACTATTAAAGCAGAGAACGTCACTTGTTGTGGAGCCACTTGTTAGGCCATATGGTTGAGGAAAGTGATATCTGGCATGCATCTTGTTGATTCTATATCACAGCCTCTAACCATTTATTGTGATAGTTCGTCTGCCGTGTGCTTATCTCAAAATCACAGGAATTTTGGTTGTACTAAACATTTTGATGTTAAGATCCTGTTTGTTGGAGAGAAGATTGCTGAATCTCGGACTTGTGTGGTTCACAATTTTGGTGAACATATGCTAGCGGATTCGTTAACCAAAGGGAGTCTGAATTTTATGTTGGTTCTAAGACCGTCTATGTAATTTTGTTCAGTTCAGATATTGAAACACTATATCATTTGTTTCCCTATCGGATTCAATGATCTTGTGTGGTTTCTTTTCTGAGCTATGGTTAAAGGACCAATTTTGTGTTTTATTCGATTTTGAGACTTGGTGTGTTTAATATCACTTGTTTCCCTATCGGATTCAGTGATTTTGTATCGTCTCATTTCTGAATTTCAGACTCATTTGGTTCAAATCTCTAGTGAACAAATGCTAGCAAATTTGTTGACCAAAGGTCTACCCATAAGGATTATTTCAAAATCATGTAACTCATATGGGTCTTGTTAAAACTTTTGATGATGCCTTGGTCTAGTGGGAGTCTGAGTTGTGTCTTTAAGAGACATTTTGATGTAATTTTGATATCTTTGAATGGTTAAAGTCCATTTACGTATTCCATTATGTTCAGAAGTTGAAACATTATTTATGATTGAATATATCATTTGTTTCCCTATCAGATTCAATGATCTTGTGTTAATGTTTCACTTCTGAGTTTTGTTGTTTAGTGTACTGATTATTTAATATTATGAAATTTTGTTATTCTGTTATTTGTTCTAATAATTGATTAATGCTATCCAAGTGGGAGATTGTTGAATTAATTTATAATTAATTTATGTGGATTAGCATTAATTAATTTATTAGTCCAAATATAGAATTAATTAAGTAATCAGTTTTGGCCCAACACTAAACTCATAATGGATTGGTACCTGTTGAATGTAAACAATCTGTGATAGGCCAGATTATTTACAAGCCCATTGGGTAGAGGCCCCAACTTGCAGCCCGTTATGTAGTCAGTTAGTTTCCTATCACAATACTGACTGAAGAGAGAGAATTAATTATTATTTTAATGATTTGAAAACCCTAGTTATCCCTAATATAAATAGGGATAATTCTCTTCTTTCTAAGCACGGTGAAATACAATCTCTCTTTCTTCCTGAGTTGTGGGTTAGGGTATTGCAAGTTGCAGACTCTACTTATTCTTGTTTATTTACTAACTTGATTTGCAGCTGATCTCGTTTATTGGAGCTATATCAATCATATTGGTTTTGGGTATCCTATTTGGTGCATCATCATTATCAATGGATTTATTGGGATCGTATAGAGGTATGTAATTTTAAGTTTGTTGATAATCTCCCACATATAATTTTGCTAACATTTGGCTCATGGTATCTGTCATATAGTGGTTCTATACGCTCTTGACGCTTCCGCTTGCTCATCTTTGTAGGATCTGCCACTTTGAAAAATCTTGGAGCCAATTCCACTAGCCATTTGGGGTCTACGACAGTAACCTCACGCATGTATTCCTTAGTTGTCATCACAAGCTCATGGTAGATGACCCAGTCTGGCTGTCTCTGGAACAAAGCTGAACTGGGATGAATATATACAGGCTGGTTCTCAACTAGGGTTCTGTAACCCTCCTGAGGGTCCTTTCTAGCCGCATGAAAGAAGAAGCCTGCAGTGATAGCCTTCCTGATCTTAGTGAAGTTCTTTCCAGCACTTACAACATCCAATTTGTACCTGAAAAACAGAGTGTGTGTTTAAGAAAGCAGTTTAATCAAACCAGTAAAAAGGTGTTAAAAGGGGCCAATTGCAACATCGTAACTAAAGGGACAAGAAAATCTTGGCTACAATAATGGCAGCAAGTCCTATCCCCTGCAAGAAGGGATCAATTCACATTATAAAAATGTAACTTGTAAAACTGGAGAAAAAGAAAAGTATACAAATTAAAACAGAGAGAACCTCAAAACAATTGGTCGTTCAAATTAGAAGTATAGAACTCAGAGATAAAAACAAAACGAAGCAAAAGGTCAGGCAAAGAAAACATTTAGAAAGATAGATAGATAGCATACTTATCCATGATGGTGAGAAGCTGTTTCCTGACGTCCTGTGCCCTTCTCAAAGATCGAGATTGAACAAAATTCTCAAAACACCATGGTCCAGAAATTTTTTAAGCTTTCCAAGCTTCGTAAACAGCAAGTAGCGTAAGATGGTCACCCTCTGGCTGGAAAAACTTTGCCCTCTTCTGATCTGCTTGGGCTTGCTTTTCCCTAGGCCTGTAAAAAATATTGCCTGTTTGAATCATTGCAATTATGGTCAGTATCTCATCACTACAACCGAGATCCACACTGGCAAGCAGCATCTTGGATAATGGTGGATCTAGAGGCAGGGCCGGCCCAACACTTATGGAGGCTAAAGCAAATTTTAAAATAATTTTTTTTAAATAAATAATAAAATTTTATTAAAATTATTATATTTTTAAAGTAATACTTTTTTTCTATTTTTATTTTTATTAATATTTACATCATTAACTTGTTTATTCAACAAATAATTATTTATATTTTTAATTTTTTTATTTGTTTTTTAAAAAATTTCGATAGCCTATTTTTGTGATTCAATTAAAATTAATTTTTTTTTTAGTTTCAAATAACTTGATTCAAATTTTTTAATTGACATTTTTATATGTTAAAATAAAAAAAAATATATATTTTATAAAATTAAATTAAATAATTATAAATCAAAACTACAAAAAAAATTAGAACAATAGAACTTGATTGCTAAACAAATTTTTTTTTTTGATTTAGATGTTTGTTTGTTGAACCAAATGTAGTTTTTGACACCACATAATAGCACACTAAATGAAAAACTACATTAACACATAAGATGAAATAGCACTTTAAATTAAAAAATTTTATCGTCTCCAACATTTTCAAAATCTAACATTTCTAGCAAATCAATAGTACACTATCAACAAAAAAAAAACTTTTCATCTCTAATCTCTAACTATTTAATGGAATTCACAAAAAAATAAATACATAATTTTAAGAAATCTTTCCACCTTTTCATCTCTTCATGCAATGAGTAAATGTCTTTTGTGTAATACATTGAAAAAATAAGAATATTTCTTTAAATTTTAAAAATATTTTTTTAAAAAATAATTATTAAAATAAATAATACATTTTTTTTAAGAGGGGCCTAAAGCCCTTGCTTCCTCGGCTTCTACCTTGGGCCGGGGCTGTCTAGAGGAAATTCAGCCATTTCCCTTCCCAATTTGGTTAAAAGGCCCTCTTCATCCAATGCTCCAAGACTGTACAGTTGTTCCATGGCAGAAATGAGAGCTTGAGGTGAAGGAGGATCCATAAAATCAAAGGATAGAAGATCATTAATCCCCATGGCTTTCATATTAAGAGTAGTCATCCCAAGATTAATTCTCTGAATTTCCGGAATTGTAGTAGGAGACATCTCATTTCTGTATGCACTCTCAGTATAGAGGCGGTAACACTTCCCAGGCCCAGTACGCCCCGCACGTCCAGCTCTTTGCTTGGCTGATGCTTGTGAAATTGGAGTTATCACCAAAGAATCAAGACCTTGCTTAGGGTTATATACATTTTGCTTAGCAAATCCAGGATCAATTACATAAAAAATCCCATCAATCGTCAAAGAAGCTTCAGCAATATTGGTAGCCACAACAACTTTCCTCTTCCCTGGTGGAGCAGGATCGAATATCCTAGATTGCATTTCACTAGGAAGGGCACTATACACAGGTAAGATAATCAGTTCTGGGACATTCTTACCTAAACCTTTCATTCTCTCATAGAGAGACTGGCAGGCAAAATCAATTTCCTCTTGACCAGTCAAGAATAGAAGGATGTCTCCTTCTGGTTCCGTCAAGTGGATCTGTAGAACAGTGATTAAGGATGCATCTAAATAATCACTTTCTGGTTGCTTGGTATAAAGTATCTCCACAGGAAAATTCCTCCCAGGAATCGTAAAGATGTTACAGTTAAAGAAATATCCTGAAAATTTCTCAGCATCCAGTGTAGCAGATGTGACAATCAATCTCAAGTCAGGCCTACGTTTCACCAGCTGCTTCAGTAGTCCAAAAAGAACATCAGTATGAATAGTTCTTTCATGGGCTTCGTCAAGCATTATAACAGAATACTGTGACAGATTCTCATCAACCAATATTTCCCTAAGAAGCATACCATCTGTCATGTACTTGATTACCGTATCTGGCCCAGTGCAATCCTCAAACCGAATGGCATAACCAACTTCCTCTCCCAATCGACAACCAAACTCTTCTGCAACTCTTTTTGCCACTGACATAGCAGCCACCCTACGAGGCTGAGTACATCCAATTTTACCCCTTGTAGTGTAACCAGCTTCAGCAAGATACTGTGTGACTTGAGTTGTTTTACCTGAACCTGTCTCACCAATGACCACCAGAACCTGATTGTCATGGACAGCTTGAATCAATTCTTTCTTTAATTTATAGATTGGTAGGCTCTGCCTCTGTTCCTGAATGGAGAGCTTTGACCTTTGTCCAAAAGTGATGGTTTTCCCATAGGCATCTTTCTTCCATTCAGGCATGTCATAGGCTGATAAACCAACGCCCCTAAGCTCCTGTGCAAGATGCCGCTCCCCTGTATCTGGCATTGGGTCTTCCCAAGGGCGATTGAGATCCTTTGGAATAGAGTCAAGCATTGTGCGTTGTTGTTTCATGAGAGATTTTGTGTTGTTACCTTCCTTCTCTAAACTCCCTTTCTTGCTCTTCCCCTCTCTTATTAATTTTCTCCCTCCATTCTCATCACAGAAATAAATAATAATATTTACAATATCATTTTCAATAATAAAAAATTAGCTATAATGACATTATTTTAAGTTATATTTTTTAAATAGTGAAAAAAAAATCGTTTAAACTGTTTTGATTTATAGATTTTTTGGGGGTCAATTTTTATGATTTTTGACTTGTTTTTTTATTTAATTCTTTTGTTGAATAGCTTAAAAGGTCAAACCGGTCTAGTCTCCTACCAAGTTTTTCGATCTAATTAGTCGGTTCAGTTTAATTTGTTTTGAAGACACGTGCGTTTTGTTTTAAACAGGTAACCAAGCATAAATAAGATTAAAGGTGTTTTAAAACTTGTTTTTTTTAATTGAAAGGCTTTTAGTGTTTTAAACGAGCATCTACATACTTTGTCACCAAGGATGTGGAAACTTGTATCTTAAACGTGCACGTCTGTTTTAAGAAGAAATTATGTTCTGAGAACACGTGGTTATTGATTTAAAAGCACAAAGCAAGTCACAAAGTGTTTTGAAACTTGTGCTTTATTCACGAACCACATGTTTTACACGAACAACAACAATTCTGTTTTCAAAATTTATTTTTAAAAATTATTTTATAAAATAAAAAAATTATTTAATAAGTTATTTTAAAAAAATATTATTATTAATTTAAAAAAAAATAAAAACAACACTCTTTTTTTATTTTAAAAATAACTTAAAACAAAAAATTATTTTAAAAAACAGTTACTAAATATACTCAAAATTTCTTTATTTCCACTTTCTTCATTAACTGTTTTTTTTCAACAAAAAAAAAAATCAAATAATTACATTAATATTTTGGTTGTGTTTTTAAAAAGATTGAAGTTTAAGGTTTTAAAAAGCGAAACATTTTGATTTTATTCAATTACATTTAAGTTTAAAATCAAACTGTTTTGAAAACCTCGTCCTTTATTTAAATTAATTAAACTGTAAACAAGTAAGCAAAAATTTCAATTTATAAAAAAATTTCTACCCATGTTTAATTTTAATTTACTGAAATTTAAAATTTGGTAAAAAAGTATTTAAAGTTTCTTAGGCGCCACCTAAACATTGTACTAACAAATATTTTTATGAAAATATTTATTTATATCAAATATTTAGATTATTTATTTACTCATCAATGTATTTTAAAAATGAATTGGATAATCAAATATAAATTATAAGGAAAATTATTTATTATTATTAAAAATATTAGTGAGTAATAATAGGTTTTGGGGCATGAGGTGCAACTTTAATTAGTAAAGCTGTTAAGTAAAGCAGCACTGAGTTCTTTCTTTTATTTATTTTAATAGAAACGAGTGAACCTTTTTTTATTTTTTTTATTTTTACGAAAAGGAGCACTGAAGTTTTGTAAGTATTTGATTAGACAACAAAAATTATAAAAAGTTTGCATGGCATCTTTTGTACTTCCTAGCGTTAATTTATAGCTATTATGAGTAATTGACTGCTATAAAGGCCCAAAAAATTTTAAGAACAATTTTCAAATTGAGATTTTTTTTTTATAATTTTTGAAGAAACTAATAATTTATTTAAATAACAATAATATTTATCTGATTTAATTAATATTTTTAATTACAATTTTTATTCAATCAAATTTTTATTACAAATAGCTAGCTTCCTTAATTTATATATTCATTACAAAAAATAATTTATCATACAAATTTATTGTTAAACTTAATTTTTTTTATTGTCATGTACGTAGCACAGTTTATTTTTATCACAGTTCATGCAAAATGAAAAAAAAAATTTACTATTTTTTATAGTCAAAAATATCAATTTTAAATAACAAATAAGCTCTTTAAAATAGATACATACATTGGCATATTTCCCCTTTTTTTAAACATGAACTTATATTATCAGTATTTCGCCTTCCCTGCAAGTTTGATTAATTACAACTCTCCATTTTTTACTAATTAATATCTTCCTTATTAATATAATCGCATGCATTTAATTTATGAATTTTTTTTTTTTTTTTTTTTAAATATAGTTAATTTATATTTTTATTAATTTTAAATTATATAATTTTATTTTTATTTTATTTTTTAATTATATAAACAATAAAATATTATTCAGATAATTTAAAATAATTATAAAAATATCACTGTAAGAATTCATTATAATGCTAAAAAATTTAAAAAAAATTTTAACATTTTCAAAAAAAAATTAAAAATTTAAGAAATATTTTCTAAAAATAAAAAAAGGTAAATAACTGCATTTTATAATTATTTTCAGTTTTAAATAAAATAAAAGCTGAAAAATAAAAAAATAAACAGGCCCAGGCTAGCACAAGATGTTCGTTCCCAATTGCATCCATTGTTGCAAAGCTCCACTGCCGTCGAGGAGTCCGTTTCCGCCACTATTTCTCTGAAATCATTCTCCTACGCCAACTTTAGAACAGTTGCAATTCTCCACAGTGCTACTTTGATAATATTGCATTCACCAAGAGTTTTGGTGACTGCTGCGGTTTTAATTTTTAAAGACCCAACCATAGTTGACCATATCAGGTTTGAAAATCGACCCGTCGACGTTGAAGGTGGCCTTCCGATACTTTCAACTCATCTTATGGTTGAGATATTAAATTTTATTTTGAAATATTATTTTAATAATTTTAAAAATAAAAATAGTTCAAAATGTTTTAAAAAAATTTTAAAAATAGAATTTTTTTTTAAATTTTTTAAAATAATATTTTTTAAATTTTAAATTTTTTTAATATAATATTAATAATATAGATATATAAAATTATATTAAAATTAATTTGAATTAATGTTTATAATTAAATAGTAAATAAATATGTTATTATAGTAGTAATTTCGACTTAAATTCTAATAGCATTCAATAACAATTTCTCTCTTACATCTATTTCTCTTTCTTCTTTTTAATTCTTTCGTAGCATCTATATTTAAGTTTTTTTTTTCTGTCAATTATGACTATGTTTGACAAAAATAACTGATAAGTTAATTGAAAGTTTAAAAGTTAGCTAAAAGTTTAAAAGCTAATTTTTAACTGAAAACTGTTAAATTAATTTATTGAATTATAAGTGTTTGGTAAAATTAACTATTGAATTAGCTGATAAATGTAAAATGACATAAAATGATATACTTATATAAAATTTATTATTTTTTGTTAGTAATTACATTTTATTATATAATTCTAAAAAATATAAAATAAATATATCATCTAAAGTTCCACAATAAATTAGTAATATTATTGCGAATCTCTTTCATCTCAGTAAATGCCTCTAAATTTTTATTTTTTGTATCACTATTAACAATATTTAGAAATTCATCATGGGGTATGTAATTTGAATGTTGCTCGAGTATAGTAAAAATAATGTCATATTATAAATAGGATAGCGTTAGAATTTAAATAAAATAATAAGGATAAAAAATGAGTAAAATTATAAAAACTATCAGTTAAAAACTATACGCTACTTAAAGTAGCGTATGATAAAAAGTTATAAACTACTCAAATAAACTTGTTTACCAAACACTTCTAATTTGGTCAAACAAGCTTATAAGTTAGTCAAATAAGTTATAAATTAACTTATTTGACTTGTCAAACATACTCTATGATTCTGTCTCTATTTTTAGGTATTTTTTTCTCTCTTTATCTTTCATTCTCTCTTTTCATTATTTTTATAATTTTTTCTTTAAAATAAAAATAATGAAAGAAAATAATGTCATGAGAATAAAAGAAGATATTAGAAAATTAATAAAAATATTGTGACTTGTGAAAAATAATAATTTAGTGTTGGATGTGATATGATACTACTTTCATTTATTTTTAAATTGTCAATTTTTTTATTTTTTAAATTAATTTAGTACTTTTTCATCAAAATAACTCAAAACAAAAGTATTTTCTTTGAAATAATTTGAAATAAAAGTATTTCTATCGAAACAATTCAAAATAAGAGTATTTTTATCGAAATAAAAGTATTTCTACCGAAACAAGAATATTTCTATTGAAATATTTTGAAACATAATAATTTTAATCAAAATAACATAATTTTTTTAAAAATAATTTATTTCATTTTGATAACTTCGTTTCGCGTCAGTAACTCAAAAAATAAAAATATTTTGATTGTTTCAATGAAAAAAAAATTCAATTCTTTGCATGTGTCTAACAACCATCTCCTACAATAAAGCTTTTTTCAATCTTTCAATATCCATTAAGAAGTGAGCAAATAGTCAGGTTGAATTGACTTGGTTGGTTGAGTTATTAATTTGATTAGATCAAAATTAAGTTAAAAAAATATTTAAATTTGATTGAAATTTTAAATAATTTAAAATTTTTGAATTAATTAAATTGAGTTTAAAATATTTCTTATTCGATATGTCTGTTTAAATTTAATTTTTATAAAAAAATTTTAATACATCCAAAATTAATTCAAAATAATTATTTTAACCGAACTGAATAGCATAAGTGGATTGGTGCTCTACGCTACACGAGCATTCCTTTGCCTTAGCAATGCACGAGAAGAGGACGTGGGGAGCCAGAAAAATCATTTCGCACTCCTTGTCCAAATACTATAACTTTTTGTTTATTTTTTTTAAACACAAATCCAAATATAGAATTTTTGTGGTTTGAAAGCTCCATTGACCCTTGATGCCAATTATAGTGCGTCGTCTGTTCAAAAACTCTTCCGACGTGGTGAATTGGGACCCGCGCAGTTTAAAGGTCAAAGGAAATTTAATGGGTCCGTACGCTTTAATTCAAATGTAGGTTTGCAGTTAGACGTTAACATATCTCATTTAACTGTTCAATTTAATTTAAATTTTATAAATTAAAATTTTAATTGACACTCGAATTCATTATTT
This sequence comes from Gleditsia sinensis, assembly GCA_037074535.1. Taxonomy (NCBI): domain Eukaryota; kingdom Viridiplantae; phylum Streptophyta; class Magnoliopsida; order Fabales; family Fabaceae; genus Gleditsia; species Gleditsia sinensis. The sequence continues at coordinate 63,563,358 of CM073468.1, read as the reverse complement.
AAAAGATGTTTTGATGAAATAAAATTAAAAAATTATTATTTAATATACTATTGATAGAATTAAAAATTTTATACGTAAAAAAGTTGTTAAAAATAATAATTAAAATATTGACACAATCTACTAATTTTATTATATGTTAATATTTAATATGATGTTAATGAAAATTTTAATTTTATTGATGGTGTATCAAATAATAATTTTAAAAATAATTATAAGTTGTTAAAAATAATAATTAAAATATTAATATAATTTATTAATTTCATTATATATTAATATTTAATATGATACTGATAAAAATTTTAATTCTATTAATGATGTACTAAATAATAATTTTAAAAATAATTATAAGTAGCGCTACTAACCCGGGGTTTGGTTCACGGCCTTGGAAGGTTAGTCTGAAGCACAGGCAAACAGGGGCGTGGATGTTTTGGAGAATTTGGGTTGCAGCTAGAATGAAGGATGGCAGATCTGGAGACAGCCTCCCAGTGTGTTGGTAATTTGTTCTTCGTCGTGATTTTTGTGGGGTTTCCTTACCCGGAAAGGGTGTTGTAGTCTCTTCCTTTTGGGCTTGTAACCTCGATTTTATATAAAAAATAAAAACACATTTTTAAAAATATAATATTTTTAAGAATATAAATATAAGAATATATTATTATGTAGTTTCAAGTTTTATGACATAAAAATGTTATAACTGAAAATAAATTTTATGAATTAAAAGATAATTTTTTTTATCTTTCTACTTTATATTTAATTCTAAATTTTAAATTTTAAAACGCAAAATTTAAAATTCTACAATTTAAATCTCAATATTTAAAATCACTCCAATTTTAAATTTCAAATCTTGAATCTCACACTTCAAATTTTAAAATTACTTTAAAAAAAAAATTTCGAATTAAAAAATTCACACTCCAAAATTTTAAATTTTAAATTTTAAAAATATAAATCATCAAACCCAAAATTTAAAACATTAAATTTTAAATCATTAAACCTTTAATTTTAATGTGTATTTTTTTAATATTTTATTTAATTATATATGTATTTAATTATATATATATATATATATATATATATATATATATATATATATTAAAACTAATAGGAATAATTTTAAAAAATTGTCAAATATTTTTAAAAGTATTAATGTCAAACAAACGTGAGAATGCTAAATTCTTAAGATTGTAATAAAATATTTTCAAATAACAATATTTCTTGAAACGTTTTATATTGTTCAATTAATTATTTAGTTCTTTTAATTTTTTGTAGTAATTCTCACCTATTTTAAATTTACTTTTTATGTGAAGATACTGATACTCAATCAATCTGGCTAGTAGTGGATTTGTGCCTATCTTTTGTTCACACGCGTTAAAGAAATTCTCATGAAAATCATGTCTTCAAACGCTAGTTTTATTATTCTTGAGGAATCCCCACCTAATCTCCCTAATCGCTAATTAATGTTCACCTAGAGTACTAAACTTTAGATTTCTCATTTAAAGCTTCATCCGCTGCCAAAGATACCAAGCAAAACAAAAGCTAGCCTAAGCAAATACCTTTTTGCTCTGAAGCCCAGTTTCAGAAATGGCAGAAGCTATTACTAAAGCTGAGATTGTATCCATAGAGACCATAAAGCCATCATCTCCAACCCCATCTCACCTTAAACACTTCAAAATCTCTCTCCTCGATCAGCTAGCTCCTCCATCATTCTACGTTCCCATTGTCCTCTTCTACTCTTCATCTGATACCAAAGATTTTGCTTCTGATTTTGCTGAGATATCTGAGAAGTTGAAGACTTCGTTATCAGAAGTTCTTACTCTCTATTACCCATTCTGTGGAAGAATATTGAAAGGAAAAAATGACTCCGTAGATTGCAACGATGCAGGTGTTGTTTACCTTGAAGCTAGAGTTCCCTTTAAGCTCTCAGATTTTCTCAAGAATCCACAGCCCAATGAGATAAAAGGGTTTCTTCCATTCGATCCTTACAACCCAAAACCAGATCATAATGATCATGATCATGAAGAACCTGTGAACATGGCAGTTCAGGTTAGTGAATTCAGCTGTGGAAGTGTAGGAATTGGCGTGTGCATCTCACACAAGGTTGCTGATGGTGCAACGGCAGCTTCATTTCTCCATGCCTGGTCTGAAATGGCAATGGAAAATGAAAGCACAGTGGCTGCTCCTCCCATGGAAGCAGCTTCACTTTTCCCACCAAGAGACATGAGGATGAACACAACCAGTGGAATGATTGGTGAGAAAAACATAGCAACAAGGAGATTCATATTTAATGGAACAAGCTTGTCTAGGCTAAGAGCTAGACTTTCTGGCTGCAACCCAACTCGAGTTGAAGCTGTGACTGCTCTGATATGGAAATCAGCCATGGAAGCTGCAGCTAGAGAAGGCTCATCCATGGTGACACATGCAGTGAACATCCGCAGCCGGATGACACCACCATTGCCCGAAAATTCCATGGGCAATCTCTGGCAAATAGCTGCTTCTCCATTGTTTCTTCAGGAAGCTGAAAGATCAATGGAGCTACAAGATTTGGCAGAGGTGGTGAGAAGAACCATAAGAAAAGTTGATGTAGATTATGTGAGTAAGTTTCAGGGAGATGATGAAGCTGGGCTTGCTGAAGTTCTTGAGTCCTTGAAAGAAGTGATGTTTTTGGTGTCCAGAAGAGGTGTTCCTTGTTATAGCTTTAGCAGCTGGGCAAGGTTCTGTTTCTATGAAACCAACTTTGGATGGGGGAATCCAACCTGGGCGTGTACCATTGGAGTGCCAATAAAAAATGTTGTCATTTTGATGCCAACAAGATCTGGGGATGGAATCGAGGCATGGGTGACCTTAAATGAGCTTGATATGGTCAAATTTGAGCAAAACCCAGAGCTTCTTCAGTTTGCTTCTTCAGTTTGATCCTGTTTATGTCTATGTTTATTAGGTGTAAAGCATTTATGTTTGAATAGTGTTGTATGACCGATAGCTAAGTGCAAGTGTTATCCTTGTTAAGTAATAAAATTTTTACTTATGAAGTATTATTTTCACAAGAATTGATGTTGTTAATTACTTTACTTAAATTAATTTTAATCTCAACTAAGTGATACAAAATAGATTGATACATAATTTAAAAGTAAAAACAAAGTAAAACTGAAATTGAATAGAAAGCAAAAGTGATTTTAGAAGAAATCAATGGATTGGGAATCTAAATATTTCAATTTCATCATAATTAATCTACTTTAAATTATCTATCTCTTTAACCTATTTAGAAAAACAATTGAAAACTCTAAATTATTCAGTTAATTAGTTATTAGTTAATGAGAAGCATTAAAATTAATATAGAAGAGTCAATTAAGAAAACAATCTATTGATTAATCTAAAATATTATACTTAGGTTATATCGTAACTATATAAAACAAACTAATTCTTAAATGAAAACATCCTAATAGAAAACAAACATAGAAATAGTACAAAATAGATTGATACATAATTTAAAAGTAAAACAAAGTAAAACTGAAATTGAATAGAAAGCAAAAGTGATTTAGAAGAAATCAATGGATTGGGAATCTAAATATTTTAATTTCATCATAATTAATCTACTTTAAATTATCTATCTCTTTAACCTATTTAAAAGTTATAATCCTAATTGACAATTGAAAACTGTAAATTATTCAGTTAATTAGTGATTAGTTAATGATAAGCATTAAAAGTAATATAGAAGAGTCAATTAAGAAAACAATCTATTGACTAAATTGAAAAGATAATCTAAAATATTATAGTTAGGTTATATCGTAACTATATAAAACAAACTAATTCTTAAATGAAAACATCCTAATAGAAAACTCAAACATAGAAATAGTATAAAGAAGAAAACTGGGTTTGGGAGAAAGGATTGTAGTTTTGATCCTTATTCTAGATTGATAGGTCTCCTTCTCCATATCAGGGAGGTTTTTCCCTTTCTTCTACTGCCAATAATGAGCTTAAACTCATCCCAAGGTGTCTCAAAACAACCCTAAATTATTAATTTATAATCAGGATTATTGTACTGAAGTCGTGATGCCAAGATTCTAGTGTTGCAATGTTGAGGTCTCACGTAACAGGGCTTAATAGCATCATGACGGCTAAAATCTATCATTTCAATGTTAGAGTTTTTAGATTTGACGCTTGTTTCTGCTAATTCTAGCATCGCAATGCTAGAATCCATTATCACAATATTAGAGATTCTCCCTAGCTGCTACAATTATGATTCTTTTTTTTTTTTTCGTTTTTCTCCAAATTTTACTTAATTTTCTATTTTATTTTTGTCTACAAAATAAAAATACAATCACATATAAATCTAAAAAGAAATTTCTTAAAGACTAACAAAAATTTAAATTATGAGTATAAAACTTACTCATCTAATAATATAATTTTAATATTATATCAACAATCAATTATGGGATTATTGAAAGTGATAAAGTAACCCATCTTCGTAGTTGTTGACAATTCTATCTGCTAAATATTTTTAAAATGCCATCTATATGATCCCTTCTTGTAGATTAACGTTCCGTTTGTTACACGGAATTCAGGCGATGGAATGGGAATCCAGTTTCCCATTCCATCAGATCACCGTGTTTGATAGGTAGATTGAGCTGTCCTATGGAATGGAGTGTAATCAGGCTAGGTAATACGCGTTCCCTCTGAAAAGCGAAGGAAAGCGGAAGAAATGCAGAATAACATATAAAAAATCGAAAATACCCTCATTTTTTTCTTTTTCCCGTTTACTCTTGCTTGCTTTTTTTCGGTCCCTGCAAACAACATTTCCAGCTTTTTTGTGAAGCGTGAAGACTTTTTCCCTTTACAAATTATTTATGAAGACTTTCTTCATAAATAATAAATAATTAAAAACATATTTAAAAATAAAAATAAAAATAAAATAAAATAAACAATTTCGTATTTTTCTCTTTACAAATTATAAACTATTTATTATTAATAAATAAAATAAAAAATAATATTTAAATTATTTCTCAATTTTATTAATATTTTTAAAAAAATATTATTAATTATTTTTAAATAATTTTTTAAAATTAAATAATATTATTTTATTATTTTTATACTTTAAGGGTATTTTTATCTTTTTGTCAGCTTTTTATTCTATTCCATTCCATTGCGTACCAAACGTAATTTTTTTTACAACATTTCATTCCATTCTATTCTATTTCCAATTTTCTTTTCTATTCTTTTCTTTGCCACCAACCAAACGATACCTAAATTGATAATTGATAGAGCTTTTGTGTGTGTGTATATATATATTGATGGGTATTTAAAAATTTTAGAGTTAAATGATGATAGTATTTTTTTTAAGGATTAAAAGCATCTTTCAATGATTCAAATAATGGTTTACTGAAAAATAATATTGAAACTCCCATGGCACTCATATCTACTTTAATTTTTAAGATTGAATTTTTTAGCACGAGTATCTCATTTTTTATTAAATGACTAATTTATCTCGATTGAAATACTGAGAATATCTCTATCAATATATTTTTTGACATATTCAAACTCTTGAGATTGTAAAAACTTCTTAACTATTGAACTCAAATTTATTTACTCTTGAACCATTAATTTGTGAGGAAAATTGATTTGATATGCCTTACGTACTTAAGTTTGGTTCATATCCTTCTGTCCTTCAAATTAATTTTTAATAACTATCAGGTTTTGTAATAAAAACATATGACACTTGATATTTTTAACAATTTATCTTTACATTGATTTTTTTACAAAAATTCTTTTATATATTATGTTTTTATTCTGAAACACTTAATTTAAATTTTTTTCTTATAAATATTTCTGTCATTCTTCATTAGATAAAAATCTGTTTTAAGACTTTTTAAATATTACTTTGACCATCCATTTCCTAATTTATCTTATTCCCATTTTTAAATCATTGCATGAGAAAGAATTTTTTCCTAAATGAATCATAAATTTGGTAAGGTGCGCGTACCAAAAAGATCATGCAGCAAAAGTCGTGGGATTTATTGCAATCGGATTGCAGCTTAATAGTGGAAAAGTTCCAAAGTTGATTTAGAGATAGACAAATGATGGGACAGCCAAAAGTAATTAAAAATATAGTCCTTTAAAATATATAGAAGATATGACAATTGACGCCTAATGCTTTAGTGAGTTAGGTTTTGGATTGAAAGAGACTCGCGCAGCCTTAGACTCTTGGTCTATATATATATATATATATATATATTTTTTTTTTTTTTTCCAAATATGAATATGAATCCCTCTTCAAGTTTGCCTTCCGAGGATGGCAGCTTCGTACTCAATTTTTATAAGAATTCATGCATCTTTATAAATTTGAGTATTTTTAGTGGTGATTTGAACCATATTTTTTATTTTTATTTTTTATTTACACTGAAAATAATATTTATTTTAAATTCTTTGTCTTTGTATTTATGTTCACAATTAATAATTTTTATGAACATATGACCACTTTTTATCACCGTCGTAATTAATAAGAGGCTGCTTTTGTGAATTTGACCATTCATTGCAATCAATGGTGACACTGTTTTTCTTTTATGTTGTTTTCATAGATTGCAACATCATCTCAATATTTGCATTCTTTTGCTGTAACAAAAAATTTTATAACAAATTGTAACATGAAAGTATGAAATCAACCAAATTATGGTTGCAAGTACAAGTGAATGAACTCACATAATAAGGATTCCTAAAAAGATGAAATGGAAGACTCTCTAAATAGAACATCTTGACAATATGAGCTTTTAATTCATCTCTTTCCTAGAATTATGGTATGCCTCTTCAAGAGTGCTTTGCACTCTTTCTTCTTTTGATTCCAACTTCCAAATTCACAACTTTAAATGAATTGAATGAAGAACTACTACTATTAGATGAATAAACCCTTAAAACATCATTAGATAGTGGCAATAAAAATTTTTTTTAGCATGGATGCTAGATTTTTGTTACAAGCATTATCTTCTAATTTTTTTCATGTCAATAAAATTTTTGAAAAAAACTTAATTGCATGGTTTTATATCAGGCCCTCGTAGTTTTAATAAATGAGCTTTAATTCTAGAATAAATTTCTTTATAATTATTTTTGTAGTAGTTGTATGTAAAATAAATATTTTCTCCATCCCTTGTTTCCTTGTCCCCTTTTGTAACAAATCTCTATAAAGATTTGTAGTCATCTCTTTGCACATTAGATTCACTATTATTTATATTACTAAATTTTTTTGACATTCTAAATAAAATAAAATTAAAAATCATATCTCATACATAATGTCTTTCATTTGTAACATCATCATCATCATGATGATACAAATAAGAGAACAACATATTTTCAATTTTTCATTTGTCTATGCCATATTTCCATTTAATATATTATATAACATATTACTCAAATAATATAAACTATATATAGATTACACAAACCACATTGGCCAAAGGGAAAAAATGAACCATCAAAAAGTAGCCAATAGCCATGCTTAGGGTGATTGATTAATTGATTGGTTTAAGATTCATGATGGTAAATGTGAATAAATAGATTTCTCACTGAAGTGATCTTAAGCCTTTTTATTTTTTGGGATGTTGAGGGTAGCATGTGAGGTAGCAACAAATAAATGCATAAGAAGTTAAGAACAGAGCATCACTGCATTCATTAGACGTTAGAAAACAAAAGTGTTGTTGTTTTAATTAAATTCGCAAGCGCACGAATCTGTTGGAGTACAGATTTAATGGTATGCAAGGTCAATCCCACGAAGATTGCCAATTGATAGGAAACTCTGATTTGAATCCAAATAAATAACTCTAACCTAGTTGTCAAAATATTTGTTTTGTGAGGAGAATATTAAATCAAGTGTGCAGGGAATTGATGTATTCAAATTAAATTGAACTGTATTCAAGGTAAAAGAATGCTAAGGTTAGGGGATCCACTCCTGGTATGAGTAATGATAAATTTAACTCTTTATTCACTCAATTGGAATCCTCACATGAATAAGGTTCCAATCGAAAAATGTATTACTTTGAGCTCACTTTTGTTCATATATGAATTATATTTACCTCCTTTTACACCATTAATACATGCTTGTAAAATGGATTCAAGTATACGTTGTACCAATTATTATATTGTCTACAATAAATCAAAATTGATTCAAGAATTTATTGTGCCAAAAATTGTCTACAATGTATCAAGGTTCACACCTTACAAGATTAGAATGAAAAAAGGTACGAAGAAGAAACATAACAAGAGATAGGTGGTAAGGCCAACCATAAACATACTAAGAGATAGGCGGTTTGATAGAACCAGCCAATAAGATAACAAGAGATAAGAAGAAAGAAACTAAGCACACTAACATAATATAACAAGAAATAGACGGTTTAGTAAAACCAGCCAATTAAAAATAACAAGAAATAAGAAGAAAGAAAATAAGCACAATAATATAATATAACAAGAAATAAGCGGTTTAGTAAAACCAGCCAATAAAAATAATAAGAAATCGGCGGTCTGATAAAACCAGCCATTAAGAAGTAACATGAGAAAATAAATAAGAAGGTAAATACAACGTCAAAGATAAACATTAAGATTAAGAGTTAGATTAATTATTATTTTCACACCAAGAGTTTCACCCTTTACCTTAGCATAAGGAGATTAGTTCTCCATATTCAAATTAAGAAAGCAAAAACGAAGATGAACAAGCATGATGATATTATGAAAGGATAACAAAATCTCTAAAGAAATAAGAACATTACAATACTAAAAACTAAAATTTATGGTCTCAAAACTACACTCTCTTCAGCTAATTTTCGACCTCTATTTAGCTCACAAGACCCCTCTATTTATAGATACAACTAATGAGGTAAGTGACAAAGCAAGTTACACTAAAGTTGGCAGGTTGGATTCCACTATGTCCACCGAAAGTGATTATGATATTCCTCCTTGATAACCGCTGAATTTGCCACCCATGTGAAAATCAAAGTTGTAGGTAATTGTGTCAGATATCTACCTACCAAATTTCGTGTACATTGACTACGTAGTTTATGAGATACGGCCCAAATACTATAGAAAGGTTGGACTGGACTGCAACAGCAAGCAGATTTTCTTCTAGCCCAATTTTTGTCCTTTTACCATCCAAATTAGCTAATCACGTAAACATGAAAGTTGTAGAAAATTGTGTCATTTATTCACTTACCAAATTTCACATATAGTGGATATGTAATTTATTATTTATGATTAAAATACTGGAGTAAGGTCGGGCAAAAAAACAAACAGTACACAGATTTTCCACATTTGAGGTTCCTTGAATCTTATATGGTCATAAATCAAGATTAAATATATCCATTAGGATGCGTCTCAAGAGTCAAAAAGATAATACTTCTTACTCAGCCATCCTTAATGAATTCATTTTTACTGCTTTATCTATAAACATAATTCCTAAAAAACCACAATTTAGTTTTGATTTCTTTAATTGAGTCAATTTTCTATTTTTTTTCCATCTGTAGAAGATGCATAAAACTAAAGATAAATACGAAAAATAAATGCTTAAACATGACAAAGAATTAAGATGAAAGTATTCAATTCATGGTTATAAAACTCACTCATCAAGTACCCCCAAAATTAATCCTTTGCTTGTCCTCAAGCAAAACACACAAATTTCAAAATTCAAAAGATGAGTGATGAGTTGTATTTGATTTACTAAAAATTCTTCAAGGATTTAAAATGTGCAACCAAAGAAAATATCAAGATCCAAGGTTATGTAAAACTTCAATTCAAATGCAACGTATAGTTTACTCTTGAATCTCAAGTGTGTGTGTGGTAATCCTTTGACATTAGACTTTTTGCATTCAAATAAATTTATGTAATTAAATATTTAAAGTAAATCTCCAGATATATGCTTGTAAGACTCCATAAGCTTATTTTTCATGTCACTCTCCACTAATGTAGACTAATCATAACATTTAAGATCATCAGAACTTTCATTAGGCTTGTAATGTATGGCATAGGTTAAATGTAGATAAAAAGGACATTAATGAACGCTTAATTCAACATACATGATCATTTGGGTCCTTCCAAATTCTTTTGATACTATCATGTAGATTCTATCTCCAACCTTATTCTCATCCTTACATTATCTACTCATACTACATTTTTTTTTTAACATAAACCCCCCAAACTTATTTATTTAGGGAGTTCTATATAATAATATTTTTTTTAACTCCATCCATGAATCATAGCTTTTCAAATGATCATTTCTGAAAGGTAAGAGTTAGAAACATTTTGTTTGTTTGTTTAAGGGCTAGAGAATAATATAGGTGTACAAGAAATTAGAAGCATAAGCTCAAAATGGGTTACTAGAGATAGTATAATGAATAGGTTGGTCTGAAAGGCTTAAACGATTCCAACAATGCCTAATTCATTTCTTAAATGGAGAGTAGTTTATGATTTCGCCTCAAGTGAAAATCAAATAAGTTCTAGAGTCTTATGAAATCACTTGTTATATTTGAATCACATAAATCTTTTCTGAATAAACAATAAGTCAAATGTAAAAGATTAAGTACTCAAGATATTTGAGATTTTTAGGTAAAACATACGTTGCAATAGAATTTAAGTTCATACATAATACTCAGAACTTATCTATCTTTCAAAGTCACAGGCACTTTAAACCATTTTCATCATTGGTGTTAGTTTTACCAAATTCCAAAACATCACTCAAATTTTTTTTTTTTGAAAGATGAACAAACACAAAACAGACAACAAAGATTGAAAGAGATATTACCTGAAAGGAGATTAAAAAAAAGATGAACCTGCAGCAAACTAAACAAAAAATAAAAATTTATTCAAGCAAGTAAAAGGTGTTACAAATGAAGATCCAAGTCTAGTTTGCGCTTTTTGCTATTTTCTGTTGTCCAATCTATTTGAGCTATAATTGGATCAGGTACATGAACAAATGCTTGTAATGCATTAATCAGCTCGTCAGCATTTGAGGCCGAGATGAGAATCCGACGTGCTGAGTGCGAGATAAACCTTTGTTCTACAGCATGATCAAGAAAAGACAACAAACCATCAAAGAAATTGTTAACATTCAACAAACCTATGGGTTTATGGTGCATGTTCAGTTGTGCCCAAGAGACGACTTGAAAAATTTCCTCTAAAGTACCAAAACCTCCAGGTAAGGCCATGAAGGCGTCAGCGTTGCACATCATTTTAGCAATTCGTTCATGCATGGAGGATACCCTACATTCTTCCCCAATTGTTTTTCCTACAATGTTTGATGCAGTTAAAGCTGTAAGAATAATACCAAGAACTTGGCATCCTCCTAGATATGCAGATCCAGACACACTCCTCATTAACCCTCAACAACCTCCACCATAAACTAAATGAATCTTTCTCCTGACTAGTACCATACCCAAAGTTTGTGCTACTTTTACATACTCTCCATTTTTTCCAAGACTAGAACCACAAAAAATATAAATATTTCGAAAGTGACGAACTGCGGTTCCTTCCATATCTGCACTCACCTTAACTTTGATTATGAAGATGAAGATAATGAGGTGAGCATTTATAAGACTCAAATAAGAGCATACTTGTAATAGCTATGTGAATAGGTCAGGGGCATAATTTCAATAGCTATAAGAGTAGGCCGAAAAATGTCAGCTAAATTAAAGGTGAAAAATTCAAGAATGATGGCACGCATGCATATGTACAGTAGTTGTGATTGTGCCTCACATCTTCCTCTGGTTTTACGTCCAGTAACGGCTTAAACGCCCTCTATGGGTCGAAGATATGCTTCCCATCCAATTTTCTTATAAATTGGCAAACAGGGTCTTTTAACGTCAGATTCCCAAAACTGTACCGTTTATGTTCTTTTTTGAAATGGGGCCATAAACCAACAATACCGATATGCACAGATCCACTAGGATGTGTCTCAAGAGACGTTGGATGAAAGTCATCATCCAATGACTCCTTACTCAAACCATCCTTAATGAACTTAATTTTGTCTTCTTGATTTACAGATACCCAACCCAAAGAACGACAACGTTTGTTGCAAGTTTCACGTCCACATTTGTGACAAACACCCATTCTTTTAGCTCTGCGTTTTTTAGCAAAACTGCTTTTACCCAAACCAGGCATGTAAGAGACGAAATTATTTGTAGACTCACCTGATAACCGTACCTTAGCTTCAATTAGTGACTGAATATCAGCAGGCATCCTCATGTTCATCAACACCCTTAATCTTGCAACTCGTGCTTTGTAAATTTTTTTCAATCTTGTGAGAATGTCCTTCATTCTTGACTCAATTTTTCTTTTCTCTCTTTTTTTTTGAAAGAACAAAAGCAAAAAGGTAGGGAAAACAACAGAAATTCAAAAGAAGATAACACTGAAGGGAAAAATTAATGCAAGTTAAATAAAGAATGATCTTACCTAGATAGCGTGACACCCTTTAACAACAGAATCAAATCAATCCTGGTAGATAGGATCACGCAAAGGTGTCTCCTCTATCTCTGGGTTATGTAATTCCAAAAATGCTTTCAATCTTTGACCATTCACTTTAAACACATCACCGTTCTTGGGATTTTCGATCTCCACAGCACCATGTGGATAAACAGTACAAACAATGAATGGGCTTGACCACCGAGAACGTAGCTTTCCTGGGAATAAGTGCAAACGAGAGTTATATAAAAGAACCTTTTGACCTACATTAAATGATTTTATTAAAATATGTTTATCATGAAAAGCTTTCATTCGATTCTTATACAAATTTTCACTTTCATATGCATCATTCCGTATTTCTTCCAGTTCATTGAGTTGAAGCTTCCTGTGAAAACCTGCTTTGTCAAGAGCAAATTTAAATTGTTTGATGGCCCAATAAGCTTTATGCTCTATTTCAACAGGTAAATGACAAGCCTTGCCATATACAAGTCGGTAAGGAGACATTCCAATAGGGGTTTTAAAAGCAGTACGATAAGCCCATAAAGCATCAGAAAGTTTCACAAAGACCAATTTTTTCTATTTGGGTTAATCGTTTTTTCCAAAAAAATTTTAACTTCCCTATTCGAAATCTCAACTTGACCACTAGTCTATGGGTGATATGGGGTTGCAACTTTGTGTGTGATACCATATTTCTTCATTAAATGCTCAAATTGCCTATTACAAAAGTGCTTCCCCCCATCACTAATGATAGCCCTTGGTGTGCCAAACCTTGAAAAAATGTTTTCTTTCAAGAATTTCACCACAATCTTGTGATTATTTGTTTTACATGGAAGAGCCTCTACCCATTTTGACACATAATCCACAGCAACAAGGATGTATAAATTTTCAAATGAATTAGGAAAATAACCCACGAAATCAACTCCCCAGACATCAAATATTTCAACAATTAGATTGGGAGTCAGAGGCATCATATTCCTGCGTGAGATACTGCTCAATTTTTGACAACGTTCACAAGAACTACAATACAAATGGGCATCCTTGAATAGTGATGGCCAATAGAAGCCACATTGCAAAACCTTTGCAGCAGTTTTTTTAGCACTAAAATGACCTCCACAAGCATGATTATGACAAAAAGAAATAATATTATGTTGTTCACTCTCAGGAACACATCTCCGAATGATTTGATCAGGACAATACTTAAATAAGTATGGATCTTCCCAAAAGAATTTCTTTACTTCAGTTAAAAATTTTATCTGATCTTGTTTACTCCAATGTGTAGGCATTTGACCTGTGACAAGATAATTAGCAATGTCAGCAAACCAGGGTAATTGAGAGATAGACATGAGTTACTCATCTGGGAAGGAGTCTTTGATAGGCAAGTTATTGTCACCTGATTCAACTACCAGTCTAGACAAGTGATCAGCTACAACATTTTCAGATCCTTTCTTATCTCGAATTTTTAAATCAAATTCTTGCAACAATAAGATCCATCTTATCAAATGTGCTTTAGCATTTTTCTTAGAAAGAAGATACTTAAATTCAGTATGATCTGTAAAGACTACAACCTTAGATCCTAATAAATAAGATCTAAACTTTTCTAGAGCAAATACCACAGCTAGTAGCTCTTTTTCTATTGTAGAATAATTCAATTGAGCATCATTAAGAGTTTTACTAGCATAGTATATCACATACGGAAACTTATCAAGACGTTGACCCAAGACGGCTCCAATTGCATAATCAGAGGCATCACACATGATTTCAAATGAAAGATTCCAATTGGGTGGTCTAATGATAGGTGCAGAGGTGAGTAAGAATTTTAGCCTTTCAAAAGCTTGACAACACTCTTCATCAAAGATCAAAGATGCATTTTTGGTAAGTAAATTACACAAAGGTCTGGAGATTTTGCTAAAATCTTTGATGAATCTGCGATAAAACCCTGCATGGCCTAAAAAAGAACGTACCTCTTTCACTGTCCGGGGAGGTGGAAGACTGGAAATCAATTCAATTTTAGTTTCATTTACCTCAATACCTTGATGTGACACAACATGCCCCAAAACAATTCCTTTCTTAACCATAAAATGGCATTTTTTCCAGTTCAAAACAATGTTCTTTTCTTTACACCTAATTAAGACTAGTTTTAAATGATGTAAACATTCCTCAAAACTAGACCCATGTACAGAAAAATCATCCATGAATACTTCCAGAAATCATTCTACCATGTCAGAGAATATGCTTGTCATGCAACGCTAAAATGTGGCAGGTGCATTGCACAATCCAAATGGCATTCTACGATAGGCAAATGTTCCAAAAGGACAAGTGAAGGTAGTTTTCTCTTGATCTTCAAGTGCAATAGGAATTTGATTGTACCCAGAGTATCCATCAAGAAAGTAGTAATACGCATGTCCAGCCAACCTCTCTAGTATTTGATCTATGAAAGGAAGTGGGAAATGATATTTCCTTGTGACAACATTCAACTTACGGTAGTCAATACAAACACACCACCCAGTTTGCATTCTGGTGGGTATTAATTCATTCTCCTCATTTTTTACTACAGTAATGCCGGACTTCTTGGGGACTACCTGAACAGGACTAACCCATGCACTATCATAAATTGGGTAAATGACACCTACATCAAGAAGTTTAATTACCTCAGCTCTCACAACTTCCTTCATGTTTGGATTCAAATGTCTTTGTGGCTCTCTTGAGGTTTTGGCATTGTCCTCCAAATTTATTCGGTTCATGCAGATTGATGGACTGATACCTTTAATGTCTACTATTGTCCACCCTATGGCTTCACTATGTTCACTGAGGACTTTTATCAGTTCAACTTCCTGTTTACTATTTAAATCAGATGCTATGATCACAGGCAAGGTCTGAGAAGGTCCTAAGAACACATACTTCAGAGAATCAGGTAGAGGTTTTAATTCTAACTGGGGGGTTTCTCTATGGAAGGTAGTAGGACAGACTCAGAAGGTGTAAGTGTTTCTATTTCGGCTTTCCACTTATTGGTATTCATCAATGGAATAGTTTTTAACAGAGAATTTACCTCACCAACTAAATAATCCTCATTTATGTCCATATTGAAGTGGGCCAAACATTCTTCCAAAGGGTCATCCCCAAAAGGACTCAAAAATGAGTCATAGACAATACTCTCAATCATGTTGACCTCACAAACATCACCAGTGTCCACAGGTTTACGAGATACATTAAAGACATTCAATTCAACTGTCATATTTCCAAAAGACAGATTTAAGATACCATTACGACAATTGATGATTGCATTGGATGTTGCCAAGAATGGTCTACCTAGAATGACAGGTATTTGTATATCCACATTCTCAACAGGTTCAGTATCAAGAACAATAAAATCTACTGGAAAGTAGAATTTATCAACCTTTATGAGAACATCCTCTATGACACCTCTAGAAATTTTTGTGGACCTATCTGCTAATTGAAGGGTCACTGATATAGGTTTCAGCTTTCCTAACCTAAGTTTTTCATACACAAAGTAAGGCAACAGATTCACACTTGCTCCTAGATCAAGTAAGGCTCGGTTAATCTCATGGTCACCTATAACACAACAAATTGTAGGACAACCAAGATCTTTGTACTTGACGGGAGTTTTTTTTGTTGAATTATAAAGCTTACTTGTTCAGTTAAGAATGCCTTTTTTGGAACATTGGTTTTCATTTTCACCATGCAAAGATCTTTCAAGAATTTTCAGTAAGCGAGTACTTGTTTGATAGCTTCCAGAAAAGGGATGTTAATGCTTACTTGCTTAAACACCTCTAAAATGTCATTATACTGAGTACCTTTCTTATTTGCCGCAAGTCTTTGTGGGAAAGGAGTTTTGGGGGCACAAGGAGTTTGTTCACTTTTCTTTTTACTTGAGTCATTATTTTGGGGTTCATGTTGACTCTGTTCCTCATTTTTTGGCATGTGAACATGATTATCAATGACTTTTCCAGATCTAAGGATTGTTACAGACTTTACTTCTTCATCAGAATTTTTTGATGATCCTATTTCAAATTGACCCTTAGGATTAGAAACAGGTTGACTGGAAAAGTTTCCTTTTTCTCTCTCTCCTACAACATTAGCTATTTGACCCAATTGTGTTTCAAGCTTTGAAATAGCTTGAGTGTGAGATTGCAAAACTTGTTGGGTCGACTGCATGAATTGTTGCAAAGTATCCTCCAAAGAAGGTTTCCTTTGTTGTGATACCCCGAAAGGAGGAGTATGTTGAGGAACTTGAGGGTATGAATTGGGAGGGGCAAATTGTTACCCACCTTGACTCATTGAAGGCTGATTTTGTCTCCATGAAAAATTTGGATAATTTCTCCAATTTGGGTTGTATGTTGGTGCAAATGGACTATCTGATGATTTTCCATAAGACTGGAGGGAATTAACCTGCTCAGAGAATGCTTCTTGATAAGCTGGTATGGATGGACAAGATTGTGCAATGTGAGATGTACTAGAACATAAAGCACATGCTTCATTCCTAGTATTGGTAGAAGAGTTCAGAGTATGGCTTAAATTCAAACCTTCTACCTTTCTAGTAAGATTGGCCAAAGCAGCTCTCACATCTGTATCATTACTCACTTCATAAATTCCTCCTCTCTTTGTGGTTTGAGACTTTCTATCCTTTGGATCAATGCAATTCCAATGTTGAGAGTTTTCTAATAGAGACTCTAAGGATGCCCAAGCTTCAGCCTCATTTAACTGTAAAAATTTTTCACCATGCATACTTTGAATCATTTGACGGTTTGATGGAGTCAAACCATCATAAAAATATTTTACGAGTCTCTAAGTTTCAAAACCATGATGAGGACACTTCAAAAGAAGGTCATTAAATCTTTCCCAACACTCAAAAAATTGTTCACTCTCTTTTTGAAAAAAATCAGAGATTTCTCTCCTAAGGGCATCAGTTTTAGACATGGGAAAAAATTTGGCCAGAAACTTATTTACTAATTGATTCCAACCAGTAATAGTTCTTGTAGGAAGAGAATTCAACCAGGCTTTAGCTTTATCTTTTAATGAAAATGGAAACATTCTAAGCCTGATTGATTCATCATTGAAATTTTGAAACCGGAATGTCGAGCAAATTTCCAAAAAATCTTTAATATGCATGTATGGGTCTTCTCTCTCTAATTCGTAAAATGATGGCAACAGTTGGATTATGACTGGTTTAAGCTCAAAGTGAGTTGCATTAGTTTGTGGTAACACTATACAAGATGGAGTACTAGCTATGACAGGTGAAAAATATTCCATAAGGGTTTTCTCATGTACAACTTGTTCTTCCATTTTTTATGGTGTCCCAACAAAGTCTAATGTGTTAAAATGAATGGGTGATCCTAAACTTTTTCTAACCAAACGTTGATATTTATCACGTTTCCAAGCACGCATAAACTAAAAGAAAAACTATAAACAAGTGTTTCTAATGGCACACAATATAATTACAAACAAAATGAGAATACAATAAAGAAATTACACAAAAAAAAAGTTTTTTCTTTTTTTTTAACAAAGAAAAAAAAATTCTAAACTATAACTAGTGGAAGAATTATACTTACCTGGATCTACTTAGCTTTTCCATTGCAATCTCCGGCAACGGCGCCAAAAACTTGTTGTTTTAATTAAATTCGCAAGCGCACGAATCTGTTGGAGTACAAATTTAATGGTATGCAAGGTCGATCCCACGAAGATTGCCAATTGATAGGAAACTCTAATTTGAATCCAAATAAATAACTCTAACCTAGTTGTCAAAATATTTATTTTGTGAGGAGAATATTAAATCAAGTGTGCAGGGAATTGATGTACTCAAATTAAATTGAATTGTATTCAAGGTAAAAGAATGCTAAGGTTAGGGGATCCACTCCTGGTATGAGTAATGATAAATTTAACTCTTTATTCACTCAATTGGAATCCTCACATGAATAAGGTTCCAATCGAAAAATGTATTACTTTGAGCTCACTTTTGTTCATACATGAATTATATTTACCTCCTTTTACACCATTAATACATGCTTGTAAAATGGATTCAAGTATACGTTGTGCCAATTATTATATTGTCTACAATAAATTAAGATTGATTCAAGAATTTATTGTGCCAAAAATTGTCTACAATGTATCAATGTTCACACCTTACAAGATTAGAATGAAAAAAGGTACGAAGAAGAAACATAACAAGAGATAGGTGGCAAGGCCAACCATAAACATACTAAGAGATATGCGGTTTGATAGAACTAGCCAATAAGATAACAAGAGATAAGAAGAAAGAAACTAAGCACACTAACATAATATAACAAGAAATAGGCAGTTTAGTAAAATCAAACAATTAAAAATAACAAGAAATAAGAAGAAAGAAAATAAGCACAATAATATAATATAACAAGAAATAGGCGGTTTAGTAAAACCAGCTAATAAAAATAATAAGAAATCGGCGGTTTGATAAAACCAGCCATTAAGAAGTAACATGAGAAAAGAAATAAAAAGGTAAATATAACGTCAAAGATAAACATTAAGATTAAGAGTTAGATTAATTATTATTCTCACACCAAGAGTTTCACCCTTTACCTTAGCATAAGGAGATTAGTTCTCCATATTCAAATTAAGAAAGCAAAAACGAAGATGAACAAGCATGATGATATTATGAAAGGATAACAAAATCTTTAAAGAAATAAGAACATTACAATACTAAAAACTGAAATTTATGGTCTCAAAACTACATTCTCTTCAGCTAATTTTTGACCTCTATTTAGCTCACAAGACCCCTCTATTTATAGATACAACTAATGAGGTAAGTGACAAAGCAAGTTGCACTAAAGTTGGCAGGTTGGATTCCACTATGTCCACCGAAAGTGATCATGATATTCCTCCTTGATAGCCGTCGAATTTGCCGCCCATGTACATTGTGTCGGATATCTACCTACCAAATTTTGTGTACATTGACTACGTATTTTATGAGATACGGCCCAAATACTATAGAAAGGTTGGGCTAGACTGCAACAGCAAGCAGATTTTCTTTTAGTCCAATTTTTGCCCTTTTACCATCCAAATTAACTGATCATGTAAACATGAAAGTTGTAGAAAATTGTGTCAGCTATTCACTTACCAAATTTCACATATATTGGATATTTAATTTATTATTTATGATTAAAATACTGTAGTAAGGTCGGGCAAAAAAACAAACAGCACACAGATTTTTCACATTTGAAGTTCCTTGAATCTTATATGGTCATAAATCAAGATTAAATATATCCATTAGGATGCGTCTCAAGAGTTAAAAAGATAATGCTCCTTACTCAGCCATCCTTAATGAATTCATTTTTACCACTTGATCTATAAACATAATTCCTAAAAAACTACAATTTAGTTTTGATTTCTTTAATTGAGTCAATTTTCTATTTTTTTCCATTTGTAGAAGATGCATAAAACTAAAGATAAATACGAAAAATAAGTGCTTAAAAATGACAAAGAATTAAGATGAAAGTATTCAATTCATGGTTGTAAAAATCACTCATCAAAAAGCAAGAGAATAGAGGCTAGGCAAGCATAAGAAAATCAAAATGAAACAAAGCATGAAGCATTTCAACTCAAAATTAGAGCATAACAAGAAGAAACCTAAGAGCTTTAATGGAGTCATAAACATTAGATGATAGCTGTACGATCAGTGATATAGATAAAAGCTATGACTGACGATTGGAGACTGGTTACCGGCGACCAACAACTTGCGAAAGCAAAGAGGAGGACGATGTGATAGCTCGATAGAAGAGAAGAGACAAAGACAATAAAACTGATTGTGTATTAGAGTTCAAATGAAAAGCTAAACATTTTATGTTCAAAAAATGTGTTGAATATGTTTTAAAATGTGTTTGAATCGTGTTCATTGAATTTTTTAGATTTAGATATAGGATGTGTTCGAAGTGTGTCCGACACATCAACGTGGCCTTAAAGTGTTTGTGCTTCACAGGTAGCAATTATATAGCACTACCTCTCAAACAAAAGAGAGGCCGTAGCAGAATTAAGAGCTTGACAGAGAAAAGACAAACTTTCAATTGCTTTATCTATGCTTAAGGGACTTTCTAAGCCTTCTATATAAAGCAATGTTTTAAAGATATGACTGATCGATGAGCTGGGGAGTAAATTATGATTTGTTAATTTGAATGTAATCAATATAAAATATAAAATATTTATTTTTTATAAAATATAATATAATGAGACTTAAATATATAGAATTAATTAAATAAGTCATTTGAAATAAACATAATCAAATAATGCATATTAATATATTTAAAATTTTATTAATAATTGTATTATATATGAAATATGTTCATATTTTTATATAATAGTTAATAAAATCATTACAATACTATTTTTAATCACACAAAAATAAAATTTATGTATAATTATCATTAATATAAAAAATTAGTTAAAATGACATTATTTTGACTTAAAATAGTGTCATTTTAATAACAATAAAATAAAAGTAAAAAAACTATCTAAAATATATTTTTTATCAATTCTTTTTTTTGGAAAGTTTTAAAAATTAAATGGAATTGTTTCTTTTATCAATTTATCAATTTTTTTATTGTCTAATTTTTACAATATTGATATAAAATGAACTAGTTGTCTCAATTTAGGGTTACGGTGGGAATCTAGTCTTTTTAAAGCTGTTATGTCGATGGTGTTGTGGAAAAGTTTCTATTTAAATTTAGAAAAGAATGATTGACAAAATTTTTACAAAAGTTGCTTTTAAAATAATAATTTGTTAACAGAATGTTTGATAATAATTATTAAGTTGTGAACATATAAAATGATAATGACAAATAAGTGAAAATGATTTTATTTACTCTACTAAACTTAGATTATTTTCTTACTTATGAGTAATATTTTTTTTAATATAACAAATATGGTATTATTTAATTTATAATATGCATCATTTAATAAAACATGGAAGAGAAGTACAAGATTTGCATACTACAAAAAACTTAAAAGAAATATAATAAGAATATATATGGGAATATATTTAAAATGAAAATTTTATTTTACATATTCTAAATTTATAAATTTTTTTAAAAAATATTCTTTATGATGCTTCCAAAAAGTATTGAAAAAAAAAATTAACCAAACATATATTTATAGCTTTTGCTGTAAAAAGCATCAAATGTAAAAATCACAAAATTGGAGGATTTAATTTGGAAATGGAGTACTTGAATCGTTACGGTTTACCTCTAAATTGCATGATGCACTGTTGAAGGTAAAAAAGCATAAATCTCAACCATTTACAAAATAAATTGTTGAGATTATCTTATATTAGTTTATTTTAAATATTTAAAAATTTAAAAAATTATTATATTTAAAAGTCAAGTTTCTTATTTTTCTCTTTTTTAACCTCTTCTTCTCCTCTTCTCTCTCTTTCATCCATAAAAATATAAATTAAATACTTATTAATAAATAATCAATTCAATAAATTTTATTTTATTAAACTTTAATTCAATACAAATATAATGGATAAAATATAGAGTCAATAGATTGATTATTAATAATAAATAAATAAATATTTATAATAAATAGATGATTATCGGTCTATATATTAAAATAACAATTGCAAGATAAATAAAAAAATAGAAAACTTGAACTAAATGTGAACAATTAAACACGTTACAGGCTTATGACATATATATTATTTATGATTTTTTTTAGTGTTTTGGATTTAATAAAGGTTATATAGAAAATTTTATAGACTATTCTTACAGCTTGACAAATTATACATGAGAGATTTTGTGTTGTTACCTTCCTTCTCTAAACTCTCTTTCTTGCTCTTCCCCTCTCTTACTAATTTTCTCCCTCCATTCTCATCACAGAAATAAATAATAATATTTACAACATCATTTTCAATAATAAAAAATTAGCTATAATGCCATTATTTTAAGTTATATTTTTTAAATAGTGAAAAAAAATCGTTTAAACTGTTTTGATTTATAGATTTTTTGGGGGTCAATTTTTATGATTTTTGACTTGTTTTTTTTTTTAATTCTTTTGTTGAATAGCTTAAAAGGTCAAACCGGTCTAGTCTCCTACCAAGTTTTTCGATCTAATTAGTCGGTTCAGTTTAATTTGTTTTGAAGACACGTGCGTTTTGTTTTAAACAGGTAACCAAGCATAAATAAGATTAAAGGTGTTTTAAAACTTGTTTTTTTTAATTGAAAGGCTTTTAGTGTTTTAAACGAGCATCTACATACTTTGTCACCAAGGATGTGGAAACTTGTATCTTAAACGTGCACGTCTGTTTTAAGAAGAAATTATGTTCTGAGAACACGTGGTTATTGATTTAAAAGCACAAAGCAAGTCACAAAGTGTTTTGAAACTTGTGCTTTATTCACGAACCACATGTTTTACACGAACAACAACAATTCTGTTTTCAAAATTTGTTTTTAAAAATTATTTTATAAAATAAAAAAATTATTTAATAAGTTATTTTAAAAAAATATTATTTTTAACTTTTTAAAAAATAAAAACAACACTCTTTTTTTATTTTAAAAATAACTTAAAACAAAAAATTATTTTTAAAAACAGTTACTAAATATACTCAAAATTTCTTTATTTCCACTTTCTTCATTAACTGTTTTTTTTCAACAAAAAAAATAAAATAATTACATTAATATTTTGGTTGCGTTTTTAGCTAGAAAAATTGAAGTTTAAGGTTTTAAAAAGTGAAACATTCTGATTTTATTCAATTATATTTAAGTTTAAAATCAAACTGTTTTGAAAACCCGTCCTTTATTTAAATTAATTAATCTGTAAAAAAGTAAGCAAAATTTTCAATTTATAAAAAAGTTTCTACCCATGCTTAATTTTAATTTACTGAAATTTAAATTTTGGTAAAAAAGTATTTAAAGTTTCTTAGGTGCCACCTAAACATTGTACTAACAAATATTTTTATGAAAATATTATTTAGATAAAATATTTAGATAATTCATTTATTCATCCATTTATTTTAAAAATAAATTTGATAATCAAATATAAATTATATGAGGAAAATTATTTATTGTTATTATTTTTAAAAATATTAGTTACTAATAAAAATATGCTTTAAGTTTCCGATTTGATCTCCACGTCAAGGCATAAAAACTAATAGTAGGTTTTGGGGCATGAGGTGCAACTTTAATTAGTAAAGCTGTTAAGTAAAGCAGCACTGAGTTCTTTTTTTTTTTTTTTTTAATAGAAACGAGGGAACCTTTTTTTTTTTTTTTATAATGAAAAGGAGCACTGAAGTTTTGTAAGTATTTGATTAGACAACAAAAATTATAGCTATTATAAGTAATTGACGGCTATAAAGGCCCAAAAAAAAAAATTAAAAAGAATTTTCAAATTGAGATTTTTTAAATAATTTTTGAAGAAACTAATAATTTATTTTAAAATAATAATATTTATATAATTTAATTACTATTTTTAATTACAATTTTTATTCAATCAAAAAATTATTACAATATCTTTCTTAATTTATATATTTGTTACAAAAAATAATTTATCATACAAATTTATTGTTAAATCTTAATTTTTTTCATTGTCATGCAAGTAGCATGCACAGTTTATTTTTATCACACAATTCATGCAAAATGAAAAAAAAATTATTATTTTTACAGTCAAAAATATCAATTTTAAATAACAAGTAAGCTCTTTAAACTAGATACATACATTGGCTATAAAGGCCCAAAAAAAAAAAATTAAAAAGAATTTTCAAATTGAGATTTTTTTTTATAATTTTTGAAGAAACTAATAATTTATTTAAATAATAATAATAATTATCTGATTTAATTAATTAATATTTTTAATTACAATTTTTATTCAAACAAATTTTTATTACAAATATCTTCCTTAATTTATATATTCATTACAAAAATAATTTATCATACAAATTTATTGTTAAACTTAATTTTTTTTATTGTCATGTACGTAGCACAGTTGATTTTTATCACAGTTCATGCAAAATTAATATGCTCTTTAAAACAGATACATACATTGGCATATTTCCCCTTTTCTTAAACATGAACTTACATTATCAGTATTTCCCCTTCCCTGAAAGTTTGATTAATTACAACTCTCCATTTTTTACTAATTAATATGTTTGGATGCATTTAATTTATCAAAACGTTTTTTTATTTTTATTTTCTTAAAAATAATTTTCATTTTTATTTTTCACATTTTTTAAAGTGTGTTTAATTTATATTTATAATTTATTTTTTAATTATATAAATAATAAAATATTATTTATATAATTTAAAATAATTACAAAAATATCACTTTAATAATTTATTTTAATGCTAACAATTTTAAAAATATTTTTTTAACATTTTCAAAAAAAAATCAAATTTTTTTCTAAAAATACAAATAAAAAAGTAAATAAACGCTTTTTATAATCATTTTCAGTTTTAAATAAAATAAAAGCTAAAAATTTAAAAACTAAACAGGCCTAGGCTTGCACAAGATGTTTCCAATTGCATCCATTGTTGCAGAGCTCCATTGTTTCACTATTCCTTTGCCTTGGCAATGCACGAAAAGAGGACGTGGTGAGCCAGAAAAATCATTTCGCACCTCCTTGTCCAAGTACTCCGCTTCTGTTTATTTTTTTTAAACACAAATCCAAATACGGAATTTTTGTGGTTAGAAGGCTATAGTGAGCCTTGACGCCAATTATAGTGCCTCTCGTCTGTTCATGAACTCTTCGGACGTGGTGAATTGGGACCCGCGCAGTTTAAAGGTCAAAGGAAATTTAATGGATCCTTACGCTTTAATTCAAATGTCGGTTTACATTTTGACGACAGAATTTATTTATCAATAATATTTAAATTTTATAATATAATAAAATTAATTTTAAAAAATATTACTTTTATCGCTATTATATAAACATTTTTAATAAATAAAAATTATTATTGATAATAAATTAAATTAATTTTTTTATGTTAACATAACTCATTTAACTGTCCTATTTAATTTAAAATTATTTAAAAGTTGATTTGATGAAATAAAAATAAAGATTATTATTTAACACATTATCAATAGAATTATAAGTACTACATTAAATATGTGACAAAATTAAGTTGTTAAGTTAAGAAATTTGATAGTTTTATAAAAAGAGTCATAAAAATGAAAATTAAGGAGTTGTTTGGTAAATTATAATCTTGACCTTAGTATCCTATATGTGGAGGCATTATTCAAAATATATATTTATATTTGATATATTGATATATAAAATTAGAGTATCGTACGGTGATAATATTTTGAGGTTACTTTTAATTATATTATAATTGTTATAAAATAACAATTGTATTATTTATTGAACTGTTTATATTTTATTCAATTTAAGTCTAATTGAATTGATTCAACCAAATCATAATGACTTTTTGATGGGATCATTGGATAACTTTTTTTAAAATCTAATTATAAGGATTCGGTTTTTGGATTATCAAAATGAAAATCGAATAAAAATCAAACTGATATTATGTATATATAAAGTATAATTTATTAAAAAATTTATATTATATATTTTATTATATAATTTTTTTGCTACAAATTTTTTTAAAGAAAAAAAATGACCATCCAACCGATTTGGATTGGATTGGTTCGGTTTTAGTTATTTAATTAAGATGGATTTAAATTTTTTTTTTCTCAATCGATGAAGTCAATTTGGTTGGATGAATTATTCAAATAAAACCTATTCAAATTGATAAACACCCCTACATTTATCCAAAATACTACAAAATGTCATATATGTTTTCATTTAGTTTACTTTAAACGCTACAATTGAACCAAAACTCAATCAATCTAGTAGTGGATTTGTGCCTATAATTTGTTCGCACGTTAAAGAATTTCTCATGAAATCATGTTTCAAACGCAAGTTTTATTGCGGAATCCTACCTAATCTCCCTAATCGCCAGATGTTCACCTATAATACTAACCTTTAGATTTCTCGTTTAAAGCTTCAACCACTCCCAAAGATACCAAGAAAAACAAAAGCTAGCCTAAGCAAATACCTTTTTGCTCTGAAGCCCAGTTTCAGAAATGGCAGAAGCTATTACTAAAGCTGAGATTGTATCCATAGAGACCATAAAGCCATCATCTCCAACCCCATGTCACCTTAAACACTTCAAAATCTCTCTCCTCGATCAGCTAGCTCCTCCATCATTCTACGTTCCCATTGTCCTCTTCTACTCTTCATCTGATACCAAAGCTTTTGCTTCTGATTTTGCTGAGATATCTGAGAAGTTGAAGACTTCGTTATCAGAAGTTCTTACTCTCTATTACCCATTCTGTGGAAGAATATTGAAAGGAAAAAATGACTCCGTGGATTGCAACGATGCAGGTGTTGTTTACCTTGAAGCTAGAGTTCCCTGTAAGCTCTCAGATTTTCTCAAGAATCCACAGTCCAATGAGATAAAAGGGTTTCTTCCATTCGATCCTTACAACCCAAAACCAGATCATAATGATCATGATCAAGAAGAACCTGTGAACATGGCAGTTCAGGTTAGTGAATTCAGCTGTGGAAGTGTAGGAATTGGCGTGTGCATCTCACACAAGGTTGCTGATGGTGCAACGGCAGCTTCATTTCTCCATGCTTGGTCTGAAATGGCAATGGAAAATGAAAGCACAGTGGCTGCTCCTCCCATGGAAGCAGCTTCACTTTTCCCACCAAGAGACATGAGAATGAACCCAACCAGTGGAATGATTGGTGAGAAAAACATAGCAACAAGGAGATTCATATTTGATGGAACAAGCTTGTCTAGGCTAAGAGCTAGACTTTCTGGATACAACCCAACTCGAGTTGAAGCTGTGACTGCTCTGATATGGAAATCAGCCATGGAAGCTGCAGCTAGAGAAGGCTCATCCATGGTGACACATGCGGTGAACATCCGCAGCCGGATGACACCACCATTGCCGGAAAATTCCATGGGCAATCTCTGGCAAATAGCTGCTTCTCCATTGTTTCTTCAGGAAGCTGAAAGATCAATGGAGCTGCAAGATTTGGCAGAGGTGGTGAGAAGAACCATAAGAAAAGTTGATGGAGATTATGTGAGTAAGTTTCAGGGAGATGATGAAGCTGGGCTTGCTGAAGTTCTTGAGTCCTTGAAAGAGGTGATGGTTTTGGTGTCCAGAAGAGGTGTTCCTTGTTATAGCTTTAGCAGCTGGGCAAGGTTCTGTTTCTATGAAACAAACTTTGGATGGGGGAATCCAACCTGGGTGTGTACCATTGGAGTGCCTATAAAAAATGTTGTCATTTTGATGCCTACAAGATCTGGGGATGGAATCGAGGCATGGGTGACCTTAAATGAGCTTGATATGGTCAAATTTGAGCAAAACCCAGAGCTTCTTCAATTTGCTTCTTCAGTTTGATCCTGTTTATGTCTATGTTTATTAGGTGTGAAGCGTTTATGCTTGAATAGTGTTGTATGTGAACAATAGCTAAATGCAAGGTTAATTATCGTTGTTAAATAATAAATTTTTTACGTTATTATAAAGTACATGATGATTGATGTAATTATTTTATTTAAATTAATTCTAATCTCAACTAAGTGATACAAAATAGATTTATACATAATTGAAAAGTAAAATAAAGTAAATGAATATATATTATGTTTTTATTTTAATTACTTCACAATTTATCATTAGATGATTATTTTTTTACAAAAATTCTTATATATTATGTTTTTATTTTAAAATTTTACGGCAAACACTTAAAAAAATTTATTTAAGTTTTTTCCTTATAAATATTCTGTCATTCTTCATTAGATAAAAAATTGTTTTAGACCTTTTAAATATTACTTTGACCATCCATTTCCTAATTCATCTTATTCCCATTTTTAAATCATTGCATGATAAAGAATTTTATCCTAAATGAATCACAAATTTGTTAAGGTTCGTGTACCAAAAAGATCATGCAGCAAAAGTCGTGGGATATATAACTTATTGCAATCGGATTGCAGCTTAATAGTGGAAAAGTTCAAGGTATAGTCCTTTAAAATATACAGAAGATATGACAATTGACGCCTATCATTATGCTTTAGTAAGTTAGGTTTTGGATTGAATGAACCTCGTGTGGCCTTAGACTCTTAGTCTGCATTTTTTTTTTCCAAATATGAATATGAATCCTTCTTCAAGTTTGCCTTCTGACGATGGCAGCTTCAAGGGAAGCATTTATGAGTGGAAAGTGAGCTCACAATGTATTAGATTCTTCAGTTTCATGAGACAATAATATTTCATTTAAAGTTTCCCAAAGTTTAATTTTACGAAAAAGTAGAGCAGAACTAAGAAGCAAGTGAATCACATTGGACGACACTTGCATTTTTCCTAAAGTGGGATGTTTTAGTGGCAAGCATACTCAACTATATGTTTGAATTTGTAAAACGGCTATCATATATGTAGTTACTTAGATTTTGTTTTCATATATCAAATAATTTTTTTAATCATGAAATGTTTATATTGTGTTCGGTAGTTATGTTACAATTTATCCTTCGTGCAATTATAATTTTTTACTACTTCCGTAGTTATAACTTTTCACTTCTCCTTTACTTTTTTGGTACCTTTGATATTTTTTAAGTGGTAGGAGTATCTTTATATCCTTTATATATAATTTTTATTTGTTTATTTCATAGTGAATTGATGCACATCTTAATACATTCAAGTTACTAACTATAATATCCATTATTAGATTTGATTGGTTATAGAACAACATTTTTTAACTATAGCAACACTTTCACTGTAATACGTTAAAAATCATTGTATAAAATAAAATTAAACAATGCTTTGTTAAACCATTGTTTACACTAAAAGTTTTAATAACAAAATTTAGACAACACTTCAAAAACTGCTGCATAAAATCATAACATGCAATAGCTTATAAAATTGTTGCTTATACTAGAAGTTTAAGCAACGATATTCAGACAACCTCTACAAACTGTTGGGTAAAATAAAAATATGCAATGATTTAAATAATGGTTGTTTGCACTGATAGGATAAGCAAAAAAGATTACACAAAACTCTATAACAAGTGCCTAGAAACACAATATGCAACGTTTACAAAAACGTAGCATATATTAATAATTAGGCAACGAATTTTAGATGACAATATAAAAATTTAAATATGTAACAAGCAATGAATTTCAAACAAAAGTGTGGAAATTATAGTATAAAACAATTTTTTTTTAATAAAACAGTTTATTGCACAAGTATTTCAAGTAACAAATTTTAGACAAAACTTAATGAACTTTTTTTTAATAATCTCATTTTCGTTCCTAAAGAAGGATGTTATTTATATAAGACTTCAATCATAATGAGATAAAGTTAATTATACAATTAATTGTAGACTACTAGGATTGTAATTTTTAACATTCTTAAACTTTTATAATATATAGATGTGGTAGTAATTAATATTGCATGTATATATATACAACAAGAAGAGCAATTTTGTTTTTGTAACTCAAATTGCAATGGTTCAATTGCATGTATAATTGGGTTCCTCAGTATTTCTTCTTTTCATAATTAATGTAATTGATTATATGGATCTTTAAAATATCTATGGTGTAAACATATATAAATACAGATAGTCAATATTATAAAAATGAGAGTTAATGGTGTAAAAATTACTTTACAACTTATGTAATGTAAATATTCACATTTGTATAATAGAAACTCAAGGGTTACTGAGAAGGCAAGTTCTAAAATTAACATGTTAACTTAACATCAAATTATACAAGATTTAATATGCTTTTTGTTATTGAAAGAATGTAAGTTCGAAAATTATTAAGTGTCATATATATAGTGAGATCTCGAGAAGTGTATTATAGCTTTTTTTTTTCTCACCCATACTGATATGAAATATGGCAATATTCAAAATGTTGCAGTTTGAATTTTTATTAGATAAATATTTTTTTTTATGAAGTTGAAATTCTAAAATGAAAGATATTAATATAATTTAACAGATAAATAAATGTAAATATAGTTTGAACATGCTGATGATGGGGCACCACAAAAAACCAATATGAGAAAATCTAAATTTCTTTTTCATGAAAAAAGAATTTTATTCTATATTACTAAATATAAAAAAATACAATGGTAAAAGAGGCACAAAAATCCAATGCATCCATACATATCAAGCAAATACTTTTCCTACTTATTTATAAATTAGTATAAAAATCGAATTTAGTAAATTTGAATGTAATTTGTTAAACATGCTAACAAAATGAATAAAGTTTAGGGTATTAATTTTTTTTTTGGGTCATTAGTTTATTACCAAGGTAGCTGTTAGCATGATGATGTAGGTGATCGAGTTGTAATTCTTAGTGGGCTGTTTCTTTTAAAATTATTTATTGTTATAAATGGAGTTTCAAAAAAGTATTAATGACAACAAAGTAGTAATTAGTGTTTGACTTATTGAGCTCAAATAATGGTGGGTAGTTGGGCAAAAATACTGGTTGAGTAGTGATTTCAGCAACATAACAATAAGGTTGATGTGTTGTTTCTGAAAATTTAAGATGGGTATCAACACTTACACAAATGTCAAGACACGCTAAATTTGAAGAGTTTATGTTCAATTAATTTACAAAGTTTCGTTGCATATATTATAAATGTCTAAAATATATTAGACACAAACAGAATTCACTTTTTATAATTTACTCGATAGAATAGTATTTACCTTATTTTACACTTGTTACCCATACGACATTGAGTTCAAACCCATGGCTCCAATTTTTCCAAAGTTCAATTCCGTAGAAGGAACTAAATTTTTATTTTTATCGAAACTATCGAAACGTTTTTGTTTAAAGAGTCACTGAAACGAAATAGAATATTTATTAAGAAATTATGTAATTTTAATTAAAATTACTATATTACAGAATATTTCGGTAGAAATACTCTTATTTTGATGAAAATATTTTTGTTTTGAGTTGTTTAGATGAAAAAATACAAATCAATTTAAAAAATAAAAAATTTAATAATTCAAAAGTAAATGAAAGTAGCATCACATCATATCTAATACAAAATTATTTAAATAGACTTTATTCATCAATCATATTTTCTCCTACAAGTTATAATATTTTTGTCAACTTTATATTCTTTCCCCTCATGCATATTTTTTTTTTCATTGTCTTTATTTTTTTAAAAAAAAATTTCAAAAACGATGAAAAGAGAGATTGAGAGATCAAGAGAGAAAAAGTTATTCGAGAGAGATACCTGAAGATAAAGACATAATTATACTCACGTGAAAACTGAGAGAAAAATTTAAAAATAGAAGTTACGAAAGAGTTAAAAAGATGGAGAAATAGATGCAAAAAAAAAAATTATTGTTGAATACTGATAGAATTTAAGTCAAAATTCTTCTATAATAACATGTTTTATTTACTATTCAATTATAGACACTAATTTAAATTAATTTTAATATAATTTTATATATTTATATTATTAATATTATATTAAAATATTTTAAAATTAAATAAAATATTTTTTAAAATTATTTAAAATATTTTTTTAAAAATTTTATTTTTACAAAAATTTTAAAATATTTTTATTTTTTAAATCATCAAAACGGTAGTCGAACGAAATTTAGTAGCCTCCATTTTTTGAGATTGTTCATTTCTACCAAACACCAATCCACATTGATTGTAGATAAGATACTGGTTGGGTGCTTACCTCATTTGTTGACTTTTTGGATCACTAATAGTGTACGTGTATGCATTTATTATTTGGGGATCAATGGAAAGAAAAAGGTGCATTAATATAGATTATGGATGTGTGCATTAATATAAAATTTTAGGGTGTTGCTTTTGTCTTTTAGTCATTAGTTTAGGTATTGGTTTATTCCCAAGGTAGCTGTTAGCATGATGATGCAGGCGAACCAGTTGTAATTAGTAATGGGCTGTTTCTTTTTAAATTATTTTTTTATAAGTTTTAAAAAAAATGTTATATATTAAATAGTGTTTGACTTATCTCTTAAAAGAATTTTCTTTTTTACTTTCAAATTATTAAAAATGACATAATTAGAAATAATTTTATAATTAATATCTATTTTTTCTATTTTGTTTTTATAATATATATTTCTTGTTTATCCAAAAAATTTCTTTTAAAAGACTTATAATTTTAAAAAATAAATAGATTCTCATTTCTTTTCTTATACAAACAGTGTTAATGTTTCTTTTATTATTAGAAAGGAAAACTGATTTTTGAAAATAAACTCGACAAAATAATATTCTGGTACAAAAATTTTGAAAATAAAACTAAGTATAGCTTAAATATAAAAAAGATGATAAGGTTGGATAGGTTTGTAATTTTTTTACTTTAGAAGAAAGCATTTTTGTCTATAATAAAATTAATTTTTTTACTTCTATTTCTGTTTCATTATTCAAAAATTTAGTTCTAAATTGCTGTTTCTCTATTTTAGTAGAAAAATAAATTATACTAACATTTAGAAACAAGTTTGGCTCTTAATTAGTCGAACAAGATGGACGAAACAAAGCATTTTTCTTAACAATAAACAGTTGTTTTTTTAAAAAATTAGACAGAACAAACTACTCATCAATTGAAAATAAACAAAGACAATTGATTTTGTTAATGCATCACAAAAGTTATATTTGTATCAAATAAAGTTTAAACTATATCTTGATTTTATATTTGTCATCAAATTAGTCATTTAGAGAATTTATTTTTAAAATTTAAATTAATTAAATTATAAATAATGTAAATTCAATTTTCTAAAAATTAAATGTTTGATTGATTAAATCAAGATTAATATAATTGATTAATTAATGTAAATATTTTCATAAATTAATGTAAATAATTAATATCATATATAACACTTAAATTTAAATTTTTCATATTTACTATACTCAAACATTTTAAAAATATATTTTTAAGTATTTGAGAAACTAAAATCTCCTTATACCAAACACCTATTTTCCTCTAAAATCTTTTATTTTTCTTTTTTGAATATAAATCCTTACATCCCAACACCTATTTGTAAATCGAGTACCATCATTTCAACTAATTTCTCTTGTCATCATATATCGTGATACCATTTTAAGAATATAAACGAAAAGGAAGGCGTAATAATAACTTATTAAGGGATATATTTAATTAAACATACTCAGAAAAATGATTAAATTAACTATTTAATTCTAAAATTTATATGCTCACATAATTTGTGTCTCTGAATTATCTTTAGGTAGAGATTAATATGTAACGAATTTGGTATTTTCAAACACTAGCAAAATAACTAATATATAATGAGTTGATAATTTTAAAAATTAGTTAGTCCACTTAAAAAAATTTAGAGATTAAAACTAAAAGGATTTTTCAATTCAGAAATGAATTTTGTGAGTTTAATATAGGAAAATAATAAACACTAGCTTCTAGCCCTTGAAATGGTTGGTATTTTTATATCCAAATTGCATATCTTATTTCACTTAAATCGTCTTTTCCCATTCACAAAAGTTAATTAAGAAAGTGAATAGCCTAATACTATATCAAAACACAAAAAACTACAGTAACAACATTGAATATATACTATTCAATTGTATTTACGTATTGGTCCCTCTCTTTGTCTTAACTGAAGAAATATGTAAACCTTCAGAGAAAATAATCAACCAAAACAATGTCTAACTTCATCAACAAATTAACTATACTTTAAAGAACTATTCCTTCAAATACAGGCCTGGACTTTTCAATGGGTAGCAGAACATGGAATGGATTTATGGGCTTTCTCTTTCTCCTGCCCTTGTGACACGAATTTGGAAAAGTCTTGTTAACTAGGACTTTGATTTGCCAATATTGGAGACCTTTTAAATATTTCCACCTCTTCTTAAATTCCTCTCTAAGATGTTAGGGAACACGAGTCTGATATCTGCCGCAAATTCATCAGCTTTAGAGTACGTTTCCTTGTTCAACTTGGATTCAATGGTCCCTATTCTCAGGAAATGAGGGTTCTATAACCAACGTACAGGGCCCTGACAGGGATCCAAAGGCTCGGTGGAACTGATGGGAAAAAGGGAAGCACTCTAAGTAAATGCTTAAATATAGGAAAAAAGAGCCCTAACTCAACTTTTGGCTTAACCTCAATAAATAAAGTGTCTTGGATCTTGAAGACTGAAAGGCAAAGATTCTTAGAAGTTAAGATGTTGGGAAGACTTATTGAGCTCAAGTACCTGGTAATAACGGCGGGCAAAAATACTGGTTGAGTAGTGATTTCAGCGGCATAACAAGGTTGATGTGTTGTTTCTGAAAATTTAAGATAGGTATCAATACTTATACAAATGTCAAGATACGACAAAATTTAAAGAGTTCATATATAATTTTAAAAGTTTCATTGTATATATTATGAATATTTGAAATGTATTAGACACAGACATAATTTAGTTTTTAAAATTTGTTTTAAAGAATAGTGCTCACCTAATTTTACACTGTTATCATCGACTTTGAGTCCGAACCCCACGGACCAAAAATAAATGGCTGCAATTTTGCCAAAGTTCAATTCCGTAGCCTCCATTATTTCATATTGTTCATTCTACAAAAACGTCTATCCACAAGATTGTGGATAAGATACAGGTTGGGTGCTTACCTCAATTTGTTGACTTTTTGGATCACTAATAGTGTACGTGTATGCATATATTATTCGGGGATCAATGGAAAGAAAAAGGTTCATTAATATAGAATGTGGACGGGTGAATTAATATTAAAGATGCATTAAAAGGTTGTTGGCAAGATTTGCTAATAAGATAAAGCCTTTGAGAGGTCCATTCCTTTGACTTTAAAACAAACTTTCTTACTTGCTATGCGGGACTCTAATTAATGAAAAGTCCATATCATTAAGAGGGTATTTTCCCACCATTCTTAGTAACTAATTTGCAATGGCTATTCTTTTTTTAAGCTCTTATCGAAATTGAATTCATTTTTATTTTTTAAGTTCTGATTTCTTTCTTATAAAGATTTGTTCTCTGCATTTTCTTGTGTGGTAACGTAGTTCTGTTTCTCCATTACCTGTTTGCTCTAACTTCTCACAAGATATGTAAATTTTTGTATTATATATTAAGTATACATTGATAAATATTAGTTATTTAGTTCTTGTGTGATTTTGTAGATAAATAATTGTATGTATATGTAATTATTTTACACCTAATTTTCATGTGAAACAAGTTATAGTGTTAACTTTGATAAGTTTAGTATTAAATAACTATTTTGACTAAGTATCAAATTAAAAAGTGAATTATTCGGACACAAATTATTAATTGTGAGTGTAGCTAAAATAAATCATGTTTAGAGATATAATGAAAAGTGAAATAAATTAAGTTGATAATTGAGAAAGTTAAAGAATAGAGAAAACGAAAGCAGAGAGTAGAAAAAGTGTTAGTAGAATGAAAAAACTCTCTAGCGTGATCTTACGCTACAAGAGAGAAATGAATTTATAGATCATTTACAGATATACACAACCAGTAAAAGATTGCCACGGATTATAACAAAACCTAATAAAAAAGAAGGTGAGAAACAACACCTAATAATAAGTTAGGTTAACTAGGGTACATGCATGCATATTGTACAATCATGCATCAGCATACAAATAATACATATTAATCAGTATAATAAGTATGTCCTAACATCCTCCCTCAAATGAGAAGGTGCGTAGCAGACACCGAATTTGTCCCTTAATGACCAAAAGTGAGAATGACTCAAGGCTTTAGTTAAGTAGTCTACGATCTGATCTGCTGAGGGTACATAGTGAATAGAGAGTTTATTATTGAGGACTCTGTCATGAATAAAATGTACGTTAATTTCTATGTGTTTTGTTCGTGCATGAAGAACTGGGTTTGAGGCTAGTGTATTTGCACTGATATTATCACACTATGCTACGGGAACTCTTTGTAGAAGAAAACCAATTTTTGACATAAGGGACTGAAGCCATGAGATTTTTGCTGCTAAGTTGGCCAGGGACCGATATTCAGATTCTGTACTAGACCGAGTAGTGGCTCGCTGTTTATGGGATGACCAAGAGATCAAAGTGTCACGAAGGAAAACAAAGAAACCTCCAATGGACTTTTGATCATTAGGACATGATGCCCAATCTGCATCAGAATACCCTATAATTTCAAGAAATGTAGATGGTTTGATGCGTATCCCAAACCTGTCAATCCCTTTTAGACATCGTAGGATTCATTTAGTAGCTTGCCAATGAATTGAGGTGGGTTGACTCAAGAACTGACTTAACTTATTGACAATGAAGCTTATATTAGGGCGTGTATTTGTGAGATACTGCAGAGCCCCGATGAGACTGCGATATTGGCTGGGATCTTTTAGAGGTTCTCCATCAAAAGCTAAAATCGTCTTTCCATTAGCAACAGGTGTTGAAGCAGTAGAGGCATCTTTCATGTTGAATTTATCCAGGATGTCATGAATATATTTTTCTTCCTTGATAAAGAGTCCGGTTTTGTCTCGGTGGGTCTCAAAACCCAAAAAGTAGTGAACAGAACCTAGATCTTTAAGAGAGAAGAGCGCATGCAGCTTTGATATAAAGGTGGTAATCTCTGTTGCATTGTTTTCTGTGACCAGAATGTCATCTACGTAGATTAAAATGAATATAACAGTATTACCTCCTCGATATATGAACAATGATGGATCTACTTTGGTGTTGAAGAATTTTCAACTGAGAAGTGTGTTTCTGAGTATGTCAAACCAGGCCCACAGGGCTTGTTTTAGCCCATAGATGGCCTTTGTTAACTTGCACTCATGCTGAGGTTTCTCCGGGTCCACAAAGCCAGCAAGTTGTTCCATGAAGACGTCTTCTTGGAGAAAGCCATGCAGAAACGCATTATTAATGTCGAGTTGTCTTATTTCTCAATTAAAAGACACAGCCAAGGTCAGGATTAACCTGATTGTGGTGACCTTAATGACTGGGATGAATGTCTCATTGAAGTTGGCCCCAGGTGCTTGTTGGAATCCCTTTGCAATAAGTCTTGCTTTGTTCCTGGAGATAGTACCATCAGGGTTATATTTGACCTTGTAGACCCATCTACAGTCTACTAGGTTTTGTTGGTAAGCAAGTGGCACTAGCTTCCATGTGTTGTTTCTAACCAAAGCATTGTATTCTGTCATCATTGCTTCCTTCCATTCTAGGTTTTGTAATGCTTCCTCCACACTAGTTGGTTCTTTGTTTCTTCCTTTTTGAATTGACCCAATGAATGGTGTTCTAGTTTTGAAGATGCCACTTCTGCTCCGTGTAACCATTGGGTGTATTCGTGAAAGAATTGGATCACTATTTGATGGAGCTTGTTCACTATTGGTGGAGGAATTCTGGGGAGATGAGTTTTCTGTATCTGGATCATGAACTGCTATCTCTTATGTGCAGTTTTTTGTATTTGGATCAGGAACTACTATCTCGTTTGTGCTAGCTATTTCATTCCCATAGTCAGTTGGTACAAGCCTTGAAACATCACTTGTTATGGGAGAATTGTGACTGTCAGGGCTTATCAAAATATTGCTCAAGTTACTGTTGCCTGGAACACAAGGAAAGAAAGTTGCATGAACAACATCAGCATCAGTATTCTTTGTATTTAAGAATCCAATAGCAAAAGGAAATTCTAGTTCATTGAACACCACATGATGAGACATTATGATTTTTCTTGTAGAGGCGAGACATTTATATCTTTTATGGGCACCACTGTAACCAAGGAACACACATTTCTGAGTATGTAAGTGAAGTTTATGTGCATTATATGGCCGAAGACAGGTATAGCAGGCACTCCCAAAAATTCTCAAAGATTTGTAGTCTGGTTTCTTCTTATGCAATACAATATAGGGTGAGGAACCATGCAAAACTTGAGTAGGCATCCTGTTTATTAAGTATACAGCTGTTTGAAAAGCTTCAAACCAATAATGTAGTCTACTTTCTTCATAAGCACTTTCAACTATGTGCCTATGCTTGCGTTCTACTCTTCCATTCTATGCAGATGTATGTGGGCAAGGATGCTTGAAACTAATGCCAAAGTCTTGCAGGACATTGACAAAAGTTCGGTATTCTCCTCCCTAATCACTCTATAATGTTTTGAATTTCCTATCAAACATGTTTTTCACTAGTTTCTTGAATTGTAAAAACACACCCAAAGCTTCTCCTTTGGTTCTTAGTGGATGAAGCCATGTGTAGCGACTGAAATAATCTACAAAGTGTATATAATATCTGTGTCTACCGATGGATTCTATAGGAATAGGTCCCCAAAGATCTAAATGGATTAATTCTAGGGGTGCAGTGGCTCGTGATTCAGATGAATGGAAAGGTAAAGAATGAGATTTCCCCATTTGACAAGCTTCACAAAATAGATCAGTTTCTTTTGATTTAACTGGAATATTACAATCATTTAAAACTTGATACAATGTGCGATTAAATGAATGGCTCAACTTCTGATGCCACAGCTGTGTAGTGGTTAGGAAGGCTAAGTGACTGGTTCTAGAGGAATGCGAGATCTCTGAACCACAGGTTGGGTGTCCAAGCTTATAAAGTCCATCCTTAAGTGTCTTTTGGAATAATATCTTCCCTATTTGTTTGTCCGTCACATAGCATCCAATATAATCAAATTCAATCAGAACATTATTATCACTAACCAATCTGGAAACACTCATCAGATTCTTAGTGACTTTAGGTGTAAAAAGAACTTCTCTCATTTTCACCAAATCAACAGAGTCAGGATATGTAAAAATTGAATCACCAAAGTGAACAATAGGAATTGTCTCACCATTTCCTACTATTAATCTAGCCTTACCGTGGTTGTTGGTGGGGATCTCAATTCTATGAGGGTCATTAATAACATGATCTGTTGCACCACTATCCATAAACCATACTGGATCATTGAAGGTCTATGAAGAGACAAAATATGTTGCAGTGTTGTTCTTTTGTGTTCCCTGGTAGTTGTCGTGGTACTGTCTTGAGGAGTTACTCATTTAACTTTTATTATATCGATAATAGCAATAGGAAGTAGTATGTCCAGTTCTATTGCAGACTGGACAAATGGGTTTGTTTCCACGGCCTTTCCCTCAGCCTCGGAATCCTATGTTTCCATTTTGTCCAGAGTTTCTCCAGTCACTACAAGAAAGTAGTAATAGGAAGTAGTATGTTCAGTTCTATTGCAGACTTGACAAATGGGTTTGTTTCCACGGCCTTTCCCTCAGCCTCGGAATCCTCTGTTTCCATTTCGTCCAGAGTTTCTCTCGTCACTACAAGAAAGGTAGGATATAACGACAGAGCGATAACGACGGTCAACAAAAATTGTTGCCAAATCCTAATTTTACAACGATTTTTAAACCGTCGTTAAAATTGTTATTTTAATGACGGTTAATGGAAAAATATCGTTAAATAGTGACGGTTTAACTATAATCGTTGTAATATGTGGCGGAAATAACTGGTCTTAGGAACAACTAAAATTTCACTACGATTTTTGCTTAACCGTGGTTATTTAACGACGGTTTTATCTGAACTGTCATTATTCTACGACGGTTCAGCTTGAACCCTAGTTATTCTACGACGGTTTAGCTCAAACCATAGTTATTTAACTACGGTTTGAGCTGAAACGTCGTAGAATAACGACAGTTGGGATTAAAACCGTCGTGTCTCCGCAACGTTTAGAATTTTGACCGTTGCTCGGAATGTGTGGTTCAACGACGGTTTTTCTGAAACCATCGTTAAACCTAGTTATAACAACGGTTTTAATCGCAACCACCGTGTCTCCGCAACGTTTAGAATTTTGACCGTTGCTCGGGATATGTGTGGTTCAATGACGGTTTTCCTGAAACTGTCGTTAAACCTAGTTATAACAACAGTTATGAGTAAAACCATCGTTAATGTGTTTAGCGACGATTTTGGAAACCGTCGTTAAACCACACATCCTTTTAGAAATTCGTATTCCCCTCTCATTTTCATTACGAACACTTTAAATTACAGTTTTTCATTACGAAATATATTTGAGTGTGCCACGTGAATATCATTTGATGTACTTTGGTGTGCTTTAGGAGTTTTTTTAATCTTGCTCAAGGTATATCCTATAATGGTATAATTATGTCTGAGTAATTTTGTTAAAATATTGTATGTTCAAAAAATTTTACTATATTGATTTTTGTTTGTTTTTGTGAAGAACTTGTGGTAACCAATCGACTTTTGTGCGTTCTTTCTTTAGAATCACTTTGAAGGTATGTAATTTAATTTCTTTATGTGATTAATTAGGAAGTGGCTACGAAAAATAAACGGAACAGAAGAAATTTGACAATGCCACACATCACTGGCTCTGTACTTTGGTGTGCTTTAGGATTTTTTTTAATCTTGCTCAAGGTATGTCCTATAATGGTATAATTATGTCTGAGTAATTTTGTTAAAATATTGTATGTTCAAAAAATTTTACTATATTGATTTTTGTTTGTTTTTGTGAAGAACTTGTGGTAACCAATCGACTTTTGTGCGTTCTTTCTTTAGAATCACTTCGAAGGTATGTAATTTAATTTCTTTATGTGATTAATTAGGAAGTGGCTACGAAAAATAAACGGAACAGAAGAAATTTGACAATGCCACACATCACTGGCTCTAAGAGCCTTACATGTAAGAAGGTTGAGATGGTCAGTTTAAATCCATAAATATATTCTTTTAATTTTAAGAACATATTAATTTATATAATCAAAAATTTATTAATTATTTGAAATTTCAGGAGGCTGAAGTTGGCGGTCTGGTGACTCGCGATGATGTATGGGTGGCAGCTCATAAAAGAGCTGACGGATCATACATCAACGACAAAGCTCGAGCTATTGCGGAAAATATAAAAAATTTATCAACCATACATAGGTAATTATTTGATTTTTAGATAATGTTTAATATTATTAATTGTCTGTTATTGAATTTTGTAGGAAAAAATTGATTTGATCCAACAAGAGGACCGCTCATCTCAAGAGCCTTCGACGGCTGATTCACTTGCGAGAGCTATTGGCACTAGGGAGCACTCCGGTCGCATTCGAGGATTTGGGTTGGGTGTTTGCCCAACCTAAGTCTTCAGTTGTGGTTCGGCTGGGTCGAACTCACAGTCTGAGTCGTCATACCACGAGATACAGACTAAGGTTGAGCCTCTGAAAGCAGCTATACAAGAGCGGGACGTCAAGCAGTAGCGACGAGACGCTGACATCGCAGCACGACAGAGACAAATGGAGGCTGCTATGGCATTCTTGCTACAAAATTTTTAGGGTCAGCTGCCACCTGAGATAGCAGGACTTCATAGTCTCGGGTCTAAGGTAATTTCTCAATACATAACAATTGTTAGTATAATTTTATTTACTTTAAAAACGCTAAAAATCTAACAATAAAATTTTTTTCTTCAGGATCCTAGTGACCGTGGCAATGGG
The DNA here is from genome assembly GCA_037074535.1 of Gleditsia sinensis. NCBI lineage: Eukaryota > Viridiplantae > Streptophyta > Magnoliopsida > Fabales > Fabaceae > Gleditsia > Gleditsia sinensis. The sequence continues at coordinate 63,521,544 of CM073468.1, read as the reverse complement.
CATCAACCTAATTAACACCCACAGGGTCTGGGAACATGATTTAATTATTTATAATTGTATAGTCTGTACATGTAATTTTGTGTTGCTCATGACTATTAATTTTTGTGTACATATTTTTCATTGATATATATATTCATTTGCATTTAATAATTTACGTATATTTAATATGTAGTTAAATTTCAATAAATTTTAAAATAATTTATTAAATTATTAAATAATTCGCACACATAAATATCATATAATAAAAAAATTAATCTAAATTAACCTGCTGAATATTAAAAATATTAAATTTTATGAATAACAAAAATAATAAATTAAAAATTTTAAAAAATTTCTCCATTTCAAAAAAAATTAATTATTTTTCACGCATAATTATTAAAAAATAAAAAAATTTAATTCGAATTAGTTTTTATTAATAACAAAAATATTAAATTTAAATAAAAAAATTCTCCATTTTAATGACGGTTTCAAAATTGTCGTTAAACGCATTATAACGACGGTTTTCAAGCCATCGTTAGGACCCGTCATAATGACGCCTTTTTCACGGTTGACCAAAATTGTAGTGATACTTATGAATCCACAACGGTTTGCTGACCATCGTTAAATGCTTCAGCGGCGATTAAAACTATCGCTAAATCCACTTAAAACTGCTGCTAAATACCGTCTTTCTTAATGATTTGTCTTGACAACATTCACAGAAGGATTAGTGAGAGATAAATTTGAGAGGGAGTTGAGCTGTTCAAGCCTGTTTTCGAACGTCATTAGTGCAGCTTGTAGATCAATCCAGTTGAGGTTGTCTTTCTCGGCAAGTTGAACTACTATTGGATTATATTCTGAATCTAGACTAGCAAGAGCCTGAGGCTCTAAGCAATCAAATCACTTACAATAATCGGACTTCCAGCCAAAAGTACATTATCAGAGATTTTTTTCATTTTGTTGATGTACTCATCCATCTTCATGTTACCTTTACATGAGCGTTGTAACTCACTGTGAAAAAGGGTGATCCGAGATTTTGAATGTGCTCCAGATAGATCTTTGGCAGACTTCCAAAGATCCTTCGAACTGCTACAGTGCATCAACTGTGAGGCTACATCGATTGACATAGTGTTGAAGAGCCATCCAAGGAGAAGTTGATCTGTCGCAACCCATTTTTCATAATCATGATTAGTTTTCATCTCTAGATCTTCAGAGACGAACTCAGGTGGGAAGGTCTTGGTGCCAAGCAAATAACCGTCTAGTTTGTTCTTGTGAACTATTGGAAGAACAAGAGACTGCCAAAGTAGATAGTTGGTCTGATCCATCTTGATCGAACAGCTTTGTGTGGAGGAGTTGAAAACATAGGGCATTTTGTGGATTGTGTTGTGTGGATTTTGGGAGCCATCAGAATGTTGGGTAAGTATGGAGTTAGTGGTGGAAGATCCCAATGGCATAGCCATAGCTCTAATACCAAGCTAAAGAATAGAAAAAACGAAAGCAGAGAGTAGCAAATGTGTCAGTAGAATGAAAAAACTCTCTAGCGTGATCTTACACTACAAGAGACAAATGAATTTATAGATCATTTACAAATATACACAACTAGTAAAAGACTATCAGGATTATAACAAAACCTAACAGAAAAAGAGGTGAGAAACATCACCTGATAAATTAGGTTAACTAGCACTACAACAAGACCGGCTTATAGCGACGATTTTAACTGTTACTAGGTCATTTAACGACGCTGAAACTGTCGTGGATGCCCGACCATCACGATGGTTTTAGTCAACCATGGGAAATGTGTCGTTATGACGCGTTCTAGCGACGGTTCATAAACCGTCGTAAAATTATAGCTTTATGACAGTTTTATAACCATCGTTATGTGACGACGGTTATGAAACCATTGTCATTAGCGTTCATAACAACGGTTTTTAAAACGTCGTTAATTTAGTTCCATAGCGACAATTTTTGTAACTGTCATTAAGCCTCGTTTAACGACGGTTTTGAAACCGTCGTTAAAACGGGATTTTTTTTAATCATACGTCAAAATTATTTTTTTCTAAAAAATAAAATATAAATTTTTTTATTATTCATAAAAATTAATTCAAATTAAATTTTCTTATTATTAAATCATGATGCTTAAAAATTAATTTATATTTTTTATATTTTAAAAATTAATTTAAATACATTTTATTTATTGTATAATAATTAAGAATGTAAATTATTTAATATTTAACTACATATTAGATATACGTAAATTATTAAATTATAATATATATATATATATATATATATATATATATATATATATATATATATATATATATATATATATATGTACACAACAATTAATTGTCATCAGCATCACAAAATTATATATACAGATTATAATAACTACATCATGTTCCCAGACCCTGTGGATGCTGATCAGGTTGATGCCCACTACCACAATCACTAGGGTCCTGAAAACTAAATTTTTTTTATTAAAATTTTGAATATTTTTAAAGTAAACAAAATTATATAAATAAATATTATGTTTTAAAAAATTACCCTGGGCCCGAGACTATATAATCCTACTATCTCAAGTGACAGCTGACCCTGAAATTTTTGTAACTGGAACGCCATAGTAGCCTTCACTTGTTGTTGTCGTGCTGTGAGCTCAACGTCTCGTCGCTGCTGCTCGATGTCCCGCTCATGTATAGCTGTTTTAAGGCGCTCCACCTCAATCTATAACTCATGGTATAACAGCCCAAACTGTGAGCTCGACTCAGCCGAGCCACGACTGAAGACTTGAGTTGGGTAAACACCCAACCCAAATCCTCGAACACGACCGGAGTGCTCCTTAGTGCCAAGAGCTTTCGCGAGTGAATCAGCCGTTGAAAGCTCCTAGGATGAGCTATCCTTTTGCTGGATTGAAGAAATTTTTTTCTGCAAAATTCAATAACAAACAATTAATAATATTAAATATTATCTAAAAATCAAATAATTACCTATGTACGGTTGATAAAATTTTGTTACTTACCGTAACAGCCTGAGCTTCATCGTTGATGTATGATCCGTCAGCTCGTTTATGAGCTGCCATTCATACATCACCGTGAGTCACTGGACCACCAAGATCAGCCTCCTGAAATTTAAAATAATTAATCAATTTATGATTATATAAATTTTAGTCTTCTTAACATTTAGAAAAAGATATTTATAGGTTTAAACTTACCATCTCTGCCTTTTTATGCGCAAAGCTCTTGGATCTAGTGGTGTGTGGCATTGTCAGACGTCTTCTGTTCTGTTTATTCTTTGCAACCACATCCTAATTAATCACATAAAGAAACTAATTAGTCACAATATTTAAAATTTAAATTTTATAAATATATTAATATACATAATTTTCCCTAGACTACGCGTCAAGGCGATAGTCTATGAAAGTTGCCCACTGATCAGGTGGGATGCCTGTTGGGACTTCACTCCGCAACTTATCTCTAGTCTTCGTACCATCATGAGCCAACCGGAATAAGTTATACCGTGCAGCTCTCCACTTCGCTCCTAGCGACTGCATGATTAGTTTCTAGTGTTGGCCCGTCACATTAAAATGTGTCTGCAAACGAAATTTAAAAATTAGTTACACATAAATTGCACATAAATAATAAATCAATATAATTAATTACAAAAGATATATGTTTTCATATTTGAATGTTGTTTACGAAGACATTCGTCTTCGACTGCTAAAGAATGCTCCTCCAGTCTTTGTAGAAGATTGGGAATAACCAAAAGTTATCCTCGATGGTGCTGAGAAAGACACCGAGCAAACCACCACTCTCTCCGATAGGCTGGTGGTTATCGTTGAACTGGACAACCACCTTTGACCCCTGAGGTAGGGCCCATACGTCGTGGATTGTCACCTGCCTGGTCACGTCTGTCATAATATAGACAAATATATATTATGTTATTATAACAAAATAATTAATTAATGGCATAAGGTTTTTACAATACTCACCGACGACATCGACTGTCCAACTCCTCCTACGCCTGCGCTCCTGCTCACCGGGTTGATGCTCCCTCCACACCGGCAAAAAATGTGTCTATATCGATGGCAAAATCATCATCCGATGCCTGAGCATCGGGCAGAGGGAGTGTGCATGGCACGTCCTGTGAATCTAGTGTCCAGGAGTTGCTAATAGGGACTGATGACGCGACAACTTACGACTCTACTCCCCGAGAGTCACGGTCAGGAAGTGTGGATGGAATGATGTCTATCTCCATACTAGGCTGTCCGCCCTCACTAATCACCGCACAGGCCGTAGGAGTGTGAGAACTGGACGCGCCTGCCATATCCATGAAGAGTGACCTAGCCCTTTTCATCATCACTGACCCTGTTAAAATGAAATAAATAACATTATTTACCGTGCAAAACAATTATAAAATGAACTTTGCCTAATAAAAGTTATAAAAATAAAAAAATAGTACATTAATTGTAAGTGGTACAAAATATATGTAAATAGGCACCAACAGCTTAACTAATACCGTAACAAGCATAAATTAACTTCTTCTTCTGGAAACAATCTTTCTAAATTTTGCGTGTGTAACGGATCGCTCTCGTATATAAGATTTTCATCTTCCTCACCCATCTCGTATAAGTCACGGAATTTCAAATGCATCACTATACTCCAGTTCTTTTCCAACTCATCTTGTACATAGTACACTTGATGAGCCTCAGATGCCTGGATATATAGCTCATCATCATCATTTTCACCAATGTGAATCAATCAAGAAAAATCAATCGATGTTACTCCAAAGTCATCAACTTCAATTCCCCTCATTGTAGTTGTGTTGGCCCACATACATTTAAATAATATGACTATAAAATGCCCATGGTAGTTTAACTCAATAATGTCCAATAATTTTTCGTAATATGGGACGCCACCAAATTGCATGTTCCTGCCACTACTACTTGCATAACTCCTTGTCCCGAAAATACCGTAAACGCCACTGTTTTGAGATGTCATCCCTTGGTCTCGCTCTAAAGTTCAAAATTTGAATCCATTTACATTGTAAGCACTGTATCGACGTGCTCTATCTAGTGGACCAAGTGCCAGAAATTTTAAATCAACAAACTGCGATCCACCGTCATCAATTGCGATATGTAAAAAGAATAAAGGATGAATTCAACTCATATTTGACATATGAATGAAATATGACAACCTAGAAATACATACACGATGCGAAAACCAAGAGACAAATTCTCTGTGGACTTTTTTATCTATCTCAGTAGATGCTCGCATCTGACTTCTTAAACTATGTCGTACATAGTCTCTGAATTCCCTGTTGAGTAAACATTGTATATACACTTAATGATACACAGGACGAAGAAATATATGCAAACGTAGTTAAGTGTGAGTTAACTTATTGTAAGTAAGGATCAACTTCCTTGTAGTTTGTTAAGACATGCCAGTGGGCCTGCAATTTTTTTCGGAGAGAAAGCGTGAAATATTCAAACCCACCAACTGGTCTTCCTATTGATGGGAATAACCCCCTGTCAGACGTCCCAACATTGGCTCGATCATCCACATGAGGAGGACGATTGAAGACAGTGTCAACACCATCTAAGTACCTGAAACATAATAATAAAACTTCTCCTGCAATGTAGGACTCTACTATTGAGCTTTTTGGCCTTACTCTATTCCGCACGAAAAATTTAAGTTTACCCAAGTATCTAGACAATATAGACAAAATGAATAAAATTGACTTAACAATAATGAAGGAAATATGAATTATGTGCTCTTCATTTTTTACCTTTCGATGTGATACATCCAACGATATTAGACTGGTCCTCCTAAATTCGCTTCCATGACCAAATGTACAGTCAAGTGAACCATGACTGTAAAGAAAGACGGCGGTAATAACATTTCCAGATGGCATAGTGTCATAATGATACGATCTTGAAGTTGATCGAGTTCATTAACATCCAAAACTCTACAACAAAGTTGTTGGAAGAATGAATAAAACTCGATTAGAACTGCGGATACCGGCTTGGGAAGTGTCTTTTTTATGGCTAACGGTAACAGTTGTTCCATAAGGATGTGACAATCGTGACTTTTTAGTCCTCTGATTTTATGCTGTCTTATGTCAATGCATCTGGAGATATTACTGGAATAACCATCGGGTACAGATACATTTTTACGTGTTTTGAGAAACACTTCCTTGCCTGCATTTGTCAACGTGAACAAAGCAGTTGGATATTGTTGTTATTTTTATTAAAACTCACAAGCGCACGAATCTATTGGAGCATAGATTTAGTGGTATGCAAGGTCGATCCCACGAGGATTGCCAATTGAGAAAATTTAATTCAGATCCAAAATAAATATTTCTAACTTAATTGCCAGAATGTTTGTTTGGTGAGAAGAGTACTGAACAGAGTTTGTAAAGAACTAAAATAATAAAATTAAATATGAATGTATTCAAAGTAAGAAACATGCTAAGGTTAGGAAATCCACTCTTGGTACATCAAATAATAAAAAAATTTAACTCTTTTATTACTCAAATGGAAACCTCACGTAAATGAGGTTCCATTCGGAAGATATGTTACATTAAACACGCTTTGGTTTATAGATGAAGTGTATTTGCCTTCTTTTATTGTATTAATAATAGTAAATAAAATGAATTCAAGTATATATCGTGCCAATCATCATATTGTCTACAATAAATCAAGAATGATTCAAGTATTTATTGTGTCAAAAATTGTCTACAATGTATCAAGATTTTCATTTTACAAAATTTCAAATAAAAATATACAAACAAAGTCAATAATAATAATATAAAATAGGCGGTAAAACCAGTCATTGAGAAAAGAAATAACAAGAAAATAAATACAAAAAGTGCAGAAAATAAATAACAAAGGAGCAATAAAACCATCCTCTAAGAAAGTAAATAACAAGAAAGTAAATAATAAAAGTGCAAAAAATAAATAACAGAGAGGCAATAAAGCCATCCTCTAAAAAAGTAAATAACAAGAAAATAAATAATAAAAGTACAAAAAATAAATAACAGAGGGACAACAACGCCATCATCTAAAAAAGTAAATAACAAGAGAGTAAATAAAAAGTGCAGAAAATAAATAACAGAGGGGCAACAAAGCCATCCTCTAAAAAAATAAATAACAAGAAAGTAAATAATAAAAGTGCAAAAAATAGATAACAGAGAGGCGACATAGCCGTCCTCTCAAAAGAAAAATAATAAGAAAATAATAATAGAAAAAATAAATAACAGAGGGGCAACAAAGCCATCCTCTAAGAAAGTAAATAACAAGAAAATAAATAAGAAGATAAATACAACATCAAGTATAAACATTAAAATTAAGAGTTAGATAAATTATTATTTTTATACCAAGAGTTTTACCTTTTCACCTTAGCATTAGGAGATTAGTTCTCCATAATCAAGATAAGAAAACAAAATGAAAGATGAAGAAGCATGATAAAACTTATGAGAGAAAGTAAAGATACAAAATGTATAAAGAGAGAAAAGGATTACAAACACTTAGAACTTCTACAAAGATTTCCCAAACTCCCATAAGAAGATAAATACAACATCAAGTATAAACATTAAAATTAAGAGTTAGATAAATTATTATTTTTATACCAAGAGTTTTACCTTTTCACCTTAGCATTAGCAGATTAGTTCTCCATAATCAAGATAAGAAAACAAAATGAAAGATGAAGAAGCATGATAAAACTTATGAGAGAAAGTAAAGATACAAAATGTATAAAGAGAGAAAAGGATTACAAACACTTAAAACTTCTACAAAGATTTCCCAAACTCCCATAAGAAGATAAATACAACATCAAGTATAAACATTAAAATTAAGAGTTAGATAAATTATTTTTTTTATACCAAGAGTTTTACCTTTTCACTTTAGCATTAGGAGATTAGTTCTCCATAATCAAGATAAGAAAACAAAATGAAAGATGAAGAAGCATGATAAAACTTATGAGAGAAAGTAAAGATACAAAATGTATAAAGAGAGAAAAGGATTACAAACACTTAGAACTTCTACAAAGATTTCCCAAACTCCCATAAGAAGATAAATACAACATCAAGTATAAACATTAAAATTAAGAGTTAGATAAATTATTATTTTTATACCAAGAGTTTTACCTTTTCACCTTAGCATTAGGAGATTAATTCTCCATAATCAAGATAAGAAAACAAAATGAAAGATGAAGAAGCATGATAAAACTTATGAGAGAAAGTAAAGATACAAAATGTATAAAGAGAGAAAAGGATTACAAACACTTAAAACTTCTACAAAGATTTCCCAAACTCCCATAAGAAGATAAATACAACATCAAGTATAAACATTAAAATTAAGAGTTAGATAAATTATTATTTTTATACCAAGAGTTTTACCTTTTCACCTTAGCATTAGCAGATTAGTTCTCCATAATCAAGATAAGAAAACAAAATGAAAGATGAAGAAGCATGATAAAACTTATGAGAGAAAGTAAAGATACAAAATGTATAAAGAGAGAAAAGGATTACAAACACTTATAACTTCTACAAAGATTTCCCAAACTCCCTCTTCAGCCTTTCTCTCCTGCCTTTAGCTCACAAGAAGTCTCTATTTATAGACAAAACAAGGGAAGTAGGTGACAAAAATGGTGGGTAACAAATTGCACTAAAGTTGACAAGTAGTATTGCATTATGTGCCCCGAAAGTCATCGTGATATATCATCTTAAGAGTCACCGAATCTGCTGATCCAATCAACACAAAAGTTGTAGATATTTTCATTATATTTCCATCCATATAAGGGAGAGAAAAATTGGCCATGTATTGTGTGATTTATGGCCAAAACACTGTAGCAAGGTCAGGCTAGACTACAACAGTAAACATGTTCTGTTCTAGACCAATGTCGGCCCTTTTAGTGTCTGAATTTGCTGACCACTTGAACATCAAAGTTGTAGCAAATTATATCTTCTATTCGCCTACAAAATTACGTGTCCATTAAATATGTATTTGCTGAAATATGCCCCAAATACTACGGTAAGATTGGACTGGACTGCAACAGTAAACATGTTCTGTTCTAACCCAATTTCGGCCCTTTGGATATATGAATTTTCTGGTCACATAAACATGAAAGTTGTATGAAATTATGTCAGCTATTCATCTACCAAATTTCGTACATAATATATACGTATTTTTTGAGATACGGCCAAAATACTGTAGTAAGATCAAGTTGAAAAGCAAGCAGCAAACAAATTTTTAACATTGAGTGTTTTGCCTTGAATCTTTATGTTTCGATTCTTTTAGAAATGTGGTCATAAATTAAGATTGAATTGATGCATATATCCATTAGGATGCGTCTCAAGAGACAAAAAGATAATGCTCCTTACTCAGCCATCCTTAATGAATTTATTTTGTTTGCTTGATTTATAGACATCATTTCTAAAGAATTTTCTCCAATTGAGTCAATTTTCTATTCTTCTCTTTATCTATAAAAATACACAAAACTAAAGACAAATAAGGGAGATAAGTACTTAATTCAGGTAAAAAGATAAGATAAAAATATTTAATTTATGAGTACAAAACTCATTCATCAAATACCCCAAAACTTAATCTTTTGCTTGTCCTCAAGCAAAACATACAAACATCAAAATTCAAACGATGAGTGAGTGATGAGTTTTTTTTGGCTAACTAAGCATTCCTCAAGGATTTAATATGTGCAACCAAGGAAAATATCTGAATTCTAAAGTTATGTAAAACTTTAATTCAAATGTAACATATAGTTTACTATTGAATCCCAAGTGTGTGTGTGATAATCTTATGACATTAGATTTTTTGCATTCAAATAAATTTACATAATCAAATGTTTAAAACAGATCTCCAGAATTTTACATTTGAGACTCCATAAGCTTATTTTTCATTTCACTCTCCACTAATGTAGACTAATCATAAAATTTAAGATCATTAGGACTTTCATTAGGCTTGTAATGTATGGCATAGGTTAAAGGTGGATAAAAAGATATGAAAGTTCAATTCACTCTATAACATACATGATCATTTAAGTCCTCCCAAATATTTTTGATATTATCATGTGAATTCTATCTCCAACCTTATCCTCATCCTTATGTTATATGCTCATAATACTCTCTCTCTCTTTTTTGAAAAGTACCCCCAAACTTATTTCTTTGGGAGGTTCTATTTTTTTTGTTTTTTTTTAACTTTTTCCATTCAGCCATGAACCATAGATTTTCAAATGATCATTCCTGTGAGTGAAAGGTAAAAGTTAGAAATATTTTTATTCAATGGCTAGATAATAATATAGGTGTACAAGAAAGGATAAATATAGGCTCAAAATGGGTTACTAGGGATGGCATAATGTGTAGGTTGGTTTGAAAGGCTCAAACGATTCCAACAATGCCTAATTCATTTCTTAAATAGAGATTAGTCTAGAATTTCATTTCAAGCGACAATTAAATAAGTTCTAGAGTTTCATGAGATAACTTAGCATATTTGAATCACATAAATCTTTTCTGAATAAACAATCAATCAAATGTAAAAGATTAAGTGCTCAGGATTTTAGGATTCTCAAGTAAAATATAGGTTACAATTGAGTTCAGGTTCACACATAACACTCAAAACTCATCTATTTTCCTAAGGTTACAAGCACTTTAAATTATTTTCATCATTGGTGCTAGTTTTGCCTATTCCTAAAACATCACTCAGTTTTTTTTTTGAAATCTAGGTGCTGGAACCTATACAGAGATAGGAGGCTAGACACCCACATCCTTTTTTTTTTGAAGAAAGAAGAAGGACAAGCACATAACAAACAACAAAAATTGAAAGAGATATTACCTGGAAGGAAATCTAGGAAAAGATGAACCTGCAGTAAACTAACCAGAAAAGAAAAATTTATTCAATCAAATAAAAGGTGTTACAGATGAAGATCCAAATCCAATTTGTACTTTCTGCGGTTGTCGTCTGTCCAATCTACTTGAGCTGTAGCTTGATCAGGAATATGAACATATGCTTGTAATGCATCAATCAACTCATCAGCATTTGAAGCCAAGATGAGAATTCGTCGTGCTGAGTGTGAGATAAACCTTTTGTTCTACAGCTTGATCAAGAAAAGACAGCAAGCCATCAAAAAAATTGTTAACATTCAACAGACCCATGGGTTTATGGTGGAGATTCAACTGTGCCCAGGAAACTATTTGAAAAATTTTCCTCCAAAGTACCAAAACCACCTGGAAAGGCAATGAAAGCATCAGTGTTGCTCATCATTCTAGTAATGCGTTCATGCATGGAGGCTACCCTAAATTCTTCCCCAATTATTTTTTCAATGATGTTTGATACAGTTAGAGCTGTAGGAATAATACCAAGAACTTGGCATCCTCCAACATGTGCAGCTGTAGACACACACCCCATTAACCCATGACTACCTCCACCATAGACTAAATGATTTTTTTTCTGGCCAATACAATACCCAAATTTTGTGCTGCTTTAACATACTCTCCATCTTTTCCAAGACTGGAACCACAAAAGACACAAATATTTCAAAATTGACAAAATGTGATTCATTCCATACCTGCAATCACCTTAACTTTGAGTATGAAGATAAAGATAATAATATGTGCATTTATAAAACTCAGATAAAGGCATACTTATAGCAGCTATGCGAATAAGATGGTGGCATAATTACAATAGCCATGTGAGTAGGCCGATGGATGACAGCTAAATTAAAGATGAAAAAATCAAAAATAACAACATGCATGCATATATACAGTAGTTATCATTGTGGCTCACATCTTCCTCTGGTTTTACGTCTAGTAACGGTTTAAACGCCCTCTAAGGGTTGAGGATATGCTTCCCATCCAATTTTCTTATAAACTGGCAAACAGGGTCTTTTACTGTCAGATTCCCAAGACTTTATCATTTTTGTTCTTTTTTAAAATAGGGCCATAAATCAACAATCCCGATATGCACAGATCTACTAAGATGCGTCTCAAGAGACGTTGGATGAAACTCATCATCCAATGACTCCTTACTCAAGCCATCCTTAATGAATTTTATTTTATCTTCTCGATTTACATGAACCCATCCCAAAGAACGGCAACGTATGTTGCAAGTTTCACGTCCACATTTATGGCAGACACTCATTCTTTTAGCTCTACGCTTTTTAGTAAAACTTCTTTTTCCTAAACCAGGCATGTAAGAGATGTAACCATTTGCAGACTCACCAGCTAATCGTACCTTAGCTTCAATTAGCCAACGAATATTAGCATGTATTCCCATTATCATCATCAACTTTAATCTTTCAACCCGTGCTTTATAAATTTTCAACAATGCATTGGGTGGAAGAGAAGGAAAATGATTTTTCAAGTTTACAAGTATGTCTTCCATTCTCAATTCAATTTTTTTTAAGAAAGATCAAAAGCAACAAAACCAAGAAAACAATAGCAATTCAAAAGAAAATATTAATGAGGGAACAAATTAATGCAAACTAATAAAAAAGAAATCTTACCTAAATAGCGTGCGTAGCAATTAAAGGAAGCAAATCAATCCTGGTAGACAGGATCACGCAGAAGTGTCTCCTCTACCTCTGGGTTGCGTAATTCCAAAAGTGATTTCAATCTTTGGCCATTGACTTTAAATACATCACCATTTTTGGGATTTTCAATATCTACTGCACCATGTGGATAAACAGTACGAACAATGAATGGTCCTGACCACCGAGAACGTAATTTTCCTGAGAATAAATGCAAACCAGAGTTATATAGAAAAACTTTTTGACCTACATTAAATGATTTTCTTAAAATATTTTTATCATGAAAAATTTTCATTCGATCCTTGAACAATTTTGCATTCTCATATGCATCATTCTTTATTTCTTCTAGTTCATTGAGTTGAAGCTTCCTGTGGGAACCTGCTTTATCAAGAGAAAAGTTAAATTGTTTGATGGCCTAATAAGCTTTATGTTCTAACTCAATTGGTAAATGACAGGCCTTGCCATACACAAGTTGGTAAGGAGACATTCCAATAGGGGTTTTAAAAGCAGTACGATAAGCCCATAAAGTATCAGAAAGTTGCAAAGACCAATCTTTTCTACTTGGGTTAATTGTTTTTTCCAAAATATTTTTAATTTCCCTATTTGAAATTTCAACTTGACCACTAGTCTGAGGGTGGTATTGGGTAGCAACTTTGTGTGTAATGTTATATTTTCTCATTAATTGCTCAAAATGCTTATTACAAAAATGTTTTCCCCTATCAATAATGATAGCCCGTGGTGTGCCAAACCTCAAAAAGATGTTTTCTTTCAAGAATTTTACCACAATCTTGTGATCATTTGTTTTACATGCAAGAGCCTCTACCCATTTTGACACATAATCCATAGCAACAAAGATGTATAAATTACCGAAAGAAATAGGAAAAGGACCCATGAAATCAACTCCCCAGACATCAAATATCTCAACAATAAGAATGGGAGTTAAAGGCATCATATTCCTCCGTGAAATACTACCCAATTTTTGACAACGCTCACAAGAACTACAATACAAATGGGCATCTTTGAACAATGATGGCCAGTAAAAGCCACATTGCAAGACTTTTGCAGCAGTTTTTTTAGCATTAAAATGACCTCCACAAGCATGATCATGACAAAAAGAAATAACACTATATTACTCACTCTCAGGAACACATCTCCAAATGATTTGATCAGGACAATACTTAAACAAGTATGGATCTTCCCAAAAGAATTTCTTTACTTCTGCTAAAATTTTTACCCGATCTTGCTTACTCCAATGTGTAGGCATTTGACCTGTGGCAAGATAATTAGCAATGTCAGCAAACCAGGGTAATTGAGAAATAGACATGAGTTGCTCATCTGGAAATGAGTCTCCGATAAGCAATTTATTGTCACCCGATTCAACTATCAGCCTAGACAAGTGATCAGCCACAACATTTTCAGATCCTTTCTTATCCCGAATTTCTAAATCAATTTCTTGCAACAACAGTATCCATCTTATCAAACGCGCTTTAGCATCTTTCTTAGAAAGATGATACTTAAATGCAGCAAGATCTGAAAAAACTACAATTTTAGATCCTAATAAATAAGATTTAAATTTGTCTAATGCAAATACTACAGCTAGTAACTCTTTTTCTGTTGTAGAATAATTCAATTGAGCATCATTAAGAGTTTTACTAGCATAGTATATCACATAAGGAAACTTTTCTAGACGTTGACCCAACACAACTCCAATCGCATAATCAGAGGCATCACACATGATTTCAAATGGAAGATTCCAATTGGGTGGTCTAATGATGGGTGTAGAAGTAAGAAGGGATTTGAGCTTCTCAAAAGCTTGAAAGCATTTTTCATCAAATATAAAAGGTGCATCTTTGGTAAGCAAATTACACAAAATTTTGGAGATTTTACTAAAATATTTGATAAATCTGCGATAAAACCCTGCATGGCCTAAAAAAGAACGTACCTCTTTCACTGTCTGAGGAGGTGGAAGATTGGAAATCAATTTAATTTTGGCTTTATCTACCTCAATCCCCTGATTTGACACAATATGTCCCAAAACAATTCCTTTTTTAACCATGAAATGACATTTTTCCCAATTCAAACAAGATTCTTTTCCTTACATCTAATTAAGACCAATGTTAAATGGTGTAAACATTCCTCAAAACTAGACCCATACACAGAAAAATCATCCATGAATACTTTTAGAAATCGCTTTACCATGTCAGAAAATATGCTTATCATGCAACGCTGAAATGTAGCAGGTGCATTGCACAATCCAAATGGTATTTGACGGTAGGGAAAAGTTCCGAAAGGACAAGTGAATGTAGTTTTCTCTTGATCCTCGGGTGCAATGGGAATTTGGTTGTAACCTGAATATCCATCAAGAAAACAATAATATGCATGTCCAGCCAACCTTTCTAACATCTGATCTATAAAAGGAAGTGGAAAATGATCTTTTCTTGTTACAACATTCAACTTGCAATAGTCAATACAAACACGCTACCCAGTTTGTACTCTAGTGGGAATTAATTCATTATCCTCATTCTTGACTACAGTAATGCCAGACTTCTTAAGAACTACCTGAACAGGACTGACCCATGCACTATCAGAAATCGGGTAAATGACACCCATATCAAGAAGTTTAATTACTTCAACTCTCACAACTTCTTTCATGTTTGGATTCAAACGTCTTTGTGGCTCTCTTGAGGTTTTGGCATTGCCCTCCAAATGTATCATGTGCATGCAAATTGATGGACCAATACCTTTAATGTCTGTTATTGTCCACCCTATGGCTTCCCTATGCTCACTGAGGACTCTTATAAGTTCAACTTCATGTTCTTTATCTAGGTCTGATGCAATGATAACAGGTAAGGTCTCAGCAGGTCCTAGAAACACATATTTTAAAGAATCTAGCAAAGGTTTTAACTCTACCTGGGGCGGTTTCTCTATGGATGGTAATAGGACAGACCCAAAAGATGTAATTGTCTCTGTTTTGACTTTCCATTCATTGGTATCCATCAATGGAGTAGTCTCTAACAGGGAATTTATTTCATTGATCAAACAGTCCTCATTTATGTCCATATTGAAGTAAGCCAAACATTTTTCTAAAGGGTCATCATCAAAAGAACTTAAAAATGAATCATCAGCTATACTCTCAATCATGTTGACCTCACGTAAATCACCAGCATCCACAGGTTGACGAGAGACACTAAAAACATTAAGTTCCACAGTCATATTTCCAAAAGATAGATTCAAAATTCCATTTCGACAATTAATGATCGCATTGGATGTTGCAAGAAATGGTCTACCTAAAATGACTGGAATTTGTGTCTCTGTATTCTCAACAGGTTCAATGTCAAGAACAATGAAATCTACTGGAAAGTAGAATTTATCAACCTTAATGAGCACATCCTCTATGACACCTCTAGGAATTTTTGTGGACCTATCAGCTAACTGAAGGGTTACTGGTGTAGGTTTTAACTTTTCTAACTCAAGTTTTGCATACACAGAATATGGTAACAAATTCACACTTGCTCCTAGATCAAGTAAGGCTCGGTTAATGACATGGTCACCTATAACACAAGAAATTGTAGGACAACTGGGATCTTTGTACTTGATAGGAGTTCTTTGTTGAATTATGGAGCTCACTTGTTCAGTCAAAAATGCTTTTTTTGGAACATTAGTTTCCTTTTCACCGTACAAGGATCTTTCAAAAATTTTGAGTAAGCAAGTACTTGTTTGATAGCCTCAAGAAAAGGGATGTTAATGCTTACTTGATTAAACACCTCTAAAATGTCACTATATTGAGTACATTTTTTATTTATCTCAAGTCTTTGTGGGAATAGAACTTTAGGGGGACAAGAAATATGTTCACTTTTATTCTCACTTGAGTCATTAATTTGTGGTTCATGCTGACTCTGTTCTTTAGTTCCAAGCATGTGAACTTGATTATCAATCACTTTTTCAGATCTAAAGGTCGTTACAGACTTTACTTCTTCTTTAAGATTTGTTGATGATCCTACTTCAAATTGACCCTTAGGATTAGGAATAGGTTGACTGGGGAATTTTCTTTTCTCTCTCTCTCCTACAGCATTGGCTATTTGACCCAATTGTGTTTGAAGTTTTGAAATAGATTGAGTGTGGGATTGTAAGGCTTGTTGAGTTGATTGCATGAATTGCTGTATAGTATCTTCCAAAGAAGGTCTTCTTTGTTGTGATACTCCGAAAGGAGGAGCATATTGAGGAATTGAAGGATATGAGTTAGGAGGGGCAAATTGTTGTCCACCTTGATTCATTGAAGGTTGATTTTGCCTCCATGAAGAGTTTGGATGATTCCTCCAATTTGGATTATATGTAGGTGCAAACGGGCTGTCTGATGATTTTCCATGAAATTGAAGAAAATTGACTTGCTCAGAGAATACATCTTGGTAAGCTGGTATAGATGGACAAGATTGTGTAATGTGAGATGTACTAGAATATAAGGCACATGCCTCTATCCTAGTATTGGTAGAAGGGTTCAGAGTGTGGCTTAAAATTAAAGCTTCAACCTTTCTAGTCAGGCTAGCTAAGGCAATTCTCACATCTGTATCATCACTCACCTCATAAATTCCTCCCTTTTTGTGTGTTTTAGACTTCTTATCCCTGGAATCTATGCAGTTCCAGTGTTGAGAATTTTCAGATAAAGATCCTAAGGATAACTAAGCTTCTCCCTCATTCAATTGTAAAAATCTCCCACCATGCATGCTTTGGATCTTTTGACGGTTTGATAAAGTTAAACCATCATAGAAATATTTCACCAATCTCCAAATTTCAAAACCATGATGAGGACATTTCAAAAGAAGATCATTAAATTTTTTCCAACATTCGAAAAATTGTTCACCCTCTTTTTGACAAAAATCAAAAATTTCTCTCCTAAGGGCATTAGTTTTAGACATGGAATTTTTTTTTGCTAGAAACTTATTTACCAATTGATTCCAATTAGTAATAGTTCCTGTAGGAAGGGAGTTCAACCAGGCTTTAGCTTTATCTTTTAATGAGAATGGAAACATTCTAAGCCTAATTGACTCATCATTGAAATTTTGAAAGTGAAATGTTGAACAAATTTCAAGAAATTCCTTCACATGCATGTATGGATCTTCTTTTTCCAAACCATAAAATGATGGTAAAAGTTGAAGTATGGCTGGTTTGAATTCAAAGTGAGTTGCAGTAGTTTGTGGCAAAACTATGCAAGATGGAGTATTGGCTATGACAGGTGAAAAGTACTCCATAAGAGTTTTCTCATGCACAACTTGTTCTTCCATTTTTGATGATGTCTTAATAAAGTCTAATGTTCCAATTTTTAAATCAAAGGGTGATCCTAAACTTTTCCTAACCAAACGCTGATCTTTATCATGTTTCCAAACATGCATAAACTAAAAGAAAAATTATAAACAAATATTTCTAATAGCATATAACACAATTACAAAAGAGGATAATTTTACAACTTAGTAACATATATATACAATGTTAACTACAAGTAACAAAACGCAAATACAACAAAAACAATCACAAAATTTTGCAACAAAGAATTTTTTTTTTCACAAAGAAAATTTTCTATACAAAAAATAAATATTCTAAATAATAACTAGTGGAAGAATTTTACTTATCTGGATCTAATTAGCTTTTCCGTCGGAATTCCCGTCAACGGTGCCAAAAACTTGTTAATTTTATTAAAACTCGCAAGCGCACGAATCTATTGGAGTATAGATTTAGTGGTATGTAAGGTCGATCCCACGAGGATTGCCAATTGAGAAAATTTAATTCAGATCCAAAATAAATATTTCTAACCTAGTTGCCAGAATGTTTGTCTTGTGAGAAGAGTACTGAACAGAGTTTGTAAAGAATTAAAATAATAAAATTAAATATGAATGTATTCAAAGTAAGAAACATGTTAAGGTTAGGAGATCCACTCTTCGTACATCAAATAATAAAATTTTTTAACTCTTTTATTACTCAAATGGAATCCTCATGTAAATGAGGTTCCATTCGGAAGATATGTTACATTAAACAAGCTTTGATTTATAGATGAAGTGTATTTGCCTTCTTTTATTGTATTAATAATAGTAAATAACTTTTGTAAAATGGATTCAAGTATACATCGTGCCAATCATCATATTGTCTACAATAAATCAAGAATGATTCAAGTATTTATTGTGTTAAAGATTGTCTACAATGTATCAAGATTTTCACTTTACAAAATTTAAAATAAAAATATACAAACAAAGTCAATAATAATAATATAAATTAGGCGGTAAAACCAGCCATTGATAAAAGAAATAACAAGAAAATAAATATAAAAAGTGCAAAAAATAAATAACAGAGGGGCAATAAAGCAATCCTCTAAGAAAGTAAATAACAAAAAAGTAAATAATAAAAGTGCAAAAAATAAATAACAGAGGGGCAATAAAGTCATCCTCTAAAAAAGTAAATAACAAGAAAATAAATAATAAAAGTGTAGAAAATAAATAACAGAAGGACAACAAAGTCATCATCTAAAAAAGTAAATAACAAGAAAGTAAATAAAAATTGCAGAAAATAAATAACAGAGGGGCAACAAAGCCATCCTCTAAAAAAGTAAATAACAAGAAAGTAAATAATAAAAGTGCAGAAAATAAATAACAGAGAGGCGACATAGCCGTCCTCTCAGAAGAAAAATAATAAGAAAACAATAACAAAAAAAATAAATAACAGAGGGGCAACAAAGCCATCCTCTAAGAAAGTAAATAACACGAAAGTAAATAATAGAAAGGTAAAAAAATAAATAACAGAGGGGCAACAAAGTTATCCTCTAAAAAAGTAAATAACAAGAAAATAAATGAGAAGATAAATACAACATCAAGTATAAATATTAAAATTAAGAGTTAGATAAATTATTATTTTTATATCAAGAGTTTCATCCTTTCACCTTAGCATTAGGAGATTAGTTCTCCATAATCAAGATAAGAAAACAAAATGAAAGATGAAGAAGCATGATAAAACTTATGAGAGAAAGTAAAGATACAAAATGTATAAAGAGAGAAAAGGATTACAAACACTTAGAACTTCTACAAAGATTTTCCAAGATCCCTCTTCAGCCTTTCTCCCCTCCCTTTAGCTCACAAGATGTCTTTATTTATAGACAAAACAAGGGAAATAGGTGACAACAATGGTGGGTAGCAAATTGCACTAAAGTTGACAAGTAGTGTTGCATTATGTGCCCCGAAAGTCATCGTGATATATTGCCTTGATAGTCACCGAATCTGCTGATCCAATCAACAAAAAAGTTGTAGATATTTCCATTATCTTTCCATCCATATAAGGGAGAGAAAAATTTGCCATGTATTTTGTGATTTATGGCCAAAACACTGTAGTAAGGTCAGGCTGGACTGCAACAGTAAACATGTTCAGTTTTAGACCAATTTTGGCCCTTTTAGTGTCCGAATTTACTGACTACTTGAATATCAAAGTTGTAGAAAATTATATATTCTATTCACCTACAAAATTGCGTGTCTATTAAATATGTATTTGCTGAAAGATGGCGCAAATACTACAGTAAGATTGGACTGGACTGCAATAGTAAACATGTTCTGTTCTAGCCCAATTTCGGCCCTTTGGATATCTGAATTTACTGATCACATAAACATGAAAGTTGTATGAAATTATGTCAGCTATTCATCTACCATATTTCGTACATAATATATACGTATTTTCTGAGATACGGCCAAAATACTGTAGTAAGATCAAGTTGAAAAGCAAGCATCAAACAAATTTTTAACATTGAGTGTTTTGCCTTGAATCTTTATGTTTCGATTCTTTTAGAAATGTGGTCATAAATCAAGATTGAATTGATGCATATATCCATTAGGATGCGTCTCAAGAGATAAAAAGATAATGCTCCTTACTCAGCCATCCTTAATGAATTTATTTTGTCTGCTTGATTTATAGACATCATTTCTAAAGAATCGTAATTTAGCTTTAATTCCTCCAATTAAATCAATTTCCTATTCTTCTCTTTATCTATAAAAATACACAAAACTAAAGACAAATAAGGGAGATAAATACTTAATTAAGGTAAAAAGATAAGATAAAAATATTTAATTTATGAGTATAAAACTCATTCATCAGATATTTACCGTCATCAGCTGGCCATAGCTCAGACCTCACGCCAAACTTCTTTAAGTCTTTTTGCGCATTTACATGGTCCTTTGAACGGGTAGAATCATTAATTAAAGTATTAATGATGTTGTCGCAAATATTTTTCTCAATATGCATGACGTCAAGATTATGACACAATATATTATTCACCCAATTCAGAATTTTGAAAAATATACTTTTTTTACGCCATTGTTGAGTTCCAGCATCAACCAAACCCTGATCTCAAGAACGTTGTTGTTGAGTCCCAGCATCAGTTTCCACATTTTTCCCAAAGACAACTTCAATATCCTCGACTTATCTTAAAATGTCTACACCACTCAGTTGCAAAGGAGGGTTTCTTCTTTCCTCTTTTCTGTCAAACCTATTGTAGGCCATCCGAAATTTATGAGTCAGAGATATAAAGCGCTGATGTCCCATAAAACACCACTTCTGACTGTGAGGGAGAAGCACTGGAATAGAGTCAAAGTTACAGTGCAGACAGGCTAATCCAGTATGAGCATTCCAGCAGGATAAACATCCCAAGTCAGAAAAATCACTGATTGTCCACAAAAGAGCTTCATGCATATTGAAAATTTCTTTGCTAAAGGCATCGTACGTCTTAACACCTTCATCCCATAACTCCTTCAACTCCGCAATTAGTGGTTGTAAAAATACATATATATCATTCACCGGTGCTTTTCTTCCTGGAATTATTATTGACAACATGAATGAACTCTGTTTTATAGACATCCAAGGAGGAAGATTATACGGAATCAGCACAACTGGCCATATGCTGTAACTTGTAGATAGGTTTCCAAATGGATTGAAACCATCCGTTGCAAGGCCCAAACAAACATTCCTCGGATCTGATGCAAATTGAGGATTCAGAAAATCAAATATCTTTCATGCCTCAAAATCCTTTGGATGCCTCATGATGCCATCTGAAATTTTATTTTCAGAATGCCATCTCATAAATTCAGCAATCTTAGAAGACATGAACAACCTCTGCAACCTTGGCTTAAGCGGAAAGTATCTAAGAATTTTATTAGGCACATTTTTTCGCTTCTCCCCCTTCTGTTTCGGTTTCTACCTCGGTGCGGAATGTAACAACTTTTTATTTATTTATTATTATACAATATAAAGTTCACATACACATCATTAATCAAAACGTGTGTACAACATTTCAAACACATAAATATCTACATCTTATTTATTCTGGTTGACCAATTTCGGAGATTCGGGTGCAGGTGGTTGCACCTTCACCGGGATCTGTGCCAACTCGCCCACAAACATTTTATTTAGGATCCGCCCATCATAGAATAACTCGATCCAATGTGCACTAAAAGCCAGAGCTATAGAAAAATCTGCATAACTAATTTTCTGAACATGACATGGAAATATAGTGAGAATTAAATCCCAATAAGTTCAACAATAAATCATCATCAATATAGCTCATCACGTCATGTTCAGCCGTATAAACTACAGTAAATAACTTTGGTCACATGAATGTACTATATCTATACACATGAGAATCGTACAGTAATGACATGTATGACAGGATTAATTATTTTTAGAATATCATATGATGACTATCAATTTATTCTCATATCAAGCTACCCCGGTCAGGGTGAGTATTTTCTACTCTCCGGTACGGGATTTTCTCGCTCCGTCCGACATGGCCCACTTTCTCTTTTTTGTCTCATTAACATGATCATAACCGTTAGTAGGGCATCTCCTACTGGTGCACCACATAGATTGCCATGTGACCGTGCTCTTTTCTTTTCTTTTCACAATGATAGCCAAAAATATGCTTTCAATAACAAGTATGTTCATCAAATATAACTATTACCAAAAATCATTGGTAATCATGCCATGAACATAACCATTTCAAATATCACTTTATAAAATATTTTCATGTCAAAATTTCACACTTAAGATGGTAAGAAGTTCATACAATGGCAATGGCTATGGCTATACTAGTCATTTATTATTTTTATTTATAAGATTCATCTTCTTTTTTAAATATTAATTTTATTTCTTTATTTTCTTGATGTAAGTTTTCATCCTATCTAACATTCTCTTACTAATCAGAGCATAACTCCCTCCATTCAACTCCGATGTAAGTGATCTTGGTGTCAATTTTAAGATAAATCAATTATCTAAAACTATTATGTTGAACATTGTAGTGAAATATTAATAAATCAAGGTGATATTACTCCCTTAATGTACAGGTTATTTCTTCTCGGATAGGTTCTGACCTCTACCTACTAATCTATCTATATCTCCCTCATAAGAATTCCAAATTAAGTGATTCCAGTGGCTAAAAATACGTGCACATATATCTATAATTCATATGTTAACCATTTATTTTAATTTCTTATAGAATTTTCCCAGAAATTAAAACACCGAAACTATCCTAACATATTCTTCCTTGATTAACCATTTTCTGATCTTTGTTTACTAATCGGAACATATCTACCTCATATGAACTCCAAATGGAATGATTCCAGTGGCTAAAAATCAGTGACACATATATCTATAATATAACTATTATAAAAAATCATTGGTAATCATGCCATGAACATAACCATTTCAAATATCACTTTATAAAATATTTCTATGTCAAAATTTCACACTTAAGATGGTAAGAAGTTTATACATTGGCAATGGCTATGGCTATACTAGTCATTTATTATTTTCATTTATAAGATTCATCTTCTTTTTTAAATATTAATTTATTTTTTTATTTTCTTGATGCAGGTTTTCATCCTATCTAACCTTCTCTTACTAATCAGAGCATAACTCCCTCCATTCAACTCCAATGTAGGTGATCTTAGTGTCAATTTCAAGATAAAACAATTATCTAAAAATATTATGTTGAGCATTATAGTGAAATATTAATAAATCAAGGTGATATGACTCCATCAATGTATAGGTTATTTCTTCTCGGATAGGTTCTGACCTCTACCTACTAATCTGTCCATATCTCCCTCATAAGAATTCCAAATTAAGTGATTCCAGTGGCTAAATATCCGTGACACATACATCTATAATTCAAATGTTAACCATTTATTTTAATTCCTTATAGAATGTTCCCAGAAATTAAAACACCGAAACTATCCTAACATATTCTTCCCTGATTAACCATTTTCTGACCTTTGTTTACTAATCGGAACATATCTACCTCATATGAACTCTAAATTGAATGATTTTAGTGGATAAAAATCCGTGACACATATATCTATAATTCATATGTTAACCATTTATTTTAATTCCTTATATAATGTTCCCAGAAATTAAAACACCGAAGCTATCCTAACATATTCTTCCCTAATTAACCATTTTCTGACCTTTGTTTACTAATCGAACCATATCTACCTCATATGAACTCTAAATTGAATGATTTTAGTGGATAAAAATCTGCGAGACATAAATCTACATTTGTTATGTTAACCATTTGTTTATATGTTCTATAGAATGTTCCCAGAAATTAAAATACAGAAGCTTAAAATTTTGCCAACCATAGCCATACCCATGTAGAACTATCTACACCAACCTAAGTATTCAAATATACATAATATGTAACATGATATAGCAACATTCATGACCAATCATCAAAGTTCTAAGATCAAAATCCCATATAAATATTACAAGTTTCAAAAATTTTCTTCAAAAAAAAATATTGTTAAACTTACCTGGAGCACTTAGTCCCCTAGACTTCTCCTTCCTCTTTCTTCCTTTCTTCCTCTCCTTTCCTCACTCTACCTTACTTCTATTTTTCCTCTCCCTCACTTGGACGAAATTCTAATGTTGTAAGGGTGGATTTTCTTATATAGACCACCAAATAATTTACCTTTCATGATCATGGGTCCACCTTATCACAATTAGGTTACACTTGGTTGAATTTTTGGAAAACAAACAACTTATGTTCTTGTCTTCCTCTTCCTTAGTCAAGATATGCATAGGAAAAGGAGATTTGTATTTTGAAAATTATGATAATATGTTCTTAAGATATGGGACAAGGTCCCTTTGATTTAGGGATTCATTTACTTTTTCTTTTGTCTTAATCAATTATGATATGTTTGCCTTTTTAAGTGGCAAATTTCTAGCCCTTCAATCTCTATTATTTGGTTAAAATTATTTGTGTGGGATAGAAATGTTTTGTCATAATGCTATGTATTATCATACCACTTGCTAAAATTATGAGTGTAGGATGTAGATGTTTTGTCCTAAAGCCTTGTATTATCATACCACTTGTTAAATTTTTTGTCTTAATGCCGTGTCACCTAATCTTGATTACACCATTATTTCATCACTTTTATTTTATTTTTATTTTTTCTCTTGGGTTTGGGCTCATTCTTGCCCATTTTCTTTATTTGGTTAAAATTCTACCTTTCATAATGGGCTTGGTCACATTTTCATGATTTTTTTTGAGCTATCGGTCCAATTTCTATATCTTAGTCCAAGTCTATGTTTTATTTCTTCATTGAGCTATCCTATTGGCTTACTAAAAATTTATGTGAAGTAGAAAAACTCGATATAAAGTGTCCATAGGTGAAAGCCCAATTTATGGGTGGAGATACTAAACTTAGTAACTTTTGCTCTTAAATTAAGAAAAATTACCTTAATCCGATCTTCTTGAAATTTTAAGACCTTTACTTACTTAACAAAAATTTATCTTCCTTACCTAAGAATTTCACATTTCTTTAGCATGTTTATTTCTAATATTTCCTCTTAGGTTTTCTTTCTTTACCTATTCCATTAATATGAGAACATTTTTATACAAATACATATGGTGAAAAATTTCTAAGGATTATATTTCCTTAGATATCTAAAAATTGTCTAATAAATTTTATTTCCTTAATTAAATATTTATGTACCTTTATCAATAAAAGAAATGAAATTATGGATGTTACTTTGAATAATTTTGTACTTTTATTAATACATGAAACGAAATTAGGGATGTTACACGGAACACTTAGTACAAGTTTCTCTACTTTCATGCTCACCTCAGTATAACATACAATCATTCTGACATGCATGAATTTTCTTGTAATTCAACCTCAACTTATTAATGACTTTTTTAGCCTCGTAAAATGAAAGCAGGATCTTGGCATCTGAGAATACATCGACAAGCAACTCAAGTATCATCGACACTGCTTTGTCACTTATCCCATACAAACACTTGATGTGATACAACTTCACCAAGAAAGACAATTTGGAATACTTCTCACACCCTTCATAAAGTGGTTGTTGACCATCTTTCAGTAACTCATAAAATTTTTTGACACTATCATCCATCATTTCTGCTGATTGTGGAATAGGCATATCTACAGAATCCATGCTCTCATTTTCGGGGTGAACCCTGAATGTGTCACGGACTATGTCCTGCACAGGGTCATGTCGAACAATGGGTTCTGTGACCTCAATTGGCATAATAGCATGTCCTGTAGCAGGATCTTCTGTAATCATTTCTCCGTGTAAACTCCAGAAATTGTATCCCTCCGAAAATGGTTTGACGATCAAGTGTTGACGTACGACCTCGATCAGTTGTCATTTCTTGAATCTACACTTTGGGCACGGGCATACTATTCTACCTTCGACACCAGAGTTGGCATTTGCGAATTCTAAAAATTCATCTAAACCATTCAGGTACTCTATTGATTGTCGAGGTTTATCGATCCAAGATTTATCCATATCTGAAATAATTATGAATTTAGATAACAATTACCCTAAATAAATCTTACTACTCTAAACTGAAAACATTACTATTTTGCATGGGAAGGTATTTGCAATTGATTGTGCATAAAACACAACACATTTTGAAGAGGTTTATTAATCCAAGATTTATCCATATCTGAAATAATTATGAATTTAGATAACAATTACCCTAAATAACTCTTACTCTAAACTGAAAACATTACTATTTTGCATGGGAAAGCATTTGTAATTGATTGTGCATAAAACACAACACATTTTGAAGAGGTTTAAAATACTTTAAGTTTAAAAAAAATCTTAGGACAAACTTTATGACAATTGAAATTCAATGAAACACCAAATAAAGAATCATCGTCATTGGTTCGATATAAATAAAGAATCCTGATCCTAAAAAGTTTAAGAGAGATATTGAAGAGAAAGTTAAAAATAGAGAAATATGATACATACTTGATCATAAGAAGCTTATGGTGCAAACTTAGATGCATAAAGTTATAGATTTCATTGGCAAGACTTGTCGCACCTTATGAAACTGGGATAAATGATACCATGGGCTTGCATAATATGAAATAAAACACTTGAAAATTCTCTACGAATTAAAGAAGGAAAATCCTAACTTCTGAAACAGTACCATTAAGAAAGTTTTTCAGCATGTGCTAATTTTATTTCATTCTTCTAATGTCATTAATTTAAATTATGAGTTTCATGATCGAATCTGGTAAATCACGACGTCTTTGCAAGGATAGCCACTAGCATCAAAAGATTGAATTATGATTTTGTATCTGCCGCTAGAATTTCAATTATAGTATTTACATAGTAAAATTTCTAAAGAATTCAGATAAGGAATTGAAATTTCAATTCTCTATCTGAAAATATAATAGCAGTGGCCCATATAAGGGCCATATATTCAAAGATAGTTCTACTCAATTACACCTAAGACATTGCTAGTTAATAGAGAATTTAGTGTAAGAACATAGTGCATTAAAACTAACTTCACTATTATTTTCTGATGAATTTATGTTATTATATATATTTGTTTTCATTTTTTAAATACTACGTGAAAATTAAAAATAGTGTTTTCATTTTTTAAAAATAAATCCTAATACTAATTCCGTCTATTTATTAATATTTATTAATTTACCTCATCAATTGCGCAAATATTTTTATATTTTAGAATCAACTGTATTTAAACTTTACTATTACTAATTTATCTATATTATTTAAATACGTTTATCAATATAATAACTAGTTTCGATTTATCTAAATTTATTATTTTACCTCATCAACTACACTTCAATTCCTCTACTAAATTTATGTTATTATAAATATTTTTTTTTAAATTTTTATGTCTATTTATAAATATTTGTTAAACTTATATTAAAACACATACGTATATTTTTAAAGTAGTGTCATAGTTTTTTTAAAAAAAATTAATACTGACTCTGTCTATTTATTAAAATATATTATTTTACCTTATCAACTAGACTTCAATTCCTCTATTAAATTTATGTTATTATAAATATTTGTTTTTATTTTTTAAAACCTACTTGTATTTTTTATTAACAAATTTTATTTTTAACTACGTGTATTTAATAAATTTGACAATAATATTCCATCAAACATGGCTCAAGATCTCTATTTTTAATGTTTATAAATTCTTCATAATATTAATTACATATAATGTACTTCAAAAATAATTAAATCCAACATTTCACCAGTACTAAAAAAAAACTACCTACATATTTTCAACGGACATAATATATTATAATATTAAACATCATAAACATAAAAAAGTAACACAAATTTTAAAATTTATTCATACATGTACATCACAATGTAAACTAATTTTTCTAAATAAATATGAAATATATATAATATCATTATTATCGCATTTTAACATACAATATTTTGAAATAAATTTATTTAAAATAAAAATAATTAGATTGCATACCTTTAAAGTGATTCGAAATAAATGACGCACAATAGTCGGAGTGCTGCTACAAAATCTTCACAAAAGCAAACAAAAATTAATATAATAAAATATTTTTAACATACAATATTTTAAAAAATTAGTCAAATTAATGACATACCTTGAGTAAGAAAAAAAGAACTCGCCAAACACACTAAAAGATCACAGCTCGCAAAATACACTTAAATATCTCAACTGGTAAAGTACACTCAAATACCTTAACTGATGTATTTTATGTGAAAAAATTGTAACTTAAAATGTTCGTAATGAAAAAGAAGAGAGCAAAAGAATTTATAGAACACCGCGTGTTTTTAACGACGGTTATATAACCGTGGTTAAAACCATTAACGATGGTTAAATAGTTGTCGTTAAACCCGCATAACCACGGTTTTAATTAAAACCGTCGTTATAACTGGGTTTAACGACGATTTTAATAAGACCGTCGTTAAACGTAACATTAATGCCCAACGGTCTAAATTCCGAACGTTGAATTTTCACAACGGTTTTAAACTAACCATCGTTATGTAACGACGGTTATGTTTAAGACTGTCGTCAATTGACAACGGTCTAATCGAAACCGTCATAAAACCTCACAATTTCCCATTCGTGTTTAAATTTACGACATATTACGACGGTTCGTGCTAAACCGTCCCTAATTGATGACGGTTTCCATGAAACCATCATTAAAATTACAAATTTAATGACGGTCTAGGAACCGTCGTTAAATCAAGACTTAGCGACGATTTTTGATAACCATCGTTATTTATCCATCCCCATTTCCCGGTTTTGTTGTAGTGTAGGGTATGTGCATGCATATTGTACAATCATGCATCAACATACAAATAATACATATTAATCAGTATAATAATTATGTCCTAACAAAGAATATAAATTATTTGTTAAGTAAAAATATACAATATTAATTAATATATAATCATTAAATAAAAATGAAAGTTATAATGTCATATGCAAATATTAAATGCAAGATTTTCAATAAATTTTAATATAAATTTAATTGTTAATTCACACTATGTTTTATTATTTAGGTACATGGAATGAAAATTGTCGATCATTATAGGTGGATGTACAGTAGACATAAAGTCTATTCGGTCTAGTATATTTTAGAAAAAAAAATTGCTTATTTAAAGTTTTTTTTTACATTTTTGAACTGTTTAGCCAAGACCCAAAGCTGCTTTTAAATGTCAGTCGAATCTGTTTTTCAGTTGAAATGGACAAACCTGAATTTGGAGCTTCTATAATGAAGCAAAAGAAGAAATAAAAAATTAATTTTTTTATAGACAAAAATACCCTCACTTAAATTTTAAAATTACAAAATTATCTAACTTTATCTTTTGAAACTCTCACATAAAAATGCATAAAATTTTACTAACTAAGACTCCTAATTTTTTAAATTAAAATATTTTATCATACAAATTATTATCTTGACTTAGAATAAATTTCTTATGATGAAAATTTTGATTATATCTATTAATTTAATTTTATAGATTTATTTCGGTTAAATAAATTATATATATATATATAGTGATTTTATTTTATTTCATATTTTTATAACATAAAAATTTAAAATATTAAAATATTAAAATATATTAAAATTAATATTTAAAATTATTTTTAATCCAAACAGGATTGATTGAAAAATGACTTCTAAATATGTACCTTTTGGTAATTTGACAAAAAAAGTTTTTCTTAAAAGATTGGTGAAACATTAATAATATTCATAAATATATTTATTAGACAATGTGGCCAAACACTATTTATCTTTTTGTTACAATACTTTTGTTGAAACTCTACTTACAGAAGAAAAATTTTAAAAAGAAGTAGAAATTAGAAACATAGCAAAACAGTGAGACACTTAATTTTCCTTGACATAGGACTAAACATACCAAAATATAAAGAAAATTTGATCCATTTATATTTGCAAAACAAATAGTACCATATTTCGTGAGGACAAGAGAAAGGTAGATTAGTGGGTCAATCAAAACTAAACTGAAAGGTCTCATTGATGATTAACATACATACATACATCAGAGGCTGCAAATCAAGATGAAAAATCTCGTTTTGGTGCATTATATAAATAATGATATGTTAAAAGTTTTAATAACAAAATTTAGACAACACTTAAAAAACTGCTGCATAAAATCATAATATGCAATAACTTACAAAATTGTTGCTTATACTAGAAGTTTAAGCAACGATAATCAGACAATCTCTACAAACTGTTGCGTAAAATAAAAATATGCAATGATTTAAATAATGGTTGTTTGCACTGATAGAATAGCTAGGCAAAAAAATGTACATAAAACTCTATAACAACTGCCTCTAGAAACACAATATCCAACGTTTACAAAAACGTCGCATATATTAATAATTAGGCAACGAATTTTATATGACAATATAAAAATTTAAATATGTAACAGTTTTAAAAAGCGTTTCTTACACAAATTATATAAGCAATGAATTTCAAACAAAAGTGTAGAAATTATAGGATAGAATCAAAAATGTTATATATATATATATATATATATATATATATATATATATATATATATATATATATATATATATATATATATATATATATAAAACAGTTGATTGCACAAGTATTTCAAGTAACAAATTTTAGACAAAACTTAATGAACTTTTTTTTAATAATCTCATTTCGTCCCTAAAGAAGGATGTTATTTATATAAGACTCCAATCATAATGAGATAGAGTTAATTATACTATTAACTGTAGACACTAGGATTGCAATTTTTAACACTCTTAAACTTTTATAATATATAGATGTGGTAGTAATTAATATTTTATGTATATACAACAAGAAGAGAAATTTTGTTTTTTTAACTCAAATTGCAATGGTTCAACTGTATACTTGGTCCCTCAAAAATTCTTCTTTTCATAATTAATGTAATTGATCATATGAATCTTTAAAATATCTATGGTGTAGCCATCACTACAAGAAACGCGGGAATTAGCAGCAGTTTTAAAGTGGATATAGTGACTGTTTTAACCATCGATAAGGCATTTAACGACAGTCAAAAAACTGTCTTGGATTCATGAGTATCGCGACAGTTTTAATCAACCGTGGAAACGGCGTCATTATGACAAGTTCTAACAACGATTACAAAATCAGAGTAAAACTTGGCATAACGACGGTTTCAAAACCGCCGTTAATTTATAATTTTAATATTCAACAAATTCATTTAGATACATTTTTATCTATTATATAATAATTAAGTGTGCAAATTATTTAATAATTTAAAAAATTATTTTAAAATTTATTGATATTTAACTACATATTAAATATACATAAATTATTAAATTATAATGAATATATATATATATATATATATATATAAATAAAAAATATGTACACAAAAATTAATAATCACGAACATCACAAAATTACATATACAGACTATAATAACTAAATCATATTTTCAGACTCTGCGGATGCTAATCAAGCTGATGCCCACTGCCACAGTCACTAGGGTCCTAAATAATTAAATCCAATATTTCAGCATTACTATAAAAAAATTACCTCTTACATATTTTCAACGGACATAATATATTATAATATTAAACATCATAAACATTGAAAAAGTAACAAATTTTAAAATTTATTCATACATGTACATCACAATGTAAACTATATTTTTTTAAATAAATATGAAGTACATAAAATATCTATTATTATCGCATTTTAACATACAATATTTTAAAATAAATTTATTTAAAATGAAAATAATTAGATTGCATACTTTCAAAGTGATTCCAAATAAATAACGCACAAAATTCGAAGTGTTGCCACAAGATCTTCACAAAAGCAAACAAAAATTAATATAGCAAAATATTTTGAACATACAATATTTAAAAAAATAGCCAAATATAATTATATCATTATATGACATACCTTGAGTAAGATAAAAACAACTCGCAAAGCACAATATTTTATACGAAAAAACTGTAATTTAAAGTGTTCGTAATGAAAATAAAGAGGAAAAACGAATTTATAGATGACTGCCTGGTTTAACGACGTTTAAATAACCGTCTTTAAACCCATTAACGACGGTTAAGTAACCGTCGTCAAACTCATATAACTACGGTTTTCATTAAAACCGTCATTATAAATAAGTTTCACGACGATTTTCCTAATACTATCGTTAAACCATACATATCCCGAGTAACGGTCCAAATTCTAAACGTTATATATCAACGACAGTTTCAGAGAAACGGTCGTTACTTAACGACGGTCTGTTTAAAACTGTTGTTACGTAACGACGGTTAGACTAAACCGCCATTAAATAACGATGGTTTAGTCCAAACCATCGTTACTTCACGACGATCTTGTCAAAACCATCCTAAAACTTTACCATTTCCAACAAAGGATTAAATCCGTGATATATTACGACGGTTAGAGCTAAACCGTCTCTATTTAACGACGATTTTTCTTTAACCTTCGTTAACCTAGATTTAGCAACGGTTTTGATTGACTGTCGTTAGTTGTCTGTCCTCATGCGGTGCATTTCTTGTAGTGCATATATGAATACAGATAGTCAATATTATAAAAATGAGAGTTAATGGTACAAAAATTACTTTACAACTTATGTAATGTTAATATTCACATTTATATTATAGTGAGAAGGCAAGTTCTAAAATTAACATGTTAATTTAACATCAAATTATACAAGATTTAATATGAATTTTGTTATTGAAAGAATGTAAGTTCGAAAATTATTAAGTGTGATATATATAGTGAGATCTTGAGCAGTTTTCAAGGGGCTCCTTTGCGCAAAAGTGTATTATAGGTACGAATTTTTTTTTCTCACCCATATTGATATGAAATTTGGTAATATTCAAAATGTTGCAAATTGAATTTT
Source organism: Gleditsia sinensis (assembly GCA_037074535.1). Lineage (NCBI taxonomy): Eukaryota > Viridiplantae > Streptophyta > Magnoliopsida > Fabales > Fabaceae > Gleditsia > Gleditsia sinensis. The sequence goes on along the minus strand of CM073468.1, from coordinate 63,488,320 downwards.
TATTAGATAAATATATATTTTTTATGAAGTTGAAATTCTAAAATGAAAGATATTAATATAATTTAAAAGATGAAAAAATGTAAATATAGTTTGAACATGGGCTGATGAAAAAATGTTTGGGGTACCAAAAAACCAGCTGTATGAGAAAATATAAATTATCTTTTTCATGAAAAAAGAATTGTATTCTATATTACTAATTAAATAAACAAAAAAAGAAACACATTAGTAAAAGAGGAACAAAAATCCAATGCATCCATACATATCAAGCAAATACTTTTCCTACTTATTTATAAATTAGTATAAAATTAAAATCGAATTTAGTAAATTTCGAATGTAATTTTTTAAACAAATGCTAACAAAATGAATAAAGTTTAGGGTATTGCTTTTGTTTTTTGGTTATTAGTTTAGGCATTGGTTTATTACCAAGGTAGCTGTTAGCATGATGATGTAGGTAATCGAGTTATAGTGGGCTGTTTCTTTTTAAATTATTTTTTTGTAAGTTTTAAAAAAAAGTGTTATAACAAAGTAGTAAATAGTGTTTGACTTATCTCTTAAAAGAACATTTTTTTTTACTTTCAAATTACTAAAAATGACATGATTATAAATAATTTCATAATTAATATCAATTTTGTCTATTTTTTTTATAATATTTTTTTTGTTTATCCAAAAAATTTCTTTTAAAAGACTTATAATTTAAAAATAAATAAATAGATTCTCATTTCTTTTCTTATACAAATAGTGTTTATGTTTCTTTTATTATTAGAAAGGAAAAATTATTTTTAAAAAGAAACTCGACAAAATAATATTCTGTTTCAAAAAATTTTAAAATAAAACTAAGTATAGCTTAAATATATAAAAAAAAATGATAAGGTTGGATAGGTTTGTAATTTTTTTACTTTAGAAGAAAGCATTTTTGTCTATAATAAAATTAATTTTTTACTTCTGTTTCTGTTTCATTATTCAAAAATCTAGTTCTAAATTGCGGTTTCTCTATTTTAGTAGAAAAATAAATTCTACTAACATTTAGAAACAGGTTTGGCTCTTAATTAATCGAACAAGATGGACGAAACAAAGCATTTTTCTTAACAATAAACGGTTGTTTATAAAAAAAATTAGGCAGAACAAACTACTCATCAATTGAAAATAAGTAAAGACAATTGGTTTTGCCAATGCATCACAAAATTTATATTTGTATCAAATAAAGTTCAAACTATATCTTGATTTTATATCTGTCATCAAATTAGTCATTTAGAGAATTTATTTTTAAAATTTAAATTAATTAAATTATAAATAAGATAAATCCAATTTTCTAAAAATTAAATGTTTGATTGATTAAATCAAGATTAATATAATTGATTAATGTAAATATTTTTTAAAATATAAATTAATAAAAATCATATTTTTTGATGACCAAAAAACATTAGTTAAATTTTCATTATTATTTAAATCATATATAACACTTAAATTTAAAATTTTCATATTTACTATACTCAAAACATTTTTAAAATATATTTTTAATTATTTGAGAAACTAAAATCTCCTTATACCAAACAACTATTTTCCTCTAAAATATTTTCTTTTTCTTTTTCGAATATAAATCCTTACATCCCAACACCTATTTGTAAATCGAGTACCATCATTTCAACCTAATTTCTCTTGTCATCATATATAGTGATACCACTTTAAGAATATAAACGAAAAGAAGGCGTAATAATAACTTATTAAGGGATATATTTAATTAAACATACTCAGAAAAATGATTAAATTAACTATTTGATTCTTAAATTTATACACTGACATAATTTTTGTCTCTGAATTATCTTTAGGTAGAGATTAATATGTAATGAATTTGGTATTTTCAAATACTAGCAAAATAACTAATATACAATATTGAGTTGATAATTTTAAAAATTAATTAGTCCACTTAAAAAAATTTAGAGATTAAAACTAAAAGGATTTTTCAATTCAGAAATGAATTTTGTGAGTTTAATATAGGAAAATAATAAACACTAGCTTCTAGCCCTTGAAATGGTTGGTATTTTTATATCCAAATTGCATATCTTATTTCACTTAAATCGTCTTTTCCCATTCACAAAAGTTAATTAAGAATAGTGAATAGCCTAATACTATATCAAAACACAAAAAACTACAGTAACAACATTGAATATACTATTCAATTGTATTTACGTATTGGTCCCTCTCTTTGTCTTATAACTGAAGAAATATGTAAACCTTGAGGGAAAACTCAAACAAAATAATCAACCAAGACAATGTCTAACTTCATCAACAAATTAACTATACTTTAAAGAACTATTCCTTCAAATACAGGCCTGGACTTTTCAATGGGTAGCAGAACACGGAATGGATTTATGGGCTTTCTCTTTCTCCTGCCCTTGTGAGACGAGTTTGGAAAAGTCTTGTTAACTAGGACTTTGAGTTGCCAATATAGGAGACCCTTTAAATATTTCCACCTCTTCTTAAATTCCTCTCTAAGCTTATGTGCCATTCTGTAAATCCTCCTGATGTTGGGAAGATTTAGTATTATGTTAGGGAACATGAGTCTGATATCTGCCGTAAATTCATCAGCTTTAGAGGACGTTTCCTTGTTCAACTTGGATTCAATGGTCTCTATTTTCAGGAAATAAGGGTCCTATAACCAAGGTACAGAGCCCTGACAGGGATCCAAATGCTCGGTTGACCTGATGGGAAAAAGGGAAGCACTCTTAAGTAAATGCTTAAATAGAGGACAAAAGAGGCCTAACTCAACTTTTACCTTAACCTCAATAAATAAAGTGTCTTGGATCTTGAAGACATGAAAGGCAAAGATTCTTAAAAGTTAAGATGTTAGGAAGACTTATTGAGCTCAAGTGCCTGGTAATAATGGTGGGTAGTTGTGGAAAAATACTGGTTGAGTATAGTGCTTTCAGCAGCATAACAGTAAGGTTGATGGGTTGTTTTTGAAGATTTAAGATAGGTATCAACACTCACAACATGATAAACTTTGAAGAGTTTATATGTAATTTAAAAAGTTTCGTTGTATATATTATGAATGTTTGAAATGCATTAGACGTAGATATAACTTTTTTTTTTAATTTACCCTATAGAATAGTACTCACCTTATTTTACACTTGTTACCCATTTGAGTTTGTCCGAACCCCACGGACCAAAAATAAATGGCTGCAATTTTGCCAAAGTTCAATTCCGTAGCCTCCATTATTTCATATTGTTCATTCTACAAAAACGTCTATCCACAAGATTGTGGATAAGATACAGGTTGGGTGCTTACCTCAATTTGTTGACTTTTTGTATCACTAATAGTGTACGTGTATGCATATATTATTCGGGGATCAATGGAAAGAAAAAGGTTCATTAATATAGAATGTGGACGGGTGAATTAATATTAAAGATGCATTAAAAGGTTGTTGGCAAGATTTGCTAATAAGATAAAGCCTTTGAGAGGTCCATTCCTTTGACTTTAAAACAAACTTTCTTACTTGCTATGCGGGACTCTAATTAATAGGGTATTTTCCCACCATTCTTAGTAACTAATTTCCAATGGCTGTTCTTTTTTTAAGCTCTCATCGAAATTGAATTTATTTTTATTTTTTAAGTTCTTATTTCTTCCTTATAAAGATTTGTTCTCTGCTTTTTCTTTTGTGGTAACGTAATTCTGTTTCTCCATTACCTGTTTGCTCTAACTTCTCACAAGATATGTAAATTTTGCATATTATATATTAATTATACATTGATAAATATTAGTTCTTGTGTATTTTTGTAGATAAATAATTATCTAATGAGAATAAATAAGCATATTTAAAAAAATTGTAATGATCTATATATATATATATATATATATATATATATATATATATGTATATATATATATATATATATATATACATATATGTATATATATATATATATATATATATACATATATATATATATATATAGATATATATATATACATATATATATATATATATACATATATATATATACATATATATCTATATATGTACATATATACATGTATATATGTACATATATACATGTATATATGTACATATATACATGTAGATATGTACATGTACATATATACATGTACATGTACATATATACATGTACATGTACATATCTACATGTATATATGTACATATCTACATGTATATATGTACATATATACATGTATATATGTACATATATACATGTATATATGTACATATATACATGTATATATGTACATATATACATGTATATATGTACATATATACATGTATATATGTATATATATATATATATATATATATATATATTATTTTACACTTTATCTTCGTGTGAAACAAGTCATAGTGTTAACTTTGATAAGTTTAGTATTAATTAATAATTATTTTGACTAAGTATCAAATTAAAAACTGAATTATTCAGACACAAAAATTATTAATTTCTAAAATAAATCATATTTAGAGATATAATGAAAAGTGAAATAAATTAATTTGATAATTGAGAATATAAATTATTTTTGAAGTAAAAATACACAATATTAATCAATATATAATTACTAAATAAAAATTAAAGTTATATTGTCCGATGCAAATATTAAATGCAATATTTTCAATACTTTTTTTAATAAATTTAATTGTTAATTCAAACAATGTTTTATTATTTAGGTACATGGAATGAAAATTGTCGATCATTATAAGTGGATGTACAGTAGACTTAGAGTCTATTTGGTCTAGTGTCTAGTATCTTTTAGAAAAAAATTGTTTATTTTTTAAAAACATTTTTTTAACATTTTTGTACTGTTTAGCCAAGACCCAAAACTGCTTTTAAATGTCAGTGGAATATATTTTTCAGTTGAAATGGGCAAACATAAATTTGGAGCTTCTCTAATGAAGCAAAAGAAGCAGTAGAAAATTAATTTTGTTATAGACAAAAATACCCTCATTTAAATTTTAAAAGTACAAAATTATCAAACTTTATCTTTTGAAACTCTCACATAAATGCATAAAATTTTACGAACTAAGCCTCCTAATTTTTAAAATTAAAATATTTTATTATAAAATTTATTATCTTGATTTAGAATAAATTTATTATGATTAAAATTTTGATTATATCTATTAATATACTTTTATAGATTTATTTTGAGTAAAGAAATTATATATATATATATATATATATATATATATATATATAGTGATTTTATTTTATTTTATATTTTAATTATATAAAAATTTAAACTATTTAAAATTATTTTTTATCCAAATAGGATTGAATGCAAAATGACTTCTAAATATGTCATTTTTAGTAATTTGACAAAAAAAATTCTTAAAAGATTGGTCAAATACTAATAATATTCAAAAAGATATTTATTAGACAATTTGGCCAAACACTATTTACCTTTTTGTTACAGTTCTTTTTTTTAAAAAAAAACTGTACTTACAAAAAAAAAAAGCAGTTTGAAAAGAAGCAGAAATTAGAAACATAGCAAAACAGTGAGACACTAATTTTCCTTGATATAGGACTAAACATACCAAAATATAAAGAAAATTTGATCCATTTATGTTTGCAAAACAAATAGTACCATATTTCGTGAGGACAAGAGAAAGGTAGATTAGTGGGTGAATGTAAGCTAAACTGAAAGGTCTCATTGATGATCAACATACATACATTAGAGGCTGCAAATCAAGATGAAAAATCTCATTTTAATGCATTATATAAAGAGTTGATATTTAATCTACCATCGGCAGAAATTTTTTTATTTATTAACGATGTCTAAATCATGATACATAATAAAAATAATTTTAAAAAGTACTATTATTATTACGTATCACTATTTGAATATTATTGGTAGACAAAAAATTATCTATCAATTATAAATCAAATTATTTTCTTTATATAAATAATGATATGTCAACAATTGGAAGAAGTTCATGGTAATAAGGACGCTTCACATCCACCCAAATTTCCCAGCATTGTATCCCCCATGTGCCCCTATTCCATTTCCGTGATTTACTTCATTTCATGTTGCATTATATTATTTTTTGCCCAATAAAAATATTTGTATATTTTTTTATTGCATGCGTTGTTATGCAGATTTTGTCCAAATTTACGAAACGTTTTCACATCAATAACGTCAATAATGAAAAGTAAGTTTGGAAACATATATCTCATGTACTGGGCAGTTTCTAAGTCAGGGAAAGACTTTTGGTTCATAAGAGTTCGAGCCTTCAAGGTGTGGTTCCGAATCATTAATTACAAACATTTCATTGTTATTTTACTCAATAAATATTAGAGAAACGTTTTATTTTACTCTTTTTAAGTATACAATAAAATTCGATTTAATTCATAAATTTTTTTATTCTTATACACACTAACGTTTTATAAAATAAAATTTAGTCTTTAAGATTAATTTTATAAAATAACTAACTAAAAAAATACTAATTGTAACATTTAATTTAATGAATTATTTTTTAAAGTAGTTAATTTAATTAGACAAAAAATTTCTTATCATTCCGAAATGACGGTGTCCAATCATTTTATCTAAACTGAATTAGTTAAAATCTAACACTAAAGGTGAAATAGCAGAACACTATTATTTCAAAGTGATAAAGAAGCTTTTAATTGACTTTTTTATTTGAATAAATAACTCAATAGATTAATTTTCATATATATATTTAAGTCAAAAAAATTTGTTACTTTTTTTGATAGAGTTAATAATAATTAAAAAAGAATGTTTATAAAATATTAAAAAAATTAAAGATTAAATTAAATTTTACAGTAAATTTAAAAGATGAAATGAAACTTTATCTTATTTATTATATTTTATTGACATTGTCCGCACAATATAGTTGGTCATTCGAACTCAACTACGAAAGACGCAGTAACTTTGACTGGGTTGCAGCCAGGCATCTTACAAGCGTGAAATTTGATATGAGCAAATTCTATTTAATTCCCTACACAGTGTGTGTAGGGTTTATACATGCTCTGTATATAAATTTTTAAGAAAAGAAATCAAGACATAAAAAAAAAATTCTATGACACCTTGAGTGAGCAAAAGAGACAAAGACACCATAAAAAGATTAATAATAATATATAGCATAGATACTGCAAAAATTATTTTTATACAAATTAAAATAAATAAATAAACTAGTCCATACTCCATTAATTATTTTTGAAAGTTTTGTGCTAAAATTATGCTAACGAATTCAAATTCGTGACGTGATTGCAAGAGTAATTTGGTCACGATGGAAGAATATTTAATTTTTTAATGTTAGGGTTCCCTTTAATATATACCTAGCATGGCCTTTTTGGTAAAATTTTATCATTCATGGCCAACACATTTCTTATAAAACTTCCATGGCAAGTTTCCCAGACAGATATTTGCGCATCGGATTTGAAAGCCCTTTCAGTCTCTTTGTCTGAACCTTCTCCTCTTCTCTTTCCTCTCTCTCTCTCTCTCTCTCTCTCTCTCTCTCTCTCTCTACCTCCATTGATTGTTCTTTCTCTTTCCTCCATAGCCTTGGTGCTGGTTCATGGATATTGAACCCTCGTGGGGTCTTGGGGGGTGGTTAATTTCTTCTTTCAAATTGCATGGCAGCAATCTCAGAAGCCTTGACGAAATCACTTCCTCTCCTTCAATCCCTTACCTTTCTCTTCCTTCTCCTCCTCCTTCTCATCAATTCATCCCACCAGCGAAACCCATCATCAACCTTGGCTAATCCCTCCTCAGAACCCATTAAATCTTCAGAATCATCATCGGCCACGGCCATGTCTACCACAAACTTGCGCCCACAGAAAACCCAGAACTCGCATGAAGGCAAAGAAATTGAAGCTGAAGCTCATGAAGTTCCAAGTGGTCCAAACCCTATCTCAAATCGGTAAGTCAGATTCAGAAGCATACCCACCTGTTCCAGCTTACGAACCATACCTAGCTAGTTAAGCTAACTAGCTTGCTAGTTGAAGAAGACAGAGTAGTAACTGCAGGAGTTATTTATTGTAGCTTTCATCTTCAAATATATATATATATATATATATATATATATATATATATATGGAGTTTCTAATTTCAGTTCATCATTAATATTGCTTGTCCTCAGTCAAAGGTTGTTAATTAGCCAGTCTTCTTGTTATCGTTATCGTCCTTAGCACAATTAATTTTCCTTTTTTTTTTTTTGAATTTCTGGGATACAAAAATGTATGGCAAGAGATACTCTTATTCATCTATATAGATGGTGATGATACGGTGTTGGTATATTCTATGTGTCTCAGAAGGAAGAAAAGAAGAGATGGAGTTCAAAATTGTGATTGAGTTGCTCGCTATAAATTATTATATATTTTGATTTGCTTTTTCTTTAGTTAGTGCCCTTTTTCTTTTTCTTGAAATCAGAACAATTATGATAATTTTTTTTTTCTTCTAATCAGTGCAATCAATTTTTTCCTTTATTAGACCCATCCTTTCTTAGTCTCTGAACAGCTACTACAAGACTTTTCCCCTAACAGAACAAGTAGAAGCTTTTAACAGTAAAAAAAATTGAATAACTTCCCTTGTTATACCAAATTGACATTTTACGATTTTGAAACACTGTTAGAAAGGCGAATATAAAGAAATAATGCCGAAAGAGGAAGAAGAAGATGTGGTTAGCCTAGTGCATGTGGGGTTAATTATAATTGGCTTGGATTTCACAGCATTCTACTGGGTTTCAAAGCTGCCGAAGCAGGAAAAGAAAGATGCAGATAAGACCGGAATCTGAGGCACAGTAGGTGTCAGATCTGTGACCGAAAAACAGTGAGAGGACTTGCCACATTTTGTTTTGCCGGAGCAGAATTATTTTGATCAGTCTTTAATTTGGACTTTGCCTTTGTCTTCTCAAGACACATTTTTCGAGAAAAAAGCTGATACCAACCTAACAAAGGCTCTGAGCTGAGCCATGATTTGATAATTATAACAGTATAATTTCCTTTTGTCGAATCAGCTCCTACTTTAATTATAAATATTTTACCATATCCCCACTCTCTCTCTCTCTCTCTCTTATCTTTTTTCTTTTCCATTTTTCAGAAAAAAAAAAATGTTGTCCAATGTCTTTAAATTCCAACCCACATATTTGACTCATCATAAAGACCAGACTGAGTTTTGGAATTTTTAGAGGGCAAATTATAATTTATTTTTTCAATAATTTTTCTCAAATTTAATTTAATCTTTTGTGATTCAAAACATACTAAACTCTTTTATAGCATCATTTTTTGCTTTTTTATTCGACTAGAAATTTAAATTTGAGACTTTCTCAATTTTAGGCCTTGTAATTTAATGCGCCGTAAAGATTAGGTTAAAGAGAATGGAGTGTTATTGGATAGTATAAGATAAAGTATCCATCTAATGCTTTTTTTACATTATTACGTGTTTATTGCATCGATATATAACATCATATATTCTATAATGTTTTGACAAAAATATCTTTATGTAAAAAACATATTAAATTAATTAATTAATAATTACTTTTTAGATAAAATTTTGACAAATTAGAGTTTAGGGCTTGTATGGTGATTAAAATAGGATAAAGACAGATATAATAAAAGATTAGATAAGAGTATAATAAGATATGAATATAATAATATTTTATTTTATCTAATATTTACCGCGCATCAGATAACCTACTATATAGTATTATGCTATCTTATCATGTATTTGAGGTGAACCAAATAATGTTGAGATATGATATAAATTTTTTTTCACTATTTTATACATTAATATAAATTTCAAATTATAAAAAATATATAATTAAAAAAATAATGTTCATAAATTAAAAAATAACCAGTATCAATAATAACTAATAAGCACTTAAGTGCTCCTCATTGGTGCATAAGTTTTACAAATTTCATTTTCTTATAATGCTAGGATATGATATAGATTTTTTTTACTATTTTAAACATTAGTATAAATTTTAAATTATAAAAAATATAGAATTAAAAAATAATATCCATAAATTAAAAAATAACCAGTATAAATAATAAGTGCTTAAGCATTCTTTATTGGCGCATAAACCTTATAAATTCCATTTCTTTATAATGTTAAGATATGATATAAATTTTTTGACTATTTTATACATTAGTATAAATTTTAAATTATAAAAAAATAATATCCATAAATTAAAAATATATAATTCTAAATTATACAAATTACATTTTCTTATCCTATCATGATCTTCTCTAATCCAGCCTCTCCCATGGATTAGAAATTTTAACTAACATTTAAGGATAGGATATAATAGAATAAGAAAAATCTTATCATATCACATTAAATCACCAAACACAATAATAATAGGATAAGATAAACTATCATATCTCATCCCCCTTATTAAGTGCTCCAAACATGCCCTTAGAGTTTGAGTTTAGAGTTTAGGGTTTTGGGGTTTAAAAATTTAGTGTTTAGAGTTTAACATTTTGAAATTTGAGATTTGAAGTTTTTTAAATTTCGATGTTTGGAGTTTAGGGTTTAGAGTTAGGTGTTTAAGGATTTGAGATTTGATATTGTGGAGTGTGAGGTTTTGAGATTTGATATTTGAAGTGTGTTTGACAAGTCCAATAAACTAATTTATAAGCTTGTTTGACCAAATTAGAGGTGTTTGATAAACAAATTTATTTAAGTAATTTAAATTAATTAAAAATTTATAAGCTATACACTACTTGAAATAGCGTATAGTTTATAAACTTTCAGTTAATTTCTAAGTTTTAAGTTAGTTTATAAGCTATTTTTGTCAAACGAAGTTTTAGAGTTTTGATGTTTTGGGTTTAGAGTTTGTCATTTTGGAGTTTGAAGTTTTGGTTTTGGTCCTTTTGGAGTTTGAGATTTGGGGATTTGGGGTTTTGATGGATATTTAGATTTGGGTCAAATATGAATTTTGTGATTATTTTATCAAGTCTCTAATTTAATCCTTCCTATTGGCCTTTACCCCCACATTTCTCATATATAAAGTTATACATTAGTTAATGTATACAATTAATTTGACCAAATAGTACTATATAGTATGGTGTTATACCAAACAATATATAAAAGTAGATTGTATAAGTTTATACTATTTTACATCTCCTTGTATGTTGCACCAATTGAGGCCCTAGAGACAACTCTAATACCATAAACATTTCAATAAAATATTGAACAATTTCTATTTTTTTTTCACTTAGACTTAAACAGTTTTAGAGTTTAGTTACACTACAAAAAAAATAATAGTTTAACAATAGAAATTTAAAGACAATTAAGAAAATCATTGCTAAAATGTGATATGATGACGGTTTTACAACAGTCATCAAATAACGATGGTTTATAAATAAATCGTCGTTAAAATTAGTCTATAACAACGGTAGGTAAAAAAATTTCGTAAAATAATGACATTTTAAAAAAATTATTATTATTTAACGACAATTTAAAAAAAAACGTTATTAAATTTGATTTTCTCATCCCTTTACTTGCCTTATCCCTCTTCTCACCCATTTTTTTGTTCCTCCATTATCTTGCCTACGTTCTCTGCATTTCAGCTTTTTTCTCCATTAAGGTGCTCCCATATCTACTTTTGTTGCTTCTCCAACTCCAACCTTCTTGTGTAACACCTCCAATTTATGAGCACGTGAAACAAATATTTTTTTATTTTTCACAATCATATATTTTTCATAACATGCATAATATTATTCTTTATCATAGAAATAGATACATATAGGTTCTCTCAAGTATATACATTATACATACCAAATTATAAAATATCAAAGTAACAACAGAAGCAGAGATCCTGCCTGTGGCGTTCAAAGCACACTCTAAAATACAAACACAGTATAATTCAAAAACTGTGAATTTTGAAAGTAACGTAGACTCACCCAGAGAATATGTCACCTAATTGATCACTTATCTACAGAATCAGACTCTATATTATTATTTGAAAAATGTACAAATATCGTGTAGTGAGTTTGACAACTCAGTAAATAGATAATATCTCTTATGACCTCTTAAGTCAGCGTATGAATGTACTCATATTTTAAAATTTGTCACATGAAAAATATAGTTCAGAAGTACATCCATATGAGACACGTATTTCAAATATTATCAAATAAAAGGATATTCAGATATCCAAAATCATATACAGCACAAATATATAATCATTAAACAAATGTTGTTATGTTCACCTGTATAAGTTATAGTAAAATATTAAACTTTTGAAATAAAATCATAACTTTTGTTGATACATAATTAATATACTATATATGCACTGAAAATCTATTCTTTTTACATAATGCTCAAGTATGTTATAACTCTCAATACACTCAATTCACTCATTTGTTATACACATAGTGACTGATTTACTATAGTCACAATAAGTGATCAGAGAATGTGAGTTCATCACCCATCTGCTTTCTCACATTACCACTGTTACTCGGTTGGAGCAGCCCTCCCTTGACTCACTTAGGCTAATAAGGCGTCCCCTACTTGGTACCATCTTAAACCATACAACCCGTCGATATTAATCTATATATATAAATATATATATATATAAGTGCATATTTATCAAATGCAATGTATAATTATCTACCAACTTGCCATGAGTTTTACGCTTGCCATTCAATCATAATCAACAACTTTATAGTTTTACAAATCAATACATCATGCACATAATATTTACTTTATCAAATAATGATAAATACATTTAAAACCACATATTCAATGAGTTTCAAAATCTATTTGTAAAACCATACTCTTCTTGAACTATGTGTCAATTCGTAAGTAAAACAGATATTTTAACATAATTCAAAAACTTATGATAACATAAATAATTTGTAAATAGAATTAATTATACATTTTAAGTTTAAGAAGAGTATGGAGTAAATCATAGAAAGAATTATCTATTTATAGGGTCAAGGCTCCAGGTTGGATAGCCCCAAATGCATTTTTTCCAAGTCAAATATGATCAAATGAACCTTAAAAACGTGTTCGGAGGGTCCAAAAACTTAGAAAATGACTCCGGGAGCTTGGTCAATTGACGGTACTATTCACATCGGCCGAAAATCACTATTCACACCGGCAAACACGGTTCACAGTTATTGTTCACGTAGGCAAAAATACTATTCATGATTACTATTTAGTCGATAAATTTTTTATGATTTAATGCTTTAAATCATGCTATCCAACTAGGAAATTTTGCATACAATAATTATTTTACCTCTTAAACATGATTCTAGAGCCAAAATCACCAAAAAAAACACTAAGAAATTTCGAAATCTTAAACTTTACCTCGTGGTTACTATTTATCATTTCTGGGGAACTTCCGGCAAGTTTTCGGTGAAATTGATTGGTAGGTTTTGAAACTATCGTCGCTACAAGTCTAACAGTACTTCCGGTAGCTCAATTAGATGCATATATTGAAAAAAAATCCTAGAGAGAAGATAGAGGTTAGAGAGAGAAAGGAAACCCCCCTTCTATTTCTATGCTTTGCCTCCTTCCCGTTTCCTTCTCCCCTTTTTGTTTTCTTTTTATTTTACTTATTATTATTTAATAATTGAATATTTGAGATTTATTATATATATATACATATAAATATTGTTTTTCAACCTAAACCATTCCAAAAATTTCTAAAAATTTATATTATTACAAAATTTTAGTTGCACTCTTAAATCATGATTTTTCTTAATAAAAATTTTCATAAAACGAATTATAATATAAAATAACTCTATGCATATTAAAAGAAAGAAATTTATAAAATTAAAATTTATTTAAAGCTAAATATAATCATTTTAACTAAAACATAATCATTTTAAATAAAAATATATTTGTTTATAGCAAAATATTATTATTTAAAAATTATGAGATATTATATCCTGCACTTTGTTTTCATGCTAATTGGTTCCATTTTCATTACTTAGTTGTGACTTAGATTAAACTACTTTCCATATTTTCATTACTTTGTTCACTTTCCATTTCATTTTTTGCACTTCGTAGTAAGTTCATTTTCGTTTTCTAACCTTCTTGCACTTCATTGGTTCCATGCTTAGTTGTGTCTCAGATTAAACTGATTGATTCCATTTTTGTTCTCACATTACTACACGTCCTTGCTTGCTTGGTCGGCATAGAACTAATAGGAATTTAGTGGTACACATTTTTAAGCTTCTCTTGATTCTCTGTGGTTTCCACATGGTTGGAAAAAAAATTTTAGCTAGACTATAAGTGATGACTAGTAACATGAATAATTAAATGGGATGAAAATTATATAATGATTTAGTAATATGATTTAAGTGGGAATAACATTTTACATACTTTAATTTATTAATCCAAATAATGATAATTCTTCATTGTTTTAAATAATTATAAATTATAATATTAGCAATAAAAAATGAAAAGGCAGATCATATATGATGAATAGGTCTAGCTCGGCCACTGCAGGTAGAGTTGGTGAATCCAACTTTAGGAGTCCTTTATTTAAACTATTGGCCAGTGAGGGTCCAGAGCCAAGGAACATGGATTCGTTTGAATCACATGTTCTATTCACATTTCAGTAACCAAAGTAGGAGTTCTCTATTGATGATTTTTTTGCAAAAGAGGATGAGGTCTGTTAAAATGCGTAGCAGGAACAAGCAAGAAGAAGAGGAAGTCGATTGACTGATGTTGTTGGTAAGTATCCTAACTCACATGTTTAGTTCTAATTTGTGTACTAATTTGTTTTATAGACAGTACATGATGTTTAGGCCTTTCCTCGTGGGGAAAGGGTTGTGGTAAATTTCAACAGCACATCCCAACTAATTGGAGATTCGGATGGTCTACTGGGTGTATTTCTAGGTACATTTGGAGATAATTTTCAATTATTTTTCATCAGCTACAAAGACTGGAGGTTTTTTCATGTTAACTACAAGAATAATGCATTTAAGGACACCATACAGTTGATAACATATTAGTTATTTCTTTCTTTCAGTTCCTTTACTACATATCCTTATTAAATTTTTTATTTTCTCTTGGAGGCAATTTTGTAGTGCAAGACGTGCATAAGACGATCATTTTTCAATCAATTGGTCAGAAGTAGATATGTACACATTACAACTTATACAAATAAAAAAATAATGGGACTCGCACCAAAGAATAATTATGTGCTGACATCATGGAAAACATTTTGTAGGACTACTTGGCAATTTTTATAGACTATTGTCTTGAGACATAGTAAGGTAACTACACTTAATTGTCAATATATATTAATTTATGATTTATCTTATTAACATATTTTGTCATTGACTATGAAATTGATAAAAAGAATAAGAAAAATCGAAAAAGACACTGAAATGGTAAGTTCACAATATTAAATACTTTGGCTGAAGTTTATTTTATATTAGAGATATATCACATTATTTTTAAAATTTTTAAGATGCTGAGCTTGTGAGTTTAGTCACATGGGGAGATGTATAGACAGTGGTCCATAAAAAAATTGTAGTTCATACATTAATGATGAAGTTATATTTATTTGTGTAAGTGTTTGAATTTTATGAGAATAAAATTTTAGTTATGATTTTGTTCTAATGATGGCTTCTTAGAATGATTTCTTACTCTTGATTTGTATTTGCAAAAAAAAATTGCAGTGTTTCAGAGTGAAGGCTCTTCCTTCCAAGAACATTGCTGTAGAGATTCGTTGGTTAGAGTTTTGGGAAGTTGAGAGCGCTCGAGTCGAGTTTGAGCATTTGGATTAAGTGTTTGCCTGACCCAAGTATTCGACCATCATTCTGGGCCTTCCTACATTAAGTTGTAAAATAAGTTGGTCTATTTTAAAGCAACTATGGTTGTGGTGCCACAATGATAAATGGAAGAAGCTATGGTTTTTCTCCTCTAAAACTATCATGGTCAAGTGCCACCTGGTCTTGCGATTGTTCAAGATCCTGGTCCAAAGATAATTTTATAATTAATAATATATTAGTTGAATTATAAA
The DNA here is from genome assembly GCA_037074535.1 of Gleditsia sinensis. Taxonomy (NCBI): domain Eukaryota; kingdom Viridiplantae; phylum Streptophyta; class Magnoliopsida; order Fabales; family Fabaceae; genus Gleditsia; species Gleditsia sinensis. The sequence continues at coordinate 63,472,376 of CM073468.1, read as the reverse complement.
AATGAATACTTTTGCAATTATGATTATTTTATTACTAATAACATATATTTTTTATTTTTAAGCACAAAGTGATTAACACAGTGGACACTCACCTCTAAACTCTCAGAGTTGATTTATATTTTTATTTTAAATTTTATGTAATTGTAATGTAATATTATCAATCAAATTTTAATTGAAAATTAGTTTTGATTGTGAAATTCAGCCTTTGATGGGTAAATTGGTCCTTTATTATTGTGAATACAATTATAGGAATATTAAAAAATTAAAGAAAATGAAAAATCAAAAAATAAAAAATAGTTTAAGGACAGTTACTAACTATTGCTAGACCTAAGTTTAATGATAGTTAGAGAACCATCATTAAATAATAACTGTTGATAAATCAGTTAGAATACAGTTTAACGACCGTTTTCGAACCTTCGTTATACCTAATTTTAATTCCAATTAATAACCATTGTAAAGCCCAGATCTAACAACAATTAGTAAATGTTATTAAATTTTGATTTAATGATGGTGTGCTTATGGTTGCCTATAACCATCATTAAGTCAATGGTGACAATTAATTCGATGAAAATTTGTGTAACTATGGCTAAAAGGTTTAGCAATGATTAAAACATCGCTAAAACTGTCAAAAAATTGTTGTGAAACGCTTCTTTTGTTTCAGTGTTAATAGATTGAAAATGTGAGTTTTAACACATTATATTTTTAGCCAATTTATTTGTTGATTGTTATAATCCCAATAACAGGTTGATGGAGAATACTATGAAACCATTCTTTGTTTTAACATATTAACGTGATTATTTTTATTAAAATTAAAAAAACATGAGATAATTAAAGTGGTAACAAAAAAAAATTACACACTTTAAATCATAAAGATTTTGAGCATGGTTATTGGAACTAGACTGAACATTAAACCAGTAAATGGATTGAGTCATTAGATCATTAATTTAACCATTGGGTCACTAATTAAATTGTTTGAATATGTTACTTATAATTAAAAATTGATATATATTTTAAATTAAATGAAATATAATATATTTTAAAAAATAATACTAATGGATATAACATACTTCTTTTGATTAATAATATGTGAATATAAATTTATAAAAAAAATATTATCAAATTTATAGAAAATAATGAAATAAAATTAATTTAAAAAAAAAAATAGGTTCAGTCTAGTTTAATTGTTTCAAGTCACCGGTTTTTAGGTTCAATTGCTAAGCAATCTAAGCCAATACGGTTTAACTGTAAAAACGATTCAATTGTTAAAATCAGACTAATTTGATAGCCAAATTCGTATTAATCCAAATCCTAAAACTACAATAACACAAAACTAAACTGTAACTTACATGAAAATTTATCAAACACTATATTCGATTTCCTTAAAAATTGATGAAAGTTTGATTCATAATTACAATTGTTTCTGATATGATGTAGTCATATCGTCCATATAAAGTGTATAGTAGCCTTAGCAAGTTGAGGAATATTAATAATTTCACCTGGGGGGGCTTATAATATTAGTGTCTAGTTTAATTGTGTTTCAAGTTACCGATTCACAGGTTCAACTACTAATCAATGTAAGCCAATACAATTTAACTATAAAAACGACTCAATTGTGTCAAAATCAGACCAATTTGATAGCTAAATTTTGTGTTAATCCAAATCCTAAAACTACAATAACATAAAACTAAACTGTAACTTACATGAAAATTTATCAAACACTATATCTGATTTCCTTAAAAATTGATGAAAGTTTGACTCGTAGTTACAATTGTTTCTGATATGATGTAGTCATATCGTCCATATAAAGTGTATAGTAGCCTTGGCAAGTTGATGAATATTAATAATTTCACCTGGGGAAGCTTATAATATTAGTGATTTCTTTTCTAATTAATGCTGGGCTGTTTTGCATTTAAAATTGCCTTTTTGTAAAGCTTTGTCTTTGTGTCGTTTTCCAATACATAATCCCTGCTGTGGGGTTTTATTATATTTTCTGTGACAATATAATAATGGCAAAAGCTAGATAAAGCAAAGTTAATCTGTGTTCATGGCTAAACAACGATATGACAGGAACATATAGGGGTCAGATGCACTGGGTCGCAATTAGCTAGGAAGCTAACCATGATTTATTGCTTTTAAGTCTTGACGAAGGCTTGAAGATCGTTTAATCTTGGAGACTTTGTTAACAGTATGAAATCATGGTGAAAAGATTTGTGAAAAAAAGGGTAATTAAATTACATTTTATACCCATACCCCGTTCTAGTCTCTATGTAGTTTTTCTTTCTTTCGCCTTAGGCTGCTTTTGTCACCGAAAAAAATAATCATTTTGTTTTCCATATGATTTAATATGTATCATAAAATACCTTTATGACTTCTTATATTATTATTTTACTATTTTTTGTTATTTTTTATTCAAATTTTAATGAAAATAATCAAGCGAATGTAAAACGGTGAAAAAATTTGTTTAACTTATCATTGAACAATTTCATTATGTTTTCAAAGCTATTACTACAGTTAAGCTGAAAATGTTGCTTGAAGTTGGCTCATGTGGTTGGAAAAAGGGGGTGTGGGTAAAATGGTCATAAGTCGGATCTTTCTTTTTTTTTATACCAATAACAACAAATTCTTTTTCTATTAAGTAGAGTCGGCTATATAAATCAAACGATATTACATAAATAAAATTAATAGATAAATTATTAATTATTAAATCTTTCTTAGTAGTTTTATGGAGTTGCTATCTATCTAATCTATTCTTCTCAGTAAGACTTTTACAAGTCATCTCTATATATAATCAAATTACTTTAAATGAGATTTCACCATTTATTCCACAATGTCCTCCTTTCTTACCAAGAAAAAAAAATTAAGACTGAGAATTTTGAATGGAGTGGAGTGGAGTGATCATTAATTTCATTTTATTGTTTAGAAGAGAGAGAATTTCCATTTTATTGTTTAAAAAATTATTCAAAAATTATAATTTCATTAATGAGGTGAGGCTGATTTGAATAGTATTACTTTTAATATAACTTTTTAGTATATTTTTTCAAACAAAGAAAAGAAAAGTAAAAATGATAAAAGAGTAAATGAAAAAGACAGAACTCAACTGATTTGGTTGCAAGAGTTTGGCTTTGACTTGTCAAGGCATTTGCCAAAGTTGTGTTCTTTACCCTATGTTAAATACTATGTATACTAGAATCTTACATTGTTAAATTTAAGTAGTGGAGATGAAGCCTGGCCCATGATTTTCTTGGTTGCCACCTAGAAGAGTTTTTGGAGACGGCTTTGAGATTGACTTTCGAAAACCTTCACATGCTACTTAGTATATTCTGAATTATGCTATTGGAATCATCCAAGTCAATAAAGACAAACAGAACATGCCCTTTGATACTAAGAAAGAAGTCTTGCTTGGAACACTCCCCTTATGGATTGGTCTAAATTAAATACCAGTGGAGCTTTCTAGTCCATCCCTGGAAATGCTGGCTGTGTTGGAGTTATACGAAATGATAATGGTGAATGGGTCTTGGGTTTTGTAGCTCATTTGGGTATTTGCTCCTATTTTCAAGCTAAGTTGTAGGGAGTTCTTCATGGCTTGGAGACTGCCTAGGATGTTGGATGCAGGAAGATTGTTGTTGACGATAGAGGGAGAACTACTCAAATTTTCAAGAGAATCAAAGTGGATTTCTGGTTATTCACCAAGACTGGGCTACTGTTCGTTCTAGCTTTTTGGCTGAATTATGGGGCATACACTACAAGAAAAGTGGGGAATGGCGACGGAAATTTAACGACGGTTACAAAAAACTGTCTCTAAAGCCAACTTTAACGACGGTTTCCTAACCGTCGTTAAAGTTCGGTAATTAACGACAGTTTACAGAAAACCGTCATTAAATACGGACTGTTAGAATTCAACCGTAGTGATCTTCGTCGACCTGAATATGGAAAAAAAAATTTATGGACATTACGACGGTTTTATATAAAACCGTCGTTAAATCCCAACGTTTGGAATTTTAACCGTTGCTCGATATTCGTGTGGTTTAACGACGGTTTTATATAAAACCGTCGTTAAATGACGACGGTTTCTAGGAAACCGTTGTTAAATCTCAACGTTCGGAATTCTGACGGTTGCTCGATATTCGTGTGGTTTAACGACGGTTTTCCTGATAACCGTCGTTAAACCCATTTAGCGACGGTTTTTTTTTGTTTAACGACGGTTTACAACCGTCGTTAAACCACGCGTACGCCTATAAATTCAGCAGCCCTCCTCATTTGTATTACAAACGTTTTTCAGTCTGGACCCAACTCAAGTTTTCGATCGTGGATATAATTAAAATTTAAACATTATTAGTATTATGGATAGCACAAAATATGATATTTTAAATTACAAATAAAATTTATATAAAAAGTTAAATTAATTTTATTAATCAAAAATTTAAAAAAAATTATAAGTAACAACGGTTTTTAAACCGTCATTACTTTTAACGGCGGTTAAAAACCGTCGTTAAAACTGGTTTAACGACGGTTTTTAAACCATCGTTAAACCAGTCATAGCGACGGTTATTCCCACAGTTGCTGAAACCGTCGCTATGTCTAGAGTTCCACGACGGTTTTAAAACCGTCGTTAATGGGCATAACGACGGTCAAAATCGTCGTTATGCCCACTTAAAAACCGCTGTAATGTTGCAATTTTGTTGTAGTGATATGGGATGGGTTGTGCCTCGGTTAGGAGTTGGGAGTTAGAGCTTTTCATGTGGAGAGTGATTCGAAGGGGATTTTGGACGTGTTGCAGAGCTGTGATGGTGTAAATATACAACATTTTCATCTGATCAGTAATATCCACAAGTTGCTGGACAGGGACTGGCAGATTAAGCTTTCTCATGCTTTTAGAGAAGCTAATAGGTGTGTGGATTGGATGTATGAGTTGCAAGCAAGAGGAGGTCCTGAAGATTTGGGATCAACAACCTTCTACCTTATCCATTGAGCTTATATATGGTATCATGGGTGGTTTCTATACCTCGTAGAGTGTTTGTGTAGTGGCTTTCTGCCCCTCTTGTCACTAAAACACACAAAAAAAGAGAAAAAGAAGAAGAAGATGTTTATGGTAAAGAGTTGCTGCAATTCTCTCACGCTTTGAAAGGTAGCTGATTGGACGAACAACCATAGTTTTAAAATATTTTTCTTCAATTTATTTATTTCTATTTGATAAATAAATTTAAGTTGATGGAATAAAAATTTGAATTCTCATTTAATCAAATATAATGTTTGATCAATGGAATGCAGTCAATATAGAAGACACGTTATTTTATATGTGAAAATATAAATTAATTTTAAAAATTAATAAAAAAGAAGGGAATAAAATGGAGTGAGATTAAAAAAAGTTTAAAATACTCTTCTAAAATAAAATAGTAAGATTAAAATAAAATAAATAATATTTAAATTATTTTTTAATATTATTAATATTTTTAATAAAATTTTTATATTACTAATTTGTTTTATTTGTATTATTTTTAAATAAATTTTAAGATTAAAATAATATTATTATTTTTTTATCAATTTTTTATTTCATTCCTGGATTATTTATAATATACTAATTTTAAAAAAATAATAAAAATTTCGTTCATTTTCATGTCGTATTAAACATAATTTTATATATATATATATATATATATATATATATATATATATATATATTGATTTATTTAATTTTATCTAATATTTAAAATAAATTTTTTAGTTTTAAATATGACTTCAATATAATTGAATCAATTCACCTTAAATAATTAATATGATGATAGTTTTATAAGTTGACTGTTTTTGGTTGGAACACTACAAGAAATGCTGGAATCTACAATAGTTTTTAAGTGGGCATCATGACGATTTTGACCGTCATTAAGCCATTTAACAATAGTCAAAAAACTGTCGTGGATCCTTGAGCATATCGACGATTTTAGTCAACCGTGGGAACAATTGTCGTTATGACTGATTTTACGACAGTTTTAAAACCGTCGTAAAACCTGGTATAACGACGGTTTAAAAATCGTCGTTAAACTGATAATTTTTTTTAAAATTTTTTAATTATTAAAACTAATTTATTTTTTTACAACGAAATTTTATTTTTAATTTAAAATGTAATATTTTTTGTTATTCATAAATACTAATTATGATTAAATTATTATGCATAATAAAAATTAATTTATATTTTTAATATTCAATAAATTAATTTAGATACATTTTTATCTATTATATAATAATTAAACGTGTGAATTACTTAATAATTTAAAAAATTATTTTAAAATTTATTAATATTTAACTACATACTATATATATTTAAATTATTGAATTATAATGAATCTATATATAAATAAAAAATATATACACAAAAATTAATAGTCACGAGCATAACAAAATTACATATATAGACTATAATAACTAAATCATGTTCTCGGACCTTGCGGATGCTGATCACGCTAATGCCTACTACCACAGTCACTAAAGTCCTGAAAAATAAATTTTTTTCATTAGAATTTTTAGCGTTTTCAGAGTAAACAAAATTATACCAACAATTTTTATCTATTAAAAGATTACCTTGGGTCCGGGACTATGAAGTCCTACTATTTCAGGTGGCAGCTGACCCTAAAAATTTTGTAATAAGAACGTCATAGCAGCCTCAATTTGTCCCTGTCGTGCTGCGAGCTCAGCGTCTCATTGCTGCTGCTCGACGTCCCGCTCATGTATAGCTGCTTTCAGGCGCTCCACCTCATTCTGTAAGTCGTAGTATGATGGCTTAGACTGTGAGCTCGACCCAGGCGAGCCACAACCGAAGACTTGGGTTGGGCAAACACCCAACCCAAATCCTCGAACGCGGCTAGAGTGCTCCATAGTGCCAAGAGCTCTCGCAAGTGAATCAATCGTCGAGAGCTCTTAGGACAAGCTGTCCTCCTGCTGGATCGAAGCAATTTTTTCCTAAAATCCAATAAAAGACAATTAATAATATTAAACATCATCTAAAAATTAAATAATTACCCACGTACGGTTGATAAAATTTTATTACTTACTACAACAGCCCGAGCTTCGTCGTTAATGTATGATCCGTCAGTCACCACAAGTCAACAGACCGCCAAGATCAGTCTCTTGAAATTTAAAATAATTAATCAATTTATGATTATATAAATTATAGTCTTCTTAACATTTTAAAAAAAAGATATGTATGGATTTCAACTTACCATATCCGCCTTTTTAAGTGCAAGGCTCTTGGATCCAGTGGTGTGTGGCTAATGTGAACCCCTGATATGAACCTCACCAAGAGTAGTGAGACCCGGAATCAATATGGGATCCAAGTTTAAGGATCGTGTTCTAATTCAGACTTACAGAAGAAAACAAATAAAAGAAGACCTTGACCCGTTATCTATAAAGAGATAAGAACCAAAGGTATAAGAAAATATTGCAGACGCCACACTCAAGAAAGATGAAGAAGATTGTGAGTGATAAGTCTTGCTTGAACGCCATAAGATAAACCTTGATAAGTTCAGAAAAGTTATTTAAAGAACTAAAGAGAAAACACTCTCAATATTATAAATGATAATCTGAATTGTTTATGAGCATACATGCCTATTTATAAGCCAATAACCTAAACAAACAAGGAAAAATAATAGAAAACTCCTATAGAGTAAGGAAATCTAGAAATAGGAAACTCTAGAAAGTTTAAGAAAAACTCTTCTAGTCAGACAAGGAAACCATCAAATACTAAACTTGAAACTCCTAGAGAGCTTAGGAAAAACTCTTCTAGTCAAACAAGGAAACCATCAAATACTAAACTTTCCTAGTCAAATAAAGTAAAATAAATTAGGAAAAAAAACGTAGCTTAAATTGGGCCATAAAATAACTCATTGATTTTAGGCCTATATTCAATCTTCAGGCTTGAATCTTCTTGTACTTTAGGTCCATATTTAAATTGGCTGATTTTGGCCCATATTTAAATGGATTTTAATGACATGGACCAGCTTTGGCTCTTCTTTTGCAGTAATGCAGGTATCTCCTTGATGGGCCTCTAGGATTAGATTATTAAGTTCTTCTTTGAATATTTTAGCCCGAGCTCTTGTGATAGGTCCAACTGGGACTTGAAGCGGGTCCGCATTCCATTTCCATTTGTCAGCCCTAACCATGATCTCATCATTACCCTTCTCTTGAAAAGATTTGTCCTCAAATCATCACCTACATCAAAAGGAGACAAGTCAGAAACATTAAAAGTTGCACTAACATTATACTCACCTGGAAGATCTAATTTGTAGGCATTATCATTGATCCTTTCAATCACTTGAAATGGACCATCCCCTCTTGGAAGTAATTTAGATTTTCTTTGAGTTAGAAACCTTTCCTTCCTCATATGCAACCAAATCCAATCACCAGGCTCAATACAACTTTCTTGCGCCCCTTATTAGCTTTTTTGACATATTGCTCAGTTTTTCTCTCAATGTTTTGTCGAGCTTTTTCATGAATCTGCCTAACAAATTCAGCTTTCTTCTTTCCATCTAAGTTAACACGCTCAGCCATAGGTAAATGAGTTAAATCCAAAGGAGTTAATGGATTAAACCCATACATAATTTCAAAAGGTGAAAACTTAGTTGTAGAATGTATGCTCCTATTATATGCAAACTCAACATGTGGCAAAAATCCCTCCCATGATTTCAAATTTTTTTATATTATTGCACGTAACAAAGTAGATAAAGTCCTATTAACTACTTCAGTTTGACCATCAGTTTGTGGATGACAAGTAGTAGAAAATAAAAGTTTTATCCCTAACTTACCCCACAAAGTCTTTCAAAAATAGCTTAAGAATTTTGCATCTCTGTCAGACACAATACTCCTAGGCATGCCATGCAATCTCACAATTTCTTTGAAAAACAAATTAGCAATATGTGATGCATCATCAGTTTTATGACATGGTATGAAATGTGCCATTTTAGAAAACCTATCAACAACCACATATATAGAATCCCTACCCCTTTTTGACCTAGGTAAGCCTAATACAAAATTCATAGATATGTCCATCTAAGGTTCATTAGGTATAGGCAAAGGAGTATATAACTCATGAGGTTTAGTTGAAGACTTAGCTTGTCTACAGATGATACACTTTTCACATATCCGTTCTACATCACGTTTCATATGAGGCCAAAAGAAATGTTCATGCAAAACAGCCCAAGTCTTGGATATGCCAAAATGTCCCATCAAAGCACCTCCATGAGCTTCTCTAACAAGCAAGTCTCGTAATGAATATTTAGGCACACACAATTTATTTTCTCTAAACAAAAATCCATTATGCCTAAAGAACTTACCAAACACAACTTTCTCACATGCATTGAATACATTACAAAAATCTGAATTATCAACATACAAGTCTTTTATATATTCAAACCCAAGCAATTTTGCATCTAAAGTAGAAAGTAAAACATTCCTTCTAGACAATGCATCAGCCACAATGTTTTAATTACCTTTCTTGTACTTAATCACATAAAGAAATGTTGCAATAAACTCTACCCATTTGGCATGTCGCTTGTTTAGCTTGTGTTGTCCCTTCAAATGCTTTAAAGATTCATGATCAGTGTGAATCACAAACTCTTTTGGCCAAAAATAGTGTTGCCAAGTTTTCAATGCCCTAACCAATGGATACATCTCTTTGTCATATGTCGGATAGTTTAGGGCTGATCCACTTAGTTTCTCACTAAAGTAGGCAATGGGACACCCTTCTTGTATTAGAATAGCTCCAATTCCTGTTCCTGAGGCATCGCACTCAATTTCAAAAGTTTTTGTGAAGTTAGGTAAAGAAAGTAAGGGTGCATTAATTAATTTTTCTTCAATCAAAGTAAATGCCTTTTCTTGTTCATCACCCCACTTAAACCTCACATTCTTTTTTATGACTTCAGTCAAAGGTGCAGCTAGGCTACTAAAATCTTTTACAAACCTTCTATAAAAGCTAGCCAACCCATGAAAACTTCTAACATTACCCACATTTGTAGGGCTTGACCAATCTTGAATTGCCTTTACCTTTTTTTCATCCACCTCAATTCTTTTAGCACTAATAACAAATCCAAGGAATACAAGTTTATCTGTGCAAAAGGTACACTTCTTGATGTTAGCAAACAACTTTTCTTTTTTCAAAATATCTAAAACAAGTTTTAAATGCTCAGCATGTTCATTCAAGTTTTTGCTATAAATCAAAATATCATCAAAGTACACAACCAAAAATTTGCCAAGAAAAGCACGCAAAACATGATTTATCAGTTTCATGAAAGTACTTGGTGCATTAGTTAATCCAAATGGCATAACTAACTACTCATATAAACCATATTTTGTTTTAAAAGCAGTTTTCTATTCATCACCTTCTCTCATTCTAATTTGATGATATCCACTTTTAAGATCAATTTTTGTAAAAACACAAGAACCATGCAATTTATCAAGCATATCATTTAATCTAGGAATGTGATGTCTATACTTTACAGTGATATTATTAATAGCACGGCAGTCAACACACATCCTCCATGTCTCATCCTTCTTAGGCACAAGTAACACCGGAACTGCACAAGGACTCATGCTCTCTCGCACATACTTCTTCTCCATGAGCTCTCCAACCTGCTTTTGAAGTTCTTTTGTCTCCTCCGGATTGCTTCTATAGACTGGTCTATTTAGAATTGATGCTCCGAGTATAAAATCTATTTGATGCTCAATTCTCCTAATTGGTGGTAAGCCATTGGGTATTTCTTCGGGGAATACATCCTCATAATCCTACAAAAGAGAAACTACAACACTAGGCAAAGAAGAGTTAAATTCATTAATACTTAAACAAGTCTCTTTGTACAATAGTACAATTAAAGGCTTATTTAAACACAATGCTCTTATGGCTTCACTCTCTCTTGCATAAAAATTCATTTGTTTTCTCTCTCTTTCTCTTGATTCAGCCTCTCTTTCTTTTGAAACATCACTCACTTTTTTTATGTCACTCTCTTTTTTTAACTTCACTTGATCTTCAAACACTTGCTTTGGAGTTAAGGGCACAAGAGTGATTTTTCTTTTATCATGTACAAATGAGTATCTATTGGTATAACCATCATGAATTACATGTCTATCAAATTGCCATGGTCTTACCAAAAGAATGTCCTACCTGCATTGGCACCACATCACATAAAACTTCATCTTTGTACTTTCCAATGGAGATTGACACCAACACCTGTTTAGTCACCTTAATTTCTCCACAATCATTCAACCATTGTAACTTATATGACTTTGGATGCTTTAAAGTGGCCAAACTCAATTTTTCAACCAAACTAGTGCTAGCTACATTAGTACAGCTTCCCCCATCAATAATCATGCTACATACTTTATTATTAACATGACATCTAGTATGAAAAATATTTTCTCGTTGTACCTCTTCATCTTGTTTGATTTGCACACTAAGGGCTCTCCTTGTAATCAAAAGTTCTCCATCAATCGGATATTCAACGTCACTTGCATCCTCCAAAGGGGGCATAGAATCATTATCGGACTCACCTTCGGTCTCAATGTCACCATTTTCTTTCAATATCATTACTCTTTTATTTGGACATTGACTAGCAATATGACACATTCCCAAACACTTAAAACATTTAACATCTCTAGTTCTAGAAGGTTGGGAAACAGTTTTACCTGCATTTGGTGTGCCTCCATTTTTATTTTCTTTGGAGGGTTCGGCCTTGGGTTTTTCATCCTTCCTACTCTAATTCGACTTCTATGTTGAAGAAGAACTCGAATTTTGTCCCATTCTTGAGGATCCCTTCCTTTTTAGTTGTTGCTCCACCTTTATGGCCATGTGCACCATGTCATCCAACTCCACATAATGTTGCAACTCTACCACATTTGTTATATCATGGTTTAAGCCAACTAAGAATCTCGCCATTGTAGCTTCTCGGTCCTCCTCCACATTGGCTCGAATCATGGCTATCTCCATCTCCTTATGGTAGTCTTCAACACTTTTAGAACCTTGAGTAAGGCTTTGTAATTTCCTAAACAAGTCCCTATGGTAGTGGCTTGGAATAAATCGTCTCCTCATAATTGCTTTCGTCTCCTTATAACTGCTTTCATCTCCTCCCATGTCTCAATAGGTCTTTCTCCATTTCGTCTCCTGCTTAAAATCAATTGATCCCACCAAATAATAACATAGTCAGTAAATTCAATGGCAGCCAATTTTCCCTTTTTCAACTCAGAATAGTTGTGACAATCAAACATCAACTCCATCTTTTTCTCCCATTCTAAATAAACTTCTGGATCATTTTTACCTTGAAAGGGTGGAATTTTCATTTTAATACTTTTTAAATTATTATCAACCCGATTCTTAACTTCTCTAAACCTCCCGCCATATCTCCTATTGTTGTCACTCAGATTCCGATCAACTTCATCAAAATCATCTCTATAATACTCTTCATCTTCAATATTTTTCCTTGATTGAACTCTCCCCTTCCTACGTATATTAGGAGTGTTTTGTGACTCTTCCACATATGCATTCTCTACTTGATCTAACCGTTCATGAATTTGCTCCATCTTCACTCTCAAAACTCTTCTTATCTCACTTACTAAAGCTTCCATCATCAATTTTGGATCCACCATTCCCGACACACCTTCGGAAGTAGTTTTGTCCTTGTTGTGTGACATGATTTTCCTGCAAAACAATGTTAGAGTAAAACAAATTCTCACAACACTAGCTTACGTGTTTCTCTCAAGATTAATGGCACTCACACTCGTGTTTACTCAAATTTTGGCTTTTACCCTCTTATAAGCTCACACTCTCTTGCCTTTTTCCTCTCTTAGTCTCCTCTTTCAGTTCTTTATTGAACTCAAACAAACTCACACAAAAATTTTCTTGCAACAATTCAAACTCAACTAATAGAGTACAAAGAGTAAAGGAAGAAGAAAAAGAACAGAATCTTAAGAAACAAAGGGAACAAAGCAATAGAACTTTAGGAAAAAAAACGAAATTAAAGACAAGATAAGAAATTGAATAAGAAAAATCACACCACGAAACAACTAGAATAGAAATAAATCAATGACTAGAGAAAAGAAAACAATTGAGATAGCAAAAATAACCAAAATAAGAAAACCAAATATCAAAGCAAGAAAAAAATTGATGCAATTAGAATTACTAGATCACTTTGTTTCTTTTTTTTAAGATCAGAATGCAAAATCTAGGTGGAAACTTGAATTTCAACAACAATTGGTTCTATTTTTTTTTCGAATTTCCTTTTTTTTTCAGAATTCTACACTGTTTTTTTTTCTTTTTTTTCAATTCCGATTTTTTTTTTGAATTTTTTTTAAATATGCACTTGAACTAAGAACACTAGAAATAAAATAAAAATTAGAAGATAAGAAGAACGAAGAACACAGAATAGAAAAAAAAAAGATACAAGATAGTAAGATGGAATAAGAATAAGAAAACAAATAGGATAGATCAAACATGATTTAGAACTTAGGCTCTGATACCAAATGATGTGAACCCCTGATATGAACCTTACCAAGAGTAGTGAGACCCGGAATCAATATGGGATCCAAGTTTAAGGATCGTGTTCTAATTCAGACTTATAGAAGAAAACAAATAAAAGAAGACCTTGACCCGTTATCTATAAAGAGATAAGAACCAAAGGTATAAGAAAATATTGCAGACGCCACACTCAAGAAAAAGGAAGAAGATTGTGAGTGATAAGTCTTGCTTGAACGTTAGAAGATAAACCTTGATAAGTTCAGAAAAGTTATTTAAAGAACTAAAGAGAAAACACTCTCAATATTATAAATGATAATCTGAATTGTTTATAAGCATACATGCCTATTTATAGGCCAATAACCTAAACAAACAAGAAAAAGTAATAGAAAACTCCTATAGAGTAAGGAAACCTATAAATAGGAAACTCCTAGAGAGCTTAGTAAAAACTCTTCTAGTCAGACAAGGAAACCATCAAATACTAAACTTGAAATGCTTAGAGAGCTCAGGAAAAACTCTTCTAGTCAAACAAGGAAACCATCAAATACTAAATTTCTCTAGTCAAATAAAGTAAAATAAATAAGGAAAAAAAACGTAGCCTAAATTGGGCCATAAAATAACTCATTGATTTTGAGCTTATATTCAATCTTTAGGCTTGAATCTTCTTGTACTTTAGATCCATATTTAAATTGGTTGGTCTTGACCCATATTTAAATGAGTTTTAATGACATGGATCAGTTTTGGCTCTTCTTTTACAGTAATGCAGGTATCTCTTTGATGGGTCTCTAGGATTAGACTATTAAGTGCTTCTTTGAATATTTTAGCCCGAGCTCTTGTGATATGTCCAACTAGGACTTGAAGTGGGTCCGCATTTCATTTCCATTTGTCAGCCCTAACTATGATCTCATCAGTGGCATTGTCAGACGTCTTTTATTCCGTTTATTCTTCGCAGCCACATCCTAATTAATCACATAGAGAAATTAATTAGTCACAATATTTAAAAGTTAAATTTTATAAATATATTAATATATACAACTTACCCTAGACTTCGCGTCAAGGTGATGGTCTATGAAAGTTGCCCACTGATCAGTTGGGATGCCTATCGGGACTTCACTCCGAAACTGATCTCTAGTATTCGTACCATCATACGCCAGCCAGAATAAATTGTACTATGCGCCTCTCCACTTCGCTCCTAGCGACTGCATGATCAGTTTCTTGTGTAGACCAGTTATATTAAAATGTGTCTGCAAACGAAAGTAAAAAATTAGTTACACATAAATTGCACATAAATTATAAATAAATATAATTAATTACAAAAGATATATGTTTTCATACCTGAACGTTGTTTACGAAGACATTCATCTTAGACTGCTAATGAATGCTCCTCTAGTCCCTGTAGGAGATCGGGAATAACCGGAAGTTATCCGATAGGCTGGTGGTTGTCGTTGAACTGGACAACCACCTTTGACCCCTGAGATAGAGCCCATACGTCGTGGACAATCAACTGTCTGGACGTTACCTTCCCGGTCCCGTCTGTCATAATATACACAATTATATATTATGTTACTATGACAAAATTATTAAGCGCATAAAGTGTTTACAATAATGACTGACTACATCAACTATCCAACTCCTCCTGCGTATGTGCTCCTACTCACTGAGCTGATGCTCCTCTTCCACACCGAAAAAAATCGCGTCAAAATCAAAGGCATAATCGTCGTTCGGTGCCTGAGCGTCGGGTGGGAGGAGTGTGTAGGGGACGTCTTGTGAATCTAATGGACAGGAGTCGCTAGCAGGGACTGATGACGCGACAGCCTCCGACTCTCCTCCCCGAGAGAAAAGGTGAGGAAGAGTGGATGAAACGATGTCTGACTCCATAGTGGGCTGTCCGCTCTCATTAATCGCCGCTCGGGGCGTGGGAGTGTGAGAACTGGACGCACCTGCCATGCCCGTGTAGAGTGATCTAGCCTTCTTCATCGTCACCGCTCCTGTCAAAATGAAATTAATAAGATTAGTCACCGCATAAAACAATTACAAAATGAACTTTGCCTAATAAAAGTTATGAAAATAAATAAAATAGTACAGTAATTGTAAATAGTCCAAAATATATGTAAATAGGCGACAACAATAAAACTAATACCGTAACAAGCATAAATTAACTTATCTTTCTGGAAATAATCTTTCTAAATTTTGCGTGTGTAACGGATCACTCTTGTATATAAGATTTTCATCTTCCTCGCCCATCTTGTATAAATCACGGGGTTTCAAATGCATCACTATACTCCAGTTCTTGTCCAGCTCATCTTGTACATAGTATACTTGATGAGCCTCAGATGCCTGGATGTATGGCTTGTCATCATCATTTTCACCAGTGTGAATCAACCGAGAAAAATCAATTGATATCATCTCGAATTCATCAATTGTAATTTCTCTCGTTGTAGTTGTGTTGGCCCACATACACTTAAATAATATGACTATAAAATGTAACATCCTAAGTCTTTAATAATGTTAGATAAATTTAAGAAAAAGTAAAAGATATATATGACCAAGAATTAAATTACTTAGTTATGGAACAATAAGGTAGTTAAAAAATAATAGGTGACATATAATTAATCATGAATCATAAAAATAAAATTATTAGGATCATAATGGATGGGGGAAGGATACAAAAACATTTTTAGGACATCACTAATTTAGGATTAGCAGTAAATTATGACAAGAAAGGAACCTTCCTTATTTTGTTTCTACAAATCATGACAAGAAAGGTGAATTATTTGATAGTTTATTTAAGCAAAACCCACCCTTAGAACATTAAAATTTTCGTCCAAGTGAGGGAGAGGAGAAATAGAAGCAAGATAGAATGAGGAAAGGAAAGGAAGAAAGGAAGAAAGAGTAAAGAGAAGTCTAGATGACTAAATGCTTAAGGTAAGTTTAACAATATTTCTTTTTGAAGAAAAGTTTTGAAACTTGTAATATTTATATAGAATTTTGATCTTATAACTTTGATGATTGGTCACAGATGTTGCTATATCATGTTACATATTATGTATATTTGAATACTTAGGCTAGTGTAGATAGTTCTGCATAGGTAGGCTATGGGTGGTAGAATTTTAATCTTTTGTTTTTAAAATTCGAGAAAGAATCGGTAAGGAATTAAAGCAAATAATTAACATAAAAAATGTAGATTTATATCTCACGGAGTCCATATGAGGTAGATATGATCCGATTAGTAAGCAAATGTCAGAAAATAGTTAATCAGGGAAGAATATGTTAGTATAACTTCTGTATTTTAATTTTTGAAAACATTTTGTAGGGAATTAAAATAAATAGTTAACATAAAAATTGTATCTATATGTGTCACAGATTTTTAGCCACTGGAATCATTCAATTTGGAGTCCATATGAGGTAGATATGGTCCGATTAGTAAGCAAATGTCAAAAAATAATTATTCAGGGAAGAATATGTTAGGATAGTTTCTGTGTTTTAATTTCTGAGAATATTCTGTAAGGAATTAAAATAAATGGTTAACATAAAAATTATATCTATATGTGTCACGGAATTTTAGCCACTGGAATCACTCAATTTGGAATTCTTATGAGGGAGATATGGACAGATTAGTAGGTAGAGGTCAGAACTTATCCGAGAAGAAATAACATGTACTTTGAAAGAGTAATATCGCCATGATTTCATAATTTTTATCTAAACTATTCAACATAATAGTTTTAGATAATTGTTCTATCTTTAAATTAACACTAAGATCAACTAAATCGGAGTTAATTTGAGGAAATTATGCTCTGATTAGTAAGAGAATATCAGATAGGATGAAAATCTGCATCAAGAAAATAAAGAAATAAAATTAATATTTAAAAAAGAAGAATCTTATAAATGAAAATAATAAATGACTAGTATATGTCATAACCATTGCCATTGTCATTGTATGAACTTCTTACCATCTTAAGTGTCAAAGTTTGACATATAAATATTTTATAAAATGATATTTGAAATGGTTATATTCATGGCATGATTACCAATATTTTTGGTAATAATTATATTTTGATGAACATACTTATTATTGAAAGCATATTTTTGGTTATTATTGTGAAAAGAAAAGAAATAAACACAGTCACATGGCAATCCGTGTGGTGCACCAGTAGGGGACGCCCTACCAACGGTTATGATTATGTTAATGAGAAAAGAAAGAGAAAGTGTGCCATATCGGACGGAGCGAGAAAAGCCCATATCAGAGAGTATAAAATACTCACATTGACCGAGGTAGCTTGATATGAGAATAAATTGATAGTCATCATATGATATTCTGAAAATAGTTAATCATGTCATACATGTCATTACTGTACGATTTTCATGTACATAGATATAGTGCATTTATGTGACCAAAGATATTTGCTTTAGTTTATACAGCTGAACATGACGTGATGAGCTATATTGATGATGATTTATTGTTAAATTTACTGGGATTTAATTCTCACTATATTTCCATGTCATGTTCAGAAAATTAGTTATGCATATTTTTCTATGGCTATGGCTTTTAGTACACTTGGATCGAGTTACTTTATATTGGGCAGATCCCAGAATCAAATAATATGTTTGTGGTTGAGTTGGCTCAGATCCCGGTGAAGGTGCAACCACCCACACCTGTATCTCCGGAATTGGTTAACCAGAATAAATAAGATATAGTTATTTATGTATTTGATATGTTGTACGTATGGTTTAATTAACGACGTGTATGTGAACTCTATATTGTATAAATTAAAAAAAATTGTTACATAATTTGGAGTTGTTACATAAAATGCCTATGGTAGTTTAACTCAATAATATCCAATAATTTTCTGTAATACGGGATGCCACCAAATTGCATATTTTTGTCACTACTACTTGCATAACTCCTCGTCCCGAAAGTACCGTAAACTCCACTATTTTGAGATGTCATCCCTTGGTATCGCTCTAAAGTTCAAAATTTGAATCAATTTACATTGTAAGCACTGTATCGACGTGCTCTATTTAGTAGACCAAGTGCAAGAAATTTTAAATCAGCACACTGCGATCCATCGTCATCAATTGCGATATGTAAAATGAATAAAGGATGAGTTATACTCATATTTGACATATGAATGAAATGTGACCACGTTGAAATACTTACACGACGCGAAAACCAAGAGACAAATTTCCTGTGGACTTTTTTATCTACCTCGGTAAATGCTCGCGTCCGACTTCTTAAACTATGCCGTACATAATCTCTAAATTTCCTGTTGAGTAAACATTGTCTATACACTTAATGTTACACAAGACAAAAAATTGTATGTAAATATAACTAAGTGTGAGTTAACTTACTGTAAGTAAAGATCAACTTCTTTGCAATTTGTTAAGACATGCCGATGGGCCTGCAATTTTTCTTGGGGAGAAAGCGTGAAATATTCAAGTCTACCAACTGGTCTTCCTATTGGTGGGAACAAACCTCTGTCAGGCGTCCTAACATCAGGTCGATCATCCACACGAGGAGGAAGATTGAAGATAGTGTCAACACCATCTATGTACCTAGAACAGAATAATAAAACTTCTCCTGCAACGTACGACTCTGCTATTGAGCCTTCTGGCCTTACTCTATTCCACACAAAAGATTTAAGTTTACTCAAATATCTAGATAACATAGATTAAATGAATAAAATTGGATTAATAATAATGCAATAAATCTGATTTATGAGTTTTTCATTTTTTTACCTTTCGATGGGATACATCCAACGATATTAGACTGGTCCTTCTAACTTCGCTTTCATGATCAAATGTATAGTCAAGTGCACCATGACTATAAAGAAAGACGGCGGGAATAACATTTCAAGATGGCACAACGTCATAATGATATGATTTTAAAGTTGATCAAGTTCATTAACATTCAAAAATCTAGAACAAAGTTGTTAGAAGAATGAACAAAACTCGATCATAACTGCAAATACCAGCTTAGAAAGTGTTTTTCTTATGGCTAATGGTAACAGTTGTTCCATAAGGATGTGACAGTCGTGACTTTTTAGTCCTCCGATTTTACACTGTCTTACGTTAATACATCTGGAGATATTACTGTAATAACTGTCAGGTACAGATATATTCTTAAATGTTTTGAGAAAAATTTCCTTACCTACATTTGTCAATGTGAACAAAGCAGGTGAATATTTACCGTCATCATCTGGTCACAACTCAGACCTCACATCAAACTCCTTTAAGTCTTTTCGCGCATTTACGTGATCTTTTGAACAGCCAGAATCATTAAGTAAAGTGTAAATGATGTTGTCGCAGACATCTTTCTCAATATACATGACGTCAAGATTATGACGCAACATATTATTCGTCCAATACGGAAGTTTGAAAAATATACTTTTCTTACGCCGTTGTTGAGTCCCAGCATCAACCAAACCTTGACCTCGGGAATGCTGTTGTTGAGTCCCAGCATCAGTTTTCACATTTTTTCCGAAGACAACTTTAATATCCTCGACTGGTCTTAAAATGTCTACGCCACTCAGTTGCAGAGGAGGGTTTCTTCTTTCATCTTTTCTGTCAAACCTATTGCGGGCCATCCTAAATTTATGATTCGGAGATAGAAAACGGCGATATTCCATAAAACACCACTTTCGACTATGAGGGATACGGACTGGAGTGGAGTCAAAGTTACAGTGCGAACATGCTAATTCAGTATGAGTATTCCAGCTTGATAAACATCAAAGGCCAAGAAAATCACTGATTGTCCACAAAAGAGCTACATGCATATTGAACATTTCTTTACTAAATGCATCGTACATCTTAACTCCTTCTAACTCATTCAATTCCTCAATTAGTGGTTGTAAAAATACATCTATATCATTTCCTGATGCTTTTCTCCCTGGAATTATCATTGACAACATAAATGAACTCTGTTTCATAGACATCCAAGGAGGAAGATTATACGAAATTATCACAACTAGCCATATACTGTAACTTGTAGATAGGTTTCCAAATGGATTGAAACCATCCGTTGCAAGGCCCAAACAAACATTCCTCGGATCTGATGCAAATTGAGGATTCAGAAGATCAAATCTCTTCCATACCTTAGAATCTTTTGGATGCCTCATGATGCCGTTAGAAATTTTGTCTTTAGAATGTCATCTTCAGCAGTCTTAGAAGACATGAACAACCTCTGCAATTTTGGCTTAATTGGAAAGTATCTAAAAATTTTATTAGGTACATTTTTTCGCTTCTCTCCCTTCTGTTTTGGTTTCCACTTTGGTGCGGAGCACTTACTACAAGTTTCTTTACTTTCATACTCACCCCAGTATAACATATAATCATTCTGACTTGCATGAATTTTCTCGTAGTTCAACCTCAACTTATTAATGACTTTTTTAGCCTCGTAAAATGAAGGCGAAATCTTGGCATCTGGGAATACATCGACAAGCAACTCAAGTATCATCGACATTGCTTTGTCGCTTAACCCGTAAAAACACTTGATATGATACAACTTCACCAAAAAAGACAATTTGGAATACTGCTCACACCCTTCATAGAGTGGTTGTTGACCATCTTTCAGTAACTCATAAAAATCTTTGACACTATCATCCATCTTTTTTGCTGATTGTGGAACTAACATATCCATAGAATCGATGCTCTTATTTTCGAGGTGAATCCCGATTGCATCACGAACTATGTTTTGCATAGGGTCATCTCGAACTATGGGTTCTGGGATCTCAATTGACATTATAGCATGTCCTACAGTAGGTTCTTCTGTAATCATTTCTCCGTGCAAACTCCAAAAATTGTATCTCTCCGAAAATGGTTTGACAATCAAGTGTTGGCGCATGACCTTGATGAGTTACCATTTCTTGAATCTACACTTTGGGCATGAGCATATTATTCTACCTTCGACACCAGAGTTGGCATTTGCGAATTCTAAAAATCTGTCTAAACCATTCAGGTACTCTATTGATTGTCGAGGTTTATTGATCCAAGATTTATCTATATCTGAAATAATTATGAATTTAGATAACAATTAACCTAAATAACTCTTACTCTGAACTGAAAGAAAACATGACTATTTTACATGGGAATGCATTTGCAATTGATTGTGCATAAAACACAACACATTTTGAAGAGGTTTAAAATGCTTTACGTGTAAAAAATATTTAACAAACTTGATGATAATTGACATTTAATGAAGCACCGAATAAAAAATTCTCGTCATTGGTTCGCTATAAATAAAGAATCCCGATCCTAAAGAGTTTAAGAGAGATATTTAAGAGAGAGTGAAAAATAGAGAAATAAGATACCTATTTGATCTTAAGAAACTTATTATGTAAACTTAGATGCATGAAATTTATAGATTTCATTGACAAGATTTGTCGCACCTTATGAAAGTGGGATAAATGATGCCATTGGCTTGCATAATATGAAATAAAACACTTGAAATATCTCTATGAATTCAAAAACAAAAATTCTAACTTTTGAAATAGTGCCATTGATAAAATTTTTGGTCATGTGCCAATTTTATTTCATTCTCCTAATGTCATTAATTTAAAGGATGAGTTTCATGATCGAATCTCTACGAATCTAAATTTTTTGGGAAGAACAGTCACTAGCAGCAAAAAATTGAATTATGATTTTGTATCTATCGCTACAATTTCAATTATAATATTTACATGATAAAATTTCTAACGAATTCATATAGAGAATTGAAATTTCAATTCCCTATCTGAAAAAGTAAAAGCAGTGGCCCATATAAGGGCCATATATTCAAGGATAATTTTATTCAATTACACCTAAGATATTGCTAGTTACTTAATAGAGAATCTAATGTAAGAACATAATATATTAAAACTTACTGTACTATTATTTTATATTAAATTTATGTTATTATATATATTTCTTTTCATTTTTTAAAAACTACGTGTATTTTTAAATTAGTGTTTTAATTTTTTAAAACTAATTCCTAATACTAATTTCGTCTATTTACTAACATTTATTATTTTACCTCATCACCTGAGCAAATATTTTAATATTTTAGAATCAACTGTAATAAAATTTGACTATTACTAATTTATGTATATTATTTAAACACGTTTATCAATATAATAATTATTTTCGATTTATTTGTATCAATTTTAATTATATTTTTTAAACACTAAATAACTTATATTTAAAACTGAATTCACTATTATTTTATACTAAATTTATAATATTATATATATTTGTTAAACTTATATTAAAACATACATATATTTTTAAAGTAGTGTCATAGTTATTTTTAAATTTTCTTTAATACTCACTATGTCTATTTATTAAAATTTATTATTTTATCTCATCAATTACACTTCAATTCATCTACTAATTTTATGTTATTATATATATATATATATATATATATATATATATATATATATATATATATATATTTAAAACCTACTTGTAATTTTTATTGACAAATTTTATTTTTAACTACGTGTATTTAATAATTTTATCATATTATTCCATCAACACCGTCTCAAGATCTCTATTTTTTATTTTTATAAATTCTTTCTAATATTAATTACAAATATTTTACTTCAAAAATAATTAAGTCTAATATTTTAGCATTATTAAAAAATAAATTATGTCCTACATATTTTCAACGGACATAATATATTATAATATTAAACATTATAAACATTGAAGAAGTAACAAAAATTTTAAAACTTTTTCATACATGTACATCACAATGTAAACTATATTTTTTTAAAATAAATATGAAGTACATAAAATATTTAATATTATCGCATTTTAACATACAATAATTTAAAATAAATTTATTTAAAATAAAAATACTTAGATTGTATACTTTCAAAATGATTCTAAATAAATAACGCACAAAAATTGGAGTGTTGCCGCAAGATCTTCACAAAAGCAAACAAAAAATAATATAACAAAATATTTTGAACATACAATATATAAAAAAAAGTTAAATATAATTATAAAATTAAATGACATACCTTGAGAAAAATAAAACAAGTTGCAAAGTAGACCACAATACTACAACTTGTGAACACATAGTAAAATATCAAAGTTGATGTATTTTATACGAAAAAACTATAATTGAAAATGTTCGTAATGAAAACGAAGAGGTGATGCGAATTTATAGATGACCGTCTGGTTTAAACCCACATAACGACAGTTATATAACCCTAGTTAAATCTACATAACGACGGTTATAATCAAAATCGTCGTTAAGGGTAGGTTTAATGATGATTTTCATTAAAATTGTTGTTAAATCACACGCATCCCGAGTAACGGTTCGAATTTTGAACGTTAGAAATTCACGACGGTTTTTGACAAGACCGTCGTTACTTAACGACGGTCTATGTAAAACTGTCATTAAAATTCATCATTTTTATTATTATTCTAAATCGAAACATATTACGACAGTTCAATCTAAACAGTCTCTATTTAATGACGATTTTTCTTAAATCGTCATTAAATTTGTAATTTTAACGATGGTTAAAGAACTATCGTTAAATTCGGATTTGACGACGGTTTTTACTGATCGTCGTTAAAATTTCGTCTCCATACTGCGCTTTTCTTATTGTGAAAGGCGAAGCCATAAACATCACAAATTTTATACTTTCCTTTATTAGATTCATAGTTAGTGACCAATTACTAATTTCATTAACCACGAAGTACGGGAAAAAAAAATTAAAATTAGTATAGAGTAAAACGTAGCCCAAAAATAAAAATAAAAGTTAATCAACATTCAAATTAAAATTAAACAGTTTTCCAATATTTTTATCATTAATTTTTGACTAATTTTAATCAAATTTTCTATTTTTTTTTAAAGGACAGATTCATCAAATTTTTTATCCAATCTCCGGTCCAACATTTAAAAAAAAAAACTAAAATGAACTCGTGGATCTCTATATAATAACAGTGTCCGGTTGTCTTATTCGGGTTTTAACTTGGGTCTGGTATCTTAAACCCCACATTCTATGCGGCAACCAAACCTCGCCGCGCCGGCGTTCTCATATAAAATCCAGAGTTTCTTCGAGAACTAGCATATAGCGAGCGAGAGATGGCTTTGCGGTGTCGCCGTGTGAAGGAAATCTCAAGGCTCTTGCCCATTGTGTACTCAGGTACGTCTCGCGTGCTATCTCATTTTCACTTTCTCTTTTGCAATTCGTGTCACAGATTTAAATTTGAAGTTTCCCCAGCACATGTTTCAGTTGTTTGGTTGCTTAGAAATGTAATATCGATATCCTTGTATGTGTTTGCCCGTTATCTTTATTTCACCATTACTACTAAGATTAAACAATGTTTGCTTTTTTTTTTTTTCATTTTATTCATCTCCGTTTTCTGTAAGGTTAAATTAGTGAGTTATGTGTCGTAGTAACAGAATAGGTAAAAACTGGATTGACTCAGCCAAAACATCATGATTATTGGGAACCTGCGGCAATGATGTATCATCTGTTCATGTAGGATAGGATGTATCCTATCCCAATATAAAGTTTTTTTCTTCTTATTTTTATTATATATATTTGCATTTGAATGTTCCAATAACCATAATGTAAGTTTGCCAAACTAAAAAATTTTTAGTTAGTGCATTTGTTTGTGTGGAGGGAAGTGTTTCAAGTGCGCAGAAATGATTGAACACACTCGTTTATTAGCAAGACAAAAAAGAAAGAAGGAAAGTAACTAATTTAAACCTCCCAAAAATGTGTCTTTAGCCTTACGCAGTGTTTGGTTCAACAGAGATGAGGAAAGGAGAGGAGAAATAATTTTTTTTTATTTGATTTAGTTTGAGTGGAGCGGAGGAAAGAGAAAATAAGTTTACTTTTGGTTTGCAAGAGGAGTGGAGAGAAAATAAAATAAAATGACTATTACGACTCTTTAATATAAATATATAGCAAAACAGAGTAAGACTATTTTTAGTGGATACCTTTGTCTTTTCACCTACTTATAATTTTTCTCCCCTCTAAATCTCTCTATTTTCGGAGGGAAAGGAAATAAGGGGGAGGAAGGAATTTTGCACCTCTATTTTCTGTCCCCTCCCCTCTAAATTATTGAAATAAACAAAGTAATTTTAAAAAAATCCCTCCCCTCCCCTCCTCTCCATTCCCCTCCAACCAAACACTACCTTAGGATTTCTAGAAGGGACAAAAATGGTGCATAAGTCTTGAATCTTCTTTATTTACTTTTTGGGTGTGGTCACTACTCACTAGTGTTTTGACAGTACTGAAGTTTGATGAGTACAACATGAAGCTATGTTCCTACAACTCTTCAATATGTTTATATTCTTAATCAAATTTGATCTGACAAATTAAATGTTCTTTCTCCCCCTCCCTCTTCTAAGGTGATTGTTATCAATGTTCTGGCCAAGCTTGCAACATATTGGCTTTCACGATAATGCCTAAGTCTTCTACTTGGAAGCCAATTACTAAAAGGATTCAAGAGACAGGGTTTCATTCCCATAGGTAAATAAGTTTCAAGGTTCATGCTTTCCCTACGAGTCTATGCTTGGGGTGTGGTGGAAGAGTCTCACAGCAAGTTGTGGTTAGCAAAAAAAATAAATTACAGAGTCATTAGTATGAGTATTAATTTTTACAGCCTCATTATTTATGAATTTCTAGATTTATAAGGTTTCCTGACTTCTGATTGGCAGTCTTATTCAGGTTCTCAACAACAGCTAAAGTATCACATGATTCTGTTCCTGAAAATGATATTTTGTCCTTCATTAAAGCCTCACTAGATGAGCTCGAAGGTATTGGTTTACTAATTTAGTACTTCAGTTTACATGTATTCCTTATACTTTTCTGTGATTCGTAGGTCTGTGATCTATTATGTTCTTGAGCTTGATTTTCATTTTGAAAAGCAATTTGTTTTGCTTGTTTTGATTTTTTATCTAGTGTGTATCCAAACACTGTCTTGGAAATAGGAGAGTCATGGGGGCTTACTACTAGGGATATCTTCTTGCAAAATTATTTTCTTTTCACTTAAATGAGCTAATGATTTGCTCAATTCTTATTTTTTTTTTTAATTTACTGCATGGTTCTGTGCAAAATTTATAACTTTCAATTTTAGCTCTGTGATGAAGATTTCAATTGGTCAAATGATTTATCCTCTTTACTCCCCCTCGCCCCTTTAATTGCTACTTTGTCTTAATCTGCAGGCACATATCATTGTTGGTTGAATAGATTTGACAAAAATAATCATCTTTCTTTTGGAGATGGGACATTCTTGGTTCTTGCTGCCAGAACTTTTGACCATGACATTTTGTTTGAAAATCTAAAGAAACTTAAGCAGAGGTAGATGAAAGGCTATTTAATAGTTTCTTTCTTCCTAGTCTTGGAATAAATAAGTAGTTTTCCCCCCTTATAATTATAAATACATTTGGTGATAGGTTTCCTCATCTCTGTATCATGGGATTACACTCAATTCATTCTCCAGCAGATCAAGTGCACCTAATCCAGTTATTGATGATTGAAAACATCTCTTTTCCCATATTATTGTCTAAGAAGACATTTCCTGAGGTAAGGTAAAATTATTGTTATAGCTTCTGAAATACTATCAAAACTTGTTGCATGCGAAGAGTCAGTTACTACCATGGACAAAGAATGATTGCTTGATAATATGCTGAAATATACCTCCATTTATATTAGTAAGTTTGGCTTTCACTAAACTTTGTTTGGGATTATCTTTTTGTCTATACCTGTGCAGAATATAGTTTGTTACTATTGAAGCCTGAGCCATAGTCTTAGACTTTGTACAAATGTACCTGATAATGATAGGGCATCTCAGCCAACATATCAGTCAAGTATTGGATTGTTTCATAATGCAATCTTGATCAAATGTTAGAGACGATCTCTCCAGCAAAGGGAAAAAATAAAAAATAAAAAAATGATCAGATGTGACTGATCTCTTATCTTTTTTTCCCCTCAACTTCATCCTGGTTGAAACTAGATTAATCGTTGATGGTTTGTCAAGGCAGTACTAATTTGACTTTGGAAAGTGAATTGTAGATTAATAACAAAGGTGCCAATAGTTCTGATTTATATGATATACCATTCTTGTCTAAAGGAAGACATTTAAGTGCAAGTCCATAGATTAGATTGACTTTGGTTGGGTCAACAGGTATTTCTGGATGGAAAGTACAAGGTTTTTGGAAGTCCAGTAATTCTTTGTTTGGTGCTTCTAGTGCATGTGTACTCAGAAACGTGACTGAACTAGTCAAGCATGAGGTTGAATTGGGGAAGAGTGGGGAGACTGACCTCATTTCTTCCAACTAGACAAGAGGTTCACTTAATCAACCTACCTAGCCATCAATGAATTTATTGCACAATCTTACTTAGAAACAGCGGACACTGATTAGCTAGTTTGGGAAAGTTCTATAATAATAAAGAGGAAGGTTATGAGTGATGGTTCTTTAGGTAGGGTAATGGGTTTCTAAAAAGATGGTGCATGTGTCAAAGAGGTGGCATCTAGTTAAATTTCAGCTTTAAAGTGGTCTTTATTTCAATTTCAAAGCTGAGGGTTTCTTATACCTTGATAAGACCTAATAGACCTAAAATCTCATTTTCTGGTTGAATATTCTGGTAGAAAATGTTTCAATTCTGAAGAAGGAAAGTTAAAAAGAATTTGATCAATGATCTTGTAGAAAAGTGCTTCTGACAAGATGGCTGGAAGGCTATATAGGAAAGATGATTCTGTCTACTTTTATTTAATTTTTTGGTAGGAAATGTCATACAATTTTGTGATAACATATAATCTTGCATAAATTAGTCTGAACGAAAATTGTCTGTACTAATCTTGAGTTGGTCGGAATTGATGAAATAAGGTATTAGTGTAGTTTGATGTTGCAATTGCTTTGCTACTCACGCTCACCAATTAAGTGAGACTGGCTGTAGCACTTCTCACTAATGATTCAGAATAGAGTTTTGAGATAATCAAATAATAAATCTCATGTGGCATTATTTGATTTATTTTTCTTTTATTATTATGGCTTGATACATTTATATATTATTGTCTAGAGAAATTTTATCAAAATTCATTTTTTAATATTTTAGATGGAGAAAGGAGCATCCTACATTTTATTTAAAAATTTTAGGAGCCCAGTAATATATCTTGAGAAAGACCTGGATCTTGAAATACTCTACCAAGGTAATGATGCATTTTCCATGCACGATGTTGCATAAAATACAATGTGACACCCGTCTTTTTTTATTTTTTATGCATATACATATGCATGTCCAAAAAGGAAATGCAGTATGCATGTATGGTGTAATTACTGATTTTGGAATTATAAGCAGCTGTTCAGGAATTACATATGCAACCCAATGGTGATTCTAAGTCGCTCAATTGGTTGAGATGCACTTCTTGGAAGCAAGTTGGAATCACGGAGCAGCGTCATATTTTTTCTTCTCTTCAGAATTTACTCCTCTATTACCCAGGTATAGACTTCCATTCCTTGATTCAATTATTTACTTATTGTTTGGTTAAACATATCTTCTAAGGTATTTGTAAAATGTGATGCTCTACGAGAATCTTCTCTTGCCTGTTTAATGCTACTGTAAGAAAATATGTGGATTTCTTAATTCAGTATTTATATTCCAGCTGCACCCACTCCTTATTAAGCATAAGCAATCTGTAGTTCCTCAAAGAAATTAATCTAGTTGGAGTTGGAGTTGGAGAGTGATAGAAACCAGCACAAAATAATACACAGAAGAATTATTTTTGATATCTCTTCCCACTGAACTGTGAGAATGAGATGATGTTAAACTTCAGCCAAAGAGTACAACTAGAGAAATTCAACAAAACAATATATTATTCAGCAGCAGATTTATAAGAACGAGAGAAAGGAAATAACACAGGCTGCAAACAAAGAAATTCTTGATACCATAGCAGTTAGCCTCTCCCTCACGCTACTCCATATTTTCCATACCCCCCTCAGCCCGTCTTTCATTGCCTCTTAATCTTCTCCATAACTACTGCTTCTCTCTCCTCCATGTCACCCCAACCTTCCATGCACTCCTCACCTTGGTTTGTTAATCCCGCCCCCTCACGTATTTTCTTCTTTCTGGAATAAGTGATCAAGGTTTTGGGCTCATTCATGACATCTCTGGCCCTCACCTTCCCAGAGTAAACTTGGACAATAGTTGGTCCATTGGGAGGCCCATCAGTGAGCTCTGGCTGTGTGTGAATGACAGCCGACCCTTCTCATGCTGCCTATGAATTGGGAATAATAACTGTCGCTTTAATACTTCTGAATACTACTTGTTACACCACTCATTCAGAATTAGGTTTTTGTATGGATATAAATAATACCCTAAAAAATCTTTGAAAAATAATAATTCTCAAAATATATTGGTTTACTGTTAATATATTTCTAAAAAAAATTTCTATAATAAATAAATAATTTACAAACCTTAAACCTTAAACTCAAAATCTCAAACTTTAAACCCTAAAAACTAAACACTAAATAGTAAATTTTAAACCCTAAACTTTAAGTCCTTTTTTTAAAAAAAAATTGTAAAATTTTCTAACAAAAAATTACTGTAATAAATAAATAATTTACGAACCCTAAATCTGAAATCTTTAAACTCAGGTCTTTTTCGGTAGCAAGAATTTGGGTGATGAAATGAGAATTTGGATTCTATTCCCTCATTTGGTTAGCGGAGTTGGGTCCCGTTTGGTTGCTGACAAAGGAAAGAATGAGAATGAGAATTGAGAATAAATCATAATGTTGTTATTAAAATTTCGTTTGGTATGACATGGAATGACATGAAATCTTCTTTACTTTTCTATGTTCGGTATACCTTAAATACTACAAGAATGGAATGAAAAATTGATAAAATGACAAATTGAAAAATAAATCTATTAAAATAATATTATTTTTATATGAAAAATTATTTTAAAAAATAAAATAAATAATTGATAATATAACAATTTGAACTAAATTTTATTTAAAATATTAATAATATTAATAACTAGTTTAAATATTATTTATTTTATTTTATTTATCAATAATAAATAAAATATTTTAGTCTTTTTCACTCCCATTCCTTTCCTTCCATTTCCATCACTTTTTGAAGGTAAAAAAGCACTTTCTCATAAAGGAGGGAATGTACATTCCATGTAAATCTTATGGAATGAAATTCAGATTTTCATTCCATCAGCTTACCTCTTACAAGGGAATTGGCATTACTACTAAAAAAAGTGAAAAGTAAACAGTGCAATATAAAGAAAAATAAAAATACTAAAACACCCTTTACTATTTTATTTATTTATAAATTTTTCTATAATTAAATATATATATATATATATATATATATATATATTTAAATTCAAATTTTTATATTAACAATAATTTAATTTATTTTTTATTTATAATATTTAAAATAAATTTTTAAGTTAAAATAATATTATTTTAATAATTTTATTCTTCAATAGTATTTTTTTGTCTTTTTTTCAATTTTTATTTTATTCATTTTCATGTCGTACCAAACGTAATTTTAATTATAACATTCTATTCCATTCCTATTCCTTCTTAAACCTTAAACCAAATAGGACCTTAGGTCTGGTTTGGTCTCTAGCTAAGGAAGGAATGAGAATGGGTAATGTGATTGGAATTTAATGGAATAGAATATTGTTAGTAAAATTATATTTGGTACAATATGGAAATAAATAGAATTTTCGTTATTTTCTTACGTTTGGTATTCCTTAAATAATGTAGGAATAGAATGAAAAACCGACAAAAAGATAAAAATACGTTTGAAGAATAAAATTATTAAAATAATATTATTTCGACCTAAAAAATTATTTAAAAGTGATATAAATAAAAAATAAAATAAATAATTGATAATATAAATTTTTTATTAAAAATATTAAAAATATTAAAAAATAGTTTAAACATTATTTATTTTATTTTATTTATCAATAATAAACAAAATATAAATACGGCACCAACAAAATTTTAATCTTACTATTATAATATGTATATAAATTTAAACATTATTTTTGTTTAGAAAAAAATATACATATTAGACCATTTTATTATTGTCTCTTTACAATTGATTTTTCTTAACACATAAATAGATTTAAACAGTAATTTTAATCTAAAAAATCATAATAACTGAGTCAATATACATAACAAAGTTGAATGGCTAATAGACAACAAAAATAGTCAAACACAAAGAAAGTGTAACTGAGTCAATAAACATGACGAAAGTAAAATGGCTAATAGACAACAAAAATAGCCAAGGACAAAGAAAGTATAATTGAGTCAAACGATACAACAAAAATTGAATAGCTAATAGACAACAAAAATAACTGAACACATGTAACAAATATGATCAGTGGATTATAGCGCGAATCCACTAAGTTTTCTCCTTGTCTGGTATGGATGGAAATCCAACCAATAAATGGTCATCCTGTGATAGAGTAATATGAGCCAAACAGTGTCTTGTCTCTTCAAGCCCTCAATTTTTTCTAACTCTGTATAGAGACGCTCTCTTCTTACTTTCATGTCAGCATTATTAGACATCCTCTCCACAGTTCTAACAATTTTGTCTATTGCTAATTGAATGTCACCATTTATCCGTGCGTCTATGTCTCGAAATACTTGAATAAAAAGGTTATCACGGTATCTGCGTCTCTTTTTTAAGCCTAAATTGGCCTCACTTGCAATGTTGCTTGGGAGACACGAATATGTTCCAGGACTTTTAGCATTCATGACATATTATGAAACCCTTAGTGAGGTCAATTCAGGTTCAAAGAAGAGGTACAGATAGCGTGATGACCCTTTTATTTAAGTATTTCGAGATGTCGGCGTCCAGATAGATGATGACATTCAATTAGAAATAAACAAGATTTTTAGAACTATGGAGAGAATGTCTGTTGATACCGACATGAATGTAAGAAAAGAGTATCTCTATGCAGAGGTAGAAAAAGTTGAGAGTTTGATGAGACAGGAGTGTTGTTTGGCTCATATTACTCTATTATGGGATGATCGCTTATTGGTTGGATTTCTATCCATACCAGACAAGTAGAAAGCTAAGTGGATTTGCGCTGTAATCCACTGATCATATTGGTGCGATTCTGGCAAGAATCACAGAATCGAACGATTCTGCGATTTCGAGTACTCATCTCATAATGGGTTTGCAGCTTCCTAGAGTTGGGTTTTTTGTTTTCGCCTACGTCTTTGTTTGGCTACATCTATGTCTGCGTTTCTACTCCTCCTTGTCTTCGTTGAGTCTAATTCAACTTTTTTTTTTTTAATTTGTAACTTTTTTTGGGACCAGTTTTTAAATTTTTACCAAAACTCGCACCGTGTGTTTCTTTTGGCATATTATATTATATGGATATGTTATATTATATTATAGTTATATAATATATTTATGTTATATAATCTAACACAAATTTAAATCTATATAAATTATGTCTAATATTTTATAAGCTTCAAATAATTATTAAATAGTCAATTATAAACTAACATTTTTATTAATTATATAAGTCTAAGAATTTATTATTTATAAATTAATTATATCTTTTTAAGATTTATTGTTAATTTTTTTTAAAGTTATTAAGATTAATATATTATGTTAAATATTTTATTTATTTATTTATGTTCTATAGTATATATTTTAAATTATTTTATAATATGTTCGTTAATCTTACGATTCGGTACGATTTACGATTCAAAAATAAATTATTCGGTTCACGATTTGAATCGTGATTTGACTACTATGTTTTGAATTCAAAACTCTAATTTGAACTTCAAACCCTAATTGTAAATATTTTGTTGTGACGCAGTATTCGTATCGTGACATATCTCGTATTCATAATGGTATATATGGTTCTTAACTAAACCCGAAATAATTTAAGAAAAATTGTAAAATTAATACATTTCTAACAAAAAAGGGGGTTTAGAATTTAAAATTTGAGGTTTTTAAATGATTTATTTATTACAAAATTTTTTTTATTGGAAATATATTAATTTTACAATTTTTCTTAAAAGAAATGGTTTTCGGGCTTAGAGTTTAGGGTTTTGGTTTTTGGGTTTAGAGTTTGAGATTTTGGATTTGGGGTTTAGGGTTTGTTATGAAGCACGGATACGGACACGAGACATGACACAAACACAGACACGTGATACGTGAATTTTTAAAAAATATAAGACACGACATGTTGAAGACACGTGAATTAAAAAACAAAAATTATATATATATATATATATATATATATATATATATATATATATAATACTTAAAAACAATAATATTTATCTCACTTCACAACTTAATGCCAAAAAAATTATCATAAATTTATAATACAATCAACATTCATTCTTCTTTAATATATTCTTCATCACCGCTATTGTTTTCATTTTCTTTGTATGTGAAAAGAACTTTCTAATTTTAAATTATACAAAAATAAATTTGTAATTGATAAAATTCCACCATTAACACAAACAAAAAATAACAAAGAATACAAAAATTATGTGCACATACAACAATAACAAAGAATAAAAGCAAGAGAGCAATTTTAGAAAAAATTATATATGCATTATTATAATTCAACTCCCCCACTATAGACAAAAACTATCTCAGTTCTTTGTCATTGTGATTATGTAAGACATTAAGAGACAATTCAAAAATTAGAAGAATTTAGTTTTCTTTTCCTCCATAGAAAAGCTTGAAGCCCAAAAGCAAACTTTCGAATAGGTAAATATGCTTGCATAAAAACAAACTTCGAAGATTTGTTGAAAAAGAATATGCACATAGCCACACACACTGACAAATCCAATAAGAGAAAATAGAGAAATTTACTCTATGGTCAACAAAAACAAACAATAAAGATGCGATGACTTGGATGCAAGCTACGATGGATGATAGAGACTCAACTTCAATGGAAGACATGTTGCGATAATCAAGATACAAGCTATGATCATTGGTGTTGGGTTCGAACTTCAAATAAAAATCTAAAGGGGATGGAGGATTTGTGCTTAAAATGTCTAAAATAAGTGTCGGACACGTTAAAAAATGTGTCTGATACGAGTTTTTTTTTTATATATATTTTTTAAAAAAGTTGGATACGAGACACTCGTCAGATAAGTATTCCAAGAATGTTTGAGGAGTGTCGGTGTCCGACACGTCAACACACCTTAAAACGAAGTGTACGTGCTTCATAGAGGGTTTGTAAATTATTTATTTATTATAGAAATTTTTTGTTAGAATAGAAATATATTAATTTTGCAATTTTTTAATAAAAATAACTTAGGGTTTAGGGTATTCAATTTGAGATTTAATGTTTAGACTTTAAGATTAAGGGTTTGAATTTTGGAATTTGGGGTTTGCAAATTATTTATTTATTATATGAAGTTTTTATTCAAAATATATTATTTACAATTTTTCTTGAAAAAGAGTTTAATCAATTATTATAAAATTTATTATGAAATATTTGTATTATAAATATTTATTATAATAATATTCATATTATAATCGCCTGAAAAAAAGTTCCTTTGGGCAAAATTCATGCCAATAGGGCATGGATTTCCCTGAATATAAAATAAAAAGGTAACAGTAGATCACTATATTTTGGGAGCTATTATTTTTAAGAGATTTTTGAGTATCCTTTTTTAATAAGAACAATATATATCCGTACAAAAACCTTAAGAATTACCTTGAGTTTTTAGAACCTAGGATTCAAATGCTTTGTGTAGGTTGGATTATAAGTGAAAATTTGTTTTCCACATTATTTTCTCTCCCAAATGTCTCATATCAATTAACCAGCATAATCTGGCCTCTTTCTGTTCGATAAAAGAGAAGCAAACTATCTGCATGCTGTACAGCACACAATTTGGAAAGTAAAGGATGTTGGCTCCTAATAACAAGAGAGGGTTTGGGGATGGGAATGTAAGTCCGATCAAACAAATGCAGCGACCTTCAACTCTGCCAGGGGTTGTCCTGACTCCTGAAAGAGGTGGTTATCACTTTTTCATTAAATGTTCTACTCTGTGCAATCTGGAACTTCTATGGTACCAATAAGCTATGCCCAGTCCCCAATCATTTCCCTCGTGAAGCCATCGACTAAAATAAAATTTTGGCGCAGCTTGTTTCTTCTTCTTACATTAGGAAATATGATTTGCCCTTAGGAATGAGCCATAGCATGATTTAGCGATAGGTGGTTGGTATATTTTTCCCCCATCTCCATTATGTATTTAATTTTAATTTCAAACTTAGGCCCCCAAATATCCTTCTGGCAAAGCTAACTCTCTTTGAACCACATAAATGAGTCGAACATCCAGTTCCAAAACTATTTAATTTCCATCTTATGGGGGTATTAATTGAGTTGAACTTCCAATCTTGCAGCAACTTTGAAAATATTTTCCAGTGCAATTATTTTTTTCATTTAATTAAATAGTGAGCCAGTGAGTAAGTGTGTCAGCTGATGATATTGCTTCAGGATTAAGATAAACACTCCTTCATGGAGGAAATATTCTGTCTTGTATTCTTCCAAATCCACACACATCATTGTTACTTTAATTAGACAGACTGTGCAGATCTATCTCAGCCACCTCTAATAGTCTTCCATAGAGGCATTCAGTGATTTTATTAAATATGGTAACACTGAGAGTTGTCCATCCTACATAGTGCATCCATACTTATCAAGCAATTTATTTCCACAAATTATTTGCTTCCACTGCATAACCGTTTTTCTGAAAAGCATTCTGATCCATTAAAAGATTTTTAGTTTCTAATTCCTCAGCCTGCTCGTAGTGTTGGAAGGCAAAGTTCCTGCTAATTATCCATATGAAATCAAATTCTTTCTCCGTCACCTTTCCATTCAAAGTAGTACATCTTATAACTAAATGGGCATGTATATCTATGTAAAGTGTCTTATGGTTTTTTACTACAATTGTTGAGGAGTAAATTAAATTAACTTTTATACCAAGGAACAAAATTGTTTCTGTTTGCAGGAAGCATCCTAGTGTTGTGGAAGTAGTCATGAAATATAGAACTTGTAGATTCCACTGTTTAGCTGAAACTATCTGTTCAACGGGTTTCACCTTTTTTTCCTACAATTGTTGAGAGTAAATCAAATTTTATACCAAGGAACAAATTTGTTTTTGTTTGCATGAAGCATTCTAGTGTTGTGGAAGTAGCCATGAAATTTAGAACTTGTAGATTCCCCTGTTTAACTGTAAAACTATCTGTTCAATGGGTTTCACCATGCGGCATCATTGAATATCAGCCGATGCTGCAATTTCTTCATACATAGATGGTAAAAAAAATGTTATGTTAGCAAAACTGGGAACCAGAAGAATAAATTAATTTATGTGGGTGAGTTGATTAGACAAAGAAGTATAATAGGATAGAACCAAAACAGAACAGAAAATAACACCAAGGAATACATAAACTTGTCACAGCTGCATAATCCCTTTGGAAATCAATCAATGAAGCCTCAACTCAAATGAGCTTTGACTCACAAAGTTGCTAATATCTCAAATTTGTCCCACAGAGGATGTAGTGGCAGGGATTGCTGTTAAAAAAGTTGTAACATTATGCTCCAGCCATAAGAACTAAACACCAGCAAAAAAAGTTCCCTATTCTACGAAATTTTATGTTCCTTGTTTTCCCAAAACTGTAGAACGGATGGAGAACAAGATCTGAGGCAGCAATGCAGATTCATTGCTCTCCAAAATTATCTTAGAGCTTGTTCTGAAGCTGACACCCCACTTAGTGGGAAAAGGCTTAGTTGTTGTTGTTGTTGTTCTGAAGCTGACACATCATATTGCAATGTGATAACAAGTGGCTGTTAGTCTCTAAACTCCGGAAGTTTGTCAGCCAAGTGTCTGGAGATGAAGTCCTTTGTTACCTAAACTCTTTATACAGCTTGTTTGTGTTTATCCTATTAAGTATTGAAGTACAAACAAAGACTTTAGCCAGAGCTGCTTTTACTTTCCAAACTGAAATGGTAAAATCCAGATTCAGAATAAGGTTTCTGGACCAAATACTTGAAGAAAGATTTGCATGTGAAAGAACCTAAATAATCTTTGGAGCTTTGTCTTTGGTCCAAGTTATGAGAGAAATCAAAGGAATCAAGTAGGGAAGACAGAGACATAAACTCGCAAGTGTCCCTGTTGCTTTCTGAAGAAATAAATGTTCCAAGAATGATGGGACTGACAAAGAATGAGATAGGAGCATAATGAATCTTTGGCCAGCTTTGTTGTTCATTAATTTTTTGACTGGTGTTGTTTGAGGTAGTTGGTTTTACTGATCCGTCGGCTGAACCATCAATTGTATTCTGATTCTTCTATTTTCATTCCCTCCTTGGAGCTGAAATTGCAATATCTTTTTTGTTAGAATTGTGTGCAACAGGAAGGTTCCTTTTTATTTGGCCTTTGTTTAAAATGTGCAAATGCTGTCTCAGTAAAAACTGTGAGATCATGAGTACTGGATGGATACTACTGATTGTGAGAGCTAATAAAACAAGATAACCCATAACTTGTGCACACATAAGTCTTTATCTAATGCTATATCATATCATTTGCTTGATTGTTCAACATTCCTATGCCCGATGGGATATTAATTTTCATAACCTTGAAACCTTATCAGACCATTTTAGAATTCAAATTGATGGATTGACAATAAATAGATAATTATTGGAGGATCTTAGAGATTGTAATTCATTTTTCTTATTAGTGACTTTTTGTGATTAAAAGTAATTTCATATTGTAACATCTGCTATCCTATTTTACAGGTTGCGTCTCTGCTGATGAAAGTGAAAACTGCCTCTTCCTTTCTGACTGCAATCATCATAGGATTATTGTATTTGATGGCAATGGAGAGATTCTGGACTGTGTATGTGTACATATTATTGAAATAGGTTCATTACAAGATGCATTTTGATTTCAGGTCTTTCACTTGCTGATAATTCTATGTTGTTTAGTGAATGTAAAACAGATATGGCTTCCACCTACAAGGCCCATGCTCTTAGGCACCTAGGGGGTGTTTGGTAGAAAGAAAAATTTTGGATTCTTGGGAATCTTAGCATGGAAATTAAATATTGCTTTGTTTAGTTTCAAAATGAAAACTACGATTCTCAAGAAACTTCAATTCCTGAAATTATTTTGAAACTAAGATTCTCGTGAAAAGATTACTAGAGAGGGGGGTGGGAAAGGGTGGGAATTGGTGATTCCCATGAAGATGGGAATCTTTATAAAAAATAAATTTAATTGTTGATATTTTTTTTAATAATTTTAAAATTAATGTAAACCTAATAAATTATTAACAATAATTTATTATATTTTTGTTAAAAAAATAAACCAAAAAAAAGAGTATTTTTAGAAACTATATACATAAATGAATATTCTTAAAAAATTTTATTTAAAGATTCCTAGAAATCTTAAAAATCAACTAAATACATTTTATATATTTTTAGAAATTATTATTCTCATCAATCATGTTTATCAGAAAAGATGATTTTTAAGAATAAGAAACTTTGCCGTATACTAAACGCCCCCTAAGAGTATGCACAATTCAACCTTGCACACCCTGTGCATCCATGTTTATACAAATAAGTACTCTTAAATATACTTTGTTAATTCACTTCTCCTCTTCTATATATATATTTTTTTACCAAAATGCTATTCTGGTCCTTGAAAGGCGGTATCATCATCAATTTTAATACACTGAATTTTTTTGGATTACTTTACTACCTGATATTGTGATTGTTGTATTTTTTGGTTATCATATCATTTTAGTACTCTAGAATGGTGAAATTAGAACCAAATTATACTCTTGAGTACTAAAGTGATACAAAAAATCTATTAGAGTATTACTAAAACCCTCTTTCAAGGACCAAACAGTTTTTAATAATTATTTTAAGTTTTACATCCCACTTTCGTTGTGATTCAACCTTAACAAGGATCAGTAACATCTATATGTTAACTAAGCTTTTGGTTGATTGGTGAATATACATGATACATACATACATACATATATATATATATATATATCATTTTTTGTTGACGGGATTATCCTTTACAGATCTCAGCTTGATAGGGGGTTGAGAAGGTCTACCTTTAATCTAGAATGTTGGTTTATAGGCATTTATGATATATTAATGTCACTTTTTGTCAGTTGGCCATAGTGATTAACTTTGAGCAGGAAGTTATAGTAATATGTTTGTGGGGAGTTCGGTTGGATAATAGAAGTTCTTTTGATTAATATTATGGTTCGTTAAGGGGATATAACAACAACAACAACAACTAAGCATTTTTCTACTAAATGGGGTCGGCTTTATAGATCAAACGACGCCATAGTGGCTTATTATAAATGATATCAATAGATAGATTATTAACTATTAAATCTTTCTTAATAATTTCACCTATTATTTTTTTTAATTTCCCTCTACTTATAACTATCAAACTGCTCTCCCATTGAGGGGATATTATAAAAATTTATATTGTATTGATAAGAAAATAAAGTGTCTCAATTGTCAAAAGTTATTAAGAATTTAAGAAAGTATTGTAGGTTAAGAAAGTTGTTACCCTTTGGGAAGGTATTACGAATTAAGAGAAGTCTTCTAGATTAATGAAATAGTTAGTATGCACCAACTTACCCAAGGTGTTTAATTGTCTTTGTGATATAGTATTAGTTGCTGATGTTCTTCAATGATAGTTGAGTTCTTGAGCTGGTTTTTTTGTTCTTTTCAAATGGGATTTATTTGTTACAAGCTGCTGCCTTTTTAAGTTTCAACTTGTGGGTAGTGTTAAAGGGTATTAAGAATTTAAGAAAACCTTGTAGGATTCAAAAAAAAAAGTTACCTTGTAAGGAGGTATTAAGAATGTAAAATTCAGAATTTGAAATAGAAAAAAAAAACAGAAATAAGGTGAATGGGAAGGCTTGCACACAGGCTGAATCATAAAATAGATGTTAACTACAAGACAAACTCTTGAAGATAATGATAAAAGATAGTTAAAGACTCCTTGTCGATAATAAACTCTATAACTTCTAGC
Organism: Gleditsia sinensis; assembly: GCA_037074535.1. Taxonomy (NCBI): domain Eukaryota; kingdom Viridiplantae; phylum Streptophyta; class Magnoliopsida; order Fabales; family Fabaceae; genus Gleditsia; species Gleditsia sinensis. Next base: position 63,431,877 of record CM073468.1, on the reverse strand, counting down.
TAATAACAAATTCATAATCCTTTAGGAGTCCCAGTTTACTGGGGTTTCTCAACAATGAATTTAAAAAAGTGTTACGAGTTAAGGAAATGTTTACTATTAGTGCACTTGAAGTAAAGTATATAATTGTCTTTGTCCTTGTGTGATTATATTATTCGTATAAGCAGCACACCATAACTAAGTCTTTTAATAACAACAACAACAACAAAACTTTTTTCCATTAAGTGAGGTTCGGCTACATAGATCAAACAACGTCAAAGTAACCTATGCTCCCTAACTTTTGCTCTCCCTGTCTTGACAACAAGAACCATGATAAAAGTTTGGGTTCTTCTTTGGGTTGTGAAGTCTTCTATATTAGATGTCTGTTTGAAATTTGATTGGTAAAAGGGGTAGAGTTATTCAAATAGCTAGGGAATTAGGGATTTGCTTGATGTGAAGTAAGACTTGGTTAGAGAGTTAATAGGTTATGTCAAGACTTTTTGGACTCCGGAATATTAATAGAAAAATTCTGAGAACAAATATTGCATTGGGATCCATCCATGTTTTTTTTGCTGCTCAAGCTAGGCTTGTGCAGCAGTCGGGTTTGGGTGGGTTGGGACTGAAATTTAACTCGCTCAACCACACGTCGGGTACATCTTGATTTCTATTGGTACTTGGTTTTTTTGGTTCCCTTTCTATTATAATAAATTCATAGAAGACCTCTCTTTGTTGGTAATTGGTATATAAAAGAAATTATGCATATATGTACTTTACATTGCATATTCATCTTCTTACCTAAAAGGTAAGATCATAGAAATGTCAAGAAAAAAACACTACTTTATCTTTTCTTTTTTTCACTTTTTGTATCCTAGTTCTTGTTATAGATATTGATGATCCCATTCTTGGGTCTTATCTTAACATCTTAAGCTTTTGGAATGAGTAGGTTTCTGACAGTTTTTATCCTACTTATAATACTTTACTGTTACCCTTTTATTGTCTCTTTCAGATTGGTTCTTCCCCAGGATTTGAGGATGGAGATTTTGAATCTGCTAAATTAAGGCGGCCTGCAGGTTCTTATTACCATGCTGCTGAAGATTGCTTATATTTTGTGGACTCAGAGGTATTAGTTTGGATTTTTTTAATTTTTTACTAATGAATTATGATTATTAGAACTTAGAAGTCAACTGAGGTTCATCATATTTGAGGATATATTATAAACATCAATCTGTCATCATGTCTAAAGGTCAATATCGCTTTCCAAGTGTATTCGATTGTTGGGCTGATTCTCATAGTTTTGCATGACATCATGTTGAATTTTCTGCTAATAGAAATAAATTTAACCTTAGGTTATAAGAGCGGTATCTTGTTTTTAAGTGAAGGATGTTTGGTCTATTTAAGGCCAAAAAAGATGATAAGATCAGTATCTTGTGGTTGTTAGTACTTAGTTGCTCATTGTGAAGCATATACCTTTAGAGGAATAGGAAGGCCTTCAAGGGTTATTTTCTAGAGTTTTTACAGGTTTCTTGCTGCACTATCCGATTGCTGAAGCTGTTAAATTGGTGATGCAATGATCCAAGATTCCAGCAACCTATTGGTGCTGTTGCACACAAAGTTAGCATCCCTTGGAGTCTTCAATTCAGTAGGGCCTTTGATGTTTAAGTCAGTGAAGAGTACACAATGGATACTGGAACAATATTAGGAAGTTGAACCTTCCACTTACCTGTGTGAAGCCTTCCTTTATTTATAGGGTGATCTTTGCTAGGTCTCGGGCGAATCATTGTGTGCCAACCTCAGGTCGACATCTGGTGCACAATGATTCGCCTGAGACCTACTAAAGATTACCATTTTACCCCAGACATATGCCTATAAATAAGGGAGGGCTCCACTTAAGTAAGAGGACGGTTCACCTTCCTAATATTGCTTCAGAATCCATTGTGTATTCTTCACTGACTTTGAGCATCTGAGGCCCTTCTTGAGTGGAGATTCAAAGAGGAACTAACATGGTTTGCAGGAGCACCAACTGCTTGCTGGAGTCTTGGATCGTTGCATCACCAAGATGCATGTGGCTTTTCTTCCTTGGCATTAACCTCTTAAAATGTAATACTGATCCATGAAATGGCTATAACTTTTGAATTTTTAGTTTTCCGTAACTGTGGTGGATTACAGGGGAGGCAGAATACCTGCTATGCTACTGCTCTATTCTCCCAGTTATATTTCATCTCCATGGAACCTTATGCATTCTTTGTTCTGTCTCAAAAAATTTCTTCTTTATCTTTGTGAATTGATTTTGGGACTACATATACCTATGTCTCTTGATAGAGTCACTTATCATTTCTCTTATTCTGGTTCCTGTCTTCTAAGAACCATGCAATCAGGAAAGCTGACATGGGAGCACGATTAGTGGAGACAATTTATCCCACAAATGCCTCTAACAAGAGAAATGTGCATATATGGTCTTGGATCATGAATAAGCTGGGTTTAGAAAGCAGTGAGGGGAGCAATGTTGATGAAAGATCTGAAGTATTTGATTCTAAATCTCTATATTTCCCATGGCATCTTTTGAAATCAGTTGATGATACTCTCTTCATTTTAGACCGCAGGTGAAGGAATTAGCACTTTTGATATTCTTATGGATAATACCAGAATATTCCTTGTTCCATAAAACTTGAAATTTTGAATCATTATTCTCTTGTATTTGTTTCCTTTGCCTTTTTCTTTTTGACCAACTGGTCTTATTTGCAAAAGTGGACAGTAGATGCTCATGCTAACAGTGTGTAGTTCTAGCTATGTGACTGTCTTATTTTAATTGTTATCATTCATTAATCGTTGGTCTTATTTGCAGGTTACAACCTGTATGGACCATGGATTTGGCTTCAGAAAAGATAGCAAAAGTGCTTAAAGGTTTGATTTGGTATTGGTTCTATTGTCAATTGTTGAAACCATTTTGTTTCAAGCTGCAACTGAAGAATTAATTCTTGAAATATTTGTATTTGAAAAAGGTTCTCCTGACATTTACGAGATCTGCAGACAGCAGATCATGAAGAATTTATCCCTTTTAGATCAGATGCCCTGTGGTCAGTTTCAACAGCAAACTGAATACACCTGTTCTGTGGAGGGCCTTCCACATTCTGGTCTTTTATCTTCACTGACAACATTGCAGAATCAAATTTTCATTTGCGATACAGGTAGTATTTTTCGTTGTGGGTCAACACTCTCTGACTCTTAAGGTGGTTACATTCTTTTGTTTTGTGTTTATTCCCCACTTTTTTTGTCTTACTAGTTGGACAGAGAATTTTGAAGGTTGACAGAGAATCTGGGTTCTGTTCAAACCTCCAGTTTTCAAATTTAGGGATCCTTGGATTGCCTTATTGGTTGAATTCCCCTTTGGAGACATATTACGCTGTGTAAGTTATTTTTTAATAGCTGTTTAGGTTGTTCCAAATTTGTTGTTTGCTTACATTATGTCAAGAAGATTGTATCGTGTGAAACATACTAACTTTTTCATCACATTACTGATTGACAGTGGAAGTGGACTTTCAGATGTACCAATTGATCATCTGCAGCATTTCCAGTTGCTACCAGGTCATTTTACATTTTAAAATTAGGTATCTCTGATTTTAAATATTCTAGTATGACTCACTCAAGAGGTTGTTTAGTGATTATGTGGATTTAAGTATTTTATAAGTTATGATGCTCAAGGCCTCGCTCATTTAGGGTACTTCTCCCTAAGGACTTCAACGACTAAGATTATAAACTAGACAGGCTATTCTTAATTTTTTGCCTTTTCCAATTTGTATTTGACAATTAAAAAAAAATTCTATTGCTGTAATGCAAGTTATTATTCCTTGATCAGCTTTGGTGATCTTGAACTTTCTGCAATCTGTGACAGGTAGGATTGACATACAGATTTTTGTGGATGTTCCTAAGGACACTGAGCTAGTACAACCACTGCACGAAGCCTGTATCTGGCGTCAGGCAAGAGGTGCTGCTACTGAAGTCTCAGAAATGGAGGATGTTCCAGGATCCATAGATAAGGTTCTTGTAACGGGGAGAGGGACATTCTTCAGTGAAGTAGTCTGGTCCTGTGTTTGCAGTAGCTTATGAGTTCTGTTCCTGGGTGCAGGTTGGCGTTGCACAACAGTGGTATGATGAATTGGATTATCTTGCCTCTCCTAAACCTGAATCAGAAATGGCTGTTGAAGATGATAATCTGGACAAGAATTTATTGGTGGAAGATAAGAAAATTTGCATTACCTGTGATGTCAATACTAGCCCTGGAACGAGTGAGGTATGCTTATTGGTTTGTGATAAACTCCAAAACAGTCCAATACAAATAACGGGAAACTGGAAATATGACCCAAGAGCAGAGTTGTGTTTTCCAGTATGCAGAAATTCACAAAGCACAATTAGCAAAATGAAAGAAAGCAGAAAAGAAAGAAAACCAGGGATGCTAGCACAATCCCAAGCCTGACACTAAGCAGTCAGCAGCTCCAAGCCTTCCCTTAGAATTTTCCCCTCCCCCCCCCTCTTGCACACACCTTCCACCTATTTAACCTTCTCTCTTCCTAATAGAATCATCATTTCCTCCCTCTTCCATTTCATACATGCTCCTCCCCATGTAACTAACTCCTTTTTTCCCACATGCTCCTATTTTTCTTTCATGCACCCATAAGGGCCTTGACTCAGTGATCCTGGTCCCAACTTTCTCCCTTAAGCCCTGCTCCCCCTTCTAGGACTGCCCATTTCTTGTGGAAATATTAGTGACAGGAGGTAGTGGCTGGTCTCCATCAGTTAGGCATTACTTTATTCTTTTCAATTCAATAATTATATTTCAGAAGCAATATAATAAGATGGCAATGAGCTTTTTTTTTCATTCTGTTGTGTTTTATTCTTCATCATGCTGAAATCGCTAGAAAAGCACTAGCAGTAAATGAGACCTAGATAATGCAGTTATTCAGGAACTTGATGTTTGACTTAGGATTACTACTATCTATGAAGCATTGATTTTTCAGAAACAAAGCCACGAATTTGATACATATTTGACACTTGTATCAAATATAGTTATATAATACAACACTTCAAATTGTATTTAAACAATGCATAGTTTATTGTGTTGTAGTGTCTGTATCGTGTTTGCATCCAGTATCAGTGTTAGTTTGTGTGAAAAAGAGAATCGGAGGAGAGAAACAGAGAAAACACCCTGCAGAAATATTGTTTTTATTCTAATAGATAAGGTATAGGACTGTACCGATTTTTATACATCTATCCTAGGAGAAAATAAATTCCATAATTTCCAGGATTACATACACCAAAAAAGGGAGATAATTAATACCCGGATACAACCACCCATAATTTCCTCCAAGAAAATCTGCAATTAGGATAATCCAGATTTCCTATCCTAACAAGCATATCTCGACTGATTTGTTGCTGAGATTAGAGATCCCATAAAATAAGGGATTCTAATCCCATAAAACCAGGGATCATAAAATCAGGGATTCTAATCCCATAAAACCAGGGACCATAAAATCAGGGATTCTAATCCCATAAAATTAGGTTCAGGGATCTCTAATCCCATAAATCAGGGATTCTAACACCCCCCTCAAGTTAGATTGTATACATCAAACAATTCTAGCTTGGAAATCAATTTTTCGAATAGAGGTCTAGGCAAGCCTTTTGTTAGCACATCTGCAGTCTGTTCTGCTGAGGATATATGTGAAATACAAATAATCCCTTCTTCTAATTTTTCTTTGATGAAGTGGCGGTCTATTTCCACGTGTTTAGTTCGATCATGATGAACAGGATTGTGAACTATACTGATCGCTGCCTTATTATCACAATGTAGCTTCATAGGATATTTATTTGTAATTTGAAGTTCTTCAAGTAGAAGTTTAATCTAGATTAATTCACTGACTCCATTTGCTAGAGATCTAAGTTCCGCCTCTGTACTGCTTCTGACAACAACATTCTGCTTTTTGCTCCTCCAAGTTACTAAGTTTCCCCAAACAAATGAGCAGTACCTTATGTGGATCTTCGATCTGTGATAGACCCAGCCCAATCTGCATCAGTGTAGCTTTCCACTTCTTGTGACTCCCCCTTTTTAAAGAAGAGTCCTCTTCCTAGGTTGCCTTGAAGATATTTCACAATGCGGATGACTGCATTCAAGTGCTCTTCATAGGGATTATGCATAAATTGACTAACCAAGCTTACAGCATAAGCTATATCTGGTCTGGTGTGTGATAAATAAATGAGCTTCCCAACTAGTCTTTGGTACCTATTCTTCTCAACTGGTGTACTAGTATTCTGCTCTCCAAGTTTAATAGTTGGGTCAACTGGTGTGTCCACAGGTTTACAGCTAAGTAGCCCAGTTTCCTTTAAAAGATCTAAAGTATATTTTCTTTGAGATATGGATATACCAGTTTTATTTCTAGCAATTTTCATTCCCAAGAAATATCTTAGCATACCTAGATCTTTTACTTCAAATTCATTTGCTAGTCTGCTCTTCAGAGAATTTATTTCTTCTATATTATCTCCAGTAACAATGATGTCATCAACATAGACAATAAGAATGGTAGTCTTCCCTCCTTCATGCTTGTAAAACAAGGTATGATCACAATGGGCTTGATCATAGCCCTGATGGAGAATGGCCTTAGTGAACCTTTCAAACCATGCTCTGGGTGATTGTTTCAAGCCATAGAGAGATTTTTTTAATTTACAAACTTGTCCTGTGGGAGTAGGACTTGTAAAGCCAGGTGGTAGTTCCATGTAAACCTCCTCTGATAAATCCCCATTTAAAAAAGCATTTTTAATGTCTAGTTGATGAAGAGGCCAATCAAGATAGGCTGCAATAGACAAAAGAATCCGGATAGTATTAAGTTTAGCCACTGGTGCAAAAGTTTCTTGATAATCTATCCCATATGTTTGTGTAAATCCCTTAGCCACTAGGCGGGCTTTATATCTCTCAATAGCCCCATTTGACTTATATTTTACTGTAAATACCTATTTGCATCCCACCGGTACAACATTTTTTGGTTTTTTCACTAATTCCCAAGTACAATTTTTTTCTAGGGCCTGCATTTCTTCTTCCACGGCCTTTTTCCACTCTGTGATCTTAAGAGCCTTTTCAATATTTTTAGGGATTATTACTTCTTCAAGATTAACAGCAAGGGCCTTCATAGCAGGAGATAGGTGTTCATATTGAACAAATTTGGCTATAGGATGTTGGGTACATGTTCGAACTCCTTTTCTCCATGCAATAGGCAAGAAATCAGAGACATTTTCAGAAGGGAAGTTACCTGGAACTGGGTCAGATTCCTGGCCTGAAACTGGGTCAGATTCTTGGCTTGTTTTAGAAACAAGAGGCACTATATTACCCTGCTGTCTTCTTCTTCTGGTATAAACCTGCATCTTAGGTTCCTGATCAAAGCATTCTGGATTCTGGTCTGCTGGTTCAATTAGGTCCAAGTTTTTGTGTGGGCTTTCCTCATTCCTCGGGTTATCTCCTTGTCCTCCATCAATGTTTTCGGTTTCAATTTTTTTTGGGGTAGGCTGTGGTTCTGGAATTCCTAAGGGAGGGTTGTCCACGGATAAAGGAAGAAAAGGTAAAAAATTTCCTTCATCATTGCTCTCTCCTTGAAGGGAATTTTTTGTGTAAAAGGAAGTAGTTTCATGAAAGGTAAGGTCCATGGTTATGATCAATTTCTTTTTTTCAGGAGAATAGCACTTATACCCTTTTTGATTAGCTGCATACCCGATAAAAACACACTTATGGGCTTTAGGATCAAGCTTGTTGCGATTTGGTTCATGGTTATGGGAAAAAACAGTACATCCAAAGACTTTGAGTGGAAGGTTGCTTATGGTTTTATGGTCTGAGAAATATTTGTTGAAAGTGTTAATGGGAGTTTGATATTGGAGAGTTTGGACATGCATTCTGTTTATGAGATAACAAAAGGTAAGGACAGCATCTCCCCAAAAATTTTTTGGCATATTAGTGGTAAACAATAGGGCCCTAGCAACTTCCAAAAGGTGTTTGTTTTTTCTTTCTGCAATTCTATTTTGTTGGGGTGTATTGGGACATGAGCTTTGATGGACAATACCATGTTTGTTGAGGTAATTGCCTAATATATGTGTGAAGTATTCTCTCCCATTGTCGGTATAAAGGATTTGTATATTTGAGTTATATTGGTTTTGGACCATTTTGTGGAAGTTAATAAAGACTTGTTCGGCATCAGATTTTTCTTTGAGTAAATAAACTCAGCATACTCTAGTATGATCATCAATGAAGGTTATGAATCACCTTTTTGAATAGAGGTTATGAGATCGTGAGGGACCCCAAATATCACTGTGGATTATGGCAAAAGGTTTAGTGGCTTTGTAGGGTTTTGGTTTAAAAACAGCCCTTTGATGTTTTGCCAATTGACATATTTCACATTGAAAATTGTCACTATTCTTAAACAAAGAAGGATATAAATGTTTCAAATAATTAAAACTTGGATGACCTAACCTATAGTGCCATAACATAATTTGGTTGTCTTGTAGTAGGTTCCCAGAAAACAGTAGTGTAAGCTTATTCTACTTCTTCCATTTCTTCATCAAAGTAATATAGTCCTCTATGTTCCTTAGCATTGCCAATCTTCCTCCCCAAGACCAGGTCCTGAAATTCACATTTTTTCTGTGAGAAAACGACTCTACAATTACAATCTTTAGCAATTTTGCTTACAGAGAGCAGATTGCAAGAAAGGTTTGGAACATGCAATACAGATTTAAGTTTCAAAGCTAAGTTAATTTTAATAGTTCCACTCCCAGCAATATGAGATAGAGACCCATCAGCTATTTTAACTTTAGTTTGACTGTAATTTGGAGTATATGAGGAAAAAAGTTGGATGCAACCTGTCATATGATCTGAGGCTCCAGAATCTATAATCCATGAGTGTTGTTCCTCCTTGTTACAGTTCAAAGCAGAGAAAAAATTACCTTACTGAGCTATTAAAGCTGTACCTGGGTTGAGTAATTTATGAAGGAGTTCTAATTGTTCCTTGCTAAGATTGAGGCCGCCTATGGGGTCCCCTTGTTTCTGGTCCGAGTTTTCAGGGGTGGCTTGATATGCACGGGTCTCCCTCTGGTAGCGCCCAGAATATTTCTGAGTCTCACGGTTTTGCTGGTTGGCAAGTTTTTCATGTATCTTCTAGCAGGTTTCCCTGGTATGATTGGTTTTTTGACAAAAATCACACTAGAGATTCCCCTTTTTTGGGCGCCTCTGCTCATTAGTGTTATTTCGGTTCTGCTCATCCTTCCTTGAGGTGTATAGAGCTGCAGCTTCTGATTGAGTGTTCCTTCCATCATTTAACATAATCTTCCTCCTGCTCTCTTCCCTCCGGATTTCTGCAACAACCTCTTCTATTCTTGGAATGGGACGTAGGCTAATCATCCTACCACGAACCTCATCTAAGTCCTTGTTTAATCCTGCAAGAAAATCATAGGTGCGAGTCTTTTCTACTAACTTTAAGTATTTTTCCTAGCACTTGTCACACCAATCATTAGGTTCAAATAAATCAAGCTCTTGCCAAATTTTTGTAAGAGTAGTGTAGTACTCAGTGACAGTCATAAGCCCTTGTTTAAGATCTCTAGCTTTATCTCTTAATTCACACAATTGGGCTGAATTTTCAAGATCAGAATATGCAATTTTTACCTTGTCCCAAATATCTTTGGCTGTGTGTTGTGGATGAGATACAAAGACCCAATGTGTTCTTCCATAGAATTGATGAGCCAAGACATCACAAGAGCATTTTGAATATCCCATGTTGGGTACATAGGATCGGCTGGTTCTGATTTTGCTGTGGTACCATCCAAAAAACCGATTTTCCCTCTCCCTCGTATAACCATCTGGACAGATCTTGACCACTGGAGAAAATTTCGCCCATTGAGCTTATAAGGCATGATTTGGAGGGGTGAGTTATCGAAGGAAGTTGAGATGGGCTGATATAATGCAGGGGGGTTAATTGTAAGGCTGTGGGTGGTGGAGTTCTCAGCAGATTGCTCCCCTTGCCCATCCTTGCTTAACCTGGTTAAAGCCTGCCTAAAGCTGGCCATTTTCTCTCCTCAACGGTATCCCAGCTCTGATACCATGTGAAAAAGAGAACTGGAGGAGAGAAACAGAGAAAACACCCTGCAGAAATATTGTTTTTATTCTAATAGATAAGGTATAGGACTGTACCGATTTTTATACATCTATCCTAGGAGAAAATAAATTCCATAATTTCCAGGATTACATACACCAAAAAAGGGAGATAATTAATACCCGGATACAACCACCCATAATTTCCTCCAAGAAAATCTGCAATTAGGATAATCCAGATTTCCTATCCTAACAAGCATATCTCGACTGATTTGTTGCTGAGATTAGAGATCCCATAAAATAAGGGATTCTAATCCCATAAAACCAGGGATCATAAAATCAGGGATTCTAATCCCATAAAACCAGGGACCATAAAATCAGGGATTCTAATCCCATAAAATCAGGTTCAGGGATCTCTAATCCCATAAAATCAGGGATTCTAACAGTTTGTGTGCTTCTTATAGTACTATTAATTATATATAAGTGTCATGATTTTTCAAAGGTTTTTTAACGAAGGACGTGGTTTTTTCTATTACTCTGATAGATTAAATATTACAGAAGAGGATCGAATTATACATTTTGTATTATAATTATAGAGTTTAAAGTAGAAAAAGTTTCGAAGAAAATGGATGATAGCAAAGTAGTAGAACTTGATAATATATCTATTGAGATGTGGAAAGGTTTAGACAGGAAAGGTATATGTTAGCTTACTAAGTTAATTAATGAGATAATGAGATATAAGAAAATACCGGATGAATGAAAGAGGAGTACTTTAATTCCTATCTATAAAAATAAGAGGATATATAGAACTGTGCCAACTATAAGAGGATTAAACTCATGAGCCATACTACGAAATAATGGGAGAAAGTCATTTAGCAAAGATTAAAAGAAGAGACTTAAGCTACAAAGAATCAATTTAGTTTTGTGTTAGAAAGGTCAATCATGAAAGCAACTTACTTATTGCGGAGATTGATGAAGAGATATCAAAGAAATAAAAAAAGATTTATATATGATTTTCGTTGATTTAGAAAAAAAAAATGTACGATAGAGTGGTGAGAGAGGTTTCATGAAAGGTTTTAGAAAAGAAAGGGGTACGTATTGCTTATATTTAAGCAATCAAAGATATATGCAATAGGATTACAATTTGCGTGAGAATACAAAATGGGGACACAGAATTGTTTCACAATTATAGAGCTACATCAAGGTTCATCTCTTAGTCTATATATTTTTAACTTGATTTTGGATGCAGTTACTAAATTTATCCAAGAATTGGAGTCTCAATATATGCTTTTTAGAAATGATGTAGTTCTAATTAGTGAATCGAAAGAAGAAAAAAATATAAAGTTAAAGTTATAGAGACAAGTTTTGGAAACACATGACTTTCATATAAGTAGAAATAAAATAGAATATATGAAATGTAATTTTAGTAAAAGACGATAAATATAAATTTATAGGTAAAACTTGGAAAATATCTTATAAAACAAGACACAAGTTTTAAATATTTTGGGTCCATTATATAAAATTACGAAAAAGTATTGGAGGACGTAAATCATAAGATTAAAGCGGGAATGATGAAATGGAGAAAAGTTTTGAGTGTCATTTGTGATAGAGAAGTATTGCTCAAAGTTAAAAAAAATTCTCCCGTACAGTTATAATACATATAATATTGTATGGTACTGAATGTTAGGCGATTAAAAGATAACATGAAGATAAATTAAATATCGCAGAGATGAAAATGTTGCGTCAGAGGTATAGACACACTCAAAGATATATGATTAAAAATGAATATATTAAAGAGAAAGTTAGGTAGTATCTATTGTGGAGAATACGGTGTAATTTCGCTTAAGGTAGTTTGGTCACGTGTGAGAAAACCTATAAAAGTTCAATAAGAAGAGTGGATCAGATGGAGAGCAGTTCAATAGTTAGAGTTAGAGGTAGGTCAAAGAAAACAACCATTAAAAATGATTTAGCAATTAATAATCTTTCTATTGACTTCATTTATAATAGGTTACTGTGGCATCGTTTAATCTATATAGCTGACTCTACCAAATAAAAAAAAGGCTTATTTATTGTTATTGTTGTTATCTGCTTCTTAACTCTGAGATTCATTAATAGGATCTGGGTACATGTTTGGACTTTATACATGTTTAAATTTTTGAAATAGTATTTGGTTGTCTAATGAAAGATTGATTCCCTCTTCCCTTAACATGGTAGTCATTGTTTGTAACTATTATAACTGTTTTGTTATCACTTATCAGTCTGGTTTTTTGATTGGGAGGCAAACAATGTTTCCTATGATAGTATTTTTTACGAGTTTAGTGGTCTCTACTATACAAAATGATGGTGAAGTAAAGGAGGATGTAAATCATAGGATTCAAGCGGGATGGATGAAATGGAAGAAGGTTTTGAGTGTCATTTTGTGATAGAAAAGTGCCACTCAAAGTTAAAAAAAAATTCTACCGTACAGCTATAAAACCTGCTATATTGTATGGTACTAAATGTTGGGCAGTTAAAAAACAATATGAAGATAAACTCAACGTTGTAGAGATGAGAATGTTGTGCTGAATGTGTAGACACATCAAAAGAGATATGATTAGAAATGAGTGCACTAGAAAAAAAGTTGGGGTAGCACCTATTGTAGAGAAAATGGTGGAATCTTGCTTAAAATGATTTGGTCATGTGTGGAGAAGACCTGCAGAAGCTCTTTTGAAAAGAGCAGATCAGATGGAGAATAGTCCGATAGTTAGAGATAGAGGGAGGTCAAAGAAAATAATAGGTGAAACTATTAAGAATGATTTAATAGTTAATAATCTATCTATTGATCTTATTTATAACATGCTACTATGACGTCGTTTGATTTATGTAGCCGATCCCACTTAGTGAGAAAAGGCTTAGTTGTTGTTGTGGTCTTTATTATGCACGATTTAAGCTTTCGACGTATTAGATTAAAAAGATAATTATATGGGATCATGTTGGCTCTGTTCTAAAGAACAAGGGGAATAAAGGTTGTCAAACTTTTTCTACTAACTGAATAAATTTATTTTATTTATTTCATCATTGTATGTCATCGTGTCTGTTTTAGATATTTTATCTACAGCTCAGCAAGCTTTCATGTTTTCTGAGCTGTAGTCTAGTTTGCACATACGAAATCAATCTTGAGGATGGTATAAACATGGCTATTTTTGTTCCCCCTCTTCCTTTTTCTCCTCCTGCTGCCCGCCGGCCCGGGGGGTGGGGGTCTATCCTTGTTCAATGCTATGTCTAGTATTCCCTTTTACTATCCCTTAGTTTTTATTAGAATTAATGTCAATAGATTATATTAGTTAATGTGTGATTAGCAATAGTTATTACATCCCCTTGATTTGCGAAATAATTAGAGTTTCTAATTATGAGTCTTTATATATATATATATATATATATAAATTAGTGTATTGTCTATAATCCTTCCTATAAATACCAAAGACTAGTATAGGTTTATCTCAAGGGACTATATTCTTCAGTTGTGTTTTTCTTTTAATTTATCTGACTTCACATGTTATTGGATCCAAGAGAAAAGCTTTAATAGTCTCTCAGTTATGCCTCTGTTTAGCTAATTTTTTTTAAAAAAAATATATATTTGTGAACGTTGTGTTGCAAAAGCCTAGAAATTACAACGACTACCAAAGACGTTTATTGACAAAACCAAGGCATTAAACCACAACAGGTAGGTGTGTCCAGCTAACCCACTGTTGATGGTCCTTCAGCATAATTCCAGTCACTGCTTCTAGATGATTCGCTACCTAGACGTTCTTAGCTTCATCGTTCCTTTCAATCACCTAGACAGTACCGAATATCACCATAGGCACCTACCCACTTGTTGCTTCCACTCTTTGCTCTCTGGTCAAGGTGATTTCTTTTGACTGGTTTGTTTTTGGGTTGATTTTCTCATCCGGATGCGATTGCTGCCTCCTCCATGGTTCCCGCGGACCCAAAATCTAATATACTCTCTCTTGTAATTTTTGGGTCTCCTATTATTACCATTGACAAATTATATTAGGAATTCCTTCACGTCACTACAAATGTTGCTAGCTCTATTGCTTCCATAGTTCTATTACTCAAATTGGTAATTATGTTGTCTACCTTGCGTAGTCTTCCTCCTTGAATTTTAAATTCTAGTACTTCTGATCATATATCAAGTAAGCATCATATTTTCTTAAAACTTGACATTTCATCTTGTTATTACTCTTGTTAATGGTTCTAAAGTTATTACAAAAAATATTAGTCAAGCACGATTCCTTCCTTCTCAATCAATTGATTTTATTTTTTACATTCTTAGTTATCCTTTTTATCTAATCTCTATTAATAAACTTATTCAAACTCTTAATACCTATTGACCTTTGTTGATACTTTTGTGCTTGTATGGGATCGGAGTACTGGTTAGACAATTAAAATTGGGCATGAATCGCACGGATTATATCACCTCACTATCTTTACATTTTCAGTTGTCTGCACTACCTCTAATTTTCCAATTATACTTGTCTGCACTACCTCTATTATCTTTACAATCTCTTGATTGTGAGTCATGTTAGTTACATAAACATTCTCGTGTTTCTTTTCTTATACAAAGTCAAACAAAAGTTCAGTCTCCTTTTCTTTGGTTCATATCGATGTTTGGAGACTTAGTTGTACTCGTTGTACTCTTGATTTTAAGTATTTTGTTATTTTTATTGATGATTACTCTTGTTACACTTGGTTGTTTTTAATGAGAGATTGGTCTAAATTATTCTTTATTTTCAAAAATTTTTGCATTGAGATTTATACTCAATTAGATAAATCTGTTAAAATTTTGTAAAGTGATAATGCATGTCAATATTTTTTTTTATCTCTTTTTAAAATTTTATGACTACACGGGGTATTCTTCATCAATCTTTTTATGTTCATTCACTATAACAAAATGGCTTGGCTGAATGTAAAAACTATCACTTAATCAAGAGAGTCCATACTTTGTTGCTCCATCATCATGCTTCTCCTTGCAGTGATACTATTCTTATAGCACGTTATTTAATCAACCGCTTGTCATTCTCAATGCTCAAGATTCAAGTCCCTCATTTTCTTATATTTCCAATTCAACTAGTCTAACATCTCTCTCCTCAGGGTGTGTCCTTTTTGTTCATAATCTTACTTCAGGTTGTGACAAGCTTTGACCTAAATCTTTCGATTGCATCTATTTGGGATATTCTAAACTCTAAAATGGGTACAAGTATTACTCTGTCGCAACTTGTCAATTCTGTGTTTAAAGATATTATCTTTTTCGAACAATCTTCTTTTTACTTGCCATCTGCTTTTGTTGATCAATCCATTATCATTGATGCTCTTTCTGACTCCTAATTCAACTCCATTGTCGGAGGCACTAGTTGATTCCACCTCATGCTCAGTGCCACCTCAACAAATTATGTCTTAGGCTGGGTTTTAGCAATTAAAGTGCTGTTCCTATGGATTTTTGTTAGATAGGGGTTTGTCCGATGATCAGGTTTCCTATTTTTTCTAGGAATTTAGGAGTAAAATTTGCAGATTGTCTTTTCTGCAAAGTGTTAAAGCTAGGTCGTTGCCCGGAAGCAACGCGCTGTATGGCTCGCGTGCAGTGTCAAAAGAGCAAGGGCCGCTGCATCGGCGCCCGGATGCAGTGAAAAATAGGCAAGGGTCTCCACACTTTAATGAACGGGTGTGGGCAAAGAAGTTAGTTCATGAGGGTAGGATCCGTTTTGGAACTTGGAATGTAGGCACACTCACAGGAAAATCAATGGAAATAGTTTATACCATGATTAGGAGAAGGATCAATATCATGTGTCTGCAAGAAACTAAATGGGTAGGAGAAAAGGCAAAAGAATTATATTCTTCAGGTTTTAAGCTTTGGTACACCGGCAAGACGAGAACTAGTAATGGTGTAGGTATAATAGTTGATAAGGAGTGGAGAAACAATGTCGTAGATGTGAAAAGATTAGGAGATAGGATTATAGTTTTAAAGATTGTAGTTGAGCGAGACACTTTTAATGTGTTTAGTGTATATGCACCCCAAGTTGGATTAGAGGAACATCATAAGAGAACTTTTTGGGAGGATCTAGAAAGTCTGATTCAAGAAATACCTTTGGGAGAGAAGATTTTCCTAGGAGGGGATTTGAATGGTCATGTAGGGAGGGAATCGAAAGGATACGAGGGTATACATGGAGGTTTTGGAGTAGGAGATGCGAACAAAGAGGGTAAAACTATCTTGGATTTTTCCTTAGCCTATAATTTTACCATAGCAAATACTTGTTTTAGAAAGCGGATTGAACATCTTATCACATACAAGAGTGGAGGAGCAAGTACTCAAATAGATTTTTTCTTGGTAAGGAAATCAGATAGAAAGTTCTGCACAAATTGTAAAGTCATACCCGGTGAGAGCTTGGCTACCCAACACAAAGTTTTAGTTTTGGACGTACGAGTTATGAAAAGAGTAGAAAGAAAGAGTAAGAAAACAATTCCTAGAATTAGGTGGTGGTCTTTGAAGAATGAGCAACAAAGGAATTTTCAAAGAAAAGTGGAGGAAGAAAGGCTTTGGGAGGTCCAAGGAAATGCTAATGATATGTGGGACGAGATGGCCAAAGGGATTAGGAATATAGCAAGAGAGACACTTGGAGAATCAAGAGGCGTTGGACCTAAGGGTAAAGAATCTTGGTGGTGGGATGTGGAGGTGCAAGATAGGATTAAGTTTAAAAGAGAGTGTTATAAGGAGTGGCACTTATGTAAAGATAAGGCAATTTGGGATAAATATAAAGCGGCTAAGAAAGACGTTAAGAAGGCTGTGAGTGAAGCAAGAACTAGAGTTTTTGAGGGATTATATTAATCTTTAGGAACTAAGGAGGGAGAAAGAAAAATTTACAAGCTTGCGAAGGGTAGGGAAAGAAAGACAAGGGACCTAGATCAAGTGAAATGTATTAAAGATGAAGAGGGTAATGTTTTGGTAAGGGAGCATGATATCCAAGCACGATGGAGGAGTTACTTTCAAGAACTTTTTAACGAAGGGCATGAGTTGACCTACAACTCTGACAGACTTAATACTGCAGAAGAAAACCGTAATTATACTATACTTTTTATCGTAGAATCCAAGAGTTTGAAGTAGAGAAAGCTCTGAAGAGAATGGAAAATGGCAAAGCAGTAGGACCTGATAATATACCTGTTGAGGTGTGGAAAAGTTTAGGAAGGAAGGGTATAAGTTGGCTCACTAAGTTGTTTAATGTGATAATGAAATATAAGAAAATGCCGGATGAATGGAGGAGAAGTACTTTAATTCCTATATATAAAAATAAAGGAGACATACAGAATTGTTCCAACTATCGGTGGATTAAACTCATGAGTCACACTATGAAGTTATGGGAGAAGATCATTGAGCAAAGATTAAGACAAGAGACTCAAGTTACAGAGAACCAGTTTGGATTTATGCCAGGAAGGTCAACTATGGAAGCAATTTATTTACTACGGAGATTGATGGAAAGGTATCAAAGCAGACGGAAAGATTTGCACATGGTTTTTATTGATCTGGAAAAGGCATATGACAGAGTGTTAAAAGAGATCCTATGGAAGGCTTTAGAAAAGAAAGGAGTACGTATTGCGTACATTCGAACAATCAAAGACATGTACGACGGGATAACGACTTGCGTAAGAACACAAAATGGGGATACAAAGGATTTTCCCACAACTATCAGACTACATCAAGGGTCTTCTCTGAGTCCGTATCTTTTTAACTTGATTTTGGACGCAGTTACTGAACATATACAAGAGTTGGGGCCTCAATGCATGATTTTTGCAGATGATATAGTCTTAGTTGGTGAATCGAAAGAGGAAATAAATATGAAGTTAGAGTCATGGAGACTAGTTTTAGAAACTCACGGTTTCCGGATAAGTAGAAATAAAACAGAATATATGGAATGTAGTTTTAGTAAGAGACGAACAAATACGAATGTCGACGTGAAACTTGGAGACTATATATTAAAACAAGTTACAAGTTTTAAATATCTTGGGTCCATTATACAAAATGACGGTGAAGTAAAGGAGGACGTAAACCACAGGATTCAAGCTGGATGGATGAAATGGAGGAAAGTTTCGAGTGTCATTTGTGATAAAAAAGTGCCGCTCAAAGTTAAAGGAAAATTCTACCGTACAGCTATAAGACCTGCTATATTGTATGGTACGGAATGTTGGGCGGTTAAAAGACAACATGAAGATAAACTCAACGTTGCAGAGATGAGAATGTTGCGATGGATGTGTGGACACACCAGAAGAGATATGATTAGAAATGAGTGCATTAGAGAGAAAGTTGGTATAGCACCTATTGTGAAGAAGATGGTTGAAACTCGCTTAAGGTGGTTTGGCCATGTGTGGAGAAGACCTGCAGAAGCCCTAGTGAGAAGAGTTGATCGGATGGAGAATAATCCAATAATTAGAGGTAGAGGGAGGCCAAAGAAAACAATAAGTGAAATTATTAAAAATGATTTAATAGTTAATAACTTATCTATTGATCTCATCCATGATAGGCCACTATGGCGCCGTTTGATCCACGTAGCCGACCCCACTTAGTGGGAAAAGGTTTAGTTGTTGTTGTTGTTGTTGTTGTTGCCCTAAGTTTCATGTCGTAGAAATCTTGGGAATATTAGGCTTTTATTGTTATAGTTTTCTTAACTTTTAATGTGTAATTGAACAGCTTATAAGTAGCAATATTACCCTTTACCCCCTCATTATCTCTCTCTTCCATTTCCTTTTTTGTTTTCTTCTTCTTTCTTTGTACATATCTGCAAACTCATTAACTCTAGGTCATGTGAGAGCCAATCCATTTGGCTTTTCTGCATTAATTATTTTTAACTCTTGCGTGTCTGTTTCCTTGGAGCATTCACTTTTTACATATGAATCTGCCACCCCCATGAACAGGGTTATTGAAAACCAAAGAAGTTTAAAATATTCTGTAACTTTCATTTGAATTCTTCATGTGACATTGAAAAAACTTAGGTGCTGGTTATTACAAAGAAACTAGAAAATTATCGGAACTAACATATTTCCTTTTATGCAGGTTATTATTTATGCAGTATTGTATCTGAAACTTAAAAGGGATCCAAACTCACAAGAAAAAAACCAGCAGATTCATGCAGGAAGGATACTCGATATCATGAGCTATAAAAAATGCGGGAAGACAGAGAGAGATTTATGTAATGCATTTTTGTTACAATCTAAGGGAGATTTGAGAGATCTTATTTTCATGAAACCACTACACATCAGGATAAAATTAGATTGTCTTGATCACCCAAAGGCCGAAAATGGAAGAGATTTTATCTTAACAGACTCCTCCATTGAGGTAAATGTATCACTCAATTGACAGCAGGTTCAGGAGCACCACTACAAATTTGTGATGTGCCTTTCTTGTAATGGATTTTGTCTGTGATCACTCCTGTGCTGTATAAATTCATTTTTTAGTAGCACTGTAACAAAGAAACACTTTAGTGTTTAACCAAATTTTTTTACAAGTGTTTTGGCAATATCATTAATATTGATATAATATTTATAATTTTCTTATTTGAGTGAGGATATTTTTATCCAAATATTAATTTCTGCCTCGGGTTTTGCTTTATAGGAGAAGCTTCAATTGCTTCTGTCATAACAGTAGATTCAAGAGCACGTCAGGAATGCATGTTTATGAAATATTTGGATGCGCATATCATTCTTGTGCAATGATTATATTGCAGCCAGTTTTATAGCAAGCTTCATTGGTCTAAATGGGAAAATTATACTTTCTTTTTATTAAATTGTAATTAGCACTATCAAAACAAATTGCTCTGCCCAACCCTTGTGGGCCTAGTTGAGGAAGAGCTGCTAGGCTTCGTCTGGCCACAATTGTGGCAACTTAGACTAGCATTTGAAAGGTCGTTTGGTTCGTAAACTAGAAGCTCTGAGAAAGTTAAAGCGAATTCTATTGAGGAAGTTCATGTAGACGAAGCCATAGGAGAAAATGAAGGAAATGCGTTCATAGAAGCGATTTAGCCGAAAGCCATTGAACCCACAAGGGGTGGGATATCGGAGGACAAGCACTTGAACAAGGAGTTGAACACCCTAATTATTCTGGAAGGAAAATGCATTGAAGACAAGGGTAACCTAAGAGGGGATGCAATATAGTTGAGAAATACCAGAAACAGTTCATATAGAGATAAATTGTTAGGAATCAACGGGATCGCGAACAACCCAAAAGCAGAGGATGAGTCGAAGGATAATTTCTCTAAGGAGGATTCGGATGAGGAACATATGATGGGGAAGCTAATGAGAACAACTTCTCTCCCATGATAGAGATTTCAAAAGAAGAAAAAAGAGGCAACTACAAACCTTGGAAGAAATTGCTCATAATCAAACTCATGGGGAGAATGATAGGTTTTAGATATTTGAAAGACAGGCTCTCCAAGCTTTGGCACCTAGCAGGAAGCCTCAAATTAATTGACATTGGGAATGACTTCTATCTAGCAAGTTTCTCTAACATTGAATACTACTAGTATGCACTTCATGAAGGGCTTAGGATGATAGTTGACCATTATTTAGTAGTATAGAGATGGAGATCAAATTTCAAAACTCAAGAGGACAACTTGAGGAAAGTAGTCGTCTGGGTGAGAGTACTATAGCTATCAATCGAATATTACAACAATCACTTCTTATGGAGACTTAGAAATAGAATAGGGAAGACCTTAAAAATCGACAGCCATACTTTGAGGAGAATGAGCTTTAAATTTGAAGGAGAGGTAGAAGTAGAACAAGGTGAATTTGCTAGACTCTGTGTGGAAATCAATTTGAGAAAGAGATTGGTCTATAATTTCAAATTGGGAAGAAGGTACTTCAACATCGAATCTGAGGGACTACATGCCATATGCTTTGAATACGATATCTATGGTCACAAAAGGGAGCTTTGCCCTACAAGCAGGAAGGAGGAATGAGGTGACAATTTAAAGGAGTTTTCAAGAGCAATTGGGACGTGATAACCTACAAGAACCAACTGTGAATAATGATGAACAGAACGAGAAGAAGGGGGACTATGGACCTTGGATGATAGTGAAACACCTGGAGAGCAACAAAGCCACATTCACCAAAAAACATATGGTCAATTACGGGAAACCTACCAATTACTAGGCACCAAATTTGACTTACTAGAGGATATTCCTGAGATTGAGGAAACATCAAATACAAGTACAAGTAATGAGGTAACAACCCAAGGCCAGAAGGAGGTCTAGAAAGATAAATTTGGAAAGGTTAACCCAACAAACAATAAGGGGAAAGGCAAAATGGGATTCAAAAAGGAAAAATTTGGGACCACAGAAGAAATAGACGAAGAAGAAGACAACACATGTCAATATAGCCCAAGGCAAAACCAACAATGGAGAACTTAAAATCAACAACACGTTCTCAATATCCAATGGGTTAAGGTAAAACAAGGGTAATGGGCCCAACAAATACAAAAAGGCCCTTGCAGGCTTGTCCCAGTCCAATAAGTTGATTTATAGCCACACAAACAAAACTGAGCTCCAGACCGCCAATGCTCTAGCTACCATTTCCCCTCAACCCACAGACCTAAAAAGAGAATCTAGTGGAAATAAGAATGAGGAAGTGGATAAACACAAGTTGGATGCCTCTCGACTAAAACAGCCAGATCCAGATTTAGAATTGATCAAATTTGCAAAGGAAATCTTTTTGCCAAAGGGAGACAATGATGCTCTACTTAATTACATTAGAGTGCTAAGGAGCCACAGTCATGTACTATAAGGAACATATCTCTGTCCTCTTCTTAATAATTTTTATTATGACATCAAATTTCCTAGCCTAGAATTGCAGGGGAGCTAGATCAAGATCCTTTCCCTCCCTTATTAAAGATATGATCAGAAATTATCACTCGAGTCTTATTGCTCTTTTTAAAATGAAACTGAGTGGCAGGAAAATTGACAATGTCATTAAGAAGATTGGATGGCCATGAAATTGTAGAGTTGAAGCGAATGGGTTTGCGGGTGGCATTTGGATTCTTTAGGATCCGAATATGGTAGAGATAAAAGTCCTAAAACTCCACAACCAATTTATTCACATGGAAGCTTGGTTCAAAGTATAAAATAAAAGGAGCTCAATCACACCCATATATGGAAGCCCTAACCAATAACGTAGAACAAACCTATGACAAGAATTGAGAAACATTGGTAGGCCTATAAACCAACCATGGATTTTATTGGGAGATTTCAATGCTTATAAGGACACCTTAGAGAAAATTGGTAACAACTACTTAAATTGGAGATCTATAAAGGAGTTTGAAATTTGTGTCTGATTGCTCCCTAATAGACCCTAATAGACCTGGGGTTCAAATGTCCCAAATTTACCTAAGAAAGGACAAGTGTGAAGGAGAGAATAAATCAAGCCCTTAGCATCCTTTCTTGGCAATCAATTTTCTCGGATGCACAATTCTTACACCTTCTAGAGATGAAACCTGATCACAGACCATTGTATACGAAGATTTGGCCGAGCTTCTTGAGCCAAGGTATTAAATTTCGTTTTGAAGTACCGTTTCGGTGACTTCAAAAACGGAAACATTTCGAAACATTTCAAGAAAACATAAGATTTTTTAAGAAAATTTTCAAATAATTTTAAATGATATTTTTTAAATTTTAAAAGATTTTAACATAATATTAATGATACAGATATATAAAATTATATTAAAATTAATTTGAATTAATGTTTATAATTGAATAGTAAGTAAACATGCTACTACAGTAGGAACTTCGACTCAAATCCTAATAACATTCAACAACAATATCTCTCTTACATTCATTTATCCATCTTCTTCTTAACTCTTTCGTGGTATTTATATTTAAATCTCTCTCTTTATCGACCATGATTCTGTCTCTATCTTTAGGTATATTCCTCTCTCTTTGTCTTTCAATCTCTTTTTTTATCATTTTTGTAGTTTCCTCTTTAAAATGAAGATAATGAAAGAAAACAATGTCATGAGAACAAATGGGGAGAGTATGAAGTTAATAAAGATGTTGTGACTTGTGGGAGAAAATAACTTGGTGTTAGATGTGATATGATGTTACTTTCATCTACTTTTAAATTGTCAATTTTTTTTCAAATTAATTTAGTACTTTTCCATCAAAACAACTCGAAACAAAAGTATTTCCATCGAAATAACTCGAAACAAGAGTATTTCTATGGAAACAACTCGAAAATATGAGTATTTTTACTGAAACAAGAGTATTTTCACCCAAATTTCCATTGAAATAAGAGTATTTCTACCGAAACATTTCAAAACATAGTAATTTCAATCGAAATAGCATAATTTCTTAACAAAAATTTTGTTTTATTTTGATAACTCCGTTTCGTGTCGGTGACTCAGGAAACAAAAACGTTTCGGTCGTTTCGATAGAAAAAAATTTAGTTCCTTGCCTCGAGTAACACAAGAGACAAACCCTTTAGGTTTCAAACGGCTTGGTTACTGGACAATTCCTTTTATGGGATTGTTAAAGATGCTTGGAAGAGGGAGCTAGACTGGCAGAAAGCTGGAAGAAGGTTTCAAAAAAATGTAAAGGAATAAAACTATAAAACCTTCGGCAATGTGTTCAAACAGAAAAAAGAAATTATGAGTAGAATTATGGGAATTGATAGGGCCCTAGATCAGAAGCACAATCCTTTTCTTTCATACCTGAAAAGGAGACTTTGGAAAGACTACGATGACATTCTACTCAAAGAAGAAACTATATGGTATTAGAAATCTCGTTTCAAGTGGCTAAGACTGAGAAATAGGAACATGTAATACTTCCACATTTCTATAATTGTAAGAAGGAAAAGGAACAAGATCTTAGCGTTGAAAAATGGCGAAGGAACTTGGGTTCATGATGAAGGCGAATTAAGGAGATGGCGATTAACTACTTCCATTCCCTATTCAAACAAGATGAATCACCCTTCCAGCCACTCACCCTAAAAGGATGTTTTCCAAGAGCCAAGATGATGATTTGATCATGATACAGAAACCCTTCACAGAGGAGGAAGTAAGAAAAGCAACCTTTAGCCTAGGAGTGCTAAAAGCTCTTGGGTTAGATGGATTGCATGCCATTTTTTTTCACAACCAATGGGAGATAATAAGGAAGCTAGTTTTCAAACTCATCCAAGATATATATGACAACCCAAAGTATGTCAAAAACATAAACCAATCCCTACTGGTCTTGATCCCAAAAGTGGATAACCTTGAGAGCCTTAAAGAATTCTAACCCATAGCACAATGCAATGTCATCTTCAAAATTCTAACCAAGGCTATAACAAACATATTAAAACCTCTTATGTGCAACTGGATTGGGCCAAGCCAAAGTAATCTTATACTAGGGAGAAACATCAATGACAATGTCATCATTGCTCAAGAAATGATGCATAGCATGCGAAGGAAAAAAAGGCAAAAAAGGATCATGGAAGTCAAGATAGGCCTCGAAAAAGCCTATGATAGACTAAGATGGAAATTCCTGGAGGACACTCTGAAAGATTTAGGGTTGAGCAACCATTTCATCATATTAATCATGAGTTGTGTTTCAACATGATCCATTAGCATCCTTTGGAATAGGGAATCCACTGAAAGGTTTGAAATGTCAAGAGGGATAAGGTAGGGAGATCCTCTTTCCCCTTACCTATTTGTGTTACGCATATAAAGACTGTCACACTACATTGAGTGGGCGGTTAACAACAAAATCTGAACCAATCAGACTTTGTAGGAAAGGCCCTATTATATGCCACCTTTTCTTTGCGAACGATCTTATTCTCTTCGCTGAAGTTGATTTAAACTAGTGGACTATGATTAACGAATTCTCGAAAAATTTCTACAATAGCTCAGGACAATGGATTAATGAATCCAAGTCTAGATGCATCTTCTCTAACAACTTGAACCTCAACTGGACTGAGCAATACAGTAAAGAGCTTGGCTTCACAGTCATGATTGATTTAGGGATGTATCTTGGGATTCCACTTTTGCATGGTAGAGTCAATAAAAGAACCTTTAAACACATATACGAGAAGGTGAAGAAAAGGTTGAGTAGTTGGAAAGCAAAAACACTTACTCTTGCGGGAAGGATCACCTTGGCTAGCAATGCCTTAAATAACATTCCATTTTACTCAATGCAAACAGCAAAACTACCAAGAAGCCTCTGTGATGAAATAGAGAAAGTAAGCAAAATTTTCATTTAAGGGGACACAAAAAAACAAGAAAAAAATACACCTAGTTAATTGGGAGACTATTTGCAAGCAAAAAGACTTTGGGGGTTTAGGCTATAGAAATATGAGGGATATGAATGATGTCTTCCTAATGAAAATAGTTTGGGGTATCATTATCAAGCTAGAAGCTTTGTGGGTCAAGATTCTAAAGACCAAATATAAGTGTAGCGAGGATCTTATCTCGACTTTACATGAGAAAAACCAAAACCCTTTTAACTTATGGAAGGGAATAACCAACGTATGGAAAGATGTGATAAATGAGATATGCAGAATTATAGGAAATGGTAGGAATACTAGCTTTTGGAGAGACGTATGGATTAATGAAGTAGGCACTTTGGAACAGTATGTGACTTAATCAATAGGAGAGGAACTTGCATACCTCTCAATTGTGATATGCAGGATGAAAACGGGGAGTGGAATTGGCAATTCCTTAAAGATATACTTCTAAAGGAAATTCTGGAAATAATCTCAACAATTCTACCACCCAAGAAAGAATTAGGTGAAGATTAAGTGTGCTGGCGCTATGGAACCAATGGTGAATTCACAATAAGATTAGCTTATGGGTCTAAAAGGAAAGGAATTGAGCAAAACTAGTCACTATGGAGGAAGGTCTGGAGATGGCCAGGAGCCTAGGACCACAAAAAATATGGACCTTCCTATGGTTAGTGGGGAAAAAAAACTACTAACAAATAGAATGAGATATGAAAAAAAACTAGACGACACAAGAATATGCCAGGTATGTGGGAAAAAACAGGAAACAACCATGCATGCTATCAAGGATTGTCCGCATGCAAGAAATATCTGGTTAAGGTTTGTTAACCCGAGGAGATGAAGGACGTTCTTTAGAAGGGACAGCACATCTTGACTGTTACTTAACCTAACGAAGAATCTCGAACACGAAGAGGTCAGATATCTGAATTGGAACACCCTATTTGGAATGATTGCATGGTGCATATGGACTAGGAGATGTGAAATGATATTCCAGCCCAATAACAGCCCCTCAAAGGATATATTCTTCTCATGCCTAGCTAGAGCAAAGGAGTGTGATGAACTAATGGAAGCCAAAGGTTCTTTACAAGGAGAAAAATATTTCACCCCAGAAGTAGGATGGAATTAACCATGAAACTCTCAAGTCAATTTCAATGTTGACAGATTGGTATTCAATCACAACACAGTTAGCTGTGGAGGAGTCCTTTGCAATGCAAATGGGGGGTGGATTATTGAATTTTCCAAAAACATTGGAAGATGCAATATTACAAAAATAGAATTATTGGGGATAACTACAACTTTGAATCTGGCTTAGGATACTAATTTTAGGGATGTAATTGTGGAAATAGACTCGATGCCAGCTGTGGAACTATGTAATAAGGGCTATGACATAAATCATCTGTGCGCAAACATGATACATCAAGTCACAATGCTAACTAGCAAAGAGTAGAGAGTGAAAATTCAACATACTCTCAAAGAAGGGAACAGAGTGACTGATTGGCTTGTAAGGAGAGCTTATAGTGTAATATCCTAATAAATTTTAAATAATATTTGATTTTTAGCATAAACAAAATATTATACTATAGAAATTTAAATAGGAAAGTAAGAGGCAACAAAATAAATAAAAGAAATTTTTTAGTAGTGTTAGAAATTGAATGAAAAGTGGATAGTTAATTAATAAAATGTATTATTTATGCTCATAGTGTAAGGAGAGCTCATAGTATAATATCCTAATAAATTTTAAATAATATTTTATTGTTAGGATAAAAAAAATATTATACTATAGAAATTTCAATAGGAAAGTAAGAGACGACAAAATAAATAAATAAAGAATTTTAGTAGTATTAGAAATTGAATGAAAAATGGATAGCCAATAAATAAAAAGTATTATATATATATATATAGATATTAGGAAAATCTCCATACATATATGATAGTAACCATTAAGGAAAACGCATAGCCTTGGAAAAAAAATTAAAACAATAATGAAATGATAAAGGAAGAAGGAACACGTAGCATTAGAAAGAAGGAAAAAAAATCATCACCCAAGGCACTCATGAAACCTACGTAATTAAGGACACCTCAAGCGAAGGATATTAAGACATGGAGTAAGCAACTCAGATGGGTATTAATGGCTACAAAGAAGGATATTTCAGTGGAAGAAATTAGAAGAAAGGCAGCAGCAAAAACACAAAAGTAGAAGTGCAAGAAGAAGGAGAAGATAAAGAAGAAGAAATTTGTGAAATCAGAGGCAAATTTCTTTTTCTTCCATCTCTACATTTTATGATTCTTCCTTCTCCATGGGTTTAGGTTTGATTCTACTTTTGAAAAATGCAAAGTAGAAGCAATTTTTAGAGAGGAAGAGAAACTGGTATAGCTGGAGAAGGAAAGGAGAAGCAAGGGAAAGAAATTGGAATCAATTTTCAATGAGACATATTGAGGTAGGATGATGAATGAGTTTTGTACTCATAAATTAAATATTTTTATCTTATCTTTTTGCCTTAATTAAGCATTTATATCCCTTATTTGTCTTTAGTTTTGTGTATTCTTATAGATGAAGAGAAGAAAAGGAAATTGACTCAATTGAAGGAATCAAAGCTAAATTGTGATTCTTTAGAAATGATGTCTATAAATCAAGCAGACAAAATAAATTCATTAAGGATGGCAGAGTAAGGAGCATTATCTTTTTGTCTCTTGAGACGCATCCTAATGGATATATGCATCAATTCAATCTTGATTTATGACCACATTTCTAAAAGAATCGAAACATAAAGATTCAAGGCAAAACACTCAATGTTAAAAATTTGTTTGCTGCTTGCTTTTCAACTTGATCTTACTACAGTATTTTGGTCGTATCTCAGAAAATACGTATATATTATGTACGAAATTTGGTAGATGAATATCTGACATAATTTCAAACAACTTTCATGTTTATGTGATCAGCAAATTCAGATATCCAAAGGGCTGAAATTGGGCTAAAACAGAACATGTTTACTGTTGCAGTCCAGTCCAACCTTACTGTAGTGTTTGGGCCATATTTCAACAAATACATATCTAATGGACACAAACTTTTGTAGGTGAATAGCAGATATAATTTGCTACAATTTTGATATTCAAGTGGTCAGCAAATTCAGACACTAAAAGGGCCAAAATTCGGCTATAACCGAACATGTTTACTATTGCAGTCCAGCCTGACCTTGCTATAGTGTTTCGGCTATAAATCACAAAATACGTGGCCAATTTTTGTCTACCTTATATGGATGGAAAGATAATGAAAATATCTACAACTATTATGTTGATTGGATGAGCAGATTCGGTGGCTATCAAGGAGATATATCACGATGACTTTCGGGGCAGATAATGGAACACTATTGTCAACTTTAGTGCAATTTGCTACCCACCATTTTTGTCACCTACTTCCCTTGTTTTGTCTATAAATAGAGACATATTGTGAGCTAAAGGGAGAGGAGAAAGGCTGAAGAGGGAGCTTGGGGAATCTTTGTGGAATTTCTAAGTGTTTGTAATCCTTTTCTCTCTTTATACATTTTGTATCTTTATTTTCTTTCATAAGTTTTATCATGCTTCTTCATCTTTCATTTTGTTTTCTTATCTTGATTATGGAGAACTAATCTCCTAATGCTAAGGTGAAAGGGTGAAACTCTTGGTATAAAAATAATAATTTATCTAACTCTTAATTTTAATGTTTATACTTGATGTTGTATTTATCTTCTTATTTACTTTTTTGTTATTTACTTTCTTAGAGGATGGCTTTGTTGCCCATCTGTTATTTATTTTCTGCACTTTTATTATTTACTTTCTTGTTATTTTTTTTTAGAGGATGGCTTTGTTGCCCCTCTGTTATTTATTTTTTATGTTATTATTTTCTTATTATTTTTCTTCTGAGAGGACGGCTCTGTCGCCTCTCTGTTATTTATTTTCTGCACTTTTATTATTTACTTTCTTGTTATTTACTTTTTTAGAGGATGGCTTTGTTGTCCCTCTGTTATTTATTTTCAGCACTTTTATTATTTACTTTCTTGTTATTTATTTTCTTAGAGGATGGTTTTATTGCCCCTCTGTTATTTATTTTCAGTATTTTTATTATTTATTTTCTTGTTATTTACTTTCTTAGAGGATGGTTTTATTGCCCCTCTGTTATTTTTTTTCTTGTTATTTCTTTTCTCAATGTATGGTTTTACCGTCTACTTTATATTATTATTATTGACTTTGTTTGTATATTTTTATTTTAAATTTTGTAAAGTGCAAATCTTGATACATTGTAGACAATCGTTGGCACAATAAATACTTGAATCATTCTTGATTTATTGTAGACAATATGATTGGCACGATGTATACTTGAATCCATTTTACAAAATTTATTTACTATTAATAATGCAATAAAAGAATTCAAATACACTTCATCTATAAACCAAAGCGCGTTTAATGTAATATCTTCCGAATGGAACCTCATTTACGTGAGGATTCCATTTGAGTAATAAAAGAGTTAAAATTTATTATTATTTGATGTACCAAGAGTGAATCCCCTAACCTTAGCATGTTTCTTACTTTGAATACATTCATATTTAATTTCAGTATTTTAGTTCTTTACAAGCTCTGTTCAATACTCTTCTCGCAAAACAAACATTCTGGCAACTAGGTTAGAAATATTTATTTTGGATCTGAATTAAATTTTCTCAATTGGCAATCCTCGTGGGATCGATCTTGCATACCACTAAATCTATACTCCAATAGATTCGTGCGCTTGCGAGTTTTAATACAAACAACAACATAGGATTTATAACAATATTCATTTTAAAACTTCTATGATGCAAAATTTTAGGAGAATTTCATGAACTATCATCTTCTCTCACTATAGATTTATTCATTTGAGTTATTGAATAACCATAAAAGAAACTATGTTGATATATATGTATTATTTAGTCCATGGATGGAGTTTTGCTTGATTGCCTTTAGTTATATGGTTCGAATTGGTTTGGCTATGGTTATATTTGTTTTTAAAAAAAATTGAAGCCTGTAATAGGTGGTTCTAAGAGCTAGGATTAGGACGAATTTGAAGTGTTCAATATAAAAATTGTAGCATGTGTCTTAAGATTTTATAGCCTTTGAAATCACCTTAATCGGATTTTGTATGAAGGAGTTATGTCCTAATGAATGAGAAGAGGTTAAATTCATCTCTAGAAAATAAGATGCATAATTACGGTCACTACGAGACCCTATTTTCTTTCAATTTTGTCTATATTCTCAACATAAAAGTTGTAGCCCTATGTCTTAACTTTTCATAGACTTTTGAATCACCTCAATCAGAGTTCATATAAGGGAGATATGATTTGATAAGTGATAAAAGATATCTAAACACAGTTAGATTGTGTTTTGAGTTGTAGCAGCACGACTGTGTTCTGAAATACGGGTAAGCTGTGTTGGAGGCTAAAAATTGAGTTAAAAGCAAGGAAATGAGGAAATTTTTGGCATACAAATGATGTTATAAAATAGGAAAATAGATATTGAAGTAAGAAAGTAGAATATGAACTCTTAATTACACACTTTTATATATATATATATATATATATATATATATATATACACACACACACACACACACACACACACACACACAAAGATATAGGAAAACATTTTGATATAGGTAAGTGAAAACCTAAAAAGTATGAAAATTGATTAGGTGTACTTACAAAGAAGTACAAGTAAAAATGGGTAATGTTAAATCATACTTCAAACATATGAGCCATTTTCATTTGTGAACAAATAGTACATGATATATGAGTATAATTTTCATATTGCCTAATGTCCTATAGTATTTGTTTAATTTTAAAAAAATATGCTTATGTATATTTTGAATAGTGATGTGTATTATTGTCTCTTATTAAAGCTGTGATTATATTATCATGATATATTAGTAATTGAAAGAATTTTTCATCTAAACTTGACTAATTTTATGAAAAAGAAAAGAAAAGTGGGATGATCTTTGTTGTAGCGAGGTGACCTGATAAAATCATATGGCCTCCGTATTGGTACTAAAATAAGAAAAGCCCTATTCACGGATTAAAAATTATACACCATACTTGAATGATGTGTTGTAGCCGCACCCAGAGGTGAGCCGTTGCTCATTAGACTCAATGATGGTGAGTTGAAGCTCACTTATTTTTTTTTATCAAATCAATAAATTAGCCAAGTAAGAAAGGAAATATTCAATACTAGAATAGTGATGACATATGCATATTCTTTACAATTTTAATACATGCATTTGACTTAAATTAGAATACTTGTGAATGCTAAGTATACATTATACCATATACATAAACATAAAATAATGCCGATGACTATACACACTCTATAACATATATAGCTGGACATGATAAAATATAGAAAATACATATGCATCATAATTACTATAAAATCTATTAAAATTTGTCATTCTCATTATTATTTTTTTATCATGTTTAGATTAATAGACCAACATGTCTATCTATATTATGACCCTAATCATCATAGTACACTGGGTAGAGCTACTATACCTCAAACATATACCGATTGTACAAGAGCTGTATGTGGCTCACTTATTTGAGTTTTCGATATACGAACTACCACATCACCGATAGCACCTGGGGACCTAGATGATTAGGATGATCCATATAAGAGTTAAATATTTTTATACTAACTTAACTCCAGAAAAAATATTATTTTTGTTTAGTAATTGAGTATTTATCTACTTTTTGTGGTAAAGACAACACTCAATTACTATATGTTGTATATAAACATCTTTTTAGAAAGTTCCTCTGATGTAATGGTTTAAACACCATCCTTAATCTGATAATATAAATGAAAGTATATTTTATTAGTTTGTTGTTTTACTTTGTTAATTAAGGACTCAATTAGAAATTAAATCTCGTCAGTTATATAGTTGAAATAAAAGAAAATGTAATAACCTTAAAAATGCCACAGACAATTCACACAGAAAAAAAAAATTCTGAATTTGTTACACATAGCATGAGCATAGGTTTACACATCCTTAATAGAGCTCCAAATGAAGCAAGTATGTTGCTCATGGATGATATCAGTGGAGGCACAACACCCCGTGTTTGCAGATTATAGTCTTTGACTCATGGCTTGTACCAAAAAAAAAAGAGAGGTAAGAATGCTATTATCATGTTTTATTCTCAAAGTGAAATTTTTTTTACCATTTAAAAGATATTTTTTATGTTTAATCTATTACTCATATTTGACTTTACATTTTAAATTCTAAAACTTAAATATA
Source organism: Gleditsia sinensis (assembly GCA_037074535.1). Taxonomy (NCBI): domain Eukaryota; kingdom Viridiplantae; phylum Streptophyta; class Magnoliopsida; order Fabales; family Fabaceae; genus Gleditsia; species Gleditsia sinensis. Next base: position 63,399,238 of record CM073468.1, on the reverse strand, counting down.
CAAACTCCAAACCTTTGAATTTTAAATCACAAATTTCAAATTTTGAATATTAAAATTTTAAAATTTTAAATTTTAAACTCAAATATCAAAATTTCAACTTAAAATTCTCAAAATTGTAAAATTTTAAACTTTAAATAACACAATTTTAAAATACTAAATTTTAAATTTTAAACTATAAACCATAAATTATAAGTTTTACATTTTAAATTTTAAATCTTAAAATTTAAATTGGAAGATAAAGAACAGTATTAACTTTTATGTTTTTATTTTTAAAGATTTACTTCAATTCTAAGTGGGTTAGGCTTTGTAAATTAAATGTGGTTAAAAACAAAAAAGGGTCATGGCTTGTCAGGCCTAACGTTGAGTGGGCTACAAGTTTTATTCGCCGGGCCGCATTGATCTTGATCAAATTAAATCGAGTGTTAATATATTTAAATTACGTCCAAAAAAAAGTTAATATATTTAAATTTATTTGTTTAAAATAGACCGTACTAAAATTTGAGTAATAGTTTTAATAAGCAAATATAAATTAGTGCAAAAGCTTCGAATTCATAGACAGGCTATGAGTCTCATCTTTCTTTTCATGATTTCCTAGTTCAAGATTGCACGTATGCTAAGAAAATTTTGGCTGATTAAAATATTTTTCCTATGACACCACATTAATTATTAGGGACAATTTTTATGTTCAAAACGATAAGTCTATGGAGATTCTGAGTTATCTGAATTTGAATTTTCTGAAGTAATTGCAGCTTTGAGAGAGTAAAGTACATGACAATAATTATCGATCAAAAAACTAAAAAAATTATAATTTTTATAAAGTGGTAGTAACATAATAACTATTTAATCAAATTTGTAAATCAATTTTTTTAATCTAATCATTAACATTGACCAACTTGCACTGCATTTTAGAGGAGCCGGATTTGTGTTTTCCGCCATGAGATGTACCTTGAGATTTTTGTTATAACTTTCATTTATAATTGATCAATATATGAAATATTAAGCATACTAATAGTGTCTTATGGCGGAGAGCTCCATCTCTTTCAAGGAAAAATTACATGTATTATTTTTCATGGCCTTTCAATATCATTTATTCTACACTTCTATTTCGTTTGGTTACCAACAAATAAAAAATTGATAACAGAATTAAAAATAAAATTTATTTAGTATAATATAGTATAAAATTGAATCTTTTTTATTTTTCTACGTTTAATATGTTTTAAATAATATAAGAATAAAATAAAAAATTAATAAAAAAATAAAAAAATCTTTAAAGAATAAAACTATTAAAATATTATTATTTTTATATAAAAAATTATTTTAAAAAATAAAAAAATAATTGGTAATATAAAAATTTGAACTAAATTTTATTTAAAATATTAATAATATCAACAAATAGTTTAAATATTATTTATTTTATTTTATTTTATTTATCAATAATAAATAAAATATTTTAATTTTTTTTCACTCCCATTCCATTTCTTTCTTTTTATTTTCATCACTTTTTAAAGGTAAATTATTTTTCTATATAAAAGAGAATGATAATTCCATAAAAATCTCTTTCTCTACCAACTAAGCATAATTAATTGATGGAATGAAATTCAAATTTTTATTTTATCAATTTAATTCCGTATACCAAACAAATCCTTAATTTTTTTTTAAGTTTAAATGACTTTGTAATCATTTATCTTGCTAGCCATAACATTAACTTAAAAAAAATCTTATGGTATTAAAATTGGGATACCCAGTTATTATGAATAAAACACATTTGTGGTCATAAGTAACCATTAACTTTCTCTTAAACATGTTAAAGTTGGAGAGACTTTAGGACTCCTTGGTGGTATGTAAAATATGAATTATTGGGCTCATAATGTTATAAATAGAATGAATAAAGATATCAAAAAACATAAATTAAGAAAGAAATAATATAGATACAAAAATATAACTAAAAAAGTTTAGTTTTTTGTTTTGTTTGAACTCTCTTATATTTCATATTGTGTATATTTTCTTTCGGCTTAATTACACTTTTGACCTCTTATTTTTTTAAAATTATTAATTTATTCTTCTTATAATTTGAAATATAAATTTAGTTTTTCAAATTTTATCAAATACGTCAAAATGAACATTCAATTAAGTTGACTATATATTCTATTGTTAACTTGTCATGTGTGCGTTATGTGTATATCATTAAATATCATCTGTCATATCCACTTATATAATGTGTCTACTTAATAGAAACTAAACAGTAACATTTTTATTTCATGACACTAAACCTTGCTCCTTATGAGATGGACTGCTCTGATTCAATAGTAGATATGCTTCCTCTGGACCTCTAAAGCAAAAAGAGCAAAGACACGTTAAGATGAAAGAGCCATTTTGTGAAGCATGTCAATTTGTATCATTTAGTAGTAGATGTGTTATGGTGGACACGTTAAGTGGATATGACATATGTCGATATATATACATATGATATGAGTATGGCAGATTAACAGTAAAATAAATAATTAACTCAACGAAAGGACCATTTTAACGTATTTGATAAACTTGAGAGACTGAATTCATATTTCAAATTATAAAAAGACTAAATTTACGTATTCTTAAAAATAGAGGGATCAAAAGTGTAATTAACCATTGTTTTAATAGGATGACTCTAAAGATAAAGAATTTGAATATTATGCATTTAATCAATTAAAGACACTCATAAAATAATGACTCAAATGATAAGTAAATTTGGATTCAGAGATTGAAGAGCTTTTGTAATGTCAAGAATGCAAATTTACAAAAAAAAAAAATTGTAAAAGAGACAATTTTGATATCATGAATCATGAATGAGATAAACCTTGTACAAAGAAAGTGAAAGGATGCTTGTATGAAAAAAGAATCAGTCAGGAACACTACTAGGAAGGTTTAGGGTATAGAATGTACCTATAGCTGGAGAAGGAAGCCAAAGATCACTTATCTTTTAAGTCACGAAATGGGCACGTTTACAACAAATTTAGAATTTTTATAAGTCAAATATTTTTTTTAATTTGTTTTATAATTACATAGAGTTTAGATTACCTTGATCTTGATCAAAGGTACTGCGACTGAGAGATTCATTGCAAAGAATAGGCAAACTTCACTATATTTTTATATATATTGTTGTTATTAAATATTATTAACTTCAACCTACGAATTCATTTCAAATTTTCACAAAGTCTAATTAAGGAAATCTATCCACATGAATACAAAATATAATTAGGACTTAGAAAATTTAAGTTTAATTTATTAAAAAATAATATAATAAAGTCTTATTTTAATCCTTTACATATGTTGTGAAATTTGATTTAATCATTAGAATTTTTTTGTTTAAATATATTTTTAACTTTTTTTAAACTTCTCCTTTTAATTAGTCTTTAAGACTAAATTTGTAACGAAAAATACTAACATAAATACATATAATATTTACTTTATTGAGTTTTTGATTTGAATAGTTAATTTAGCTAAAAATTCTTCTATTATCTTACAATTATAACGACGTGTGATTATTTTATTTAAACTGACTCAATCAAAATATACTATTAAAGATAAAATGTCCAAATGCCATTATTTAGAGGTGATAAAAAACTTTTTAATTTAGTTATTTAGACAAACAATTCAGCATGCATGTTAAAAATCATGTGTTCATTTTTTGTTAATTTTTTTATGAAATTAATCATAGATTCTAGATAGAGATGTTTATGAAATTTTAAAAATATATTCAAATAAAATAATTAGAAAATGAATCAAATTTTGTTATAATTTTAATGGAATAAAAAAATTATGTCTAAAATAGTATAATACAAATAATGATAATAAAAATCCGAATGAATCAACTTGTCTTTAATTTAGAGAAGTGAATTAATAAAAATGTGTGCAAATTAGCCAAATGCTATCGAACCATAATCTAAAATATATAAAAAATTGTATTTATTCACTTGAATTTATTTATTTTTTATTTAAAAAATTGTAATGTCTCCATAATTTATATATTCTATTGCAAATAACTCTTGAAATAACTGATTTCGTTACAATAAAATATATAGATTAAAAAGTATTCTAATATATATTTTTTAAATTAAAAGAGAAATTAAAAATAGGATAATTGAAATTTCTCCTAAAATTTAAATTTTGAAATTACATGATTGAACACAATCCATATTAACGTGGCTGCTATAAGAAGTTGACCAGCCACTTCTCTCTGCATGAGCCTTGATTTTGTATCTATTTTTGTCTCCTTTCTATCATTCTTGAATCGATCATCATGCTCAGCGTACAGCATCATGGCCTCTACTCCACGAATTGGTCTAATTTGGTTTCATATCTCTCTCTCTCTCTCTCTGTCTTTTAGTTACGACAGCTTCCAAACATTCTATTCCATTTTTTGCGGCAATACCAAAAAAAATGTCATCACCCATTTTTGTTGCTTGAATTGATTACCTAACACACTTATCATTTTCCAACTTTGGCTAATAAATTTCTCTTCTTTGTGTTTGTTAGATTTAATGTTGGTGGGTTTTTCATCTTCAATCTGGTTCTCCTTGAAACCTTATTCCTGTCGAGTTTTTGGCACCCCATTTCTTTCTTGTTCATAAATTCTTCATTATTTGTTTTAGAGAATTGAATGATTCTTGTTTTTTTTTCTAAGGAGATCATTCAAATTTTCCGTGGAATTTAAGCCAAGGAAATTAGAACTCTCTCATTAATTATTTCTATTACCATCTTGCAATTAATCATTGTGAATTTGTCACATTGTTCTGTTCTTAAATGTGGCGCATGCAAGATATAGAGATGAGCGAATTTTTTATGGATTGATGGAAGAAATGGGGTTTCTAGGATTTTAAGGATCAAAAGTGAATTTTTTTTTTTTTTTTTTGTTTTCGCTTCGAAAATATTAAGGTTTTCAGTTTGGGTATCTTAAATTTAAATCGTAGAGAATGAGTTGCTTTCCATGTTTTTCATGCCATGAAAAGAAAGCAACGCCGAAAAAACCCAAACATGTAAGTAGGGCACAAATGCATTCAACTCAACCTCAAACGGAAGCACTACTTCCTCAACCACGGCAAGGTACAATCATATTCCTTGTTTTTCCTTTTGGCTAAATAGTAGGTTTCATTTTTCTTCTTCTTATTTTTTAAGAACAGATACGACACGATATAAATATTATAATATTACAAAATATTTAATGGTTACGTATTCGATATAAGATATGTTTCCATTTCTAAGAACGGTGCTTCGTTGCTTTGATTTTTTCTGTAATTTTTGTATTTCTTGTGAGCAGCATATTCGATAAAGATAAGAGTTTTAATTAGACTCATTTTTACATAACCCTTGCTTTTATTTTTTTTTCATGTCCATTAGCTTCATTATCTTATGTATCCTTACTTAAGAAACACCAATAATTAAGAAATAGAGTTATACATGCATCCGATATTTGTATCAAATTTAATTCTCCACTTCAAATTGTATTTAAACACAATATATTTGTCGTGTTGCGATATTTGTATCGTATTGTATCCGTATCAATATACATACTTCATATACCATTAGTTATTTTTTATCCTATTAAAACTTGCTTGGAAGATTCAATTATAAATTGCAATGATCCCCACCAGTTTTCATGCTAAGATTGATTGTGTTGTGTTTTTTATATTTGCAAGAAACAGAAGCAATTAAACTAAGTTCTGTGCTTATAAATTAATTGCTCCCTGGTGGGTGCTTGATGCTTCATTGTGTTTTCTTTACAGATAATCATTATTCTAAGCCAACAGAATCTAGAACAACTAATAATAACGCCAACAAAGAGACTGGCAACAATAACATTGCTGCAGAAACTTTCACGTTTCGGGAATTGGCTGCCGCGACGAAGAACTTCCGGCAGGAATGCCTGATAGGTGAAGGTGGATTTGGAAGAGTTTATAAAGGAAGACTTGATAAAAACAACCAGGTAATGAAAAAAGATTTAGATTTCTTTGTTATTGTTAAAATTTTGAAGGACTTAATTGGCAGTTACAATTTGGTCATTTAAATTCAGGTTGTAGCCGTGAAGCAACTTGACAGGAATGGATTGCAAGGGAACAGGGAGTTCCTTGTTGAAGTGTTGATGTTGAGCCTCTTACACCATCAAAATCTAGTGAACCTTATTGGATATTGTGCTGATGGAGATCAGAGGCTATTGGTGTATGAATACATGCCATTGGGATCTCTAGAAGATCATCTTCTTGGTAAGACTTTCTTGTTTGTATCATTATTTATCTTGAAATTTTAAATGAATAAGTTTGAACATGTTAGAAATTCAGTTTGAATTTTACCCATTTGCGCTTTATTTTTCAAAGTCTAAGTTGTATTTTAGCATGACTAAATTTTTGAAATTGAAGAAAAAATGATTTGATCCTGAACAATTTTTTTATCCGTCAACAATACTCAAATTGTGACACGTGATAAAAATAATATTTTTTTAAAATTACTTATGTTATATATCATAATCTTAGTACTATTAGTAGATAAAAAATTATCTATCAAGACTTAATACCAACTCGAAATTGAAATGATTTTATAAGGACAAACATACTGACACACTTTTCAAGACATTTTTTTATTATTTAGAATTTTTTTAATTTTACACTTATTATATGTTGTGAAAAAGGTAAAATAAAGAATACAAATGAAAAACTATATATATAAATACAGACAAAAACTTAAGATGATTAATGTAAGTACAAAATAAACTACCTTAAAAAATCAAAATCTTTAGAAAACAAAGAGGCTAACTCAGCAAAGAGTGGGACTAAGAACAAGATGGGGATCCATACCCTGAAGATGGAGTAGCTTCAATTTCCCATATTTCCCTACTAGTAATGATATTCTGCATCACACTGCGGTGGTTTTTAGTTTATTTGGCTCCGATTGGAATTCAAACTTAGATCCTCAGCCTAAAGACCACATTGTAATGGTTTTACCAAAAAATTAAGCCATTGATTCAATTTTAACTGTGCTCTAAACTTTGATATTCAGATCTTGATCCACATCAAAAGCCATTGGATTGGTTCACCAGAATGAAAATAGGATTGGGTGCATCTAAAGGTCTCGAGTATTTGCATGATAAGGCCAACCCTCCTGTCATCTACCGAGACTTGAAGTCCTCCAACATCTTGCTAGACAACGAATTTAATGCAAAACTCTCTGATTTTGGACTAGCCAAGCTAGGACCTACAGGAGACAAGTCCCATGTGTCTTCAAGAGTAATGGGAACTTATGGATACTGTGCTCCTGAGTATCAAAGAACTGGTCAGCTTACTGTAAAATCAGATGTATACAGCTTCGGAGTTGTTTTGCTCGAACTCATCACCGGAAGGAGAGTCATCGACAACACAAGACCCACACGAGAGCAAAATCTAGTTTCTTGGGTGAGTTTCCCTTGTCTTTTTTTATCTTGAGGCTGCCATTATACACGGAATTATATGCTTTCATCAATTTAGTCCTCCAAACAGTTGAGTTAACATCTATTTAGAACTTATTTGAGTTTATTTTTAGAGATTGAAGTGGCCAATCATTTAAATACCCTTTGGAGGAGTAATTTGGTGCAAAGCATATCTTTCAATGATCAAAATGGTAGTCTACTCTGGATTCCATCTCAACAGAATTTTGGAGTGTTTGATGAGACCATATGAATTCAAAATGGTAGCAAACACTTGCCCCCAAGTTTTTTTCTATAAAATATTGTGCAAACTGCGTTACCCTTTTTGGAAGTTGTTTATGGTTACCAAAACCCATGGCCTTTGATGATAGAAGCCTTCAAAGGCATATATATGATTTTAATCAAGAAAGATCAAGTTTCTGTACAGTATGAATCAGATTCAGATTAATTTGCTCTCTTTCTTTCCATATCAGGCACAACCAGTATTTAAGGAACCTCATAGATACATAGAGTTAGCGGATCCCCTTCTTCAGAAAAACTTCCCAGTGAGAGCATTCAATCAAGCAGTGGCAGTAGCAGCCATGTGCCTCAACGAGGAGCCCAGTGTCCGGCCCTTGATAAGCGACGTAGTCACGGCTCTTACTTTTCTGGGGTCAGACTTGGATCAAACTTCCTCAGGTTCTGCTGCCATTGACAATATTCCCTCATCCCCACCATCTGAGCAACAAGAAGGAAATGGTGCAAATTTGAACCTTATTCATGATGATAGTGTTGCTGAACGCCAAAGAGCTGTTGCCGAAGCCATCAAGTGGGGTTCAGCTTCTAGGACACAATCAAAAGCAGCAGCAGCAGCAGCTGCTGCTGCTGCTGCCACACACACACACTCTGCAAGTGCTGCCTCTTTGTAAATCTACCATACAGAACGGTCACAGACCTACCTTGTTTCATTTTTCAATGTGTGAAGTACTGGTTTCAGCCTCCGAGGCTTTCAGGATAGCCCAGAGACTTTCATTTTATAATTTCAAGAGTTAAGAAACCGATATTAAACTGTGAAAATACAGAATATTTATATACATATATATACTTGATGACAGCTTTTTGTCTTTGACTTCTTTTTAATTCATGCAAACTATGAGTGTGTTTGGCAAGTTCAATAAGTTAATTTATAGTGTATTTGACTAGTTTATAAGTTGGTTTGACCAAATTAGAGGTGTTTGGTAAACGAGCTTATTTAGGTAGTTTATAGCGTTTTATCATACGTTACTTTGAGTAATTTATAGCTATTAACTTATAGTTTTTATAATTTTTTTTTATTCTTATTATTTTATTGAAATTCCAACACTATTATACTCATGACCTTTGACGCAATTTATTGATCTTCAAATTTTTTGTGTGCACTTTTCTTCTACTAATCAAACGACACTTCCCAAAAGTGGATGAATTTATATTCTTAAAATATTGATAAAAAAATAATCACAAAGTAAAAGAGAAAAAAATTAAAACTAACAAATTATATTTTTATATTTTTTGAAATTACATAATGAAATATAATTACTAACAAAAAATGATAAATTTTATATAAGTATATATTTTTATGTCATTTTATACTTATTAACTAATTCAATAGTTAAATTTATCAAATACTTCTAATTCAATGAATTAACTTAACAGTTTTCAGCTATCAATTAACAATTTTTAGTTAAAAATTAGTTTTTCAATTTTCAGTTAATTTTTTAATTTTTAACTAACTTATCAACTATTTTTATCAAACATAGCTTATATGTATGATAATAGCGAACTTGGACCGACTTTTAAGAGACCTCGCAATATAAAAGTCCTATGAAAGTGAGCTAGTCTATCCATAAATTATTAGGCCTGATCGAATCTTAACGTCCGTATAGGACCCATCAATTGGTTAAATTCAACCTCTATTACTATACATGATAATTCTCCATAACTCAGAGTGCAACCATCAATAATTCCCTCGGCACTTGATAACCCCTGTGAATTGTCATTGGATGGTTACTCCCATTAAGAAAAATCAACCATCTCCTTATCTATAAATAACCTAAGCTAACTTGTGCATATAGAATGATTTGGAATCCCAAAATTCGAATTATACGTGTGTGTGTGTGTGTGTAATTGAGATGAATGGAAGAATGAATTAGAAAGATTTCAAAAGGTAATTAGACTTAAGATTTTAGAAGTTTAATCAAGGTATTAGATATAACATAAACATAAGTTCATGCTTTGGAGAAAGAAAATATATATGATTTTTTTTAAAATAGATCAATAAATTATTATATTCAATAAACAAATATAAAAGTCTAAAACTTATAAAAATCTTAAAGATATCGATCTTCTGCTGCACATCCAAAACGTGGCTTTTGTTGCGTTTTTTGTTTTTTGTTTTTATCTTTTTTATTTATTTATTTATTTTAATAATTATATTTATTTTAATTTAATTAAATCATTAAAATTATTTTTAAATTTATTTTAATAAAATTATTTTTTGTAAATCTTACTTAAAGAATTATTTTTTAAAAAAAATATTTTTATATTAATTTTATCAATAAAAAATTAATAAATTTGTTTAGAAAAATTTATTTAAATTATATTTTTATTTAAATTATATAAATTTTTAATTATGGTAGATGAAAAGATTATGTTAAACACAATTGTTTGTAATTATTTTTAATTTATTTTAATAACAATAAATTTATTTTAATTTAATTAAATCACTAAAATAAAATAAAATTATATTTTTGTTAATTAAAATAATTATTTAATTAAATTATATTTTTACATAAATTATATAATTATAACAAATAAAAAAATATTTTTAATATTTATTAATAAAATAAATCTAAAAACATTTTTTAAAATAAATTAATATTTAAAAAGTTAAATTAAGAACATATATATCTTTAAAAAAATTAAAAGAATTATTTAGTGTAAAATAAAAAAATTCATTATTATTTTAAGTAAAATGTTTAAAAAATTAAAATTTAAAAAAATTAAATTAAAATACATACTTTTTAAATATTAAAATAAAAATTGGCTCTTTTATTTTAAAATTTTAAAATTTTTGATGATTTAATTTAATTAAAATAAATATATTGTTATTAAAATAAATAAATAAATAAAACGCAGCAAAAAGCCACGTTTTAGGCACACACCATCTTCTGTTATTCCTTTAGCGCAATAGAGAATCTATTTTCAAGTCTTAGTAAGGCACAATAAAAAATAAAATATAAATCAAATTTACATTTTTGAAGAGAATAAAAATCTTAAAAGATAACATAGTTCTTAACTACTATTAATTAAATATTATAAAAAAAATTAAATAATTTTAATTAAATTATCACATGTTAAATATTTTATAAGAAGATAAAAAAATTCTTTAAGGATAAGTAATACATTTTTCAATTTTTTTTAAAGATCAAGACTTTTATATTTATATATTTTTTCAATTTTAAAAAATTATAAATTTGAAAAATAAATTGTAAATCTTTCTAAAAATTTAACTAATAGTGAATCTTCTATGTAAAAAATTTTTTTTTTCTTAAAATTCTTTTTTAAAGAAATAAAAAGATTTTTCTAATGAAAGGAGAAATTTTTTTTAAAGGAAGAGAAAAAAAAATTATTGTAAGACTTTATAAATAAATAAAAAAATAAAAAAAAGGAAGAGTATGGCTGCCAGTTGAGATGGCCCAAGTCCAATTTACTTGGCCCTATAAGAAATCCAAACAGTTAGATTTGAATTTAAAATTTAAGTCCAATTAAGAATTAATTCACATGCATAGAGACAAGGTGGAGACACCCTTCAAATACTATTCTAATAGTACGATGTCCTTAATGATATAATACAAAATTTTCAATTGATTTGTTTTGTAATGGACAGATGATTTATGTTATATACTATTAAAATAATGCATTTTCCTTAAATTCACTGTCTTGGGAGCATACACTATTTGCTATGTGGTCTTATAACATTCTATGTCATCTTTTTTAAACAAAAAATGTTGAAGAAATTAACAGCAAGACTGATTTGTAATTATTTTATATTTTTTTAGATACTAACTTATTCAAAGTGATATTTTCATATACTAAATTTTTGGATGGTGTATTTTTTAAAGACTATTTTGTATATTTACTTAATAAAAATTGTCACTATAAAACATAATTTAATTAGGAAATCAGAGATAGTCACGTGTACCTTATGCTAGATTTTAATTTAATTAAAAAATAAAAAATGCAACAAAAATCACAACCTTACACTTTTATAAATAAGAAATATATTCTTTTAAAATTTAGTGGTATTATAAATAATCTTTAAAATTAAATATAAAAAATTAAATGTGAATCAATTAGGATATTTGGTATAATAATTTATGCATATAAAATAAAATATAAAGCTAACTCAAGTTTGATTAAAAGAAAGTGTTCCTCCAATGTTATCCGATATGACAAGCAAAAGAGATACAAAAGTGCATAAATATAAATTATCATCATATATGTCACCCTATGTCTTTTTTGTAGACCATTTAAATTTTATAAAAATGTATGAAAGAAATTATAATCTTATAAAAAAAACCCATAGATTTAAAGTTAAAGGGTAAAAGTTATAATAGGTATAGGATTAATCTCACTTGAAATATATATATATATATATATATATATATATATATATATATATATATATTTAAAAATAATTATCATTATGATAAACCAAAAATTAAATAATAAGTATAGAAACTTCTATAAATTATTAAATACATTAAATAAATTTGTCAAATTTTCAATACTTCCTCAATCTCTTTTATCCATTTAAGCCATTAGTATTTACTGGGCCTCAACTAGGGGTTACTGAGATTAACTAATTTCGATAAAGCTCAAATATTTTGGCCTACCCAGTTTTGCAAAAACTTCTGTTCTTTTTATTTTTGGTCATTGAATAGGTTCCCTCGCATCTCATAGAGAAACATGCCCACCAAACCCGAATCCGGTTAACATAATCACCTATTCGGGCCTTGGGCCCGTCCAAAAAATAAATAATCACCTACTCGGTGTCCGCGTGGATTTCAAATTCAATGACAATGACCATTGACCATCGACGAAGATTGCTTGCCAAAAGAAGACGAACATCTGTAACAACGAATTTTGGGTGTATCTCATTCAATTAACCTGCGTTATTTCTCATCCAGGTACATCATAATGTGCTATAAACCTATGTAGAATTGTGATTTTGTCCCTTCAATCATCATTGCTTGTTTTTATGTTTGACTTGTTTCTGAATTCTGGATCCCTGATCGAATTTCTGGGTTTTTATTTTAGGTGGGATTTTGCTTGAATTGCGACTTGGGTATCGGTAATTTTATCCATAGAAGAGGTTCTTCTTTCTGGGTATTTTAGAACTGGAGTTCCACTATTAGTCTCTGATTTTTGGGAAGATTAGGTAAATACCTATAGTTCTTAGGGATATGACTGACAAAGCTTGGAAATGGGCTCTAGGATTGACATACATAGTTGCTGTGGCAGCAATCTGGATAGCTGCTAGCTTTGTAGTTCAGTCTGTTGTAGATGCAGGTGTATCACCATTCCTTGTAACTTACATCTGCAATTCATTGTTTGTGGTGTACATTCCAATTGTGGAAGTTGGGCGATATTTGGAGGATTCTTATGGGGGTTTATGTTTTTGGAGGAGCGAGAAAAGTAACCATTCGGAAGTGCTAGGGGAATCCGAACAGGCTATCCTTCTCGAAGACAATGAAAGCAACAAAGTCAGTACCTCCTTACTTGCTGAAGAGTTTGATATCAATCAACAAAGGAAAAGTGGTATTGAATTACTGCCACCAGACAGGATGGAAGGGGAATTGCCTGATCAAGTTAATGTTGTTGAAGATGTTAAAAATCAATTGGATGCAAAAGGGCGTTGGACCCGATACAGAGTGGCCAAAGTTAGTCTATTGATATGCCCGTTTTGGTTTTTTGCTCAACTCACTTTTAACCTCTCGTTGAGATATACTACAGTCACAGTAAGTATCTATGAAACAGGGATTTGACGATTTATCTTTGCTTTTAAATTCTGCTTATAATCATTATTTGGCTTAAATAAGTTCCTTTTTATGTCATATGCAGTCAAATACTATCTTAAGCAGTGCATCAAGTCTTTTTACCTTCTTGGTCTCTCTAGCATTTTTGGGTGAGAAATTCACTTGGTTAAAGCTCTTCAGCGTTCTTCTGTGCATGGGAGGAACAATAATTGTAAGTCTTGGTGATTCACAAAGTGGTTTAAGCACAATTGCATCCAATCCTTTTCTTGGAGACATTCTTGCTCTTGTTTCAGCAGGAATATATGCAGTTTATATTACCCTTATTCGCAAGAAATTTCCTGATGATGATGGAAAGAGTGGTCATGCCAGCATGGCCCAGTTTCTTGGATTTCTAGGGCTTTTCAATCTTTTTATTTTTCTTCCCGTTGCCCTTTTACTCAATTTCACCAACGTGGAACCCTTTCATACACTCACCTTGAAGCAGCTTGGCCTGATTGTTGGTAAAGGTCCGTATTTTATTATTTATCTTTTTTCTTTTGGTTTTGAAAATATGGCTAATTTGTTTACCAAATTCTTGCCTCAAAAGTTCAATTGGTATTGGTATTTGCTATATGAGGAGATCCTTTTTTTTTAATCTTTTTGTCTCTCAGTGCATGCTCATTTCTCTGGGTATTCTACAAAAAGCAGACATATGCATAGACTTATTCTTATTGGTGGTGTTGGATATTTATATATGGATAATGGCATATGCTCAACAAACTGTGCCTACGTGATTAAAATTGCTCTATATGTCCTTACAACTCCTTATATCATTAGAGAGAAAGTTGTGCTTTTAGGCATTGTAATTAAGCTAGTATAGAAGAATTTAGACTTTCATATTATGTATTGTTGCAAATTTTAACTTTTTAAAGGGAAGTAAATGTATAATGTGATAGTTAGTTATCTCCTTATATTAGCTAAATTTAGAAGAGGAACAGTCTGGTGGGCCTGTTATTGTCAATTTCATCAGAAAGGGTAGGGACGTAGGGTATCATATTATGTGATAAATTACTATAGAATTGAATCTGTCAAAGGGCAAGATGAAAAAAATTGAGTACTAATAATGCATAAGAATCTATATCTGTGAGCTGCAACAACTGATACATTACATTTACATGTAATTTCATAACTTTGGTTGGAATAGAATGACATCTGCAGAGACTTATGCTACTTTTTTCTGAATGGATCTTTGGCTTGGGTACTTACTGGAATTCAACAATGAATACCAAGTCCTTAATGTTGAAACAATAGTCCAGGCTACATTCTTGAGTCTTAGGAGCTCATGGGTTTGTCTCTCTCTCTTCTTTTGGCCAAAAGAATACCTCATTTTATTACAACACAAAGCTTATTACGCCTCAATCAGAAGACGGAGTTCATGGGTTTGTCTCTCTCTCTCTTTTTGGCCAAAAGAATACCTCATTTTATTACAACACAACTTATTACACCTCACCTCAATCAGAAGACACAGACAACCATTCGACACATTACATAACCTACTGATCAAGGTCAGTCTAGAGCAGAATCTTTCCTCAAGATCCCAGCTAACTGGGATGAGGGTGAAACCACCGAGCCAGTGGGGCGCCTCATGCTGGCCTTTTTGGTTAACCAATCAGCAGCCAAATTAGCAGCCCTGGCAATAGTAGACAAAGAGAAACTAGAAATATCCCTACGCTGACCAACAATGTCATCTACCTGACATCTTCTTTTCCAATCACCTTTTGAGCCAAACACTCAATACAGCATTAACTAGCTCTTTATAGCATGATTCCACCACCAGATCAGTCACACCCATTCTACTAGCCATCACAGCCCCTTTTCAGATGCTGAGGATTAAGATTTTGTCTAGAATTAAAAAAGTTTCCAACAGGATCCATAAACAATTTGCTCTGCACTTTATTTTCACTAAATGCAGTAGAAACAATATCAACTCTATATTTCTTATAATTTATTGATGTTTGATGAACATCCACCTAGGCTTAATATTATGTATAGAAGTAGCATAGTTTCCACCAGGACCTATATTCAATTTGCTGTGAGCTTAATTTTTCAAGTTTATAAGAGGTGATCTCAACTCTATCAGTTTTATTGATGTACCTAGTGTTTGTAGCATTCCATCAGAGGTTTGAGAGTTCTTTGGGACCAAGTTAATAGAGATTACTAGAAATCAGAAAATATCTCGCAAAACACCCTTGAGATATCAGCTTAGTTACGGCCTTTTATTTTGTTTGAAATACACTAATGGGAACTTAGTTTTAAACACGTATTTGGTTGTTACGTGGCTCTAAATGGGAGGAATCATTTGATATTGATTGGTCTTGCCCCTAAAATATTGAAAATTTGATTAAACGTGAGAAGAATAGTTTCTTGTAAATCTATCTTTCTTTTAGAACAGAAAATTCATTTCAACTGGTGGAACCTGCCTAATTACTGCCTTTTACTGGTCAGAAATACACTAATTAGAACTTGGATTGTACCACATTTTTGGTTATCAGGTGGCTCTACATGGGAAGGATGGTTTGATATTTGATTGGTCTGGCCCCTAAAACTGAAAATTTGATTCAACAGGGAAGAATGGTTTTGTATAAATCTATCTTGCTTTTAGAACTGAAATTCATTTCAACTGGTGATAAAATTTCTGAATTCTAGAATGTTTGGAACCAGTGGAAAGATCAAAACTAATCCCCAATCTATTAATAGAGTGTGTAGAATTTTCTTTGTCTTAGTCCTAGTTAGATTTTCTCAATCACTGCTTTTCTTGAGCCACTAGGTGTGTGCCGTCATGTGTTAGAGAAAAAAAAGAAGAAATGGTTTTCATTTTTTAAGTCTGAATTATTGTATAAATTGTCCATTGCAAGTTAAACAGCAACATCAATTGATAGCAGAATATATGTTGCAGAACTTGGCCATTAAGATTGGGTGAAATTTCCTTATAACATCAAGGCTAATTCCTTTACTTGATGTTAGAATTGTCAAGCTTAAAATGCAGAACTATGCATGACTTTACCTTTGACATTCAGAGGAGATGGAAAGCTGGAAGCCAACTTTGTCAATTATATCTGCCTCTCTTTTATGAGTATGATGTTGCATAGATCTTTGTGATTGATAGTTGATGAGTTTCTTTCTTTTTTAAGGAATATATCTGCAATGTATATATCTTCTGTGGTGAAAAGAGAGTAAAATCTGGGAAGCAAGCTGGTGGTTAATTTTCTTGTACCCTTTCAGCGAGTCTGATGTCGAAGATTTTGTTGCTGTGAGCCTCTGAACGTTAGTATTTTTGTGTTAGAATTTGAATTGTCTGGGAGGGTCTTGCACTGAAATCGCTATCTTATTCATGTTATTAAAAAAATCATGGTGTTATCTGCTGTTTCATTGTTTTAGATAAATTTTTTCATAGAAATTTTAATTCTTGTAGATATGCACCATCATTGTTAAGGCAAACTTTCCTAGAATGTTATGTTTATCACCGATTCCAGATTAATCACCAATATGTTGTGAAAATTTATTCTGCATTTGCACCTTGAAAGCATTATAAACTTTTGTTATTTGTTGTATATGAACTTTATTTGTAGCAGATGGAGCCACTATAGATATTTCTCCTCATTCTATCTTACATAATTTGGGTAGTTAATAATTTATGGATTGTTTCTTGGTCTAGGATTGCTGGATAACGTGTTGAGTGATTACTTGTGGGCCAAGGCTGTTCTTTTAACATCAACCACGGTGGCTACAGCGGGACTTACAATTCAGGTCCCGTTGGCTGCCATTGTCGATACCTTGACTGGCCATGCTCCTCGCCTAATGGATTACCTGGGAGCAATAGCTGTGATGATTGGCTTTGCCGGAATTAATATTCCATCTGATGCCATCAGAAAATCAGGAGAAGCTAGCATGGAGTTGGAAAACGAGGGCACAAGTCCAAATATCGAAGGCCATACTTCACCAAGTTCAGTAGCCATGTCATTGTAGCTTCTGCCTTGTACAGTTTGTTTCATTTCATTGGTTGAAGAGTGATACTGTTGCTGCTGCACCAAATCAATTGCAGCAACTAAAGGGTACTACTATACTAGACACAGATAAAGAACAGCAAGAACAAGAAAGAGAGAAGTTTAGAAGACTAGAGGAATACAAGTTTGCACTTTGAGATAATGTAAAATGTGGGATTCCTCTATTGGTTACAGAAAGATTATGCCATAGATGGTTGGTTCTTCTCTGTAACACTTACTAGATAGAGGCATGGCTTAACTTTATTATAGTTTAAGGTGGCCTCTATCAACATCTAATATAGTTTTTTTTGTATTGCTTTTTCATGAGTTGTCTCTACGGATTTCAATCTAACAAATTTTAGAGTGTTCAGTAATTTATTGCTTACTATTTGTTAAAAACAACTTTTTTTCTGTTGTTTTTGGAAATTGAATTGTATAAGTAGCCAGATGTGTTTAGAAAATTATGATTTTATCCTCTACTTTTTTTTTTTTTTTTTTGCCAGTATACTCTATACTACTACGTCAATTTTTCAATTTTGCGAGTGTTTTTGTTAATATGAATGAAGCATACGTTGAACGGTTTTGGAAACATTTTTTTTAATTTTGTTAGGAAATACTAATTTTGCAATAACTTTTATAATAGAGCTTGTGAAAACATCTTCTGGTTGCAACTTTTGAAAAGTGCTTATGAGGTCAATTTCTTCGATTCAAATTTCTCTAATTTTAATTTATACAAAAAAAATTCTAAATTGTTAATTGAAATTTATATTTTATATATTTTTATCTTAAAAAATTATAAATAGTTTAATTCAATGTAATATAATTTTTTAAAAAACATTTAAATTAGTATATATAAAAATTTAAAATAAAATATATTAGTATAAATTTTATAAAATTTAAAAAGATATGAATGTAACATTTACAAATTTTATAATATACTAATATAACAAATTCATAGTTAGTTGAAGGGGAAAAAAATTATTATTATTCTTTTTTTTTTTTTACAGGGATTGAGATATAAGATAATGTCAGAGCTGGCGAGCATTACATTATATTCCTTTGAATTTATATTATCAGTTTTTTATTATTCGATGCAAAATTATTAATTTTAAACTTTTTTTTAACATAGTCTTTTATTATGTCAGTTTAAATATACTTTTAACCCCTAAAATGAAATCCCGTGTCTTCTTAAAAATGTCTTTATATCAATCTAATAAAATTATATAATTGTGAAAAGAATGCAAAATTACATTACCATTTCCAGTTTCCACCCTTTTTGTTTCTTTTTTTTATCTCTCTCTGAATTCACATTCATGATTTAGTTCAAATTTACTCTTTCAAATCAATGAATTATTTCTTGAATAAACAAAATAATAAGATTATGCCAAAAAAAATGAAAAAAGAAAATAGAAAAGGAAGTATAAAAAATTACATAACAAAATGATACCCATCCTACATCTGACTATATTTCTCAAACCCCAACATCAATTATTAATATGTTGTATTTAATTGTACTTTAGCCCCTCTAATTTACTAAAAAACAATTATTACTCTAACTTATCAGAATGATTAAATCTTTTAATTTTAATTAAACTTATTTGAGCTTCAAATAGTTAAAGTTAAATAATTAAACATAGTAATTTGACAGTGCTCAAGGTAGTTAGTGGGAGTTGCATTGTTGGTTTGACGTAGTAGTTCTTTGCAATTTTTGTTTCCCTTTCCTCTGCCATGATCGAGAAGTCCTCTATAACTATAAAATATTAAATTATAGGTAGTTCGTAAAAATTAACATTCACCCCTTTTCTTACTTTAAAATGATTGAAAATTTTCTCTCAAAGTTTATATTCTGTTTTAAAAATAAATACATTAAATATAAATTTTATTAACAACCTTATGAATAAAAAAAACCTACGTGTAAATTAAAACAAAAATAAAATATAAATGTAAATTTAGAAAAATCTCAAACATTAACATAATTTACTCTAGATAAAATATCTAACCCAAGGAAAGCCTTAGAAACTCAAGAAAACGATACGTAGCATATTCCCATGAAATATAGATAACCTGGCCAACTTAAAGGTTTTAACTAGCTACATATCAGAAGACTCAGGGACAACAGCATAAACAAATCTTCCTCGTTAGGTTTGAAAGTTTTTTTTTTTCTTTTTGGTGTGTCTTTTTTGGCTTAATTCATTTGCCAGTTACATCAATCAACTGAGGAAAAATCATTTTAACATCGTGTCCAGACCAATATTGGGTTCAGATTACCCCAAATCAGACAAAAGGATAAAGTTCACCCTAGCTGATGCTAGCTCTGTGACACAGCTGTCTGCCCATGTCTTTGCATCACTCTCTTAGTTGCGAGAGCTGCAGCTTCACTAGCACGCATAGTCCCAGTTGCCATTATTGCAGCAAACTCTTTGACTATCTCTTCTTGCACCTTGCTGCGTGCATCGCCAAGAGGGTCCCCTGCAACCCCATTAGGGTATGACTTCTGTTTCTCACCGGCAGGCTTTATAGCAGGTGGCACTGCATTTCCTGTTGTCTTAGAGTCCTCAGCCTTGTCTTTCATTACAATATCAGCCTCGCCGGCGGCAGACGGGTTAGGACTACTTGAAGTTCTATTAGTATTAGCAGAGGCAGCATGCAAAGGCTGCCCTGTCGCAGGTCTAAATTGGGGAACTTGAGGAACTGCACCAGATCTCAATGTTGCCTCTAAATTCTGTATCATGGGCACTGCAAAAGGAAAGTTAAAAATATAAGTTTTTAGGCAATGGCGACGCAAGCACACGTCAATAATTATGAACAGAAAGGTTGCTTGAATAGCATCATTTCTTTATGTTCAAAGAGACATTCTCTAACAACATGATGGAAATTCAATAGATTGTCCACCTGTGAAGGGGTCACTTATTTAAGACACTAGTCAATGGAGCTAAGAAGCAAATACAAGATGTAAGGGAAGATAAGAGAGTAGAACAAAGGTAATTAGAATATATATGCAAAGCTACTTTGAATGATTTAGCATGAATAAGAACTAGAACCCAAGCAGTTCCACATGCAGATGACAATGCCTGAAAGTATTTGTCAAAGCCTCAAAGGCATGCAACATAAATAACTATGAACCCTATGAATGCTTCTGAATTTTCCAGATAACATTAAAACACTCCGAAAGAAATTTCCATATAAATCATGAAGTGAGAAGCTAAGAAAAGCAATAAATTTAAAGAAACAACAATTGCAGATGATAACTTACATATAAGGGCCCCCATTGGGCTGCTAATAACTTCATTAGGGAGCTGTAAGATATACTCAGGAATGCTAGTACCAACCAAAAATTGGGCAACTTCATTGCTGAAGTTGTTGCAATTGTGCGTGAGCAAACTGTATGTTTCAGCTGTGTACCGTGGACTGATTTCATCCAAATATGTTTCAAAGACATCCTTTGGAACATGTGTAACACCCAATTCTACCACTCTAAGTGGCGTTCCATATGGTGTTGATCCAGCAGGAGAATGTTGAATGCCCCCACCAAAGTAATACTCATTACCATAAACCACGATTCCTGTATGCCTGAGGTACAAACAAAGTCCATAAGAATTATAACCTTCCCATCTGTCAACAAAAGGATGGCACACTGAAAGTTGCATGCCCGTAAACAGACATGGGAGTCTTGAGAGACAACACATGCCTTTAAAATAAAATAAAAAGAAAAAGGAATACAAAAAGTAGCATAATGCTCAACAATATAAAAGCATATATCATTTAATTATATCCATTCCAACACTAATTAGATAATCAAGTTCATGTTTATTACACATCCGCAGCACATGACTTCCAACCACACAGGCATAGTCAAGAGAAGTTATCCGCAAAAGAGAATATCCACATTTACATCAGTTCCGACATAAGTGAAATCCAGTTTTCCAGCAAGCAAAAAGAAAACCCAACTAACCAGCTCTCAGGAGATAAAAATCTGGACCAACCAAGTAAAGAACTCACCATATGGCCTCAATAGCTTTCCCCAAAAATGTGGTCGAAAGCTGTCGAGCAAGTCCTTGGCTTAGGTCATAAACATTGAGAGTAACCCTGTGACCTTCCTGCAATCAATTATAGATTAAAGTAATAAGTTCCCTATTATTTGCAAAATACTATGGGGAAGCCGAAAGGCAAAGAAAAAAATAAAACATTGGGCAGACATCAAAAGTTTTACATACCTCAGCCATCAGCAGCAATCAAATAAAGAATTAGTCAGCGGCTTTAAAACACTTAAAGTTGTAAACCTCGGAATGAAACTGATCAGAAGGACCTAATAGAATGAATGCCAAGATTCAGTATGATATCTAATGGAAACAACAAAAGAAGAGAATCAACTTGACAGAACTATTAAAGACTCAACTATACAATCCCCCATTGACTAACAACTAGATGTGCTTAATAACGTTGCAAATGAGATGGAAGGAAGACAATGGGAAACCAATCTATCAAAGCGACGACAAAAGACATGTTATAACACGACAAGGATGTCTCCCTTGCCTGATTCAACCTTCAAGAAACAATCGTTCTCACAGAGAAACGTGCATAAAGCAATATAATCCACACATTTTTCACAAATTGCATCAAAAATTCGCGAGAAACATTTAACATTCAAAGCCCAAATAAAAGTAACATAATTCGAATCTAAAATCTGACCCTGTCCCAAAAAGATACGACCCAAGACAGAACTCAAATCCTAAATTGAAATTTTCAAGCGTCAATGATCTCATTCAAAATGGGTACCCCAAATTCAACACAAACCTTGACACAAATTCTTCCAATATCACAATTAATTCACAGATTCACAGTCTTTCTCTTCAAATAAACACAGAATTCGAGAAAAATCCTAAATGCGAGAGAGAGAATAAGGAGGTACCTCAGACAAAAAAAGGAAGAAGAGGCAAAGCAAAGTGGCGTAATGTACGATTTCTAGGTTCTTCCTCTCTGGCTCCGTTTAGCACAAGAAAAATGCGCCAGCGAAGAGTCCTTCCTTTTAAAGAGACGCTTCGGTGTTGGAGATCCAGATTCTCCACGACCACTCCATTTTCCATTCGGTTGCCATTTATGACCTTCTAGAACTTACGCACCACTAAATGAACGCCACGCGTTTTTAGTTTTTGAAAAACGATTTCACCGCTATATGGGAACGGCTGAAGTGTGGTCGTTGCCAAAAGCTGACGTCGCCACCGCGTTCGTATTAAGAACTGTATAGAATCATTGCACCCTGCCGAAGGTTTGGCGCCAGACAAGTTGAAGTCTGAATAAATTAAATAAATAAATGTTTACACGCAAATAAATAAATATTTAATATTATATATACTTATTTATAAAGGTTTTTGCTTTTTTTTTTAGTTCTACTTTTGTATTGTAATTATGCTTATTATTGTTAATTTTACATCAGATAAATAGTCCATCAAATTATCATAATATTCTTCTTAATTTGTTTGAAATTAGATGTTAGGGTAAATATTTATGTATTTGCATGGAATTTTTTTTAAAATGAGATGGAATGATTATTAAATTTTATCGAGTTTAGTTTAATTAAAAAGATATTAACAAACTTCTTAATCTTAAATTATAAGTTGGTATTTAATTCATTAGTAGTATTTAGATCATAATATATAATAAATATAATTTAAAAAATATTATTTTTATTATACGTTGTAATTTAAACATTATTGGTAGTTCATCAACGATAAAATAAATTATTTTTTTATATTATTTTAAATTTTCAATGTCATTAATGAGATAGGTTGGATGGGTGTGAAGGATAAAAATTTTAAGCTCAAATACATTTTAGACATTTCTATATTGGAAATGTGTCATTTTAGTACCTTTGGTCCAAATAAAACAATGACATTTTATTTTTTTCAAAGAAATTGCAATTAAATTTATTTGTTATATGTAAATTTATTGA
The DNA here is from genome assembly GCA_037074535.1 of Gleditsia sinensis. Taxonomy (NCBI): domain Eukaryota; kingdom Viridiplantae; phylum Streptophyta; class Magnoliopsida; order Fabales; family Fabaceae; genus Gleditsia; species Gleditsia sinensis. The sequence goes on along the minus strand of CM073468.1, from coordinate 63,375,778 downwards.
TGAAGCAACAACCAACATGGCACCAACGTAGTCTATTATTTTCACATTGACTATCTAGAGGACAATCAAGCTATTGAAACTGTATATTTTCAATTGGGGAAATGGTGTAGGGGCTAACAATACAGCGTTGGCCTGCATTCTTCGATGCCCTCTTATTACATTTTGGATCTAGGTTGTTTGACGACCCATGAACTGCATTGAAATAGTGCAAACAGGACTCTACAGTGGCTGCTTATCAAGCCAGGTTTGAGGTCATCTACACTTAGATAATTGGTGGCTCATTACAAGTTTATAAGATCACCTCGAACTCCTTCTAACTCAACCTATATCTTATACACTTAACCAATTTAAAGTTGACTGATCATAATAATAAACGACTACGTGAACTCCACGAGTTATAACTAATACGCTTGAAGACTCAAAAATATTAGTCTCTTACCTTTCGAGTGAAAGAAAACCCTTAAAAAATTGTACTAAAAAAACACACTTAATCCATCAAATGATGATGAAGATGACATGGGTACTTTAGATCAAGATCAGAGCCATATTAGTATTATGTGATGCATTTTGTCTCTCCTTGCTTCCCTTGATTCTTGGATGCACGCTAGTATTTTTCATATTCAGGTTGATTGGAGTAAAAGACCTAGCAAAACTAGCTATTGATGGAGGTGGTACTATGAACTTAGTTTTTAACTTAGAAGTGAATAGGTTGGGTCTTAAAGCTGAGCCTCACCCTATAGTTCTTTTAGGATAGCTTGAATAGATGAGACTTACTTAAAATTCATTAAGCACTGTAAAGTCCTACTTCATTTTGAAGTATACAGGGAGAAAATACATTGTTATGTAATACCTATGGATGTTGTTGATATTTTATTTGTTTGCCCTTGACTTTATGACCATGATTTTATAGGAAAAACACTTGGATTTTATAGCAACGGGGTGACACTATCATTCTTCGCGTGGTCAAATTTCACGGTTTCCCTCAAGTAATCATGGCAAGTTGAGACCTCATTTTCCTCAACTCTTTTTGCAAGCTATTAATACATTTCTTAGGAACTATATTGAAATAGCTCAACCTATCACTCTCAAAGCAATATTTGTGTTGTTTTGTACATCATTTGCCTATAACTTGGCATCAATTCCTAGCATGGGTTGAGTTATGGTCTAACTCCTTCTATCGTATAGCAATACAACACCAACCACCATTCCTAGCTATATGCCTCAAATTGCTTCTATGGATTTGATTGACTCTGTTAACCAATCAGGCTTAGTTATTACAGCAACTGCAGCATAGCTTATCTTCGTCTGAAACTCGCATGAAGAAATAAGCTAACTTAAACAAAAAACAGTATGAATTCGAGATTAGGGAATAGGTTTGGCTAAACCTTCAGCCCTTCCGTCAACAATTTGTGCAACCTCATCCACATTCAAAACTCAATTTCAACTATTTTGGTCCTTATCAAATTGTAGACTACATTGAACCAATAGTTTATAAAGTATCACTCCCTGCCTCAAACAAAGTTGTCCATCCATATTCCACATACCACTTCTTATGAAGCTTTCAAGCACCCATCTAGTTGAAACCCTTGCAACTCTAGATTTTTCTAATTTATTCCCTTCGCAACCAATGGCTATCATTAATAGTCATTCAGTGAGACTGCTAATAATGTAACTAAATTGGAGGTTCTTGTAGAGTGGAAAGGCTCACCTTGTCAAATCTGCATGGAAGGCTAGGAGGTTTAGTGGTGTTGATGCAACAAATTAAGTGAGAAGGAAAGAGAGAGAGAGAGAGAGAATGGCCCACGGGACATGGAATGAGATACAGAAGAAGGAGAAAGAGGGGGGAAAATAAAAAATACCAAGTTGGCTCAAGGGCTAACTCGGCTCAAACTAGCAGGTCATTTTGACCTAAATCTAAACAAGTTATAATATTTGTAACTTAACCTACTTTTTTTAGTCAAGGGAGCCAACCCAGTAGGTTAGGTTCACTTTGACAATTCGACATGACAAAAAATATGGACAAACACATTATCATTTACTAACACTAATTAGGAGGACATCCAAGTATATAACTCTTTGTGCGTTAAGGTTGTTAACCAAAAAACGCAAGTATTGTTAAACAGGTTGTTAATCTACAACCCTTTCAAAAGAGCCATATATCTCCGATTGACGTGGGATGACTATAATCTTACTTAACCAACCCAGATGTGCACTTCTCAAGTGCTAAAATCATCTAGTTTTTTAAGTAAAAAGTAGACCCATATCCATACCAGATTTACTATTTCTTTTCTTCCTTTTGTGTCACATTTCTAAAGGAATTAGGATGCCCAAGTGGTTTCTCAAATTTAATTATGAGCTGCATTAGCTTTGTGCTAAAAAAAAACTTCCACACCTTATTATAAAGGAGGTTGAAGGGAGAAAATGGAAATCTGTAAGTTTGACAAAATGGCCCTATAATTTTGCATATGCTATTTACATAAAAGGATAGTTACATTTTGCAAAGGCAAATCTAAATTCTTATTTTTTTTGTACAAGAACCAAGGTAAATATCTTTTAACCGAGATATTAATTCTCTTCGAAGTTTTGAGATCACCAAAGTGGGTATACCTCTCTCAACAAAGACAAAGACAAATTTAAATTATTATTATTTTTTGTACAGAAATTACGTAAGTCTTTTTTGACTGACAGTCAAAAATTAATCGAAATTTTGATATCACCAAAGTGGGTATACCTCTCTCAATAAAGACAGGCAAATTTAAATTATTATTTTTTTGTACGGAAATTATTTAAGTATTTTTCGACTGACAGTCAGAGATTAATCGAAGTTTTGAGATAACTGAAATTCAAATATTTTGAAATCACCAAAGTGAGTATACCTCTCTCAACAAAGATAAAGGCAAATTTAAATTATTATTATTTTTTGTACAAAAATTACGTAAATATTTTTCGACTAACAGTCAGAAATTAATCGAGGTTTCGAGATCACTGAAATTCAAATCAATTAAATTGTGTTTTATCTTGCTTTGTGAATCTCATTCTCAACGTGTAAACAAGAGTATAAAGCCATCAATCATTTATTTTTTAAAGAACATTGAACCAGATATAGTGGAGGAGTTGGTGTGTTTGACACTAACAGTATAGGAAAATTCCTTGAGGCAAATATTTATCAGGCTAGAGTTACAAATAACCATTTTCTTCACGTTGTGGAGAGAATCTAGACTCGTTTGAGTGGGTGGAAATAACTTATAACAATGCCCTTCTTTATTTAGTAGATTCACTTTATCCCAATTGATGATCTCCACTATTCCTTTATCCCACATGCAGAACTACAAACTTCCAACGAGAATCATTGACAGTATGCATCATTAGTGATCATGATCCACTCTTTCGCAGCAACTTTTGGCAAGCCTTTCTCTCCAAGTTGGGCACTGAGCAATTACTTTCCTCTCTTACCATCCTTAGATAAAGGGAGGGACAAAAGTCCTTAATAGATGCTCGGAAACTTATCTTAAGGGTATGCCGTAGGAAAAGCCAAATGAGTAAAGCCAATGATTACCCCTAGTAGAATGGTGGTACAACACCACCTTCCACACCTCTACCAAAACCACACCTTATGAAGTTGTCTACTACCAACCACCATTTGTTCATCTACCTTATTTGTTTAATTAATTTAAAATTTTGAAGATTAAAATTTGAGATTTGAAATTTAAATTTATGATTCGTAATTTTAAAATTTAAAGATTAAAATTTTAAAATTTAAATTTAATTTTTTTAAAAATATATTAGTGTTAAATTTATCAAAATATCATTAATAAATTCACATATTTACAATATTAATTATTGCATTAAAAACATGTGTTTTGAATATACAATAAAAAGTGATTTTTGTTATACTGCATTACTAGATAGGTGCTCTCATATAAAAACTTTGATTCCGTAAATCCAAACACTTCCTGAGAGAAGCTAATTAATTCCAGAGATTAACTAGCCAACAAAAGTCTATGGATCTCCATGTTTTTTGTTTTCCTCAGCCTGAGCTGATTTTGTTTCCACTGAGGCTGCTCTTTGCCCTGTCTTATCTTTTCTAATTTCTTTATGTTGTTTGTTCACTTGTTTTGGGCCTCGATCTGGCCCTTTCCATTACCCAAAAAGAAAAAAGAAAAAAACATATTATTTATCTAAAGAATACTAAAAATAAATATAATTCAGTCATTCGATCCAACCTAATTAAAAAAATTGCTTCAGGTCATGTGAATTTATACAAATTAAAATGCATAAGTTAGATAATTTAAAAAAAAAATTAAAGTCGACTCAATCAATTCGTCATAATCTAGTAGAATTTAATTTTTTTAGATAATTTAAAAATTCAATTAGATTTAAGTATTATTTTTTCAATCTAATTTTTATCATATAAAGTTGATAACTCTATCAACTGTGACACTACTTTTTACTCACCCCTAATTCTTTTTTCCAATGAATTTAAAAAATATTATTCAATATTTTTTGTTACTCCTTAATTCATGGTTCTTCTCCAAAATTAGACAAACAAGATTTCATATATATATATATATATATATATATATATATATATATATATATATATATATATATATATATATATATATCCTTATTCTTTTGTGACAACAATGTGGTTGGTATTTGATTATGCAAACTATAATATGCATATGAAATTAACAAAGCACCCAGAACTCTTACGCTCCAAAAGAAGAAAAAAAACGTCATTAGATAAGGAAGAGAAGACTTAAGTAATTATATTAGGTTGTAATTATCTTTTTTCCATGTTTTGTTTTGTTGCTAATTTTCATTAAAGTATGTTTTTACTTTCTTCGGTGAATTTTTCTTAGGTAAATTCAACCGATCATGCTATTCTTATATTCCACTCACAAATGAATAAAACTCAACATTAACAAAATTACTTCTATACAAATTAAGGTTCTTGAATCATGTGTGATGGATATTGATTAGTGAGCTAAAAAATGCCACTTTGAAATGTATTCTAACAAATTTAATTATTTTTTCAAGGTAAAGTCTGAGCAGTGCAGCTTTCATAACCAGCACGCCAAACATTGCTGAGGATTTATAATTTATAATATACAAATGCATGCTTGTAGCAGTCCTATTAGCGATATATCACAACTAAGGGCGCATTTGGTTGGCAGGAATGAAAAAAAATCTGAAATGAAAAGTAAGATTCCATCGTTTGATTTGATGGAATGGAACATTCCATGGAATGCTTCATTTCATCATATGATGGAAAATGGACTCCTTCCAATAATGGATGGAATCCAAGATTCCATCACAAAATAATGTTAACTTCATATTTTTTTTATTAAAATAATTTAATTTTATTATTAAAAAAATTAATTTGATTATATTTTGTAAATATTAATTTGTAGGAAATTTTTTTAAAAATAAATCTATTTTTTTTAATTTTTTTTATTTAAAAAAATTAATTTAATTATTTTATATTAAAATTAATTTAATCATTTTTTTTATCTTATCTTTCTATTCTTTCAATTTATCTATTAATCAAATAATAAAATATTATATTACCTATTCCTTTCCATCGTATACCAAACAAGGTAATAGTATTCCATTCTCTTTTCCATTCCCTCTTCCTTTCTTCTTTTCATTCCATTAAAATTTATTCCATCCAATCAAACAGGCTCTAAGTTTGAGCATGCTTTCCCACGTTATGATTAGAGGTGAGCACAAGTTTGGTTCAATCAAATTTAGTCTAAAATTTAACTAGACTGAACCTTATTTGTGTGAAAATATAATTATTAACACTTGATCAATTTTTTGGATCACTTGAAAAAAAAATATATATATTTGATCTATTGACGATAAATAATTTTTTATCCATCAGCAATGTTTAAATCGCGACACGTAATAAGAATAGTATTTTTTAAAATTATTTTTACCACGTGTTACGATCTAAATATCGCTGGTGAATAAAAAATTGTCCACTGTCAGTGTACCAAATACCAACTCAAAAAAAATCAATTTCATTAAATTTGAAGACAGATCAGATGCAAGTGAAAATCAATTTTCTTTGACTAAATAATGAAAAGGCTAGGGGTGTACATAGGTTCGGTTCGGTTCGGTTTTGGACCTCAACGAAACCGAACCGACCATAAAAAAAAATTGGATCTATTCGGTTCGGTTGGGGTTCAACCAACCGAACCAAACCGAACCGCCAAAAGGCAGTTCGGTTTGGTTCGGTTGATTCGGTTTTTTTTTAAAAAAAAATTTTGCCAATTTTTTTAAATTTTTGGCCTATTTGAATTTTTTTGAGCCTATTTTTTTTTAAATTTTTAGACTTATTTTTTGGGCCTATTTCAAAAAATTTAAAAAAAATTATGTAAAATATTTTTAAAATATAATAAAAAATAAATTTAATAATATAAATTAAATATATTAAAAATAATTTGGTTTGGTTCGGTTGGACCGTCCCAACCGAACTAAATCAAACCGAACCGATCGGTTTTTCAAAAAAAAAAAATCAAACTAAATCGATTTTAATCGGTTTGGTTTGATTTTTGATCGGTTCGGTTTAATTTTTTCAGTTTGGGTCGGTCCGGTTTAATTTTTGTTCACCCTAAAAAAGACAAACAGAGAAGAACAAAAGAAACTATATCTCAAATTTAACTACCAAATATGGACTATAGTCTCTAAATTACACTGTTTTAAACTCATATTTAGAGATTAGAAGAAAGAATTATCGTGCAAACAAGGAAAGAAACATTTTTTGAGAATCTATTTGCTTCAAATCTGCTCTGTCATATATAGTTGTTGTGATCAGGATCCGAATACCATGGGAAATACGGTACACGTCAAAGAAGAAAAAGATTATCCGATTCAAGAACTTCAACATTAACACGTTGGTTTTATGACCCCTATTTGAAATATCATTTCAAAAAGTTCTATTTGAGGGTGACAATTAATATTTCAAAACATCCATTGCTGAAGAAGATTTTACCTACACCTTACAAATTCTTAAACTTTTAAAATACTGTTTAGTATATAGATTTAAGGTGATGGAATAAAAATATCCATTCTTATTCTATTAAATTAATTGTTTAATTGTAAGAAATCACAAGCTATAGAATATATATTACTTTATATGAGAGAGAATAAATTGTCACACAAAAATAATGGAATCAAGTAAAAAAAATGAAATCCAAGTTAAAATAATATTTTTCTCTTTTTTATTTATTTACTAAATAAATAATAAAAATATTTTTTTAAAATAAATGAATTTAAAAATATTGGCAAAAACCACATTCAAAAACCTAACTTCTTGTCTGCAAAATAATAAATAAATATTTTTAAAAAATAAATAAATAAATTAAAAAAATTTATTTATTATTAATAAATAAATTATATTTAAATTATTTTTTAAAATTATTAATATTTTTAATAAAAAATTTATATTAATAATTATTTTTTTATTTATATTATTTTTAAATAAATTTTTAAGTTAAAAATAATATTATTTTACTAATTTTATATTTTAAAATATATCAAATATAAAAAAATAATAAATAAATAAATAATTTCATGACATACTAAATATAATTTTTTTTATAATATTTTATTTTATTTTCAATTCTTATTTTTATTATTTCTTTTCCTATCAACTAATCGACACCCAAGAGAATGCTTGATTTTGAACATTGCGGGTACAAGCTTGGGACAGATTTTGGGTCCAGTGCAACTGATGATCTCGTTGTCGACAAGGAGATACCGAATCAGTATTTTTGGGTAAAAGGGTAGCACTTTAGTTTTGAGGGAAGGTGGGGAACTAGGGATGAAAATGAAAGGACTCCAAGGGAAGAGAGAAGTGATGGTAGTATATTGGGTGGAGAAGAGAGAAGTAATAATGATGGTCGGTGGAGATGACAATGAGTGGAGTGGGAAAGAGAGTGGTCAGATGAGTAAATGAAGTAGGTCGGTGAAGTAAGTTTATAGGCCATCAAGCCAAAAATCCTATAATTGAGTCCTTGCATGTCAAGAACAGATTATATATACAATGCATGGTATAAAACATCCCCTCAACAAAAATCCAAAGCTGTGGATACAACACATTATTTGAAATGAATAATAATCCCCAAAACACTCCATTAAGGAGCCCACCAAAATTTAAAAACCATCTTTAATCACACACGAAAGTGTATCGAGCCTGCTCCTTTGTCGACAATAAGATGCTCTTGACTACCCAACCCATTCCCAACATTTGTTCAATCAAACTAGACAAATCCCTTTCTGCAGACCTCTTGCCATCCTCAATGATCACAGACCATTCTTTAAGGGCTGATTCTGATGCATTTCCTTCCTCTATACAATTCTCCCACCTACTTCTGTTCACAAGAATGGCCCTGCGGGCGTAGCAGGCCTAAACGGTAAATAGAAAAATTGTCATATCAAAGATTATTAACATAAACAAAACAGGTTTTAGCTAGAATTTTTGTTTTGAAAAAGAGATAGATAGATAGTCTACTCTAGCTAAACCAAGTGAAGTGACCTAGCAGAAAAGGTGCATAATGCATTCATCACAATATTGATCATATTAGTTGGAAAACTATTGGGAAGAACAGAGTTCTCACCTGCAACAAACCCTTGATTACATGTACTGCTTCAGCTCCTTCACGCAAGGAAAGAAGGATACTATGCTGGCAGGTAACCAACGAGAAACAAGGAATACAAAAACAGTTAGAATACAAAACTAGTTCATTGAATGTAATGTGGAAGCCTAGGTGCTCCAGAATAAGCTCATTAATATGCTCACCTGCCCAGTTCTTTTCAATCCTTTGGAGAAGATCTCCATGCATATGAAGTAAAAATCCTCACCAGTTATACATTCCATTGCCTTTATTGACCACTTGGGTATTTGGTATCTGGAGTTTAAGCACCCTATTCTAATTGGCCACAAGCGTCGACCTGATCCAATCCTCATTAATAGACTATGAACTCACCAATCACCATTAAAGTGCAATTTAAATACAATTAAAATATTCAGTAGCATATCACCTTTAATTCCCAGAATGTCAATTCCTTCTTTCTCGCTCACCTCTGCTGGGGAGGGCACGTATCCAGACTCAATCCAAGTATTGAGTATAATTTCAAGTCTATCCTAAAATCACAATAACAAAACGTCAACAAGACAGTGAATGTCATATTCTCAATAAACGTGCTACTCCAAAAACCAAAACGAGAAAGTGAAAATTAGGTGGACATGAACTGAATATTATGATTATAGCAAATTAGACAATGCATCATAGCCTGGTTCCCTTCTCTTCCACTTACAAGCCATCAGATAACCCACCTTAGTCAATGTTTGCAGGTGGACATGCTTCAGGCCCTGATATATCCCAAAAAGGTCCATGCCAGCAAAAATGGGATAAACAAAGAAATGAAGACTTGCTTGCCATCTTCAACACCAGGAAATAACTTGGGTTAGAAAACAAACCAACATATTTATGCAGAAAAGATAGAAAATTAAGAGTAAACATTCTGGTAACATCACCAAAATACTTTTTTAAAATTTTTTATTTTTTTAAAAAAGGGCATAAGGTTGTAGGGTATAATAGAATGCAATCAGCTCACTGTTCCATGACTCAGCCAACTTGATACTTCATATTGAAACTAAGAACATGTCATGAATAACCATAGACAATGACCTTTGATAGTTTTCAAACCACAGATTAAGAAGTGCAGCAAGCATAAGGCCAAGATTGTCAAAGCACACTGTTTGTATCTGAAACATATAAAAATTTAGAATATAATCATGTAAGATATATTGAAAGAAATTATAACATAATCTACGGAAAAAATAATTAACCTGTGCCTTTGCAGAAATTTCACCAAGATTGTCTACTACTGCAAAACTTTGATGAACAGCAGACTGCATAAACAAGGTGACAAAATAAAAATCCACCAACAAAAGAAATTACAGCAATTACTGTATAGATAAGAAGGGGAAAGGGTTGCAAAATACTTCCTCTGTAAATGATTTTATGAAAAGGCAAGTTCATAAAAAGGTAAATCCATACAACCCATTGAATAGAACAGAATATATAAATGGAGCATAAAAAACAAAATAGAAGGTTCAATGAAAAACAAAGATCAAACATGGTAAATAATTGTTTAAATTGACAGTCAAAAGCTATGAGCTATCATGTTGTTAAACATAAATATTAAGTTGGCATGGTCAGATTCAACAACCATATACAAAATGGATGCTAACAATAAGCATAACAACAGAAATCTTTAAGGTTTCCGGCACAATTGATAACTAAGGAGGTCTCACATATGATAACTGCACTGTATTGATTTAGCTTTCAGCTAATGATGGCAAGCATTCAACTGCATTCAAACTTTTATATATATGTAGGAAGAATGTGCAAGCAATTTTCAGACACAGAGTATATTAAGATGTAATTACAATGAATTCCATTAATATAACACAAAGGGACCAAAGCTCTGAAGGCTAAACATATTAATTAATTTTATATAGTGTTGTTTTCACAAGGACAATAAGTATTGTTTATGAACTATAATATCTGTGGGAGAAGAGAATAATATTATTCCCATTAATTCACTTTCCTTTTCTACCTTGCTGCCCCACATCATGCTATTATTTCCCAAGACATATAAAAATATATAATAATGTAATGGATATACAGAACTCAGCTTTCTTTGTTTTTCTATGATAAAGCTACTTTTCTCATATAACAAGTATCATATGGACTATCGTATACTTAGAAACAATCTATGTTGGTGATAAAAGAGAGAAAAATTCATGTAAAATATATATAAATGGACTCTTGTATCATTGAGGCTTGATCCCTTACCCGAGTCGCTAAGTAGCAGGCCAGGCTTATTTGTTTTGCAATGTTGGCAATAGTTGCAAGAAGCAGGAAGTATTGTGGAAATGCAGGAGTGAGTAACTCAAGTCCAATGCTCGCAACAAAAAGAACAGATGTAGAGAACCTGACTCTCTTTGAGCAACAGAAAAATACAAAAAAAAAAAGGAAATGGAAAAGAAAGAATTTTATCAGATTTCTAAAGTAATAGTTACATGCATATGAAACAGCAGTTCAACAGTTACCATCATATCACTTCACATCACTGTACTTAGGGAGTTCATGTAGTTTTGGATCAAATGCATAAGTACAATGTTGATAACTGCTGAAACTGCAGATAAAGAAAAACTTTGAATGCACACAATCAGGAGTAATTAACAGGAAATGATCCCTTCAAAAATAGGAGTTAAAGCCATACCTTTAAATTCGTATCAAAGGCAGATGCTAGGCTAGCAGTGTAGATGCATCTGCTAAGCCGTCCAAGGCCATCTTTTAAGACCCAATTTAGGGCAGCAGCTGATGGAAGCGAACTAGAAAACCCAACTCCTATAGCCCTAAACATTGCCTGAGGTCAATTCATTCCAACATATTAAGTTATAATGTAGAACAAACTGCCGCAGTGAGACTTAGAAGAACTTTCATTAAAGTTAGCTGTAGGACGCAAAGTTCAACACATGCCTTAACTAATGAGGTTAGTGCTACATCAACAATTAAGCCTTTTCCCACTAGATGGTATTGAAACAAACAAAAAAATAGCATGTAGAATGATTCATAAAGAAACACACAGAAGAGGGGATTGGAAATGAATTATTTTCACTTGATCCATCAATCAATAATTCAATATGTATATTGTACATTAATCTGTTATATTTAATTTTCTAATCCACTTCACACAAAAATCATCTGTAGAGACAACAACCGTTAAATCATTCAAGATGTTTGCTCCGCATAATATAAGTTCGCTACTATGCACATGACAACATACCTGACCAAGTTTTATTTTTTCCGCATGAATGAATGCAACGGTCAAAAGCTCATAATTTGTATAATATTAATATAACAATCACATAGGACTCAAACCACCTATAATATTGAATAAGTTGACACAAAAAGAAAATACCTGAGTAGCAAGAACTTGAAGTGCGGAGCTGAAAACACGATGCAAGAATTTCCACTTGACATAATCCATATAATTATCAGCAACTTGCTGAGGAATTAGGAAATCCTTAACAGCAGAACTACATATCCTAAACAATTTACGTAACCCATCGTCGAATTCGAAACCAAAAGACGACGCGCCGCCATCAACACTGACCAATTGCAAGCAGTCCCCATCCCAAAAGTACCTAGAGACCTTCGCAGGGCTTCGAATCACAAATGGAAGGCGAACAGGCGATGGGAGTCTTGGTCCTTCTTCAACCCCTCCATCGGATTCACAATGAAGAGAGGTTTTCAAAGAGGAATACGCGATTACTGGCTTGTGAAACAGTTTTTGATTACTGGGTGTTGATTCCTTGGTTACGGTGTAGGTACCCGGAAGTTGCCATGATATGGTTTGACGGTAAGTCGTGGCTGTGTGATAAGCAGATTGCATGAGAATCGAAAAATTGAATTAGAGTTTCAAGTGGGTCTGGTTTCACGCCAAATTCCAAAGCAGTTTGAACCAAAGTGGAGAAATTTACAGGCAGAATCCCCTCCCCAAGGAAAGGAAGAAAGACCAGTTTCCTAACCTCAACGACTTCGACGCCAAATGGAGAAAAAGGAAAAGAGAAAAGAGCAGAGAGAAACAGTGAAAGAGAGTTCTGTTTAAAGTCGAAGACAGTAAAAGAGATCTCTTTAAAGAAAAATGAAAGAAAGAGAGGCGAACTGATAAAGAGGAATATTACCCCGAGTCCCCGCCACGAGAAATGGTTTCTGTGGTTCGTAGTGGAAGTGCCGAGCCGAACACGATGGAGGAATTCCTACGCACATATTCCCTACTCTAGAGTTGTGAAGCGCGTGGGTGTCGGAGGGTTTATCTGGACATCTAATCAACGTAGGACATCTAATCTTTGTAATTATGCCAAATGACTTTCTAAAGTGCAGGTGAACCAAATGAGAGGATTAATTTGAAAAATCAGCAATGGCAATCAACGCGTTTTTGGGGACTTAGATAATATACTCCTTGCACATTAAATAATATATTATCTAAAACATAAAAAAAAAAAACTATAAAATAATTATCAAACTTGATATGAATAAAGAATATGATAAGGTGAAATGGTATTTCTTATTCACAATTATAAAAAAATAGAGTTTTAAAGTGAAATGGATAGAACTAATTGACCAGTGGCGGATTTTGAACAAAGGTTACGATGGAGCAAAAAAAATATTTAATAATTAATATAAAATAATTTTTGTTTGAGGGGGACAATTATATATATTTAATTAAAATTTTAAAAAATATATATATAAAAAAAAAATTCTTGGGGGGGGGGAGCCGATTAGCCCTTCTTGTCTAAGGGAAGGTCCGTCCGTGATCAATGTATCAACATTATCTCTTATTATGTTATCTTAGAAGAAGAAACTTTCCGTATGAAAAAATTATTAAAGAAACTATGTTAAGGTAATTCATTTTTACTATATTTATTTTTATTATATGTTAAAGGACTTTCTTTTCTTTTACAAAAAATAGAAAAAAATTAAAACATTTCTAAAGTTCAAAATATCTAGAAGAAGCTGGTCATGGTCCTATTTAGAATTATGCAAATGACTCAATATTGTGTTCTCAAGCCTTCCATGAAGCCTACTTAGAATTATGCAAAATTTCGTAGGTGTATGAAAATATAAGTGGCCAGAAAATAAACTTACCAAAGTCTGCTAGTTTCTTTTCTCATAGCACACTACTAGAGGTGCAAACACTAGATAGCATAATAGTTGAGAGTAGTGAATATTGGGTCCCAAGATAAATACCTGGAATTATTATCCTTTGTTAATAGATCAAAACCTGAAACATTTAGCAAAAAGAGGGTGGAACAAAGAATAGCCAGCTGAAAAGAAAAATATTTATCACTTGCAGAAAAGTTCACTCTACTCAAACTTGTTATTAGTGTCATCTCTATTTATGATATATTTTGCTTCATTTTACCTAATAAATTATGTAGTGAACTAACTAGCTTGATGAGACAAATTTTTTAGTGTGATAATAACTTTAGAACAGGATTTTGTTGGACAAGATGGGTAAAGTTACGTAAAAGTGAAAAGGAAGGTGGTCTTGATTTAAGAGATCTTAAAGCTACTAACCTTGTTCTAATAATTAATATGGCTTGGAGATTATACGCAAAACTAAATCCTTTATCAACATATTTTACGAATCTGGATCCTCTGCTGTAAAAGGGAATACAGCACCGCATGCTGTGTCTCAAAATTAGTCTGACTAGACGGCTGGTCAAGTGACCAGTCGTTTGGTCAGATTGTAAAGGGAGACACAGCACGCGGTGCTGTGCTTCCCTTCACAGCATAAGATCCAAACACATATTTTATAATGCAAAATATTGTCTAACTTGTCACTTCATGAAAACTAATGTAGGTGTCAACCCACCCTAGAGTTGGAGAAGGATCATAGTAGGAAAGGAACTTATTGAAAAAAGGTATAGATGGAAGGTTAGGAAGAACACAACACTAAAGTTTTCAACTCACCATGGATTCCTGAAAACAAGGCCCTATAAACATTTTCAGTAGTATTGATTTAGTGATGCTGTTTATTAATAAAGATAATAGGCAATGGTTGGAGAGAAAGTTGAAAGACATGCTAGATAAAAAATAAGTACAAGCCATCATAAAGGAATAGCCCACAAAAGAAGGTAAGGCAATCTGGTGTAAGAGCAAGCATGGTGCATACACAATAAGCTCGGGTTACCAATTGACAATGGATATATTGTATCCTAATAGCAAGAATCAACCGTAAGAAATGATTAAACAGAATTGTGTGCAAATGTGGAAGATGAAGATAGAGGAGAAAGTGAGAATATTCATGTGGTGATACTTAAATGATGGTTTGGCAGTAGTAAGGAAGAATATTCAAAACAGAGGCATTCTACTATAAGAAGAAAATTGTCCAATGTGCAATGCCAAAAAAAAAAAAAAAGAAATAATCTGCAATATATTCGATACATGTCAACGCATAAGAGAAATGTGGAGATAAAATGAGATTCTAGAAGTAGGAGTGTTCATAGTTTGGTTTGATTTTGAAAGTTTAACGAAACTGAACCAATTATATAAATTTAAACAAAAAATAAATCTATTCAATTTGATTGTGAAACCGAACCGAACTAAACCACGCTAGATAAAAGCAATTTGATTTGTTTCGATTCTTAGATATCATTT
This sequence comes from Gleditsia sinensis, assembly GCA_037074535.1. Classification (NCBI taxonomy): domain Eukaryota; kingdom Viridiplantae; phylum Streptophyta; class Magnoliopsida; order Fabales; family Fabaceae; genus Gleditsia; species Gleditsia sinensis. The sequence continues at coordinate 63,360,524 of CM073468.1, read as the reverse complement.
TGGATTGTAATACGAGTTCTGGTGCCATTGCATGGTTGGACGCGAATAAATATGACTCTCCCCCCCCCCCCCCCCAACAATAGGGCTGCGTTGAAATAATTTAATTTAGTATTATTTATTACTTTGCCTTATTCAAAAAAGTAATAGATACATGTCACTTTCACCAATCAACTTCCCGTATTTGTATATTTCTAAATTATTATTAGTTTGTTTGATTTTGTTTTTATATTTTTATTTTTAAAAATTATATTTAAAAATTGTTTTATAAAATAAAAGTAAAAAAAATTTATTTGATAAACTGTTTTAAAAAATATTTTTTTTTTATTTTTTTTTGTTTTGAAAATAAAAATAAAAAACAAAAATAATTTTTTATTATTTATATTTTTTTATTTTAAAAATAATTTATTTCTTGAATTTTTTTTTGAAACAATAATAAAAAATAGTTATCAAATGAGTTTTTTTATTTTAAAAATAATTGAGAATAGAAAATAATTTTTAAAAATAAAAAATAAATAAACTATATAATTTTGATGCTTTATTCAAAAAAATTTAAAATAATAATATAATAATTTTTTATTTAAAAAAAAAAAACACTTGCAATATTGCGCGAACTATGACCTGTACTGCCATAAATTCCTTGAGCCTCACATGGGGCGCGAAGATCATAATAGTTTGGCAAGGGGCAGACAGCAGGCAGGCAAGAAATAAGAATTGAGGTGTGACTGAAAAATAGTGAAGTGACTAGGTTGAGAAATGCAAGCAAAGAAATTTAATATTAAAAATAATTAATTTAATATATTAAAAAAAATAACGATTAATTTGATTCGATTTAGTTAAAAAAAATTTCAACCGATAATCAAACTGAACCAATCGATTCACTTAAAAAAATTTGAACTAGGCTGTTTAAAATTGATTTTTTTCATATTTTTAGTAGATCAATTTGATTGATCGATTTTATTCAGTTTTATACAAAAGCAACGTGCATCTCTTCCACACAATGTTTTGTTTATGGTGGACCACTCTAATGTTAAAAAATAAAAGCGCAAAAGGAACAAATGAAGGTAAAGTAGGGATTGCTTGTGAAAAAGCAAAAATGAATTTTTTTTTTTTACAGTATTCAATGGAGTCCTATGCAAATTTTACAAAAAGCTAGAGTTATATGTGATGAAATTTTCAATTTAAACTGATACATTTGATCAGCTATGAATGTATTTAGTTATTTTTATAACCATCTTATTGATTAATTATTTAGAAGACTTATTTATTTGGGTTACTTTTATTTTTATTGAGAAATAAAAGCTCAATTTTTGAAAAAAAAAATCACATAATTTTCTAATTTTTTGTAAAAAAATTATAGTATAAATTTGGAGAAAAAAAATACAGAATATAAAACTTACATATATAGATATTAATTTTATGGAACTTAATCTTTTTTTTTTCAAAATTTATCTTATAAATTTTTTAAAAATTTTAAATTATTTAAATTTCATTTTAACACTAAAAATGTGTTTGATAAGTCTAATAAATTAATTTATAATTTATTTAATTAATTTATAAATTTATTTGACTAAATTATAAGTTTTTAATAAATAAATTTATTTAAATAATTTAAATTAATTAAAAATTTATAAACTATAAATTACTTTAAGTAGCGTATAATTTATAAATTTTTAACTAATTTATAAATTTTAAATTAATTTATAAATTATTTTTTGTTAAATAAATTCTAAAATATTGGATCATGAATATTTTTTGAATAAGTCTTAAATTTTTTTATGTGTTTATTTTCTCATTTTCTAATAAATTTGTGAATATTGTTAACTCATTCCAAAATTTCACGTACTCTAATTCTATTTAGAACATGGTAATAATTAAAATTTGCATCTAAACCTTTAAAAAGCTCCATTTAAATTATTTTTGGAGGGTTATAGTAATTTTTGCATGTATTTGTCTACAAAATTAGCAATTTTAATGAATTAAAAATAGTTGACAAATTTTGATTTCCATAGACAAAGGTAAATACGTATCTATTTATACTAATATATATGTTTTAGGATGTGTTTGGTGTCTCGGTATAAAAGCATTTAAAAAATAATAAATAATGAAAAATTACTCAAAAGATAATTAATGATTTTAAAAATAAATACTTGAATAATTACTTAAGAATAACGGTTAATTACTCAAATATTTAAAAATAATATTTTTTTTGCTAATTAAAAATAGTATTTAGTTATTGATAAGTTCAAAATTTTAATTTAATTAATTTTAACTTTTTTTAATAAATATAACAAAAAATATATAAAATAAAATTATCTATAAAAAAATTTAAATAAAACTATATTTTATTTAAATTGTTATTAAACAGTGACAAAACTCAAAAGTATGTGCGGTTCCTTATCAGTTACGAATTGTAAGTGTCGTGCAAACGTACAGGTAGCGGTGTAGCACTAAATCCCGGGGCTCGGACTCCGAACCTAAGCTTCGGACCTTGGTGATGCTCTGGTCTTCTAAATATCTCCTCTTCCGATTCTCGCAGTGCGTTTGCTTTCACTGTTTGAACTAAAGCTGGAGCTGTTCAACTTCAGTGACACTCAAGCAAGTACCATCCTTTTTCTCGAGAAAATTCAATGATTTTCCGGTGCTCCCATCTATGTACTCCTTTTATAGTATACAAGATTACTTTTACCGTATGCAACTCCTAGAATTGTTTCAGGATTCAAGGAAGAACATTTTTTTCTTGCTTCCCCTTAATTGGGTTGAATTTTGCTTATGTTTTTCTCAATTTTGTTGGGTGTGCTTTATGTTAGGTTTTTACATGGTGGACATCTTGTGGGACGGTGTTATAAGCTTTGATCCACTTCATTGGTACGGTTTGAGTTCAATTGTGGAAGCTAAAGTTTAACTATGCAAATTATTTTTAATTTTCGCTTTCTCCTGTTTGGTTTCTGAGAAATTGAGGGAGTTAGGAGGGAACATTTTTGTAGTTGGAGCTTTAGTTGTCAAAAATAGTGAAATTCAGTTCAGCCTAGCCTTGAAAGTAGTTGAAATTAAACAAGAGAAAGAAAAATCGTTTGAAGTGTAATTGAGTTGTTTCCTGGGTCGCTTGTAAGATTATGTGTTTTTTTGCAGACAAGATAAGAGGTCTCTTGAAATTTGGGTTTGTCTTTATGAAGTCCAGTATGGCTCAGCCTCAGAGTAACTGGGAAGCTGATAAAATGTAACTTACTAAAACCTTGGCTGCTTTGTTTCTACATTTATTCATTTCTCTTTTTCTTCGATTTCTTTTCTGGGTTGTTTTTTATTTATTAGATTTTAAGAAACACGTCACATTGATGTTAATTTCAATCCTTGTCTTTCTGTCATTTACAGGCTTGACGTTTATATTCATGACTATTTGTTAAAAAAAAAATTACTTGTCTCTGCAAAAGCTTTTATGTCAGAAGGGAAAGTTGCCACCGATCCAGTAGGTAAGGTTGCAGGTTATTCTTCACAATATTGTAGCTTGCCTCACTCCATGTTACTATGTAGGTTGAATAATGTTGAATACATATTAAGTTAAATTGTTTGCTTCTTTACCATGTCAAGTATAATTCAGCGGACATTATGTATAAGTTTACACTAGTATATGTGCTGAAGGCAGTGGAACACGTGCTTTGTATTTTTTGGTTTTCAACAGCAATTGATGCACCTGGAGGATTTCTTTTTGAGTGGTGGTCTGTCTTTTGGGACATATTCATTTCAAGGACAAATGAGAAACATTCTGAGCCTGCAGCAGCTTACATTGAGGTGCTCTTATAATGTAATTTATTTTTGGTTGTTTTTTTAATTCTAGGAGTGAACTTAATTTTATATGGAATTTGTGTTACTAGACACAGCAAATTAAGGCCAGAGAGCAACTACTACAAATGCAGCAATTCCAACTAATGCAGCAGCGAAGTGCACAATTACAACGAAGAGATCCTAATCATCCTGCACTTGGCAGTTCCTTAAATGCCATAAACTCTGAAGGAATGTTGGGGCAGCCTCCAGCGAGTGTGTTGGCCATGAAAATGTATGAAGAACGAATGAAACACCCTCATTCATTAGATTCAGATGCTTCTCCAGCTCTTATTGATGCCAATAGGATGGCCCTTCTCAAACCAGCAACCAGTCATCAAGGGTAAATTTTCTTTGCTTTCATAGTCACTGAGTCTAGACTGCTAGAGTCTTAACTTGATCTTTACAATATGGAGTGGGCCATTAATATTTTGGGTTCTTGTTGCTGGTGCCTGATTCAGCCAGTTGGTACCAGGTAATTCAGGGAATATGTCCACTGCATTGCAGCAAATTCAGGCACGGACCCCTTTGACAACTGTAACTACTTAGACTATATGCTAAGTTTACCCTTTCATGTATTTTTCCACCATTCCCAATTCACGTCTCTTGTATCTTCTACCATGATAAGCAACTTGATGCTTGGTGTTTGTAGGACATTAAAGGAGAAGTTAACTTAGGTGCGACTCAAAAGAGCTTGCCTATGGATTCACCAGTTTATCGACAAGCAATGTTACAGTCAAAATCTGGTCTAGGAAGTGCAGGTATTGATCCAGGATTTGAGTTATATCCTAACAAACTGCAAATGAAGGTGTTGAACTGTGTTGACACTTCATTTTCTGAAGACTAAATTTGAAATATCTATCTTCATACATCGTAATATGTTAGTTAAGATCTCATAGATTAAATTTTAAGAAAATGTTGATGGCAAATGGTTAAGAAGGTTAACTGAGATTTTGTATTGATACATGGCATTGCAGTTTCAACCAAAAACTGCTTTGAGTTACTTGTATAAAGTTAACTAAGATCAAGACGGAGAAGTTATCAAATTTCCTGCATTAAATATTAGAAAATAACCATGCAACCTAATTGTTAGCCAATGAACTTTTCTAATAATTTAATGTTAATTTGAACTGCTGGGAATAACATTAGAATATTTTACTGCTGGACGATGATAAAACATAACTCTCAGAAACTGTTAATTTCTGCTATGTTATGTTATGAACTTTGGAGTGTATAAGTCTTTGTTCTGCTATGTCCCATGGTAAGCATTATACCTCTTCATGTACCCATTCAGAGCTACCAATATCTGACGATGGTAGCAAAAGTCCTTGGTTACAGCTGCTCCTAAGATAAAGATCTTTTAGCTGCTTAAAATTGCTGGAAGGCTACTGTAGACTGTTTATCTATGTCTTACTGGAAAAAATTTAGAACAATTTACCTTATATATTGTAAATGTTGGTAATGTTAGCCTTCAATTTTCTCACTAGTGTCAAATAGTTTGTGCCTAGAACATTTCTGAATTAGCTGCATGAGAATCTGGAGGTACAAGAACTTCTTTGATGAGTAACAAATCATAATATCTACGACATTAGATTTTTTTAGGTTAAGGATTTAACTGTATTTGTTTAGCAAATAATTAAGGGATCTAGAAATCAATATTTGGAATTTAGATTGGGTCTTGAGGGCTCTATATCTTTTATAATTAAGAGTTTCCTATTAGAATCAGGATTACTCCGAAAATAAATTAGGGTTTCTTATCTCAGTGGAATTAGGATTAGCGTGTTTTCTACAACAGATTTGTAGACTGCTAGGAGAGCTCTTTTGAGCTAATGTTTTTCATTTTGGTCCTCTGTTTTGCTATTCCCTTGGTTGTTATAGGAGAATTTCTTGTCCTTCTTGCATTTACTATTCTTGCTTCTTTTAATATCGTCCAACATGCCTGCAGAATGTCTTCCTTGCACCATGAAGTTAGATACTCATTGGCACTTCTACCGGAAAACAAACAGAAACAGCATACAAAGGCAAATTTTATGAAACCAAGAACCTGGTCAATTTGCAGTCTCTTAATATTAATACCAACAACTAAACAATAAACAACCCACCAAACTATCAAAATTCAATAGCTGAAAGGTACCAACCAACAGATGAGCAGATGGTTAAGGCATGTCTCAGGTCAGCCAACCATCCCTGCCAAGGCTGGAATCAGGGTTCCTTCTCTCCGAAACAGCTACAATGTGAGTTCTCTAGTTGCTTCTGAGTGACAGTCTAAGTACTTGACCTGAAAAGCCCATTGTCCAATGGTCTTCAATTCACATTTCTGAAGGTCGAAAGAGTCTCACTGGCAGGCACCAATTGGCCCCATCTGTGATGGTCACCAGTGTTGATTGGTCAGACATGCTACCAAAATCCCTATCAATCCAAATTATACAAAGTAGCCAATGGTATGCAAACACTAACTGCTGAAATCTGAACCACTTCATTAATCTGAATTACCCTTTTCCCCCACTTGCCTCAGCTGGAATACATTGTCAAGTTTATATCTACAAAATGGAATAATCTAATCTGTTAGAAAACAGAAAGAGAATATGAGATAAAGATGGTTGGCATCCTTTCTGGTTATCAGATTTATTTTTTATCTGGATATTTTTTTCCCTGATGAGTTAGGGATATGTTTCAGAGTGGAAGGAATCTGTTAGAATTATGAACCTTGTTCAAAAAGCAAAAATGAAGAATAAATGGGAAGATTTTATTCTTGCCTTTAACCCAACAATGGATGAATATACTGTTATACCATGATGAATAACAGAAAAAATAGAGAATGTAGTGGCAGCAAGGAGACAGAGAAGAGATGAGTCTGAGGAAGACTGTGAAGCTCGAGTACGAATAACCTTGGCCTACAGCTCTTATTTTGTATAAGATGCCAATAAAACCATTTCTGGGCCCTCTCCAAACAGTTTTAAGCTTTTTGGATGAAGTGGTCCTTGACATGGTATCAAAGTCTCTTTAACCAAGTGGTTAAGAGTTTGATTCATACCACTCTATTATCTTAATTAAATTAATTTCGGCACAGGATATGATGGATATGTGTTTTGTCTCAAGCCCAATGGGCTTTCTTGTAAGAGTGCTTGTTAAAGAGGATATTTAATAAAACCATTCTTGAGCCTTATAACAACTTGAACTTTTCGGATGAAGTGGTCCTTGACAATACTAGTAGATGGGTAGGAGTGATACAGGAAAATACCAGGATTTTTCCCTAAAGTTGCTAATGCCTCAATCCCCTTAATTGATATTCTCCTTTATTTCTTTCCTAGAAAGCTTCCTTAATTACAGGGTTTCACTTTTCATTAGTCAATTTCCAGACTCTCTCCCTTTAGTTACCTTCCTAATAAAATCATTCAATAACAACTAAACTTTTTTCAACTGGGTGGGGTCAGCTACACAAATCAAACAATATCATAGTGACCTATTATAAATGAGGTTAATAGAGAGATTATTAATTACTAAATCTTTCTTAATAGTTTTACCTATTGTTTTCTTTGGCATCTCTCTATCTCTAACTGTCAGAATGTTCTATATCTGATCTACTCTTCATAGTAGGGTTTCTACATATCTTCTCCACATATAATTAAATCACGTTAAACGAGATTCTACAATTTTCTCTACAATAAGTGTTACTTCAATTTTCTCTCTAATGGACTCATTCTTAATATCTCTTCTAGTGTATCCACAAATTCAACGCAATATTCTCATATTTACGATATTGAGTTTATCTTCAATATTATTTTTTACCGCCCAACATTTAATATCATACAATATTGCAGGTCTTATAGCTATACAGTATAATTTTCTTTTAACCTTGAGCGACACTTTTTTATCACAGAAGACACCTGAAACCTTTCTTCATTTCATCTATTCTGCTTGAATCAGACGGTTTACTTTTTCCTTTACTTCTCCATCATATATTGTATAATGGATTCAAGATATTTAAAACTTGTGACTTGTTTTATAGAATGATCTCTAATGTTTACTTCTAAATTCGTATTTGTTCGTTTTTTACTAGAATTACATTCTATATATTATGTTTTATTTCTACTTATACGAAAGTCATTTGTTTCTAAAATTTGTCTCCATGACTCTAACTTCATATTTATTTCTTCTTTCGAATCACTAACTAGTACTATATCATCTGCAAAAGTCATACATTGAGGCCCCAATTCTTGTTCAGTAACTGCACCCAAAATCAAATTAAAAATATATAAATTCAGAGATGAACCTTGATGTAGTCCTATAGTTGTGAAAAAATACTTCGTGTCTCCATTATGTATTCTCACGCAAATCGTAATCCTATTATACATATATTTGATTGTTCGAATATAAGCAATACATACTCTTTTCTTCTCTAAAACCTTCTATAAAATTTCTCTCACCACTCTATCATATGCTTTTCACAAATCGATAAAAACCATATGTAAATTTTTTTTATTTCTTTGATGTCTCTTCATCAATCTCCGTTACTTACTTCCATGGTTGACCTTTCTGACATGAAACCAAATTGATTTTTTGTAACATGAGTATCTAGTCTTAATCTCTGCTCAATGACATGCTCACTTAACTTTATAGTATGGCTCATGAGCTTTATCTCTTATAGTTGGTTCCTAATAAAATCACTCAATCATAGAAAAATACATTATGGTAATTATTCTTGATTCTATCTCCCCTTGTATTATCTCTTTTAAATGCCAGATTCTGGTTAGAAAACTACCACCTTAGTGGAGTTATGCAGAGGTAGCTTTATCTCATATGCATTGACCAGGGTTATTGGTGCATTATGAGAATTTAAAATGGTCTCTTGAATTATACATATTGAAATTTGTAATGTACTTCAAATGACGTCCTTTGTTGGGCCCTTCTTTGCTTGCACCTTGGTTGATATGGATGTGGATGAGAGTGCTAGAATAGGCGTGAACACTAAATATGACTTTGGACATGAGTTATCCTAGGTATACTTAAGCTGTAATATCAGCTGTAGTGTGAGGGAGCGATACATAGCTGTACCATTTATTGTGCAAAGTTGTGAACTGCCTATACATATCATAGTTGTTTAGTCTATATTATCACTTACAGCTATTCTAAAACTTAGGGTATGTTTGGATGGAGGAGAATGGAGGGGAAGGGAAGGAGAGGTTACATGAAATCCTTCCCATTGTTTGGGATATTAATTTTAGGAGGAGAAGAAGATGAGAGATTTTGGATTAACCCTCCTTAAACTCCTCTCTTCTATTTTTTTTATTCCCCCTAATTGAGAGATTTTGCAGGAGATACTTGTCACAATGACCATTATACCCATAACTATTTAATATTAAAACTTACGAAGTTTATTATGGAAATTAGAATGTTAATACACAAATTTATGAAAAAAGGGTAAATTTGTAAAAGTGTGTTACAAATAATAATTTAACCTTCCAGTTTCTTCCTCCTGTTTATTTTAAACATCTAAACAAGGGAAAGAGAAATTACCAATTAACCTTCCCCTCTTTTCCCTTCCCGTCCCCTTCAAAATTTTCCTTTCTCATCCCCTCTCAACTCCCAAACATACCCTTAAGGTTTCCCCCTTATTTTCTCTAGTTTTGAAGAGAGATGACATGGAATAGGTGAATATAGCTGGAGATATTTTGATTGCGTTGTTTTAATAGCAAGAAGAAAATGGGGAGAATTGTCATCATTGGAGAGTATGATTCTACCCTTGCAGTTATTGCTTGAAAGAGTTGTTTTCCTAGATACTTTGTGGGTATCAGCTCATGGCTTTAGGATCAGCGCAATAATTGTTAATATGTGTCTTTTACTTCTTTTTTTGGGTTTTTTTTGGGGGCGGGGGGGGGGGGGGAGAGTGGGGTCATTTGGCTGTTGTAGGAATATTTCTTGTCCTTCTCTGTTTTATGCTGCTTTTTCATAATAAAGAATCTTTTCTAGGGAAAAAAAGAAAGGAAAAAGTCATCATAAACTTGGGGGAAAATGGAAAGCAAGATGCATAATTAACTTGGAACTTAATTTGACATCTTTACCATTGAGAAAAAGGATAGAAATAAAAATCAGAGATACTTTCTTAAGCGTATATTTTTAATTTTACAATTTAATTTTTCTATATTGTCTTCATTTTTCCACTCCCACTTTCATTCAATCCAAACATGAGGGAAGAAATCGCATTCCTCTATAATATTCATCTCCTTTATTTTATTTAGCTGCACTTCTCTCAAATCGAAAAAGGGTTATAATTTGTTAAGAGGTATTAGTGATCCCAAAATAAAGGATATAGGATGCGTTTGGTTTTTAAAAATATTTTCAGTTTTTATTTTCTATTCTTATTTCTTAAAATTCATGTTCGTTTTCAAGTTTTCATTAGTTAGAAAATACATTTGTTTTGTGAATTTAAAAACTTGTTCATCTTTATTTTCAAATCAATTCGATATGAATGTCTATCTTATTTTTGAGTTTGACCTTCAATAATTGTGAGATTATAATGATTTTCTTTAATAATTATTTTAGAATGTATTTTTAAATTTCAAAAATGCCATTGGTCATTTTTTTGAAAATGCTGAAAACATCTTTAGACATTTTTAGTTTTCAGCCTATTTTAGAAAATGTTTTCAAAAAACATTTTCTACAAAACTGTATCAAATATATTTTCAATCATATTTTATGTTTTTCAATAAAAATGAAAACAGGAAACAAGCAAACCAAACAGATTCTTAGGCTCTATTTGGTGTGCCGTATAGAATTAGGTTGGATAGAATAAGGGTTACTAAATTGTGTAGAATAAAATATTTACTTGATAAATTTTTATACTATCATGTGTTTGTTGCGTCAATATATAATATCTTATTATATAACATAATACTATCATGTGTTTGGTAAGTAATGCATAGGATAAAATAATACTATTTTGACAAAAATACATTTATGTAAAAAATATACTAAATTATTTAATAATTACTTTCTGAATAAATTTTTGACAAATTGGATTTTGGTGTTTAGGGGTTTTGAGGTTTGGGTTTTTGGGTTTTAGGGTTTGGAGTTTGGAATTTTGATTTTTGGATTTGAGATTTAAATTTTGTGGTTTTAAGTTTAGAGTTTGGGGTTTAAAGTTTGGCATTTTGAGATTTGAGGTTTGGAGTTTTGATATTTGGGGTTTAGATTCTGAGAATGAGGTTTACAATTTGGGATTTGAGTTTTAGAGCTTGGAGTTTTGATGTTTGGAGTTTAAAGTTTGACATTTCAAGTTTAAAGTTTAGGGTTTTGATGTTTAAGATTTAGGATTTGAGGGATTTGACGTTTATAGCTTGAGTTTTGAAGTTTGGAAGGGTATTTAGGAGTGGAGAGACAAATATACTAAATTAATTAATAATTACTTTTTGAATAAATTTTTGTCAAATTAGAGTTTGGTGTTTAGGGGTTTTGAGGTTTGGAATTTAGATTTTTGGGTTTGAGATTTAGATTTTGAGGTTTTAGGTTTAGGGCTTGAGGTTTAGAGTTTTGATATTTGGGGTTTAGAATTTGACAATGAGATTTAAAATTTGGGGTTTGAGTTTTGGAACTTGGAGTTTTGATGTTTAGAGTTTAAAGTTTGGCATTTCTGGGTTTAAAATTTAGGGTTTTGGTGTTTGAGATTTAGGATTTGAGGGATTTGAGGTTTAAAGTTTGGGTTTTGAAGTTTGGAAGGGTATTTAGGAGTCAGGGGCAAATATAGGATTTTGTAATTATTTTTTATCAGATCTTTTATCTAATCTTTCTTATCAGACTTTATGCCTCACTCCCTCGTATTTAGAGTTATACAGTGGCGAATGTATAAAATTAGTTTGACCAAATAATATTATACATTACAGTGTCACACCAAACAATGTATAAAGGTGAATTGCATAAGTTTATACTATCCTATATCCCTTTATACAGCACTCCAAACGAGGCCTTAGTGTCTTTGTGCTGTCATAGTATTGATATATATAGAGTTTGAGGGGTCAATTTTATTTACATTGTTATTGAGTCTTTTAGTAACATATTCTGATGGGTAAAGTCTTATGTTAATCCTTTAAATTTGTAGTAAAATTCGATTTAATTCCTATTTTTTTTTCTTTGAATACATCTCTAACGTTTCATAAATATTCCTTTTTAATCCCTAGGATTAATTTCGTAAAAAAAATTAACAAAAAATGTTAACTTGAACACACGTGGCATTTAACATGCTAAGCTATCTATCTAAATAACTAATTTAGCCAAAACCTTTTTTGTCACTCTAAAATGACGGTGCCCAGCCATTTTGCTTTTATTGATGGGTTTTGGTTGAGTTAACTTACGTGGAATGTCCAGACTCTATCACCTATGTTCAAGTTAGCAATTTTCGTTAATTTTTTGACAAAGTTAGTACTAGTGACTAAAAAAGAATGTTTATGAAACGTTAGGATGTGTTCGAACCAAAAAAAAAATTTTAGGAACTAAATCAAATTTTGCTGTGAACCTAAGAGATTAAAATAGGACTTTACCGTATTTTAATTGGTAAATCCCCCTTTTTTTTTTTGCTCACCTATTTTCTTAGCATTATTTATGATCGCTGATGATAGATGTTGTGAACTTCCCTTCTTAGCATGGATTGTAAATTAGAAACTATCTATGCAAAATGCAAGCTTTGTAATCCTATGATTTGGTTGTTATGCATTAGCAATGTGGGTTTTATTTGTACTTGTAGTTTCATTGTTGATCTCTTTTTTTTTTTTGGTTAATTAATGTTGATCTCTTGCAGAGATTTGCCTCATAAATTTAACTTAATAAGGCTTCTTGAATGTGGTCCCCAGTATGCATAGTAACTATTTTTTTTCTTTAATCATCTTTCAGGATTAAATCAAGGAGTCACAGGTCTTCCATTAAGGGGTTGGCCTCTAACTGTAAGTTGCATGTTATCATCATCAGTGCTGTCCTTGTGAAGTATGAAAAAAATCTCAAGAGAGTGGAATGTGATCTACTGCTTTTTACAGGGAATTGATCAACTACGGACTAGTTTAAGTGTACAGGCTCAGAAACCTAATTTGACAAGCCAAAACCAGTTTCTTTTGGCGTCACAACAGCAGCAGGTCTTGGCGCAGGCTCAGGCACAAAATAATATTGGAAATTCTGCTCATTATGGTGATATGGATCCTCGTAGACTTGGTGGTATTCCAAGAGGTAGCTTGAGTGCAAAGGATGGTCAATCCACCAGGAATGATGCATCTTTGTGCTCCCAAGTGCAATCTGGTTCACCTAAGGTTGGTATAGCTATTTTAATATTAGAAAATAGGCAGATTTACTTTTTGATTTGCATGCATTAATGGATATGTGCAATCAATGTTCTATCTAGCTTTCTTGTCATCTATGAATATATGTTATAATCTTCTAAGATCTTGGATTATGTGAACTATCATGAGGAATTTTATACCATCCTCCGCCATAGACTACCTACTACAAAGAGAGTATTGTACAGTCCAAATATTTCAAGAAAGTAGGAGTCACTTGAACCAAAGTCCTCTGAAAACAGACTGTTCTAAACTTTTTTCAACATGAGAAACTGAATAAATTTCATGTTGAAAATCCCTCCTATTATCTCCATTGATGCACAATTACACATATTTCTCACCTAGGAAGTTTTCCAGTCATCAACTGGTTGTCATCATGACCAGTCCTAATAAAGAAGAGCCTTCCTTGCACACAGCATAATCCATTGTATGCCAAAGAAAGGAAAGACTGTATTTTGTGGTTCAGGTGAAGGGACAGTTAAAAAAAATCATTTGACTCCTTTCTCCATTATTGCAAATACTTATAACGTCATGGCAATTAACCAGTTATATACTGTTTCATTAGTCAAAATCAATTTGAGCTTCTGTCCATTAGGAAATATAAACATTTAAAATGTGGCTGTGTTCTCCAAATAATCTTCAAGGGATAAAATAATCCTAGTGGGGACTCTCAATATATTGATTTCTGTCACTTTTTTTTTCTTTTTTTTCCCCTTCCTATCTTTTTTATTTGGTTTTCCTTTTTGTTGATATCCTGTCCGCTTTCTCATACTTTCTTCCTTCCTCATAAGTAATATTTCTTTTTCCATCAGCAGAAAAGAAATCTTTAAAGTCACAGAGCCAAGACAGGTAGAAGCTATTCACTTCAAAGGAATTATAATTTGTCAACTTTAGTTCAACCATATTGTCATCCACTGAAATGAACTCAAATACATTAAGAGTACTTCTCTTTGAAATCTCCGTTCTTGTGGAGGATGACTAGGTAGCACACAAACACAAATCACCTTATCATTTTGAAACATCAAACATGTAGCTAGCTGCCTTAGCACTCTTTTCTGCCAATATAATCTAGCTAGCTTATCCCTTGAAGGAATCTCTATGCACCACAAAAAATATCCAAGCTCTGTTTCCAACTCAGCTATGTTAGGACTTAGGAACATCACTAAAGAGTGCCTAATTCTGTCTCCCACAATCTAACCTGTAACCCAGAATAGCTTTGAAGCATGAAAACAATATCCTGCAAAATTCTTAATTTTTTATTGTCTGCTTCACAGAATATTATAGTTACATCATTAAACCAGGGGTTTAAAAATTAAATGGCATTGACCCTGTGACACAATGCAAGAAGTGGATGAAAAAAAAAAGCATACTGCTTACCTGTTGAGGTTGCCTTTTATTGAGTATCATTTCCAAGTGCGCTGAAGTAGTCTTTCAACCTCAGAAGCTTCTCAGTAAAAACTCTTCCTAATTAATTTAATTAGAGATTCAACTTGACCTCTGTTAGCAGAAAGGTTCTTTATAATGAGTTTTTTATACTAACTCTATGGATGAAGCGATGAAGAGTTTTCTTGATAGATATTTTTAAAACAAAGATAATGGATAAGTTAATATGGCATCAATCATTATCATGCCAAGATATTTGGTTGCATGATATTAGCTGATCGCCTACATGCTTGCTGTTGGATCAGAAAAAAGATTTGATGATCTTAAAGATTGAATAAAAAAGCATGAAACATATGTGTTTAACTTGTATATATCAGCTTTGCTCTCTGCTTGGAAAGGTTGCCATGAACTTATTTTAAGTTGGTAATGGTCCACATTATTCCTGCCTCTTGCTTTATGCAATTTGCGGCATCATAGACTTCCTAAGGTTAATTTTTAATTTTGAGTCTTTAACGGGTGTCTAGCTGATAACGATGGCCCAGATGCAACACTCTTCATCCCAACAACAGGAGCAACGCAGCAACAACAACTGCAGCAGGTTGTGCTTAATGACACAGATTTTTCTTTCATGGAATGTAACCAGATGGAGATAATATTAACTTCCCATCCTAATATAAAAGGGCGGCTCAGTGCACGAGGCTCCCACCTGGTGGGGTCTGGGGATAGTAGATGTACGCAGCCTTACTCCTTCAAGCGGAGATGTTGTTTTCAGAACTTGAACCCGTGACCTTCAGGTCATAAGACAGCAACTTTACCATTGCGCCAAGGCTCACCCTCTAATATGTTTCACCAAAATTATCTCTTCCCTTTTGTTTTGGGGTTGGGAATGGAATAGTGGATGGGTGTGGGGAGAGGATGCATATGTTAATTTACCACCTTAAGAGATTATGTGCTGCCATTAAATTTATTTGCAATGACATTTTTTTTCATTCTTTTTACCCCCCATTATATTCTAATTTACCTTACATCCAGTTTCTATTTTGTTATCAGAATAGCAGAAAAAGAAAACAGCATTCTTCCTCTGGACCTGCCAACAGTACGGGTACTGCAAACACAGTGGGTCCTTCAGCTAATTCACCACCATCAACGCACACACCTGGTGACGGAATAAATACTGGTAGTAGCATGCAGAATGTTAATAGTGTGCCAAAGAGCTTGATGATGTATGGTACTGACGGGACAGGAGGCATTGCATCATCTTCAAATCTGCTGGTAAGCTACGGTAATAATTTTACTATGTGTGTGTGATCATAAAAAGCATAATGCATGTGCAAATTTGATCTGGTTTAACTTATGTCAGTTGTATCACACAGCCATGTTGACCTGTAGCTGTGGCATACTTTTCTTACTCTGTGTTCCTTTGATATGTCACTATTGGGTGGAAAATTCATTTTCAATTAAGCATTAATCTTGATAGAAAAAAAATGTGAGCGCCAAGTATCACGAGATGCAGGATTTACAAGTTGCACAAATTATGTTTGACTTTCTCACAGCATCATTTCATAAAGCAGGAGGAAATTGAACGATTTGGAGATGTTGGTGCCTTGGATGATAATGTGGAGTCCTTTCTATCAAATGATGGAGGAGATGGTGGGAATCTATATGGAACAATAAAACAAAGTCCTGCTGAACACCAAAAGGAATCTTCAAAAGGTAACTTTTATGGCTTTATCTCTTCTGCGAGTGTAAAAGGTATTGTTGGGAAAGAACCTTCAACTAAATTCTCCATTTCAGGTTTCACCTTTGCTGAATTTGGTTGTATACGAACGAGAAATAGCAAGGTTACTTGCTGTCATTTTTCTTCAGATGGAAAGTTGCTTGCCAGTGCTGGACATGATAAGAAGGTACTTTGCTTCTAGAATAAGGACAAAGTGCCACATTTATGGAACACTGTGGATGAACATTATGTTTGCTCTTTCCTTCAAGATATAAGAACTCTAAGGAATTTACTACACTGTATCATACCTATATTTGTTTCAAAATTAGTATTTTTAGATTTACAGCATCTCAGATTGATACCCTTCTATTTAACCTTATTTTACCTGTATTATTGTGTTCTCATGAACTATTTCACTCCAGAGTTGTCACTCTGTATCACGTTATGTACAGTACGTAATGACATTCCTGTGACATTTTCATTTGGTCATGCATGTAAATGACCTTTTAGTTCTTGGAAGGGGCATTGGTCTCTAACTTAGTTTTATTAGTAACTAGCAAAGGCATCAATGACAGCTGTGAGAAGACTTGACATATAATTTAGAAAAACTAACATGTTTATTTTTCTTTTTTGTGGATCATGTATTAGGTTGTCCTCTGGAACATGGAAAATTTACAAACAGAGAGCACTCCTGAAGAACACAAATCAGTGATTACAGATGTCCGTTTTAGACCAAACTCATCTCAGTTGGCAACAGCCTCGGTTGATAAATCTGTGCGACTATGGGATGCAACTAATGTAACAGTTTTTTCCTTGTCTGCATATATTTTAAGTCTGTTTCTTCCCTTTGTGGGTTTAACATTCCTTTTTGGTTTGCAACTTTCTTATACCATTGTGATTAACTATTTATGTTAAATGCAGCCTAGCTATTGTTTGAAAGAATATAGTGGGCACAGTTCAGCTGTTGTGTCTCTTGATTTCCACCCTAAGAAGACTGATCTTTTCTGTTTCTGTGATACGGACAATGAAATTCGCTATTGGAATATTACTTCATCCTCCTGCACTCGTGTATCTAAGGTTGGTCATTATGTAAATACATTCTATCCTTTTCTCTTTAAGCATTTTATCATTTGTCCCTAAATTTGTTTTCAATTAATTATTTCAGGGAGCTACTGCACAAGTGAGGTTTCAGCCACGACTGGGACAACTACTGGCAGCAGCTTCTGATAAAGTGGTGTCAATTTTTGATGTCGAAACTGACAGACAAATTTCCCCATTACTGGTATGTTCTAGATCTATATGCTTACTAGTTCATCTATATTATTATAGATAAAGTAAGTTCTTCCTTTAAATCAGAGTCTTCAATTCTTTCTATGTTCCCAACCCTCAAAGCTCTTTACAACTAATAGAAATAAGACCATAAAAATGAGAGCATTTTAATGGTTACTACACTCTCCCGTCGCCTCCTTTATTTATCCTTTTTTTTTACCTTGAAATTTTTTAGTGGTATAAATAATTTAAAAAAAAAAGGTGAACCGGCAAGGTACATAAGACACTGGTAGTTTGTTGATGGAAATAAAGTTTGGTTACCAACAGCAATGATGTGTATTTTGTAGTTAAATCTTTCTCCTTTTGTAGGGTCATCCTGAACCGGTGAACTATATTTGCTGGGACGCAAATGGAGATTACTTGGCCACCGTGAGTCAGAACTTGGTGAAGATTTGGTCATTGACCTCAGGAGATTACATTCAGGAGCTCAGCTCTACGGGAAACCAGTTTCATTCCTGTGTCTTCCATCCAAGTTATTCAACTTTATTGGTGATTGGAGGGATTTCTGTAAGTTCTTTGTTCATTAGCTCTGCTGGAACAAACGGGCGGTAGAACTGCAATACAAATTCAATGTTCTGGGCTACATGCATCTCACACACAGCTCACCCAAACTCATTTTTTCTGTACCACACGAAAACATTCTGACCCTATACCTTCCTCCATTACAACACATTGTCTTAAGCATGTGTTTGTGTTTGAAATTAACTATTGATATCCATCAAAATATTTAAATAAAAAAAATGCAGGAAGGTTGGATTATAGCTTTCAAAATCATTTATGTTTATTCTCGTCCATTCAGTTATTTTGGATCAAGGATTATTCTGAATAATGAGTTTTGTTTTCCTTAAATTAGCAATTTATATCCCTTATTGATCTTGATCATCATTCTGAAGAGGTGATTAGCAAAATATTAGATATAATTAATTTAGGTGTTTATTCTGAATTTTTCTACATTTTTTTTGTTCATGCTATTATTCTTGCACTCCTTGAATATGTGGGACTAATCTCATTTGGAGTACTGAAAATGTTTATTTTTACAAGTTCAAACCCCTGACATCTTATTTTATTATGAAAAATAAATATTTAGACACAGCACATTTTGTTTAGAAATTTGACCATTTTCACTGCACTGTGACAAAAAAATGCTGGCCTTCTAAGTAATTAAACACCAATATATACGTTGATCCTTTTCTTATTCACTGAAGCTGCGATTGTTCTTGCAGTCCTTGGAGTTGTGGAACATGGCAGAGAACAAAAGCATGACAATCCCAGCACATGAGAGTATAATCTCTGCTCTGGCTCAGTCTCCTGTCACTGGAATGGTTGCCTCAGCAAGTCATGACCACTCTGTAAAGTTGTGGAAATAGAATCTCAGATATTATTAGGTGGTAACATCCCCTAGCATTCTTTGTGAGTTGGTCTTTAATCTGAACCTTTCTTTGCAATAATCCCAAGAAGTAAATTCTCTATGGAAAGCAGCAATGAGTCTGTGGACTTTTTTAGCAATAATCCCAAGTAGTTTACTATGTAATGCAGTATGCCTTTCGTTATTGTCCTGTGCAAATGAGTCTTGGGTTTTGGCAAGTATATAGAGGTTAAAGAAATTAGAAGAAGCCATGTCTTGGAAACAGGCAGGCAGGTAGGCCTTGAAAGATTGCTGACAATCAAGTCAAACGAAATGTTCACAAAATAGAATCGGATTGAAGGATATTGAGTTATTTAATGTTTGGAATATTCCATAATATTGATTGCGTCTTTTTCTTTTTTCCTTTTGGGAATAAAAATGCCAAATTTTCATTTAAAAACAAAGTCAGCAGCACTAACAATGCAAAGCACTTTGGTCCGAATGAGAATATTGTAGTTTTTCAGGTTCGGGCTTTTTTTTTTTAATTAAATGTTTCAAATTTATATTTTATAAAATTGTTATATTGTAGTTAACTCTTATCAACCCATGAATAATATAGTTAAAGAGGCTAAGTAATTAAATTAGTACTTCGTTAATCTTTGAATTGGATATGGGATTTAATTTTTTTTATGTTTATTTATGAATTGACAATTATTTGTTAATCATGGAGAGTCATTTTTGGCTCTACATTGATCTATTAATTATATTTGTACTGGACTTTAAAGTAAGTTACTCGATGAATTAAAAATAAAATTTAATTTTTTTTTATATTTATTTTGGAATTGATAGTTATTTATCGATCATAAATAATTATTTTTTATTTTATATTACTTTATTATATTTGTATTGAATTAAAATTTAATAAGATAGAATATACATAATTAATTATTTATTAATAAATATTTATTTTATTTTATTAAATTAAAATATTATAATTAATTAAGTTCAATAATTATAACACTGGAGTCACTAAACAAAAAAAAAATATTAACTCAATTAAAAGGTACGATATTTTTTTAGAGTTAGTTTACGTATATAGTTTATTTAAGTATTTATAAAATTAAATTTTATATAAAAAATATTTATAAAATTAAATTTTTTAAATTAAATTATTTAACGTTTGAATATATATTTAAAAAATTATTTTATAAATTTATAAATTTTTTTAAAAATATTTAAATATAATATTGATGAAAAAAAAATAAATAGTATAATTTTAATAAAATTTTAATTTATAAAAATATAAAATAATTTTTAGTCATATAAATTTAAGTTTTTATAAAAAAAATTTTAATAAATTTAAAAAATTAATTTATAAAATAAGTTAAAATTAACTTATTAAAAATTAATAAATTATTTATTTAATTTTATTTAAATATTATTTTTTTAATATAAAAATATTTATATTAATAAATAAATTTTAATAAATTATAAATTTTACTATCTACACGTGTCATCGGCGACTTGATGAAGGCCAAAGACATTCGAGTGTTTTCTTAGGTCTGTTGCAGACAATTGCTTTTCATTTGGGTGTCAATACAGAAATTTAGGATTCAATTATATCAACGTAATTGGACAAGAATTTTTTTTTTTGGGTATGATATAGATAGTATTTTTTTTTTTTGTTAAATAGACGAAAGATTAAATTCTTAAAAAATTATTAAATGCAAAAAAGTGAAATGTCTTTTTAATAATATTTTTTTTATACACACCATCTCAAAAATTAAATTCAAAATGAAGTATTTAGGTCCCGTTTGGTAGATGGCAACAGAGGGAATGGGAATGAGAATTGAGAATGAAATGGAAAGGAATGGATTCAAATGGAATGGAATGAAATGTTATGATTAAAATTGCGTTTAGTAGGTCAATGAAATGGAATGAAATACAATAGAATAAAAATTGTCAAAAAGACAAAAATACTCTTAAAAAATAAAATTATTATTATATTATTATTTTAACTTAAAAAATTATTTTAAATATTATAAATAAAAAATAAAATAAATTATTATTAATATAAAAATTTGAATTAAATAATATTGAAAATTTTAATTTAAATATATATATTTTTAATTATAAAATTTTTTATAAATAAATAAAATAATAAAAAGTATTTCAGTCTATTTGCTTTCCATTCCATCGCACTGTTCATTTTTCACCTGTTTTCGAAGATAATACTGATTATCTTGTCGGAAGTAATGGAATGGAATGGACATTCTATGGGACCCACAATTTTTACCAATTTGAGCAATTAAACTAAGAAATGAAATGCCCATTCTATTTTATTCTATTCTTTTTTATCTACCAAACGGTCCTTAAAGAATCCAATCTACTCGCTAAAAAAGTAAATCCTTTAATTTTATTTTATAGAGTTTTATGGATCCAAAATTTTTTTAAAATTAGTTTTATTTTTCGACAAAAGACATTACGTTAAAGAACAGTACATTGGCACGAACACTATTTGTCTCAAAAGCTGCCACCTTTAACTAGTGACCGCCCGCAGCAACTCCTTTTTCTTTTTCTCTTTTTTTTTTTAATTTCTTTTTTTCTCTTTTTCTCTCTCTCTCTACTATTTTATTCCCTCATGATTTGAAATTTAGCGTTTTCTTTATTTTATTTTAGATATATTATGATATTTTGAAATATTTTTATACGATTCAACAAAAAAATTAATGTGATTATTTTTTATGGTGCCAATTTTTATTCATTTTTTAATTCAACAAAAAAATATAAACGTTTATTTGTTAAAAAATGTCAATTTTTGTTAAAAAATTTAAATTAATTAAAGTTAAGACGTAATCCACATCTCATAATTAGCTTAAGTTGAATATTGAGTTAATTAAATAATTTATTTAACTTAATGTAAATAAAAAATGCATCGACTGTTTTTTTTCAGACCAAATATGTCAGATTTTTTATCTCGGGATCATCTTTGAAAAACATATTTTTTTATAAATTATTATTATTAAAAATATATAAAATATATTTAATTAACTTTAAATATTTATCTAAAAAATATTATTATTATATTTTTTTGTAATAAATTTTTTTATTATTTTTTAAAAATATTTTTATTTATATTAAAATGAAATAGCAAAAGTAAGTAAAAAGATAAATAAAAAATAAAAAAGAGAAGAGAAAGATAATAAAAAAGAAATGAGATAAAATAAAAAAAATAACGAATATTATCATTTTTTTTCACATTTAAAAAAAATTAGTGATATAAAAATTTTGAATTTTTACTGTTTTTTTAAAAAATTGGTAATAATTTTTTTAAAAAAAATTAAGAATATATATATATATATATTAAGAATCTTAATTTAAAATTAAGAAATCAAATACGAGACTTTAATTTTTTGAAATTAAATTTTTTAAACGAAAGGGGATCCGAACCAGCCAAAAAGGCCATTATTCGATTCACCGTAAAAATGATTCACCATATATTTTTTTTTTACAGAATGAAAAAGTCACATGATTTAATATTCTAACAAATTATCGAAACTCTTTATATTTCTAATAAATTTGAAAATACTTTAAGAGTTTTCTTTATTTTCTTTTATATACCACTCCTCTCATTCTTTATTTCTTATAAATTGTATATTTATGATTTATTATAATTTCTTTTATAAAAATAAAATATATTCTCACAGATATTATTACAAGACTAATTCTCTTCAAATCTTAAAATTATTACAATTTTTAACTCTCTCTACAATAATATATTTTAAAATTTAAATATTTGGTTATTTTCAATAGTTGTAAAATATTTACTACTTTGATCTGCTGTTAATAATTACATTATTTATTTAATTTAATGTGAATAAAAAAAAAAAAAAACATCTTCATGATATAATAAACAATATTGGATAATTTTTTTAATACTTTAATATTTAAATTTATAAATTGACTTAATTTTAATTTACGAATTTTTTTTAAAAGCAAAAGTTTTCAAAATATTAAATTCTTTAAATATTAATATATTATGAATTTAATAATTGTTAAATATTAATAAAATAACTAATATATTAATTTGTAATATTAAATTATTAATTTATTTGATAACATTTTGAAGGAAAGAGGATCCGACCCGTCAAAAGGACCATTATTTGGTTCACGACACCAGGCCCAATTAAATCGAGGAAGGGGACGGCACCGGCTGATTTACGCGCGACTCTCTGTTGTAGAAGCGGGAGGACGTGAAGAAAAGATTGAATATGGTTTTGAATTATGAGAGCAAAGAACCGAACCTCGAATTTGGAGAAAACAGAGCGATGTAGAGAGAGAGAAGATGGAAGAAATGCGAGATTCTGATTCCGAAGAGTCATGATTGGGAGAGTACGGCGCAATTACTTAATCTCAAGTTGGCGCCATTTCTGGGATTGCCACCCTCCTATTACAAACTAAATTCATGTTATTCAGCCCTAATTGTTTGTTTGTAGGAAAAAGAATTTTAACATAAAAAACTTTTGTTTGTAAAAAAAAAAAAAGAGTTTGTTTTATTTTTTTATTTTTAAAAAATATTTTATATAATAAAAATAAAAAAATTATTTAATAGACTATTTTAAAAATATTTTCTTTTGTGTTTTGAAAAAAAAAAACTTTCTCTAATTTTTTATTTAAAAAAAAATAACTTGGGTTTGTTTAATTTTTTTTATTTTTTAAATTATTTTATAAAATAAATAAATAATTCATTTAATAAATTATTTTAAATATATATTATTTTTTTGTGTTCTGAAAATAAAAATAATTTTAATCTGTTTTTATTTTTTTTAAATAACTTATTTTTAAAATAATAATAATAAATAGTCATCAAATAAAATTTTTATTTTAAAAACAATAATCATAATTTAAAAAAAAAATTCAATTTTTTTTTAAATAAGTAAAAAAAAAATATTTTAAATTTATGCTTCAATTCACTGTTTCCAACTTATGACAGTCATCATTGTTGTTTATCGTCACTGTACTCAACTCAAATCAAATTTTGAAAACAAGGGAGGCTTCAAACTCAAAAGTTTTTTTTATTAAAACAAAAATCTAAGTACATTTAGTTGGATAACATTCTTTTTGTTTTTATTTTTAAAAAAATTAATTTTTACTTTTATTTCTTATATTTATAAAAATATGTTTAATTTTTATTTTTACTTTATTCTTAATTTTAAAATTTTTTTAGTTACATGCACGTAAGCACATAAATATAGCTGCTATAATATATTGCAGTATTAAAAATTTTAAAAATAATTTTTTGAAGTTTTTAAATTTTTGTCTATTTTTTATAAAAAAAACATTTTAAAAAATTGCATGCAAAAGTTTTTTAAAATGGGATTACTAAAAAATCCCTTAATTTTTTAAAAAATGATTGAATTTGCCCATGGACTCAAACATTTCAATTTAGACTCAGTAGTAGTCCATAAAATTTATATTCCGATCAAGAATTAAAATAAGGAAATGGTCTCTTACGTCTTTATGTAGGCTACAATATAGAAATTGTGAGAATAAGAACTGAATTTAGACGTGTGATTGAATCTAAACACTTCTATATCCTACGGAAGAATTTAAAATAATGGAGTGAATTTCAGCTCAAGCTCAAGTAAACATTTTTTTTTTTCTGTCAAGTTAGGACCCAAATAACACCCACCCCACCTCGATTACAAATTATTGCTTCATCAACCACTACTTCATTGTCATTATCCATGGTTGTCATTTTTTTTTTCATATAATCTAAACTAAAAATAAATTCCATAGAACATTTCTGTTGTCTTCAGTAGTCCTCTCCTATTACAATGGTTTCGAGTGTTAATCTGTCAAAGGCTGTTACCCTGTGGCCAACTCGAAGGAGTTAAAATAGAATGCAAATCTGAACAATATCTAATAATACTACTCCTACAGTTTGGGTTCTACCATCAGACAAGATAAAGGGTTAAAGCTTTCGAGTCTCATTTTTTACAATAAATACAATTTTTGATAGAACTATTCAAAATTTCTAAGATTTTTGTTGACAAACTAATACTTTTATGTTTTGATTATATTGTAATTTTTAGTTTTACTTACTTATTATTTAGTTTCTCTATAAACCTCCTTATCATTTGCTGTTATCTAAAATCTTATTGTATTTTTATTTGTAAATTTACAGCTCAAATAAACCCGATTAAATTGATCATAATCTGACTTTACCAAAAAAATTTGAGTGACAAAGGAGCTCGGTTAATTGCATGTCATTTTTCTCACTTGATCTTTATACAATCAGACGACATTTTGGCTCAAATTCGACCTACTCAAACCGATAATCACCCTTGGTTTTTATCTATTAGCTTCCTTACTAACTTCAGCATAAGAGTCTATATGATGTGCAAGGTTTTAAATGTTCTTGTTTTGCAAATCAACCATCATTTGTTGGACTATCATCTTTTGCAGTTGAACTCCACCGACACCTTAATTCATTATTTATCATTATGTTTGGTATATTATTACCCTAAATGCCTAATGAGTAATGACATTCAAAAGTACCTAAATGTCTAAGATAATACTACTTTGGATGGTATGACCATGAATTAGGGTGATCTCACGTCCTTGAATTTTTAGATTTACTAACTCCATAAAATTTAATTCGTTCTTTAACAATTCCTTTTATATAACTTTCTTCAACAACTTTTAATCAGTACATTAAATTTGTGAATCTGAAATATCATGAATATTGTATTGCTCTCTCCTTCCATCACATATATAGCTGCCACCTTTAATTCACCTCTTTGGATAGATTGAAAAGTTTTAATCCCAATTCAATTGGTGTTTTTTTTTAAGTTTAATTACAATTTTAGTGTGTATATATATATATATATATTGGCCCATGCTTTGGACCACAAGGTAAATGATCTAAGACATCGAGTTTATCCACAAAATTGAATCAGTAATTCTACTAACACTATTTCAAGATGTACATTTGAGATTTTTAATAGCAATTATGCTTATATAGTTAACTTGAAATAACTTAACTGATTGAAGAAATTTGGATTAAACTTATATTACCAATAAGCAAAAGTTTGAGTTTTCTCTTTGACTAATAATTCAATTTGATAATCAATTTTATCTAAAAAGATCATTGAAGGTTTAAAAGTTAATTAAATAAGTTTCTATTAAAAATATTGGACCTAACTCCACTCCCAAAACTCGAGTTAAGAGAGGGAGGATTGCCTTTACTTATAAGGAGCATATTCTTTAAACATATGTTGAAGTCCCACATTGGCTGGATGTTTAAAGAATATGCTCCTTATAAGTAAAGGCAATCCTCCCTCTCTTGACTCGAGTTTTGGGAGTGGAGTTAGACCCAATATTTCTAATCTGGTATCAGAGCCTACTCCAGTTTCAATGTGATCCACCCGCAGATGTTCATGCTTGCAAACTTCACGCTCTAGATATTCATTCTTGAGCGTGAGGGGGATGTGTTGAAGTCCCACATTGACTGGATGTTTAAAGAATATACTCCTTATAAATAAAGACAATTCTCTCTCTCTTGACTCGAGTTTTGGGAGTGGAGTTAGACCCAATATTTCTAATAGTTTCTTTAAAAAAAACAATACTTTGAGATAATCCTATTTGTATAATTTTATACAATAAGTATACATAATAATAAATATATGCATTAGACTCGTAGTTTTTAAGATTCCAAATATGCTACTAATTAATATCCCAATTGATAGTATTAAATTAATATTTTTTTTATATTTTTATTTTTAAATTATAAATTATTTGTTATTTATTATTTTGACCGACTAATTATAAATACTATTATAAAAATTTGTTTAAAATTTCTTAAACGATAGAATGTATAATTTTTGTAATACAGTGTTTTGTTGTATTTTGAGACATTATTAAATAATAATTTAAATAATTTTATAGATAATTTGATTTCTTAAAATATTAAATTTTTTTATAGTTAATTATGTTCAAATTGTTAAATTATAAATTAAAAAATAAAATGATTAGATTAGAAATCATTTCAACATCTTAATTGATTAAAGTTTGTATATAAATTAAAAATGCTCGATTAGGTTGTCGGAGGTGGGCGTTAGGGTTTTCAGGGAGATTCCCCTTGAAAGTTTGGAAAATGTGGGCTTTTGGGGAAACAAACAAATTCTGATTTGTACGAATCCTCACAATATTAAAACCCGTGCTCTTTCACGGACAAGACAAATTTGTATTACATGTGCAACTTGTTTTATGTTACCCGCACACGTGACTGAATCATCAAATTAATAATATTTAAATTAATTCTTATATTTTATAAAAGAAATCTTTTTTAATTTTTTCAATATTTTTTTAAAAATAATTATTTTAAAATTTTATTACAACGAAAAGGATTATTTCAATAATAATTTATCTAATTAACAACAATAACAATATTTATAATTATTAAAATTTATCCCAAACTTTTTAATAATAATAAAACTTCAAGCCTCTAAATTAAGTCATTTAATATTATTACAATTTCCCTCAATTTTTCATTATAATTAAAAAAAAAATTATATTTATCCACTTGAATAAATACCTCCAATTGTAATTTTTTTTAATTTTAAAATTATTAAAATATTTTTTCTAATTTATACATATCAAAATAATCATCAAATTTAACATCTTTAGTGCTTAATATATGCATACTATTTCTACTACTAGCCATGTAAAATGACAAAAATATTTTTTTTAATTAGAAATTTCTATATGATTGGGGAGACATTACTATGATATTTAGATTATAAAAAATTATAAATTAAAATAAATAAATGGCATTTCCTTTAATTAAAAATTACATGTATAAAATACACTTTGAACAATTTAACTCTAGTTATCGATAGTGGCGAATTTAATATATTTTTAATTATATTCACAAAATTTACAATTAGATTACTACATAATTTTTTTAATGTGAGTGGGTCTTAGAAAAATAATTTATTTTTAAGAGAGAGAATGGGGAAGAAAGAAGCCAATGGATAATTAAAATTGTACCAATGAGATTACGAAGAAGCTTTGGCGGGAAAGTTTTGGGTGGGTGGGTTCCCTAGGCATAACATATAGCTAGGAATTAATTGGAAGTTGAGTTGACCGAAATTAAAAATAAAAAAAGGAATAAAGTTACGAAGGGCATTGAAAATTGTGCAGGTGTATATATTTATAAACAGTAAACACAATTATTTGCACTAAAAGTCCTGAATTTCGGGGAAAGTGGTGATTCTGTTGGGCTTAATATGATCCGCAAGTACGTCAGAGATAAGATTTCGTAATATTAAATGTTATTGTTTATATACTTCTCTTGCCCTTTTGGCTGAAATCAAATGTGGCGTCATTACCAGCTTCATGGTATATATTTATTGGAGTAAAATATATTAATTTTTAAAAAAATTTAGTTAAATTATATTTGATTTATTTCAAAATTCTCATTGGAATTTAAAAAAAAAAAATTAATTTTTTGACTAAAAAGTTTCTAATTTTTTTTATTTTCTCAATCTTTATAACGCTGAAAAGATTTATTTCATTTGTTTGAAATTTCAATGATAAAATTTTCTTATAATATTTTTTGCTTAAAATTTAAATTTACAAATATCCACGTAAGATTAATGAAACAGCATAATTAAATTTAGATTTATATATACTAAAATTATATAATTAGTATTTATTTTTTTTATCCTGTAAGAAAAAAATTATTTAAGCAACGGAAATGTTATTGTTTATATACTTCTCTTGCCTTTTTGGCTAAAATCAAATGTGGTGTTATTACCAGCTTCATGGTATATATTTATTGGAGTAAAATATATTAATTTTTTAAAAAATTTCGTTAAATTATATTTGATTTATTTCAAAATTTTCATTGGAAATTTTTTTAAAAAAATAATTTAATTTTTTTTTATTAAGAAGTTTCTAATTTTTTTTATTTTCTCAATATTTATAACGCTGAAAAGATTTATTTCATTTGTTTGAAAATTCAATGATAAAATTTTCTTATAATATTTTTTGCTTAAAATTTAAATTTACAAATATCCACGTAAGATTAATGAAACAACATGATTAAATTTAGATTTGTATATAATAAAAATATAATATAATTTGTATTTTTTTTATTTTGTAAGAAAATAATTATTTAATCTACAAAAATGTTTTAACATTTATGGTTTACTTTAATATACATTTTGTCTACTAATTTTATTTTTTTTATCTGATAGAGATATGGAGAAGGTAAAAAGTTTATTGGAAGGTTATTTTTCACATACCTAAATTACCCCATTGGCTGTCAAGGAGAATTTTGTTATTGCTGGTAGCTTTTAAAGAGATAAAAAAACATACCTTTAAAGACAGTTGAGGTAAAAGAGTTTTTGAAATTTAAAAAATAAATTAAGGAGAGTATTTGTAGTATAATTTCAAAATTCAAGAGACGGGTTATTATTTTTAAAATAAGAAAAAATTAAAAGTAATTTAACCAAATTTTAAGAAAGATTAGTATAATTTATCTTATTTATTGTATTAATATATAACACCTATGGTAAAAAAGATAGAAAGTGATAATGACAATAATCATGATGAATAGGAATTGGGGTGGCAACAATGATAATAATATTTGTCCGAACAATGATAATAATGTAGCAGTTTTACATATTCAAAATTATTAATAGTTTAATTTTCCTTATATATTTAAATGGGTATTTTTTTTAAAATTAAATGGCCACATTATATAAGTGGTAACTCTTTTTTTTTTAATGGTAGAACAATTATATAAAATAATTTTAGTCCATAAGCCTTCTTTTTTATTTTATTATTAAATTTTATACTATTTTCAGTGTGAGAGATAAAGTTTAAAAGAGTTAAAATAAAATAAACAAATTAAAAAATTTGTGGATAGTAATAATAGTGAAAGATTAGTATAATCTTTCGTAATTTTACATTTGATTTATTTAAATATATTATTTTGATTTTAAAAATGTGTTTAAATTAATTTCAATGGCTGTTCAAATAAATGATGTTAGAGACCATATATAATTATTATATTTATAATTTGTTACTACAATTTTTTATTTATTTAATTTAAAATTATTGTTTTAATGAAAAAAGGTTAAAAAAATCATAAATAAATTAGCTGATTTATGGCACACTTAAATTGGATCCGAATCTTTTGTGGTGCGGTATTGTGTCTCTCAAATAAGTCTGACTAAATAATTGGTCAAATGACCAGTCGCCTAATTTTTACTGTTCAAGAGATATAACACGCGGTGCTGTGTTTTCTACATAATAGAAGATTCGAATTCCACTTAAATTACGTGAATAGACATGAATTTATGTCTTTAGTTTGTTTAACAAAAGAGTCAAAACGTCTCTAACTCAGTCAGTCTATTAAACAGTGTTAATATAATATGATAGTACCACGTTTTGTTAGACATAGAAAAAAAGAAGGAAAGGAGAGGGGGGGTCCATTTATATGAGCATTGAACTTCACCTCTTCCCTCCATCTCTTTTCAACAGGATCCTCTGCAACACTACAGAAAAACATGATCCGTGATGTTGAAGGCCACATTAAGAGAGATAGTGATACAATGATGTGGTAGCAATAAAAGATTCCAAGAAATATAGTAAAAGTGGTTATTATGAATTTATGACACTAGTGGCGATAATAGTTCATAATATGACAATATATTAAAAAGTAAAAGTTTTTTTTCAAAATTTTATGTAATCTTTCTTATTAGTTCTTATCCCATTTCTTTTAGGGAAAAGTACACTTTACCTTTTGTAATCTGGCCAAAATCAATTAGTCTCTTGGTGGTTTAAAGATGTGTTATTTAATTATTTTTTTATGGTTTGTTTATATATAATTTTTTAGTCACTCTAATTTTTTATTTAAATTTTAATAAATATTAAATAACACACTTTAAATTACAAAAAAAATTGAGCAAAATCACAAAAATAATGTTATTTAGTTGTGATTTTATAATGTTATATATTGAAGAGCAAAGTTAAAATACCTTTTGCATTAAAATTTTTAATAAATTAATTATAGTTATTAAATTAATATTTGAATAAAAATATAATCAAACATAATAGAAATGTGTAAAATGAATTAAATTTTATAATGATTATTAGTTTTTTGTGAAAATAAAGTACAATTAATCAATGATTTATTTTATTTAGAAAATAATAATTAAATACATTTTTATTTAATGTAAAAAATTAGAAGTTACAAAAAAATTTATGGCTTAAAAAAATTAATTAAATAGTTTCATATTTACAAGAATCTAAATATTTGAGATAATTATATAATGTTCATATTATAAGTATTTAATAGTATTAATAAAATATCATTTTATATTTTATAATATTGTATAATAATTAGGATTCATAGTGAATCCCAATTCACAATTTTATAGGATAAGAAAATTCCAAATTAAAATCAAATGGGAACTGAAGATGCAAGTTTTATGATGAATTTTATTTTTATTTTAAACAGGTCTTTTTACAGAAAGGTTTTTGGAATTAAAATATTGAGAAATTAAAAACAAATTTCATCCAAATATTTGTGCTCAGTGTTTATTTAATTAAAATAGTGAATGTATGAAAGTATTTCTTAATCACTTGGAGCCAATTCTAGAATACTATAAGGATTTGACATGCACTTATAATGTGCATGTGAATTCATTTTTTAATAATTAAGATAGTCAAATAATTTTATTTTTTAGATTAAAAGAATAGTAAGAAGTTACAAATTATTGAGAAAACTACTCATTTTTTATTTATAATTAAATAATATATTATAAATTACTAAATAACTGCCCACCTTTCCCCATTTCAAACGTAGGAATACATCATTGTGAATTAGTAGGAATATAACAAAAGTCGTTGTGAATTGTATATTATTAATAAATTTTTCAATAAAACTTAGTGTAATGTAAATTAAAAAATAAATAAATAAAAGAGAATATATTGAAAAAGAAATTTTATGCAAGGAAGAATTATAGAGTAAAGAAACTAAAGAAATGAAATATAGATAAGAAAACTTGTCTTTATCAATGCTCCATATAAGTCTCTATTTATAGACATATAATCATAAAGATAAATAATTCAAAAGCCAAAATGTGATTCAATAGTTTTGAAGGAGATTCAATGATTTCAAGAATTGAAAAACTAAATGGCCATACATAATAACATACGAATTCAAAACACTTCCCTTTTTGGATGCCCATTTTACAAGGAATGTTTCATTAAAACTTTATTAGAAAAAAATTCAGTGTGAAAAAAATCATAGTGAAAGAAAAACAGTACATCATTCTTCTTATACTCCCCCTGTCACAATATCATTAAAAATCTCTAAATCGACGCATTTCAATTTTATGCACTAATCTTTCAAATACTAAAGTGGGTAAGGCATTGGTAAATAAATCTGACAAATTATCACTTTAACGTATTTGTTGAACATCTATATCGCCATTCTTTTGAAGTTCATGAGTAAAAAAAAACTTTGGTAAGCCATATTTTGTTTTATCTCCTTTGATATATTATTCTTTCAACTGAGCTATATATGCAACATTATCTTTATATAGTATAGTTGGAGTCTCATTTCTAAAAGATAGTCCACATGTCTCGCAGATTTGTTAACTCATGAATCTCAACCAAATATATTCTCGCCTTACTTCATAAACTGCTATAATTTTTGTATGATTTGAAGAAGTAGCAGCAAATGCTTGTTTTACAAAATGCCATGATATAGCTTTATCACCACTTATAAATAAATAGCATGTTTGAGATCGAGCTGTATGGATCAGACAAGTATCTAGCATATGTATAATGAATGAGTTGTGATCTAAATTCATTTTTATATAGCAAACCCATATAAATAGTACTTTGGAGATAACGAAAAATATATTTAATTATATTCTAATGTCTTCACGTTGGACAATAACTAAACTTAGTAAACAAGCTAACAGCAAAAGTTATATTAAACCTTATATTATTAGTAATTTGTATTAAGATATGGTACTTTAGGACCAAGAAGTTCGTCATTATCATCTCAAGGTCATAAAACATCCTTTTTAACATCAAGTAAGTGCACAACCATTGAGATACTTAATGGATGTACTTTATCCATGAAGAAATATTTATGGACTTTTTTTGTATAAGTTGATTGATAAATGAAAATTCCATTTTTTAAATTCTCAAATTGCAGGCCAAGACAAAATTTTATTTTTTCAAAATCTTTCATTTTAAAATATTTCTTCAAACAATCTAGTGCCTTTTAAATCTCTTCAGGAGTGCCAATAATATTCAAATCATCAACATATACTATAATAATAGAAAATCTTGAATTTGCTTTCTTGATGAAAACACATGGACATATATAGTCATTCTTATAACATTTTTTAACAAATATTTACTAAGACGTTTATACCACATTATTTCATACTACTTTAATTCATACAAAAATCTTTATAATTTAATTGAATAAAGCTCCTGAGATTTCAAATTATATGTTTCAAGTATCTTAAATCCTTTTAGAATTTATATATATATGTCATTATCAAGTGAGTTATATAAATAGATTGTAACAACATCCATAAAACACATATCAAGTTTTTCATGCACTGTCAGACTAATGAGATAATAAAATGTAATTGCATTTACCACATGACAATATGTGGAATTATAATTAATTTCAGATGTTTGTGAAAAACCTTTTGTGTGACAAGTCATGCTTTATATCTCATAATTTTATTTTTCTCATTTTTTTTACATACAAATACCTATTTTTACCCAATGTGTATTACATATTTAGGTGTTTGAACTATAAGTCCAAAAGCCTTACATTTTTTAAGTGAATTCAATTATGCTTGAATTATGTCTTTTCATTTTGGGTAATCATATCTATGTTAACACTCATCAATAGATGTAGGTTCATGATCTTTATTATCATTCATAATATTAAGAGCTACAGTATATACAAAATTTTCATTGACACCTGTTTCTTTTTTACTCATTCGTTTCCCCCATAGATACATAACTTATTGATATCTCTTCATTTTCATTAATTTTTGCTACTTGAATTTAAACTGAAAGTACTTTATTTGTTATATTTCTAAACTCTGCAAAAGTATTTATTTCTTTAATGGGTTGATCTTAAATAATTATTTCTTTCATTTTGCAGGGATTCTTGTCTTTTGAACCAATTGGTCTACCATATTTTTGACATGCTTTAAACTTACTAGTGATTTTATTAATGGATTGTCTTTCGAGAACATCAATCCATACATAAATATTTACGGCTGATATAAGTGACTTGGTCACTCTTTTTAGATCAATAAATATATTTGGTAGTTGATTTGCTATATTTTGTAAGTGATTATCTTTTGAACTTTAAGTTCACATTGTCTTGTTCGAGGATCAAGATGTAACGAAGTATTCTATGTAATTTCTTTGACTAGTTATCTTTCATCTTTTTTCTCTAATAATGTGAAAACTAATTTATCAAAATGACAATTGACAAAACATACTGTAAATACATCTCTTGTCATTGGTTCAATATATCTTATAATAAAAGGAGAATTAAATCTAATATATTTTTCCAATCTCCTTTAAGGATCCATTTTAGTGCGTTGTGATGGGGTTATTGGAACATATATGGCACACCCAAAAATTTTGAGATGAAAAATATTTGATTTATTACCATAGGCCAATTGTAAAGAAAAATATTGATGATAACTTGTTGGCGTGATGCATATTAATGTTGTTACATGTAAAGAAAAAATGTGCTCTGCATTTTCTTATTCTTATATTAAATAGGCTTTGAAAAATCAAATCAATAAAAATATATGTTTCACGCATCACAGATCACAGTTAATGGTTGGAAATTGGAAAATCAAAATTAATATTTTAATGAAATTGATGATTCACGAGGGAGAATGCATCATTAATTTGACTTTGTTTTATTTATTTTTTAATATATTATTTATATAATATTTTTAAATATTTTATTTATTATAATTATTTAAAACCTTTATTTAAATTTTTTGGCAAGAGAAAAGAAAAAAGTCTAAGTAAGAAAGAAATTTATCCTTCAATATATCGCCAACGAGATGTCTACCAACAAAAACTGCACCATTTGTGGAATCCTAAAAAGTGGGCAAAGTTAGCAAAGCAAGCAATTGGTAAATTTTTTATTTATCAAAATATTCCACCTAATAAAGCTCAAGGTCCATTTTATGATATCATGATTGATGAAATTGCCCATGCAGGTGTAGGGGTAAAAGGTCCAATTCCTTATTAAAATTGGTGGCCAAATTTTTGATGATGAAATAGAAGAGATAAAAGAATATATAGAAGAATTTAAGAAGAAATGGAAAACTTATGGCATCACAATTATGTGTGATGGTTGGCAATCTATCACTCGTTTGGCAATCATAAACTTTTTAATTTATTGTGATGGGAGAAAAAAATTTCACAAGTCAATTAATACGAGTGGAAGAGAAAAAGATGTCAAATATATTTTTAACTTCATGGATCAAGTGGTTGAAGAAGTTGGTGAAACTAATGTTGTACAAATCATTACAGATAATGCATCTGCATATAAGAAGGCTGGTGAGTTATTGATGCAGAGGAGACCACACTTGTATTGGACTTCTTGTGCTGCTCATTCTCTTGATCTAATATTGCATGATTTTGAAAAATTTGAAAAAAATTTAAAAGGTTTTAGAAGATTCTAAAATGTGTACCAATTTTATTTATAATCGTTCTAAAATTTTTCACATTATGAGAATCTATTGCACATGAGAGTTGATTAGACTAGCTTAAATATGGTTTGCAACTAATTATATTGCTCTTGCAAGTCTCTTGGAGCACAAAAATGGGCTACAAATAATGGTAACTTCAAATGAATGGTCTAGAAATTCTGCTAATAAAGATTCAGTTGGAACACAAGTTCATACCACCATATTAGATCCAAATTTTTGGAAGAATGTGAAAAAAATTGTTGATATACATATGCAAATTGCTAAGTTTCTAAGGATGGTTGATGGAGAAAAGCGAGCCACAATGTCGTATGTTTATGCAGCAATGTGTAAAGTCAGATCAACAATTCAAGCAATAGCTCCCAAGTCATGCAAAAAGTATTTTGATATCATTGACTGTCGTTGGCATAAATAAATAATAAGTTGTATTCATATGGCAGGTATGAAATGAAATCTTTGAATATATATTTATATTTTTTATTTTGACAATATATGCTTATTTATTTCATTTTTTACTATACTAATTAGCATTTTATTTTTTATTCGCGCTGAAAAAAAACATATTATTTGAATCCATCATATCAATATTCTGAAAATCTTGGATCTCGAAAAGATTTGTTGAAGGTGCTTAAGGATGTAATTTCTAGATTAGAACCCAACTCAACTAAAGTTTCATATGTACTAAATGAGGTATTTATCATTGTTTCGTTATCTTTGTTGTTTATGATCAAAACCATAATAATTGCTAGCACTATATTTTTCATGTAGGTAAAAATATATTGAGATGTTATGTATAGATTTTTTGATAAATTGGCTATCAAAGGAAGAGATAAAATAGATTCAGGTTTGACTTATTATATTACTAAAAACATATTGTCTGTATATAGAAGAACTTCAATATATTATTAACTAACATGCATTACTTTTCTTTATTTTCTAGCTGAATGGTGGTTTATGCATGGTGCAGATGCTCCAAATTTGAGAAAAATTACAATAAGAGTATTGTCACAGACAGTTTCATCTAGTGGATGCGAAAGAAATTGGAGCACATTTGCACTTATTCACACAAAAGTGCGTAATTGTTTGAATTATGATAAGCTTGAAAAGCTTATTTTTGCACAATATAATATACGATTAAAATTGAAGCATGTTATGAAGGATCATAATTCAAAAGATGTTGAGTTCAGAGCAATTGATTTAACTACAATTTTTAAAGAAAATGATGGCATTTCAGAATGGGTGGATGATCCTAGTGATGTATTATTAGATGAATTGAATGAAAATACTGAAAATATTAAACCAAATAGTTATTTGGCTACATTTACTAATCGATAGTCAGATTCACAAACTACTTAACTAGATAGATTAACTACTAATGAGGAATTTGAAAATTTAATGACAAGATTAGCACATCGTCGATTTTCAGCCACTGTTGATATTGATGAGGAATAAAAAAAAAATACTGATACTGACGCATATACAGATACAGGTGATGGCGATGGCGATGGTGAAATGGGTGGTGAAAATGTCACCACTATTGATAGAATTGGTGAAAGAAGTCATGTGATTTTTACATCAGAACAAGATTTCAGTATTGTATTGAAGATCAAGATCATAGTTATAGACCTCCTGATTACAATAGAGCAAGTGATAATAATGTTGAAATGCAAGATGTTCAACAATTGACTTCTGATTTTTCTTCACTTAACACTGAAGGATATGAGTTTCATGGTCATGGATTTGGTTATCATTCATTATCTTCGACATATGGTCAAATTATAAATATGATTCATCATCCTTTGTATATAATCATGGTGCAACTTTGGGATATGGTTTATCTTACTTATCATCTTCACAGGTTGGTTGGCGTCCTCCAACATATAAAATAGAAGATTTTGAAAAATTTAAGAGGGAGTATGATAATTTTTACCGTTCTCACATGACTTGGATTGGTTATTGTGACCACGTGGAAAGACATTATCAATTTCCTCTTAAATTATATCCAAGTTTTAGTTATCTACCTTTTAGACATTCTACTTTTAATTGATTTAAACTATCTAATAATTTTTGTTGATATTGTATTGTATAATTTGACACTTTGAGTATAATATGTAATTTATATTAAATATTTTATATATGTTAAATGTTATCAAATTTTATGAATGTTAATTATATCAATGTTATTTGAATAACAATATTATTATTTAACACTATGTTATTTAAATTTATATATCTATATTATTAATAGTACACTAAGATCCTTTAAAATTAGAAAAAAAAATTATTTACAATTATTTGAAACGTTTCTTTTAAATTTTTTTGTTTTCACAAAATTTTTAAAATATTTCGAAACATTTTCAATTTTAGAGTTACCGAAACAGTACCTCAAAACGAAATTTAATTTCTTGCCAAAGGTAGTCTTAACTGTCAGTAAAGAAACCAATAATATGCTAAACTTAATCAACTAGGTGCATATATACTAAGCAATGTTTTAAAATTTGAATCGCCCATTTAATTGGTAAAAGGAGTGGTTTAGAGTTTATTAGTTTAACTATAGTTAAATTGATAGAAACATATTTATATTTTTTATTTTTATTTTTATATTGTAAAACATAATATATCAGAAAATAAAATATATAAAATTAATTAAATAAATGATTTAAGATAAAATAATAAAATAGTACATAATAATATATTTAAAACATCATTATAATAACTATTATATATAAAATAAGTTTACATTACTGTATATGAATAGTCATGACAATAACATTTTTAATTATAAAAATAAAATACATATATAATTAAAATTAATATTAAGAAATAAGCCAAAATGATATTATTTTAAGTCAATCAATTGAGAAAAAAATAGTCAAAATGGTGCTAGTATGGGGTTCACTGAATTTGATTGTTTTCTTACTCTTTTGACTTGTTTGCTAGTTTTTGGTTGGACTGTTTAAAAGATTAAATCAAACCAATCCTTCTATTAGTTTGATTGTCTGACAAGTTGGTCAAGTCCGAATTTTTTAACAATGATACTAAGAGATAGTTTTTTTTTTTTTGTATTATTAGATTAAAAGTATAATATGTAATAACTAATATTTATGAAAAATATAAATTTTACCATTAGAAATTCTATTGACTCAAAAAGGACCATAAGTTATTTTTGTTATAATTATGAAGCTTTCTTATTTCTATTAATTAAATAGTTTATGCAAATAATGCACCTGAATTTCAAATTGAAAACTTTATTAAATGATTGCAATTTGTTTTTCTTTTCACATAGAATTTGAAATTTTTTACAACTATATTACAGTTCGATTTTACTTTATTTTTTATGTTTTGATAAATTAATTTAGAGTTGTATCACAACTTGAATTTATATAATCTCTCTCTCTCTCTCTCTCTCTCTCTCTCTCTCTCTTTCTATATATATATATATATATATATATATATATAGCGAGATTATCAATACAAAATATAATTAGGGACTGTACTAGGGTAATATCTCAAAAAATTAAACACTTATTATTACGAGAATCTTTATTTATTGGATAATCTTTGACATCAGTAAAAAAAGGGAAGGCCAATAATATAATGGAGCACCGGCTCTATCATAAACTTTGACAGTTAAATTAGTTAAGTGAAAATGAAAAGAAATAAGAGAATTAACTAGGTAGAAAGTGTAAGATATTTAAAAGAACGTTTTGATACTAATAGCTGAAGGTAGAATAGTAATTTTAATCATTTAATTCAAACATATTTTTTTAAGGTATTTTCATAAGCTATTAGTACTATGAGTATGTTTTGACAAGTTCAATGAATTAGTTTATAACGTATTTGACTAATTTATAAATTTGTTTGACCAAATTAGAAGTGTTTGATAAACGAACTTATTTAAATAATTTAAACTAGTTAAAAACTTTTAAACTATACGCTACTTCAAGTAGCGTATAACTTATAAACTTTCAACTAACTTATAAGTTTTAAGATAATTTATAAACTATTTTTACTAAACAGAACTTAAAATATTAATTCATTTCAAATTCTGTTGCTATAAAAAAATTCTCTCAACAAATACTCACTTTAAGTATCGAATTTGTATTTTCACTTTAGGAGCATAATTTGCGCATCACTACATCCAACACTTACCGATGATCCCATTACATATCCTAGACGTTAATTTATCAAAGATGACAGTATACTAGACATTCTTTCTATAAAATAAAATAAGTTTAAAATGAATAAATTATATATCTTAACTTTTTTCTTGTGCAAAAGTGGGTTTGAGGGGTTTGACAGTGAAAGAGAGTAAATTAAAGTTTGAATATATTATCATATTTGGGATTATGTAAATAAGAATATTTATATTCTCTTTGAAGAGGTTTATATCTTTTGAATAAAAGTTAAAATATAAATTTGTGTAATTTTAAAACTTATAGAACTTGCTTTTCGAAGCAACTTAATTGATCGATGCTTAACTACTAATGACTTCTAAAAGGTAACAAAAAATAGTCCAAAAGTTGAGGCAACGGAAAAGCTTAATAAAAGTACTAGGGATGGCAATGGGTCTTGTTCGCAGAGATCTATGCAGAAATTGTCTTGTTCGAGGGTGAAAATAGGAGAAAATCCCCCATGCAGAATAGCGAGGAGTCAAAGAACCTGTTTGTTTTTTGTTTTTATAAATTATTTTTTATTATTATTTTAAATATAAATTGATTTTAAAATAAAAAAAGATAGTTATTTTTATTTTTAGAACACTCAAAAAACAAAAAAAAAATATGGAACCAGATGTACAGACAGTATGCATGGGATTAGCCGCTTCAATGAGATCTTTTATTCTGGCAGGAGGAGAAATTACCAAACATCTAGCATTCCCTCACGCTTGGCGCCAATGAGTCTTATAAATTTAAAACAGTTTATCCAAAAAATAATAATATTTTTATTTTAGAAAATAATTTTTAAAAATCAAAAATAAAATAAAACAATTTCAAAAAATATAGAAATTGTTTAATTCTGTTTTTATTTTTTTTTAAAAAAATTATTTTTAAAAACTGTATTTAAAAATTATTCTATAAAACAAAAATAAAAAAAATTTCGTTTGATAAATTATTTTAAAAATATGTTATTTTTTAAAAAATAAAAATTAAAAATAAAAACAATTTTTTATTTTTTTTATTTTTTTATTTTAAAAATAATTTCTTTTCAAAATTTATTTTTGAAATAATAATAAAAAATAATTATCAAACAAATTTTTTTATTTTAAAAATAATTAAAAACAAAAAATATTTTTTAAAAACAGAAAACAAACATATTTATACTCTCCATTTCGTGGAGCCTCCCATCTTGATTTAAATTATTAAAATATTTTAGTAATTAAATAGATATAATATATTTATTTTAATAATTTTTATATAGATTTTATTTAATTATTATTGAAGTTGTTTTACTGTTATTTTAACTTTAAAATTTAAGACGTGTTTCTTAAATTATCATTTTTTTTTAATTTTACAAGATTTTATATTATTTTTATAATTTGTTTTTAAAATTTCTATTGGGGTCTTCGTGGGTCCTGTATTTTCATTAAAAACATAGACAAAATATTTGTTCTCCGTTGCACGGATCAAAGACAAAAATAAAAAGAACAAAGAACTTGTGGGGACACAGATACTCCTTACTCTCGCTCCATTGCTGTCCCGCTTCGTTGCCATCGCTAAGGAAAAAATGGAGTTATTAAAACTGAAAGCAATAGTGGCTAAATTGATGAATCTTAAAACAACTAGAAAAAAAAAAAAAAAATCAAAAGTGTCACCTACCAGTCAAAACAAAACAAAAAAATTAGTTATCATATTAAAATTTTAAATGCAATAAAATAATATAAAAAAATAAATTAATAAGTTATAAATAATATTATTATATAAATTATTAGTTATTAATTTTTTTAATAATTTTACTTATTATTTTTTAATATTTATTTATCTTTAATTATTGAATTACTTTTTATTTAATTTATTTTTTTAATCATTTAATTTACTCTTTTTAATAGAAATTTTATAAATTTTTTTATACATAATTAAATTATCTTATAAGAGAAAAATGTTGTGTTAAGCTCATAACAACTAAAATAAAATATAAAAATTAAGTATAAGTAATAATTTTATAAATATTTATTTATATAAATTTTTAATTTATCATCGATAAATTAAATAATTTTTATGTGACCCCTTAATTCAAAGTAAAATTTAAAATTATCTTTTACTCTAATATTAAAATAAAAATTAAATTATTTCAAATTTTTATTTAATATAAAATTAAAAATAAAATAAAATAAAAACTTTTTTTGTATAAAAAAAATGTAAATGAGATAGAAATTTTTTTTGAGATAATTCTAGATTAGCAGTTTAGCACTTACTATAATTTTCCATATTGTGCAAAGCTGATATTCGTAAGAGGAAAAAGAATAGAATTAAAATATATATGGGGATGCAGGTACTGTCCCCTGTGCTGCCAACCCTAACTTCTCTCTCTTGCCCCTCTTTCCTCGGATACAAATTTGCCCCTCCCCTGCCTTTCCCTCCTCCTCTCCTCTGTCTCTGTCTCTGTTTCTCCCCCCCCCCCCCTCTCTCTCTCTCTCTCTCTCTCTGTGTTCCTTGCAATACACACAGACACAGAGCAGCAAGCAAAAACATTGAGTTCTAGGTCTCGTTTTCTCTAGCACACTGCATGAAGCATTGTGCTCCCAGAACTGAATTAGCAAATGGGCAAGTACATGAAGAAATCGAAAATTGCTGGTGATGTTGCAGTCATGGAGGTTTCGCCTCAGTCCTCTCTGGGCGTTCGTACCAGAGCTAAAACCCTTGCATTGCAGAGGCTTCAGAAATCATCATCATTTTCTGCACCAGACCAAGATGCTTCCTCCTTCT
Organism: Gleditsia sinensis; assembly: GCA_037074535.1. Classification (NCBI taxonomy): domain Eukaryota; kingdom Viridiplantae; phylum Streptophyta; class Magnoliopsida; order Fabales; family Fabaceae; genus Gleditsia; species Gleditsia sinensis. The sequence continues at coordinate 63,317,892 of CM073468.1, read as the reverse complement.
CCTATCTCCAACTCAGGAGCCGCCGCCTCGAGAAGGTTGTCGCCGACACCAAGAAGCAGCCGCCGCCGCGAGAGCAGCACAAGAAGTGTTGCAGAGAAAGCACCCACGCCAACTATTGCAGCGTTATTGTAAATTCAAGGGTGAGGGAGAGTTCCGTGAAGTCAGTATCGGTGGGCTTTGTGTCGCTGGTTAATGAAAAGGAGGAACTTTTTTCTGGGGAAATTTCGAAGGGAACTGAAGCAGAGGAAAATTTTGACGTGGGTATTGAGGGTTCCTACGGAGAAAATATCCCGGAGGTTGGAGGCAGAGATAGGTATATACTTCTTTCATGTGTTTCTAAAGGCTCATAAATCTTCTAAGATATCTTTTTTTTCATCTACCTTTTTCTGATTTTTGAATCTTGTGCTTCCTACGTCATAGATTTCTCTGTTCTGATAAAAAAAAGTCAGAGATTTCTCTGTTGCCGTTTGCAATTTTTCTTTTTTAACGGGGTTGATGTTTATACCCTATTCTGCCTTGCCTTCTGCGTTGAGTGTTGTGGAGTTATTGGCACCTTATTTGTTTGGATAGCTCTTTCAGGTGGTTTTTGTGCTTAAAATGCGATAGCTTCTCTTGAAATTCTCTATTTAAAACGACAAAGCAGGGGGAAAATGAAGTTTTCTGGGATTATTGGATTTTTTTTTAATCTTTCTTGCATGAAAGGGTTTCCTTGGGTTTAAGGCCTTTCTTCCCTCTCACCAGTCCCGTTCCGCCCATTTCCCACTTTTCTTCTTTATATATCAAGAGAAACTTTGTCTTTTGTTCTGTTTATAATATAGTTTTCCTAAATGTATTTTCACTTTCATCTGATGATTTGATTGCATAAAATTAATATCTGAAACCTGGAAACCAAGATGACTATTATTACAGGGTTGGTCATATTCGCAACTTTTGTGACCAGTGAGAGGTCCTGCAACGTACCTGCGCCTCTGAAGAGTTATTTATTGCTAATTGTATTCCCCTTTTTCAGTGGAATAGAACTGTAGGAGCAACGGACTGGCAAATAAATTGTCTAACTTTTTACATTGGATGTATTAATGTATTTATTATCTCTGCAGATCTGGGTAATGGAAGATTAATAATGCTAATAATTACCTAACTTTGGAGTCACAAGTTGGTACAACTGCATATATGATGCCTATCTGGCTTCATTGGAATTTAACAGTAAAAAGTTTAAGTGTCAAATAGATTTATCAGTGTACGCTGAGTCAGGACTTAAAAAAATGTTTTATTAGTATTAGATTTGTTATATTTTCCTCGAGATTTTGGTGAACTCAAAAACTGCATGTTTAGAAAAGTTCTGTTGTGATTGCTTCATGTTTCGCACCTTGATTTTCCTTGATGACCTTTTGATCTGCAAGTTACCTAGCTGTTTAAGGCCTTTATAATCATGATGGTCAAGTAGAATATATATTGACTTTACTAGCAGCAGTATTAACTCTTCTGTCTCGGTTAACTGTGATGTATCATATACACGGGGCCTTACTTCAGACTGAGATATGTTTGTGGGTTCTCTGTTTGGATTTGCAGTGAGTGAGAAAGATTTTGGCTGTCTCTTGTTTTGTATTTTTCTAGTGCTTGAGTTGAGCCCACAAAGTCAGAGCTTGTCCCATTAATGCCAGCTACTTTTTTAGCTTAGCTGTTTGTCTTTAGTTTCATGCTGAAGAGATCTTGTGGGGAAAGAAAAGTTCTCTTTTCACAAACTTCAAATGACATGTTATGCTGTCAGCAGTTAGTATGCAGGTTTTGGGTGCAGAAACTTTAAATGATTCTTTATGTTCTAAAACTCTTTTGGTTCTCCCACTAATTTTCAAGTTGATCCCTTAGAGATTTTTACTTTTATTTTTGCCCGTTAAAATTCCATCTCATCTACTCCCTCCCTTAGCCCATTAGTAATTAGCAAACTTTATTAATGGATTTAGTGATATGAAACGTTTTCTATGATGTGTCATGGTGAAACCCATTAACAGAATTAGCAATTGATTAATGAAAAAACTAGATGAGATGGATTTTAAGAGTGGGGGACCAAAATAAAATTGAAAATTTCTGAAGGACCAACTTGAGAATTGGTCAATTCGTGGAGGATATAAAAAGGATTCTTGTTAATTTTTATGTTATTTTCCAGTATTTGTTTTTGTACTACTGCCTTGTAGTTTGATTAGACTCCTTTTTACGCTAAGCATATTTTGATTACACTTTTGATGATTAAACAGGAGCACCAGGGAAAGCACTCCTTGTAGTTTAATAAGGGACTCAAATGCCATTGGCACCCCTGGTTCAACCACAAGGAAAAGGACATCTAGTATCGCTAACCGAATGATTTGCGAACACATACAAAGAAATATTCCAACTGCTTATGAGATGGATGAGTTCTTTGCATATGCAGAGAAGCAGCAACAAAATTTATTTATGGAGAAGTATGTTATCTTCATCCCAAGACTTTTTTTTTTTTTGGCTTAATTGTTCTTTTAGTCTGTGTAGTTTCAGTACAGGTGCAATTCAATTAGTCCCTTTGGTTTTTCCCCTGGATCCTCTGCTGTGTTTGCTGTGCCCAAAACGCAGCCCTGGGAGTATTAAAATAAAAAATAAAAAAAGGGGATGGCTTTTGCTGCATTGAGTTGTGACCAAAACACAGTAGAGGATCCAGATTCTTTAGTTTTATGTGATGCGTTTACACTCCAAGTTTTATAAAAATGCAAAGTTGTCTAAAATTTAATGGTCCGTTGGCCATGTTATTAAAAGCACTTTGGATAACTTTGCATCTTTTATAAAACTTGAAGGGCGGAAATGTACCACTTAAAACAAAGGGGATTGATTTGCACTTTTACTAAAACCACAGGGACAAAAATGCAATTAAGCCTTTTCAACATACTGTTAAATTTTGAAGACTTGGCATCTTCTGTAAAACCTGAAGTGTAAATGCATCTCTTAAAACTAGAGGAAGTGAATTGCATTATTATTGAAACAATAGGGACTAAAGTGCAATCAAGTCTTTTTTCTTTCTTTTCTTTCTTCTCCCATTTATTACGGTAAATGAGTTAATATATACCATGCCTGTATTTTGCAGGTACAATTACGACATTGTCAATGATATGCCTCTACCAGGTCGATATGAATGGGTCCAAGTACTCCAGTAGGCCATGGTGGGTTAGCCGGGGCTCCATACCCACTTGCTTCTCAATTAATTTCTAGCTGAGCTATTAAGATTTTGTAGCTTAACATAGCCAATTAGATTGCTTGAAGCTCTTGTTCTTCAACAGGAAAATGGGTGGGATCTGCTCAGAAGTGATTTCTATATGATGGGTAGTTTAGAGTTTTTGTGTTCTTACTTTGTCTTTGTAGTTTGTAGTGGTATATCTAGTTGCTAGGTCATCTTTTTCTGTAATTTCCTTAGTTTTTTGTCCATAGTTAGGTAGGGATGAACCGTGATTTTGAGAATAAATGTAGAGTATTCTTCCTTCTCTGCCCTCTGAATCTAGTAATTTCATGGAAATTTTGACATACCAAGGGTAACTTTTTTGAGAAGACGAGTCTTCTATAAAATTACCATTTTAAAAATTTACGGTAGAGGGCCTCAGTACGGAAAGGAATCCAAAACCAAAGACAATTGACAGACATGTACCTTCTAAACTGTGTTAAAAAAAAAAAAGGAAAAAATAAATGTTTCCATTTCAACATGGGTCATTTGGCAGACGGAAAGTTTTCTCCCTCAACATTTATTAATTGCCCTTTAACCTCTTTAATTTAATTTTTAATTTAATTTTAATAAATAAATTAAAATAATTTTTCCTGCTTATGATTTATGATGCTATTAATCTGTAAGGTGAATGTTAAATGTGCATAATTAAATTTTTTAAAGTGAATAAATATGATACATGTTATTTAGTGATGTATATATAATATGTCTAATAAATTAATAACAAAATGAATAATAAATTTAATTTAAAAAGTATTTTAAATTATTTTTTAAAATTAAAAAATTGAATTTATATTATATATTATAAAAACACAAAAAGCAAAATTAATTTTTTTTTTAATATACTTGATCGGATGACATATCGTATAGTATTTCACTATTGAGTTACCGAGATAGTAAATCTTTGTGTTTATTATTTATTATGTTATAAATTTGTTGGGTGTATCTTAACTGTTCATAATTAAATCTTTTGTCAAAGATTTTTTTTAGTGACTAAATGTGACATGTTATTTAGCTCTGTATGTATAATGTACGCATAATAAATTAATAATAGAATAAATAATAAATTTAATTAAAAAATTATTTGAAATTATTTATTAAAAATAAAAAAATTAAGTTCATATTTCATGTTATAAAAACACCAAAAGCAAGAATAAATCTTTCTAATATACTTGTTTGGAATGACATATGATCAATATATTAAATTTTATTTTGAAATATTATTTAGGTGATTGTAAAAATAAATATTTTAAATAATATTTTTTTTATTTTAAAATTTTTTAATATAATATTATTAATATAAATATATAAAATTATATTAAAATTATTTTAAATTAGTGTCTATAGTTGAATAATAAATAAAGTACGCTATTATTACAATGGAGACTATAGTTTAAATTACAGTAGCATTCAACAATAATTTTTTTTATATTTATTTTTATCTTTTTAATTTGTTTACTACTTTTATCTTTAAATTTCTCCCCCTATATGTGACTATGACTCTATCTCTATTTTCAGATGTCTTTTTTTTTTTTTTGTCTCTCAATCTTTTTTTTTTTTGTAATTTTTTTTTAAAATGAAGACAATGAAAAAAATTAATATCATAAACATGAGAAAAAAAAATAAAAATATTGTGATTTGTGAGAAAAAATCTAAGTGATGAATAAGACAGATTTAAACAATTTAATGTTACATGTGATTTGATATTATTTTTATTTATTTTCATATTATTATTTTAATTAATTTTATATTTTTTTTATTAAAATAATTTAAAATAAGAATATTTTTATTTAAATAATTTAAAACAAAAATATTTTAACTAAAATATTTTGTAATATAATAATTTTAATGAGAATAACATAATTTTTTAATCAATATTTTATTTTATTTTGATAGCTCGAATTTATTTTGATTGTTTTGATAATAAATTTTTTTTTTAATAATATTTATCTGTTGAGTTACCAATTGATAGAGTAAGTCCGTGTGTTTTGAAATAAGAGACATGACGTATTAAAATTTTATTAACAAAAAGTAGACAAAAAAAATATTAAGTATCGATAAATGAATATTTATAGACAAAAAAATACGTGAATATTGGTAAGATTTGATTGTCCCTCCAAGATGCAAATTCTAAAACATGTTTGCCCAAATTTAGCCGAAATGAGCCACAACGTTTCCAGGATCTAAGAATTCAAGATAACTTGAAAGAAGAAAAAACAGAACTGAAATAGAATAAATCGGTGTCCGTAAAGTTAAAAGCATTCCCCACTGTTTGGGCATCACGTTCCAGCCGAAAATGTTGAAAACGCATCGCCTTTGGCCAATAAAGTCCATCTCTGACACCCGTAGACTTAGTCTGTTCACAGTCTATAATTCTTCTAGCAAAAGCCCCCCCCCCCCCTTCATTCTCTTAATCTGTTCAGTCTTTAAAAATATGTATATCTTTAATTTAATTTATGTTATTATATTATTTACATATTTAAAATATTAAAATATAATATTTAATAAATTAATATTACTGATATGTATTTTTTTTATTTTATCTAATTGTATTATTTTTTATTTAAATTATAAAATTTATTTTATTTTTTTTTATCTTTTATTTATTGGTCTTAATATTTAATATATAATTTTTTATATATAAATAGTAATTTTTCACTTATCTAAAAAAAAATTAAAAGAAAGTATTTGTAAATATTCTAAAATTAAACTAGAGTATTTTCTTCTTTTTTTCTTTTAAAAAAAGGTTGAGAGAAATTTGCTCTAATCTTGCTGGGGTTTCATTGAAAGGGTAATGCTATTGTTACAACAAGTTTCGCCGCTGAAAGTACATGAACATGACGATTATGTTGAAAGAGTAATGGTTTTTTTTTTTAATCTGATCTATTTTTTTAATAGTAATTTTTCATTTATTTTTTTTAAAAAAAAGAATAATTGTGTGCAATGAACATTTATTTTTATTTTTTTGGGGGTACAAATGTGCAATGAACATTGAGGATGGAGGAGGGGTTACAAATAAGTACAAATGAAGGGGGGACCTTGGTCTATCTGAATTAGCATAGACGTGCGATAAGAACCCTCTGACACTTCCAAAATGTGAGACGAGGGAGCTGCATTAAGAGAAAGATTCTCTGCATCCACATACTCCTCCTTCCTTCTCTAGTTCAGCATCAGGGGACTGAAATGAAATATTATGTCTCTTCCCTCGTGAGACTACAATATTTCTCCTTACTCAACCCTCTCTGTATATTCTATTTTGGAAGAGTAGTTTTGAGTTTAATGAAGCTATGAATCTTCTTTCTTCTCTTAGGCAGTGTTTGGTTGAAAGAGAAAGAAGAGGATGGGAGGAGATGAATTTTTTTAAAAAAATTATCTTATTTATTTCAATAATTTAAAAGAGAGGAGAGGAAAAGTAAAGCTACAATATTCCTCTCTTTTTCTCTTTTTTTTTCCTTAAAAAATATGAAGATTTGTAGGAGAATAAAATTGTAAGTAGGTAAAAAAATAAAATATCTTTCAAAAATAGTCTTATTCTATCGCATATTTGTTTAAAATAATTTTATATTTATTTTATTGGGCCCACAAACCTATCTCTACATATACTATTAATGGTGTTGAAATTTGACTCCAGCGGATCATTTAGGCTCAACGAGTGCAGTACGTATTCAAGCTATGTTTTTTGTCTCAGAACCCAATGTAGTAAGCATGTACAGTAGGCCATTAGTCTTACCCTTTTTTTGGGTTAAAAGCCCATAAAATAAAAAACAACAAAACTACAAAGATACTAATTGGGGCACCATGACCCTGTAAAATTAGCAAAAGAAGATCCTGCTCATGGAGGAGCAAGGCAATGTAAGTGTGTGTGTGTCTAAAGTTAAGATCATTGTATCCATTCAGCATATAATATCTTTGTGACATCCGCTGCTAATGGTATTCAAAATCTATTTTTTTGTAATCTCTGATGAATTCTTGATGAATGAGACACAGAATTTCACTGATACAAGAAACTTGAGTGAATTGAATTTATCTATAAGCACGAATTTTAGAACCAGTTATAGATTTGATCTTTTTTTATTTATACTTAAACATAAAATTATAGATCTAGACAAAAAGATGAAACATACTATTCCAGTTAATCGTTCCAACCAGCAGAGTATATTGGAGTTCGTGGGCCTCAGAACGTCATTGGCTTATTTCCTTTTTGCTAAACTTGCTAATAATGATTTGGACTAAATATTGATCTATTTTCCCCCTCCCTACCATAACTCACCCAACTGAAGCAGCTTATTTAATTAAAGACAAAAATTATATTTTAATTCAACAGATAATATCATTGTTGATTTAATAAACCATGTATTTTTTGCATCACTTTTGTACTTAAAAAGATTGTGCATGCTTCAAAAGAGTGAAATTGAAACCAAATTATACTTTAAATATTAAAATGATGCAAAAAATTTCTAAACTATCATACTGATAATGACATTATTTTTTGAGAACCAAAAGAGTTTCTGTCTTAGTAAAACTAGCCTAGGAGTCCGAGCTAATATTGATAAGTTGATCCTCTCTAGTGTTAAAATCGCTTCATAGATGTATTTACAATAAAGTCAATCCAGTCCATCTTGCAAACTTGTTATAGGGCCATTTCTTAAGCTACTGTAATTTCTCAACATTCAGGATAACTAGTAAATAATACCCAAAAGGTCAAAAGGAAAGTCTATATAGTGATGTGAAACTGCGACAAAGAGAAAATGCAAGAGGGTTTTCACCTAATGAACACATCTGAACTTGAAATGATTAGGTACATAATGGAGAAGTAAACTTCAATTGAGCAGCAGCACATGCAATTCACAATAGTAATTTGCTCCTATAGCAAAAATTCAATTTTTCACACCAAAATTCTTTTAAACAAATTAAGCCATACAATGAGCCTTCTTTAATAAATAATGAAACTGAAAACTTGTGAACAGTACAGTGTAATGCTGCTAATGATTGAAACAAAATTCATAACAAAATTTCAAACAGTTTCTACAAGGATTCCTGCAATTGAGATTTCTTCCAAAAATTTAGTTAATAGGAGGAGCGACGAGCAATCTTCTTCCTTAATTGAAGCAACAATGATTGTAAAGATAAGTTAAAGGTCATAGGCAGCAAACGAGACTAACTGGCGGGCCCTAGTAACAATTATGTCCATAAGCTACTTGGGAGGCATATCAGAAGATGGTGGAGGCTTTTCAACTGCTGTGGTAGAACTAGCAGATTGTTCAGCTTCAACAAGCTTACGAAGTCTTTCTTGAAGTGATCGTACCCTGTCCTCAGTCTTGCGAAGCTTTCTCCATCTGTAGGCAGTCCAGAGAGCAAAGCCACCATATACAACAATATAGGAAGCCCACACATAAGGGTAGGTTTCTGCATGATCTTTGATTTTGCGATACTGATTTTCCAAAGTTTCTTTTAAGCCAACAGCAGAAGGGTCTGTAGTTATTTGATCATCCTCATTTTTCTGAACAGGCACAGAACTTTTTGCTTGCTGATTTTCTTCATGTGCCTGTTTTGCCATGCTCCTCTTAATAATGATGATCCAGGTATTGATAAATCCAAGAAAAGTGCATAAGCAACGATCTAGTTTGTATCCTATTATTAGAAAACAGCACCATGAATAACTTGCTACACTGGCATTTCGTTCAAGACTTCTAAAAGTTGAGTCAACTCCAATAAAAGCATCTAAATCATATTTGTTTTTGAAGCCACATCCAATATACCCTATATTTAATTCAAAATCAGGATGTCCTAAATTTCAACTAAAATAATCAAATGTGATGAAATCTAATGGTGGATGCCAGTATATTTTGATTACAATATCAATACATTAAAATTTGTTGTAACAGGAAGAATACCCAACCAATACTATGGCTGGACTTCAATTATTGAAGCATCAAGAGAGTTATATCTCATGCACCACGTAAAAGTAAGACACTACACCAAATTCTGGTATAGCATACTGTCTTCAAAATTCACTTTGGTAGTAGTAAGTGTAAAAACTTTTTCCTCTATTTTAAGTACAAAAACAATTGTTATACATCTGATTGGTAAGATTCGTCCAAAATTATATAAATGCAAAGCTAGCATGCCACTGGTGGATTACAGTATTAACTATATGAAGCATGCACCAAGTCAATACCAGAAGGCAGAAGCTAAAATCCCACTGCCCAGAGAAGTAGAAAAATACAAGAATATCTCCTATCAAAAATCTTCAAATTGAACCACATGTCCCTCCTGAGTTATGAAAACAGACATAATGATCCATGGGATTTAAATTCAAAGACCTTGGTCCACCATGGGCTTTAAATTCAATTACCTATGTCCACCCATGGGATATAGTGTAGGACTTCAAACTGACCCAATGACATATGACGCAAGACTCTAAACTTAGGAACTTAGTCCTCTTCAGGATTGTAAGGTGATCATTGTTTGTTAAAGAATAAGGAAACTTTTCTTCAAAGTGTAGATGGGCTCTGTTGGTAAACTTGCTTTGATTTCTCCACTCATCTTATCATTTTAAGAAAATTGTAAACAGCAAAATAAGTCATATTGAAAATGACTTAGGCTGCAAGCTTAAAAGACAATATTTTCAAAAGAAGGGTGTGGCAGGGGGAGGAGAAGGGTTAATATCTATTCCTAATAATATAAAAATATAAAAAATAGCAACCTAATTCTTTTTTTCAGTACTGAGTTTCATTATCAAATAGAATGGAAGTTTATATGTGTGTGTGTGTCAGTAGTTTCCTAATTCTATTATCAATTAATTATATAATCTTGTTCACAGCTGATCATAGTAAATGATTTTAAATTGGCCTCTGTAAGAGCCAAAAGTGACTGCCCTTCAAAATGAATTTGAAACGTGAAGCCCATTGTACTTTGAAGCCGATAGAAATAGTAGCAAAAAAGGATTATTATGTGAAGCAAAGTAAGATTTTATGGCTATTACAGCAAACTCAAGGCCGACTGAACACTATTCTTAATACTTTTTGTAGATTTTTATCCAAGTAGTCTCATAATAATTTATGATTCATTTCTAATCATAGTAATCAAATCGTAATTCAAATCGTGAATCGGATAATTTATTTTTGAATCTTGAGTCATAAATCGTATCGAATTGTAAGATTTATAAACACATAGAAGGATAGTTTAAAAAATATAATATAAAATATAAATAAATAAATAAAATACTTAAAATAATATGTTTATCTCAATAATTTTAGACATAATTAACCATAAGCCTTAAAAAGATATAATTATTAGGAGAAAAATTATTTAAAGGCTATTTATTGAATAGATTTAAAATTGTGAAAAAAAATTATTTAAAGATTGTTTATTTGTGTTGAATAAACTTAAAATTATTGAGAGAAAAAACATTTTTTGTTAATTAAAAAAATAAAAGGCCTTATGTAAGTGGGACGGTTCTTCACTGTTTCAAATTTCAAGTAAAGGCAACATGGTTTTTTGGGGGAAGCAGAAAAGTTTCACTTTTCAGCCATTAATTGAAACACTGCATCTTGGCCTTGTATTTTTTTTTTTTTTTTTTTTAAAAAAAAGGCTACAAAAAGTTTAGGGAAGAAGATGAAGACGTCGCGCAGCCATGGAAAAATTACAAATTCGGAAAGGAGATGAACAGGACAGACATCGTGCAGCCATGGCAGAGAGCTCAGTTATGCAACGTCCATGCCCATATTCAGAATCACAGAATCGTACAATTCTGCCGACTTGTGCAATTCTAGCCACGATTTAGGTTCCCGTACGATTTGGCCACCGATTTATATCGGTGGCTGTACGAATTGAACTGAGACGCACCATTCACAATGTGAATCATGCATCTTCAACTACTATGTTTCTAATTTTATTCAATATATCTTTTTTATACTATTATTCAATTTATCTTAATTCTTAAATAACACATAATAGGGAATTATTTCCTTTACAATGACAATTGCTGATTAAAAATAAAACAACCCTGATGCTGTCCATGTTTATCATATATTAGTTTTAAAGTAATTCATATATATTAACAGAGAAAAATAACCAAATTGAAACTTCTCAAAAAGCTAATTTCTTTAGAGACAGAAGAGAAGTAAAGAGAAAGAGAACAAGAAATTCTCCAAGAATTGGAAGAAGGATATACAAGTATAGGGATCAAAAGAGTCCAAGGAATAATACCCTTTTATCTGGCCAAGAAGATCAACAGAAATATCAAGGCTGCCCAATAATAAACCAAGATCAGTAGCTTGTCTATCAGTCATGTTCTTTAAAAAACACGATGAAGGTGTAAATGTTAAATATAAGGGTTCGATGCAAAGTTGACAGAAGGTAATTAATGGGAAAAGATTAGAAAACGAAGGGTCTGTGTCCTTCTTAAACAGGAAGTTCCAGCAAGTTTTGATGGAAAGAAAGTACCAATTATATATCTTGTCTCGCTTCTTTCCTCTTTCATATCCTATGGAGTCCTTGTCTACCCCCCCCTTTTCTTTTCTCAGGTGTTTACACAATTTTCTTCTCCACAAATGGGGTGAATCTTTGTCTATCATAATAATCTAACAGATTTAGGGCAGAAATGACAAGGTAGAGTTGTTTTCTTTTTCAATTAGGTGTTCTTTGGAATATCATGGTCCGTGATTAGGAAGAAAAGATATAATTACGTTCAATGAACAAACATAAGCATGAATAACAGGCTTGTGGCTACCACTTTAAGTTGAGTGGGGCAGCGCAAAGTGGCAGGAAACAGTAAACAACTCAATGAAATGAGAACCAGGTCCAAGTATTACATCTCTCATGTTGTGAGCATTTGGAAAGAGGGGAGAAGACCATGAAAGGTGGCAACAAATGGGGCGTATCCAAGGTTGTCCAATTGGAAAATGGAAATAAAGTAAGTAAATCTTCTGGCCTTAGAAATGCCACATCCCACCAAGAAGAAAAATAGATATTGCTAGAAGTTTCTGGAAACTATGAATTGCCTTTCTATTGTAATTTTTTACTATTTACTTACTAAATTCACAGCATTAGACTTTGGGAGTGACACTAACTACCCTGAAGAGAGCAGTTACTTGCCTTAGTCAAGCCATATACATATACGGATTAATCTTAGGTTTTACAGATTATTTTATGCATTTTCATGACCATTAAAATTCTTATCATTACAGTAAATTTTCTGGTTATTATAACAAATAATGCTCATTTCTAGCTAAAATATTTTTATATACCTTTTGTGCTATCCAACAGCAACCCTTATGATTGGAAGTTTAGAAAAGGAGGGAATGGAATTGAAAGTGAAAAGATCAAATGGGAAGGAAATGGATGGATGGGAATGAGCGGCCTTGTAATTGTTTGGATGATTAATGAATAATGAAAGAATGAAAGAAAATATAGGTGTAAAATTTCAATACATCCCTTATAAATTAATTTTATCAATTCAGTTTGAGGATTAGATTTCAATACATCCCTTTTAAAGAAGAAATTGAGAAATGCTGTGAAAACAGGGAAAACATGGTTGATTTTGCCTCAAAAATTAGATACACAACAGAGTATTTAGAGCGGTGGAAGAGGAAATGTTTCAAAAGAGCTGACACACATATTTCCAAACTTAAAAAAAGATTACAGCAAATTCAAAATGGCACTCAAAGCAAGGAGGCAATAAAAGAAAGGAAGAGGATATGCGAAAGGATCAACAGCCTATGGAAGCAAGAAGAGAAGTATTGGGCTCAAAGAGCTAATATAAAGTGGCTGGAATGTGGCATGCAAAGGAGAAAGAAAAACAATATAACCAGAATTAAAGACGAAAAAGGGAGGTGGAGAGAAGGGGAGAAGAACATACAAGACACTTTCCAGAATTTCTATAAAAAGCTGTTTGAATCCTCTAATCCAAGTGGCCCTCCCAACTTGGCAGAAGTGATTCCTAAATGTATCTCTAAAGAGATGAACGAAGAACTCCTAAGAAGGGTGACTGATGAGGAATGGAGTGTTCTATCAAAAGGCGTGGGAGGTGGTGAGAAATGATGTGATCAGAATTGTCAGGAATTTTTTTTAAGAGGGCAATCTCCCTAGAGATATCAATGAGACACATGTTACCTTGATCCCCAAAGTCGAACGTCCAGAAACGGTGGGTCAATTTTGGCCCATTAGCTGCACTAATTTTAGTTACAAGATCATTGCAAAAATCACAGTCAATTGTATGAAGCCTCTAATGAATGGTGTGATTTCACAAAAACAAAGTGATTTTGTTAGTGGAAGGCTTATACAAGATAACATTTTACGTGCCCAAGAGGCCTTTCATGCCCTGAAGCATAGCAGAAACAAGAAGAAGCACTACATGGCAATCAAGTTTGACATGAACAAAACCTATGATAGAGTAGAATGAAACTTCTTAAGAAATGTGCTAGAAACCATGGGGTTTGAAGAGAAGTGGATAGGGCTGATCATGAATTGTGTAACATCAGTTAGCTATAGAATTAAAGTCAATGAAATTTTAGGCCCAACTCTTCATCCACAAAGGGGTTTAAGACAAGGTGACCCATTATCTCCATATCTTTTTATCATGACAGTAGATGTTTTATCCAAGAGAATAACTAAAGCTATGGAGAATAAAGAGATCAATGGGGTCAAACTAACAAGAAATTGCCCTGAACTTTCCCACCTCTTTTTTGTTGATGATTCCATACTCTTTACGGTTGCTAATGATCAACAGGCTAACGCTTTGAGGAGAATCCTAGAAGAATACTCAAGACACTCGGGCCAAATGATTAGCCTTGATAAGTCTGGAATAATTTTCAGCAAAAAGCACTCCAGATGATATTAAAGAAAAGATACAAAGGGAGTTAAACATGCCTATATGGGAAAACCCAGGAATGTATCTTGGGTTGCCGGCTATTTGGGGAAGGTCCAAGAAGCACGCCCTCAACTGGATCATGGAAAGAGTAAAGCAAAAACTGTCCAGTTGGAAGATGAAATTTCTATCCCACGACAGAAAAGAGGTCCTTATTAAAGCAGTGATCTAAGCTATTTCCTCTTATGCTATGTCAACAGTTTTATTCCCAAACAATTTCTGCTCTAATCTTTTCTCAGAGATTGCTAAATTTTGGTGGAGAAGAAATGGAAAAGATAAAGGCATCCATTGGATAAGCTGGGAGAAATTAACCAGGAAAAAAAGCTAAGGGGGAATGGGCTTTAGAGATTTAAGAAGCATGAATATAGCCCTTTTGGCAAAACAAGCTTGGAGAATTTTAGAGGAGCCAAATTCACTGTGGGCGAGAATCCTCAAGCAACGATACTTCCCAAATTCTAACCTCCAAAATGCAAGAAGGGGGAGGGGAAGCTCCTGGGATGGCTAAGCTTATGGGAAGGAAAAGAACTTTTAGTCAAGCATGGGAGATGGAGAATTGATAATGGGGAAACATTAATATCTGGGAAGATAAGTGGCTAAGGTGTGGTGAATTAGCAGAAAATAACTCCAGGAGTAGTATGGAAAAAGTAGCTTCTCTCATTGACCATTCTACTAAATCTTGGAAAACAGAGATCCTAAGAGAAATGCTTCCTACTCATCAATTAAAGGATGCTCTCGCAACTCCCATTCCACTCTCTAACCAGCCGGACAAATTCATATGGCCACTGACTAGTGATGGCCAGTATAAGGTGAAGAGTGGATATGACACTGCAAAGAAGGGTGATCCAGATGAAGTCAGTAACAACGCATCATCCTCTTCTTCCACAAACAAGGAAACATGAGCAAGGATTTGGGAATCTTCGGTCCCACCGAAATTTAAGATCTTAATATGGAAGATCCTTCGTAATGCACTTCCCAGTATGGAAAACCTACACAGGAAAAAAAATATCCCAAGACCCCTTATGCCCAATCTGTAATGAGTCTCCAGAAACTATGGAACACATTTTCCTGGACTGTAGCTGGACAAGACCAGCGTGGTTTGGTGCACATATACAGAGTAACGTGGGACTAAGTCAAGGTCACAAGCTAAGCGATTGGATGTGGGCAAAAAATCGAATTCTACAGTAAGGCTCAGGATGTGGACGAGAAGGAGGCCTTGGCTAAGTGTTTTGCTATGATGTGGTTCATTTGGAAGGAAAGAAACGCTTTTGTATTTGACCAGATGAAGATTGACCCTATCAGGGTTATACAAAAAACAAATGCTTTGCTGACCAGTCTAAGCAGCCTACAGACCAGAAAAGAGGACAAAGAGGGCTACAGCAGGGAAGAGAGCTCGAACAGATCATCAAAATGGAAACCCCCACCAGAGGGATGGCTAAAGATAAACACAGATGCAGCTTTCTCAAAGAGGTCTTCAGAGTGTTACCTGGCAACAGTTGTTAGAGATGACAAAGGGATTCTTCTCACGGGCTCCGTCAAGCAGAACTCAGCTCACTCAGCACTGGAAGCAGAATGCAGAGCAATAGAAGAAGCCTTGATCTTAATCAGCAACCTGCAAATAAATCAGGTAATCATTGAGACGGGCTACAAAGAACTGGTGGAGGTGTGTAATCAGAAGAGACAGATCTCGGAAACTAATCACATCCACGGCATGATCAAGGAGGTTACCTCTAATGGTAGGATTATCAGAGTTGAATGGGTCCATCGGGAGAGGAACGCAGTAGCTCATACAGTTGCCAAGATTTTCGCGCGCAGGAAACTACAAAGGAATTGGGTTTTCACATCCACCGAGTAGCCTCAAGATGATGCTGAGAAAAGAGGCCGTGGAAATTGCAGAAAATTCCTGACCTCAAGCTAGATCGATGGATGGAATCCATATAGGTTTTCTTGGGTTTTTTCACAAGAGTGTGTCTCCTGTGTCTTCCAGTGTTTGGACTTTATGTCCTGTTCAGTGATTGGGCTTCGGCCTTTTGTCCAAAAAAAAAACACTTCTTTTCCGAGGCAGAATTTGTAGACAGTGCTTGGCGCAGAAAATTGGGGCATGTGTCGTCAGTGAGCTTGAACTTTCTTGAAGACACTAACTTGGATTGCACAGGTAAAAATATTAGTAATAAAAAAAAAATATATATATATATATATATATATATATATATATATATATATATATATATATATATATATATATATATATATATATATATATATATATTATAAAAAATATATATATTTAATACACGATAAAAAAATTTATTATTTTTTTATGTTTAATATATTTTAAATAACGTAAAAATTAAATAAAAAATTGACAAAAAAATAAAAAAAAACTTTTAAAATATAAAATTAATAAAATAATATTATTTAATTTTATAAAATTATTTAAAAATGATATAAATACAAAAATAATTAATAATATTTTATTTTTATTAAAAATATTAATAAAATTGAAAAATAATATAAATATTATTTTTTATTTTATTTATCAATAATATGAAACTTGTAATTTACAAAAAAAAATACAAAACGTATTTCGAGTATTATCTTTTGCACGCCTTTCAAAAAGCAGGGCTAAAAAAATGAGGAGTGTTTTAATTTTTTCAAGTCTCTTTCCACTCTTTTCAACTTGTTTTCTTAGCTTTTCAGAGATAGTAAGCATTACCTCTGATAAAGGCAATTACTTTCTATACTAAATAGTTTTCTGTCAACCAAATATGTAAGAAGATGGAATAAGAATCTAAATTTCCATTCCATCGCCTTATCACTGTATAAAAAACGGGCGCTAAGTATCATATTGAGTGTAACATTGAGATAAAGAATATTTCATAACATATAGGACAATTCTTACAATAATAAAAAAACAAAATTGTAATTAAATTTTCGTTTCAAATTTCATATAACTTTGTTAAAAGTAAAACAAAATAATATGTAGGGAAAATAATACTTATCTATCTTGATTTATTCTACCAAAGTGCAATGTCAATGTCTTGGAATATGTGAATCAATTATAAAAAACATTCAAAATATTTTTTTTCCTTCTTTTTCCTTGCTAATAATCTTAATCAAATTACTTTTTGATCTCTCAACTTATTTTTCAATTTTATATTATTCTTTTAATTAAAAATAATTTTTCAAAATTTTTTTAACTTTTACAAAATTATCACTTATATTTTAAATCATAATTCAAATGGAGAAAAAAAATTTACTCATGAAATCATAAACTAAAATTCTAAAATCATAAATATTAAACTCTAAATCCTAAATTTCAAACCTTAAATTTTAAAATCTCAAAATTTTATAAATAACAAAACTTTAAATCCAAAACACTAAAATTTAAAAACATCAAACTCAAAAATCTCAAACTCCAAATACCGAAATTCAAGACATCAAACACTAAAATAGACCCCCAAATTCCAAAATCTCAAATATCAACACTTTAAACTCTAACTCCTAATTTTTAAATTCTAAATTTTAAATCCGAAAACTCTTAACTTTTAACCATAAAACCATAAACTCTAACCCAAATCCTTAAACTTTCAAATTCTAAAACTCCATAGCCTAAAATCTCAAAATTCAAAATTCAAGTATTAAACCGTATATCTCAAACCCCAAAATAATAATAAAAACATAAACCCCTAACCTCAAATTTCAAACTCAGAACTTCAAAATAGCAAAATCCAAATATCAAATCTCAAACCCAAAATATTCAAGCCTCAAGTAAACATCAAAATTTCAAACAGTAAATACCAAACAAATTTTAAATTCTAATTCATAAATTTTTCAACTCTAGACCTCAAATTCTAAATTCAAAAAATCTCAATTTTAAACAATAAATCCCAAATTATAAAATCTTCAAATTCAAAATTCCAAAATCTCAAATTCCAATCCCAAAACCAAAACCAAAAATCCAAACTTCAAAATTGTAAATTTCAAATTTTAAAACCAAAAATCATAAATTACACATTTTAAATTTTAAACCACAAATCTCAAACTTTAAACATAAAACTTCCAAACTCTAAAACTCTAAATCTAAAACTATTAAATTTCAAATTACAAACGTCAAAACCTCAAAATCTAAAACCTTAATCTATAAAACTAACCCCAAAATCCAAAGCCTTAACTTTTAACACCTGAAACTCTAAACACTAGGATCTTGAACTTCAAATACTAAATCTCAAACTATAAAACACTATTGATTTCAACCAAAATATATAGTAATTGAATTTTCTTAATATGTTTCCAAATTTCATATAACTTCATTAAAAGGAAAACAAAATAATATGTACCATCAAAATTGTGCATGCGTCTTTATATATATTAGTATTTCAAATTTTTTTTTATTGTAGAGTTAATATGATTTAATTTCATATTTTTAAAACTTTCAAAAATTAAAATTTTTTAGTTATACGTACAATTTACTTAGTATCTAAATAAAACTTGTAGGTTATGCATTATATTTAACTGTTTTGAATTTTTAGTTATTGTATATAATTAATATATTCTTATTCATATCTTTAATTTTTTTTCTTTTCAGCTCCTTCAATGAAAATTATCTAACTCCACTCCACTGGTGACTATCGGTAGTCATTAATACCGATATTGCTACTATCGCCACTATAGTCGAGATTTTACCATTACCACTACTAGTATATATATATGTGTGTGTGTGTGTGTGTGTGTGTGTGAATTAAGTGACATGCTAAAAAAAACTTGAACCTGCAAGTGAAAAATAAGATAAATAATCAATCAATAACCAAAATTTATATTAGAAGGATAAAGATAACAATAAACAAGGAACAATTGCAGGATTTTTCACCAAGAAATATATCAAGGCAAGAGCAATCAACAAAACTGGATCAGAAATAGTTTCAACACTTGAAACAAAATGCAAACTAGAGTTTTCAAAAGAAGAACAAATTGAGTAGAGGCAAAACAGAATACACAGTAGCAAAATCAAATACAATCAATCTTAGCACATCAATATAGATATATAAATGTACCAAGTAAAGGAGAGAAGCGGTAAGAAGAAAGAACATGAGAAATACATGGCCTATATTTATATTTAGTTCCCTTGACTCTTAAAGAATTTTTCACTAAACAAAAATATTTTTTTAACCTACTCACAAGTAACAATTATAACAAAATTTATCAAATAATTTTATCCACAACATTAGGGTGTGTTTAGTTTGCGAAATTTTTTTTTGTTTTTATTTTATTTTTTGAAAATAATTTTTACTTTTATATTTTTAAAAATACATTTAATTTGTATTTGTATTTTTATTATTTTTTAGTTATATAGTTATATTTTCAATTTATTTTTATTTTTATTATTTTATAATTATATAAATAGTAAAATATTATATATATAATTCAAAATAATTGTAAAAATGTCACCGTTATAATGCACTATAAAATTAAAAATTTTGAAAATATCTTTTTAATATTTTTAAAATTTTTAAAATATTTTTTAAAAATAAAAGTAATAAATAAATATATTTTTATACTTATTTTTAATTTTTAATAAAATTAAAAATTAAAAACAGATAAACTAAAGAAGCCCTTAATATTTTCACACACTTAAATAGATAATTTTTAATATTGATTTTCAATTGCCTACTAATAATCATTACAAAGATAGTTTTCACTCGGTTACTAACAAAATTACAAGGATAGATGTAGAAAATAGAATGACTAATAACTTCTCTAGCCATCTAGTATCCACATTTATCTGAATACTCACCATTACTGGGTTAATACCATTACCACACCCAGAACCTCTTCCCTTGTCAACCAACCCTTAACTTCACTCAAATTCCACTTCCCTTCGTCTATATAATCTGCCACCATTCTTCCTTCTTTTTCATCAGGAGGACCAATATATATGACTTTAAAGTTAGGTCTACTAGGAACCCAAGGATCACCTCAAAAAATAATAGAGTTTAGGTACATTCTCTATTTTTATTTGCAAATTTTTATTATTTAAAAAATATGTTTGTTTTGTGAGGTTAAATTTTTGTTTTCAAATTTAATTGACAAAAGTGGTTATAAATATTACTTATTTTTTGGTTTAATTTTTTATAATTATAATATTATTTTGATTTTATTTAATAATTATAATAGACTATCTTTTAAAATTAAAAAAATACCACCGATTATTTTTTATAAATACTTAAAAAAATCTTTTAGATATTTTCTATTTTTAACCTATTTTAAGGATTCTCTATTTTTATTATTTAAAAAATATGTTTCTTTTGTGAGGTTAAATTATTTTTTTCATATTTGTTTTCAAATTTAATTGACAAAAGTGGTTATAAATATTACTTATTTTTTGGTTTAATTTTTTATAATTATAATATTTTTTATTTCATTTAATAATTATAATAGACTATCTTTTAAAATTACAAAAATACAACCGATTATTTTTTATAATACTAAAAAAATTCTTTTAGATTTTTTCTATTTTTAACCTATTTTAAGGAATGTTTTCAAAAAAAATTATTTTAAACTCTACCAAACAAAATTTCAATCATGTAAACTGACAAACCCAATAAACTTTTACTTTTCACCCATCTCTAAACTTCCCACATTCGTTAAATAAATTAATAGATCGTTATATTTAATAAACAAACACAAAAATTTAAAATTTATAAAAATATTAATAAAATATAACAAAAAAAAATAAAAATTAAACATATAATTTAAAAAAAATATATTTATAAAACTCAAATTATAATATAATGTTTTTAAATTATTATTAATTAAATATTATTAAAAAAATTACAACAATATTTACATACTTTTCAACCACGGATCTTTAAGGCCTTTTGAAGTCCAAACTATCAAAGGACTTCCCAACGATTCTTTTGGGTGCTTGGGCCCATGACTACTTCACACGGTCTCATTTTGCTGGACGGATTGCCTCTTTCCTCTTTTATCTCATTTCACGGCCATATATTTGCTATGTGGTTCGAACCCAGTTAAATTTTCTTAAATCTTAAACGAGAAGAATTAATTATTTGATATTCAAAATTTATCAGTATCTTATTTAATTGATAATAATATTATTTATTAAAAACCCATAATCATAAAATTAAAGGCTGACCCTTTAAAATTTCTTAGAAATCAAGTAACTCTATTTTGGGAAATAATAGAAGTACTAGTATTTTATTTTATTTCTATTATTATAATGACTATGAACTTCTTTAGTTTTTTGAAATCTTTTTTATAATATTAATTAAGAAAAGAAGTCATAAGCAGTTGCTTAATATTTTGTAACTTTTCACTATTTTATTATAATTTTAAGAATTTTAAAATTAATTAATTTATTCTTAATTTTAATAATTAAAAATGAACTAAAATATGTATTTTAGTGTATTTCAAGCCACTAATATATGTTTATGACCATTTTTTTAATTTATATTAGTTTTTTAACCATTTGTACAAATAATAATATTCCAATCTAAATTATCACATTTTTATTATGTTTAAGTTGTTAAGGGAGAAAAAAAATGAAATTTAGTAGTTAATAAAAATAAAAATAAAAAATAAAAAATAAAAATAAATGATAAATATTTTAAAACTAGTAATTTAGCAAATGCCAAGTTAAAAGTTTTAAGTGTCCCTAATGAAAAAGTTATAAATTCTTGATTTAAATAATAAATAAATTTAAATTTAATTGTTAAATTTTTTTATAATATTAAAAATTTAAATTTGTTAAATAAAAAAAAAAAAGTAGGTTGCAAAAATTACATGGGATGCCTTGGAGACAATGGATCGCAATCATTCTACACTTGGCGTGCTATGGGATAATGATGGGATAGATGTTTTATTATGAATACCCAATTTACTGTCTTTGAAAGCAACCCCCTCTCACGTTAGGCAACACATGGTACCCTGCCATCCATAATTATATATTTTGATATGATGCTGCCCTCCAACATTTATATTCAAACTATATATATATATATATATATATATATACATACACACAAATCCTTTCAAGAACATTCAATAAAATAAGAATGATGCATTAAAAAATAGTATGACCCTCTTTTTTTTGTTTTAATTATTTTTAAAATAAAAAAATTAGTTTGATAATTATATTTTGTTATTATTTTAAAAACAAATTTTAAAAATAATTTATTTTAAAAAAATTAAATAAAAAATTATTTTCAGAATAAAAAAAATAAATAATAACATATTTTTAAAATAGTTTATCAAATAATTTTTTTTATTTTACAGAATAATTTTTAAACATAATTTAAAAAAAATATCAAACAAATCTTATAATTTTTGTGAAAGGATGATTTTCAGGTAGAAAAATTTGCTGATATAAATGTTTGGGATGTTGAAGGTTTTTAGATAAAAATTTTTAATTGATAATTTAATTATAAATAAATATGTAAATATAATAATATTTTATTTGAAAATTTTTCCATTTATTTCTGATGGTCTAAATTTAAAATTTCTAAAATAATATTTATATTTTAATAAAATTATCAAAAATATCTTTATTACATTTATTTTAAAGCTTATTATACATTCGACTATATAAATATTTTTTTCCATTATAGTTTCTCACCAAAACATATTTTATTATCATATATTTTGTAAGTAACAGGCATATATAATGCTATTAGGTATACCGGTAGTCTTACATGTTTCTTTCAATTTTATTTAATTATAACATTAAAAAAATTAAGAATTTTTTAAAATAGATATGCTAATATAAACTACTTATATAAATTTTTTAACATCTTAAAAGTAGTTTGAATATATTTATTTTTACATTAAAAATTGAATTAAGCTCATATGCTCGAATATAAGTTGAAACAAATATGAAATCCGATAAATTTCATTATTGTAACTAACACCTAATACCTAACTCCTATTTATCATTAATTAATTAATATTTAATATTAATTGAAAGTGATATATTGAATAAATTATGCACATCTCAATTAATTTACTTTTCAATCCAAGCAATTCGTGCGGGGCTTTGTAGATCAATCTCAAGAAAGCAAGAAGGGCCAATTTGTTGAAATTTGAACATTGCATATGTGACGTTTTTTCATTTGATTCATGATTTTTTTGTGGTGTAATTAATGAGTCTGAATCTTTTACTGTGTTTTAAACACAACATAAGGTGCTGTGATCACAATATAATTAAATGTATGTTTTTTAAATTTTAAATTTTTTTAATGTTATAGTGCTTGTGTTTTGAACACAGCACTGCGTGCTGTGCTTAAAATATAACATTGTGTATTGTGCTCAAAATACATTAAAAGATTCGCAGACATAATTATATGGATGACTCGAGAGGAATTTTATGTTTAAATGCGCATTTCTAATATGCTCGTGATGGGGAGACCTAAATGGAGACAACATCACCGTTTATAGACAATGATAATCTAAAAGCTATCTTAGAGTTTATTATTATTTGCCTAAGTTTCAAATGGATGATTATTTCTTTTTCTTTGAACAAACCATTTTCTTACACTTCAATTAAACTTTGTACACTATAATGATTGTACCTTTGCTTTTGGTTCACAATCTAAGCAAATTCTATTATAACTACAAGACTGAAAAGGCCAATAAGGACCTTCTTTTTTTACTTTTTTACTTTTTTTGGGTACATTGAAAAGTCAAACACACGCACCCTAATCCAAATTCCACCTCTCCCAACCACCCGAGCTAGTCTCTCTCAGGAGCTTTCATTAAGGTACATTTTTGATAGGCATTCTTCGTATTAAAAGTGATTCACTTTTTTGAAAAAGAAAAGTGATTCTTGACATAGTTTTAAGTTTTTTAATATTTAGTGGTAAAGAGTGTTATTCTTGACATCTTTATTTTGTAATTAAATTAAATTTTAATGCAAACAAAATTTTTGTTAAAGGTATGTATTAATAAAGTTTTCATAAATCCTATTTTAATAGGTTATTTCTTTTTGGATGAAATAGTTATTGATACCTTTTTTGTTTGCAGTTGGAGAAAAAAGGACTAGCTTGTACATCTTATTTTATAGGAAATTAAAAATATTTAGTATTGAAGAATTTTTTTTTTTAAAAAAGATTATATGTAGAAGTTATTTGATTTTTTATGTAAAAATATAGTTTAATTCTTTAAAATTAGCGAAAACTTAGTGAGTGTCGGAGTACCCTGCATAACACAATTGAAGATGAA
Source organism: Gleditsia sinensis (assembly GCA_037074535.1). Lineage (NCBI taxonomy): Eukaryota > Viridiplantae > Streptophyta > Magnoliopsida > Fabales > Fabaceae > Gleditsia > Gleditsia sinensis. Next base: position 63,293,554 of record CM073468.1, on the reverse strand, counting down.
TTATATGTGCTTTTTTTCATCAATATTAGATCGAAGTAAAAATTGATGTGCTATAATTTTATTTTAAGCTTGATTTATTGAAATTTTTGTTTGATAAAACTGCTTAAAATAATAAGAATTTACAAATACTTGTTAATTAAAGTGACTCGTCAACGAGTATTTGATAAGAGTAAAAATTTTAGGGTTCGTTTGGTTGGTGGCAAAGAAAGGAATGAAAAAAAAAATTGAGAATGGAATGGAATAGAATAGAATACTAAAAAAAAGTATGTTTGGTACACAATAGAAAAGAATAGAATGGAAAGTTGATAAAAAGACAAAAATATCCTTAAAATATAAAAATAATAAAATATTATTATTTAACTTAAAAAAATTATTTAAAAATAATTAATAATATTTTTTATTAAAAATATTAAAAATATTAAAAAATAATTTAAATATTATTTTTTATTTAATATTATGTAGTTAGAAAAAATTTTCAGGGCCTAAAAAAAACGTAAGTAGAAAAAAGCCAAAAAAAGGTACTTTTGATTTTTAAAACAATACTTCATGCTTTTCGGTGCATTCTCACGGCTTTCCCTTACTTTTCATTGCTTTTAAGAGGTAATGGGGATTACCTCCTTTCATTCCAGCTGATTCCATCACAGTCAACCAAACATTGTCACTTGATGGAATGAGAATTGAGATTCCTATTCCATCAGCCAGATTCCATGTAATAAACGAGCCGTTAGATTTTTGAAAATCTTCATTTGGGAATTGAAAATTGATTTGTTTGGTATCAAAATAAAATTTATGATTTTCAAGAAATTTCAATTCTTGAAAATAATTTTTAAACATAAATTTTTATGAGAAGATTACTATAAAGAAGAGTGAAAATTAGTTATTTATGTAAAAATGAGAATCTTTATTAAAAGTAAAATAATAATTTTATTCTCCAATACTTTATTTAAATTTTTTTATAAAAATAAATTTAATTGTTAATATTTTTTAATAATTTTAAAAATAATTAATAATATTTTTTTATTAAAAATATTAATAAAATTAAAAAATAATTTAAATATTATTTTTTATTTAATATTATGTAGTTAGAAAAAATTTTCAAGGCCTAAAAAAAACGTAAGTAGAAAAAAGCCAAAAAAAAGGGTACTTTTGATTTTTAAAACAATACTTCATGCTTTTCGGTGCATTCCCACAGCTTTCCCTTGCTTTTAAGAGGTAATGGGGATTACCTCCTTTCATTCCAGCTGATTCCATCACAGTCAACCAAATATTGTCACTTAATGGAATGGAAATTGGGATTCCTATTCCATCAGCCAGATTCCATGTAATAAATGGGCCGTTAGAATTTTGAAAATCTTCATTTGGGAATTGAAAATTGATTTGTTTGGTATCAAAATAAAATTTATGATTTTTAAGAAATTTCAATTTTTGAAAATAATTTTTAAACATAAATTTTTATGAGAAGATTACTATAAAGAAGAGTGAAAATTAGTTATTTATGTAAAAAAGAGAATCTTTATTAAAAGTAAAATAATAATTTTATTCTCCAATACTTTATTTAAATTTTTTTATAAAAATAAATTTAATTGTTAATATTTTTTAATAATTTTAAAATTAATATAAACCTAATAAATTATTAAAAATAATTTGTTTTATTCTCTGTTAAAAAAATAAACAAAAAAATAGATAAGCATATTTTTAAAAAATATACAGAGATTCATAAGAAACTTAACTATAATCAAAAATAGAAATGAAGATTCTCATAAAATATTATTTAAAATTTTTTAAAAATAACCAAATACATTTTATATATTTTTAAAATTATTATTTTTAGGAATCATATCTATCAAGAAACATGATTTCTAAGAACAAATTTTTTTACCATATACTAAATATCTTTGATGTTATCTTTAAGGAACATAAATATGATATTAATCTAATGAAAATAATTTTAGGTCAAAGGCCAACTATTTATGATGAATGAATAATTGTTAAAATATAATTTTATTTCTTTAATCTATTGTAGAGCATGTATAAAGTGTCATGGTTCAAACACAAGGAAAGATAATAGACACGGACAATTTTTTATCTAACAATAATCTTTTCCCGCCAAGATATAATTTTAGGGTTCATACAAGACCTTGTTTTGATACCTATTATCAGGATCAAACACTATTATTATACTAAAAATTATAACTATCAGTCGAAGCACAATTTTAATTCCTTAATCTATTTTAAAGTTGAAAAAGACAAATACCACCGTTCAAATACAAAGGGAATTGATTCTATATGCCAATATTCTCTCCCTTTGAGCTCTCTTTGCTAGGGTTTATTTTTCATTGATTGCTTCATACTTGCCTTTCATTCTGTGCACTGTTTTTATTCTTCCATTTTTTTTTCATGAACCTTTCACTTTTTATGAGTTTGTACTGTTTTTATGCCTCAAAGTAGGTTTCTTTTATGAAAAAAGAGAGAGAAGAAAAATAGAATGTATGCAAAACACATTATTATAGCCAATGATCATTACGTTTAAGACTTTTAGTAACGATTTTTACAAATTATCATTAAAAAAAATTTTCAATGATGATTTTTATCGTCATTGAAGGTTCAAATTCATGATACCTTTAATTATGACCACAAAAGTCGTCACTAAAGATACATTTAGTGACAACAAAAATTTTCATAAAAGACTTTGATAGTCTCAATTTAGAATTTTTTTTGTCACGATTTTAAATTTTTAGTTACAAGTTTTTTTATGTGTAATATTCCAAAATTTTTATTTTAAAATAATATTTTATTATAAACAAGTATGATTTTTTTTAAAATGACTATGCATGTTTTGCTAGAATTAAATATATTTTTGTTAAAAATAATTATTGTTTTGCTTAAAATAATTATATTGGCCTCTAATAAATTTTTGTTGTATTTTTAGAAATATTTTTTCTTTTATTATGTATAAAGATATTTATTTTGTGATTTTTTTATTAATATTTTTATCAAGAAAAATCATGATTTAAGAGTTTAACTAAAGGTTTATGAGAATGTAAATTTTTAAAAAAAAAGAATATTTTAAGATGAAAAACGGTATTTATATGGATATATATGAAATAAAATAAAAATAAATCTAAATATTTAATTATTAAATAATTATTATTATTATTAAAAGAGAAAGAGAATTGGGAGATGGAGAGACGAAATGCAGAAGAAGAGTTGCAGAGCAAATGAATAATGAGAGTGAATAGTGTGAATAGTAATATTCAATTTTCTCTATACCACTAGATTCAGAACGAAAAATACTACAGTTTTAACTGATCAATTTTTCAAATCAGCCGTTGAATCGCCGTAGATCTGAAGTAGAAAATCTAAAAATAAAAAATAAACTCTGAAACTCTTACTTAAAGACCTCAAATTGAAAATTTGACACCGTAGATGAATTTAGAAACTAAAAAACTTTAGGATATGAAAATTTTCAACTATCTGACAACTTTTTGTTCTTGTTGAATAATATTTTTTGGCGATGAATAATATTTTCCAGTGATGAATAGTATTTTTCAGCGGTGAATAGTATTTTTCGGTCATGAATAGTGATTAAGTTTCTTGAGTCATTTCCTTAACTTTTGGACCCTCCGGACACATTTTTGAAATCTGTTTAGTCAAATGTGGATTGAAAAAGTGCAATTTAGGGCTGTCCAATCTGGAGCCCTTATTTTGTGAGTAGATAATTCTTTCTATGACTTGCCCTATACTCTTCTTGATATTTGAACGTATATTTAAATATGTTTATGAGATATTTACACTTTTATATGATTCTGAAATGCATTAAAATTATCTGATTTGTTTACAATTTGAAATATGGTTCAAGAAGAATATAGTATTTGAAAATAGATTTCTGAACTCATGATTTATCTGATTTCACATATATTTCTCATTAAATGATAAAGTGAATATTTATACATGTGGCATGATTTATAAAGTTATACGATTGCCTCGAGAAAGGACATGTACATGTGATAAACCCTGAATTGAGAATTTATGAAAGATGAATCTGTATTGAGACTGAAAGTCTGTATTATATTAAAAATTTTATACTGGATTATATGGCATATGTGCATATGATATTTTCTGTGGAGGAATGCTATTGAAAACACTGTCTGCTAACAGCAAGTGATGTTAGCCCTGGTGCACCTTGATAACCCAGCTAACAGAGAGTGGTGCTAGCCTCGTGTGAGGGCCAACACACGGAAGATGATATGTGATGGAAAACGAGATGCCTCCTATTGGGCGAGATGCCAACTATATGAGATGTGATTTGCCTTCCCTTGCTGTGTGTTTGGAAAATACCCATATAGAGTCCCTTCGCGTGTCTTCTTGAATGGTAGTAGGGAAAACCTCAACGGAATGCTGAATTTAGGCAAATCTTATACCACCAAAGTACGGAAGGTGTTAAACTCTAATATGGGATCCTCCTAATATTTTCATGTGAAATGTTTAAATGTATATCAAGTTTGATTTAAAATCATATTGTATCATATGTGGTTTCAGATATTCGAATGTGATTTGAATTGAGAATATTTAAAAATGCGGGTCCCATATGAATGTACTTCTGAACTGTAATTTCTGATGTGATAAATTTTAATATATGAGTACATCCATATGTTGATCTGAGAGGTCATAGGAGGGATTATCTGCTCACTGAGTTGTAAAACTCACTACACGTTGTTAATATATTTTTCAGATAAGGATATAGAGTTTGTCCTTTCCCTTAAGATAGTTGACCAACTAGACAACATGATCTCTAGATGAGCCTACTTTGTTTTCATGGCTCATAGATTTTGATTTATATTATATTTGTACTTTAGAATATGCTCTGAACGCCATAGGCAGGATCTCTGCTTCTACTATTACTCTGTTGTTTATAAATTTTGTCAGTATATAGTATATGTATAGAAAAACCTATATGTATCTGTTTCTATGATAAATCATTGGAATCCTCATAACGATGAAAATATATGTTCATAGTATATGTATTTCACATGCTCTTAAAGTAGGGGCGTGACACTATGTTTCAATGACGATTTTAATTATCACTAAAAGTGTAGCTTTAGTAATGATTTCAAAAATCGTCACAAAAATTTTTTCGCGACAATATTTTTAGCAACCAAGGAGTGACGATAAAAAATCATCATAAAAGATATTTTGTGACGACTTTAATCGTCACAAAAATCATTTTTTCTTGTAATGTGACTTATAAGTCTTAATGACATTAAGTCTATTTTGATATTCTAAAATTTTTTTATATTACTTTAATATCGAAAAGTATGATTTTTTTTTTCAACTTATAGAATATTTAGTTCTTATAAGATATTTTATAGTATTATTTTAATACATTTGAAAATTAAAAATAAATCATACTTTTGAATATTGAAATAATACAAAAATATTTTAAAATATCAAATTAATAATAACACTATTTTTTAAAAATCAAAATAATATTTTTATCTTTTAAGTATTATTAGTTTCAATGTTAATGTTTGATTCTCGTCATTTCTCTTTTGAATAAATTTTACCATTTCCCCCTTGCATCTGATTGGAATGTCCCCTCACCCCAACCTATTACATTTTGCAGCTAACTTTTCAATTTATTTATTTTATTACATTTAGTTTCTTACAATCTTAAATAGACACTACTTTTAATAATAGTTATATAAAATTATTAAATTATTTTTTATTTTTAATTGATATTCCACTTTGTCTCTCGACAAAAATATTTTGATTGTTTTATATAATTATTGTTAAAGTTAATATTTATTCAGGTAGTAGGAGACACTAAATGTAATGAAATAGATAAATTAAGGAGTTAAATATAAAAATTAATTAATTAAGACGGTGTTGTAATTAAAATTTTATTTGAAAAAAATGATTTATAAATTAATTTAAAATTTATAAATTAATTTAAAATTTATAAGTTATAGTTATTAGAAGTAGTATATAATTTATAAAATTTCAGTTAATTTAAATTATTTAAATAAATTTATTTATCAAACACTTCTAATTTAATCAAATAAATTTATAAACAAATCAAAATAAGTTATAAATTAATTTATTAAACTTGTTAAACACACTATAAAACAAACATCACAATAAAAAAAATATAATTTTCTCCACACAAAAAATTAAGGCTGAATTGCATATTTGGTTATTTTATTTTTAAAATATATAAATTTAGTCTTTTTATAATTTGTAATATAAATTTGATATATTTAATTTTGATAAAATTAAATGTATCAAAAATAAAAATTAACTATGTACGGGTCAATAAAGTTAGCTAAATTGATCTAATGTAAAAAAATAAAAATAAAAATTATTCAACGAACCAAAAAAAAAAAACCAAATTACTTTTAAACAACTTGTTCACTTCAAACTGCAAATGTTTTAGCTTAAAATCCCACTTTCATTAGATAAGCTTAATGAAATGTCATGAATTTTTGTTATATAGATTAAACTATTTCTTTATTGAAGTTATAATGTTGGATTACTAAAATAGTAGTCTAATTTTAAAATTAGAGGCCATTATTAATCAAATTCCATTGAATTGAACTATAAACTCAATTGAATTTAACAACGTTTTTTTTTTAAATTAACATTTATCACTGATTAATATTTTAGATTATTTAAAAACTTTAAATTATGTCATATTAATCGAATTTATTCGAACTTTTAAAAATTATTGAATTATGTTAAAACAGAGAAAAAAAAATTTTATATGTCACCAATAAAACTCTATCAATCATATAAAACAAACATTAATTAATGAGTTTTTATAAACTAAACCTATACAAAATTAACACAAATACTTTTTTTTTCGGTGACATCAGTTAAGGGTGTAAAATTAATCTTACTCAGAATTTTGAAACTGTTTTCTTTATAAATATTTTTTGTAAAATTAAATTTATAATATTGTAAAAATTCTCAATTATTAAATTTAAATTTATTTATTATTTACTAATGCATATGTCTATAATTTTCATCCTGCCCAACTTGCTTTATCATGTTCATCACCAACACAAGGACTCCAAAATTTTTTAATTAAGCAAAAATATAAATTGATCTTTTAAATTTACTAATATTTTAATTTTAATTTTTAAATTTATTAAACATTAAATAATTTAAATTTTTTTATTTTACTCTTAATTATTATTAAAAAAATATTAATATAATCTACTAAACACGTATCAAATTCAGCGAGACACGCCATGATCTTGTGTGGACCCCAAAACTTTTAAATTTGTTTCCATCAAGGTGGGGTAGCAACAGCAACTGGCGGAAAGATCAAAGATATCATATCGTTCCAGTGTAATTATTGTAATATGGCACCGCATAGAGCCCCCACTTCATTAACACTAATATGACCCACAAAGTGGGGGGGGGGGGGGGGGGGGGGGGGGGGGGGGGGTGCACGAGCAATCATAAATCATAATTCTTCAGAGTGGCCACTCTCCTATCTCTAGCTAGCTGCCCGCCCACGTTTTTCCAGCGTTCTTTCTCCTTTTTGACCTTTCTACGCTTTTTTATGAAAGGGAAATAAAAGATAAAAACAAAAGGAATATTAACTTTTCCCTTCAATTTACAGTTCCATTTTGCCTATTATTTGCATTGTAAGGGGTGAGCAGTCATGTCAGGTCAAGTCTAACAAAATTTAAATTAAAAAATAATAATTCAAACTTAATTAAAATTTTAAATTATCTAAAAATTTTAAGTTAAGTTAAATTAAATTGGTTAAATTAAATCAAATTAGATCGAGTTAAATTTAATAAAATTTTTAAAATAAAATTATTCAATTTGCTTATTTAAATTTAATTTTTTTAAAATTTTAATTTATATTTAACTGTTTATCCAACTCAAAATAATTTTTTAAATTGAGTTGAATCGGATTATTGTGTCATTGTTCATTTTTTCTTAAAGCTATAAAATTTTCATTCTAAATTTTTGACTATGAAATATAAAACATATTAACTCATACCTTCAATTTTAATAATTTTTTTTATGATAAAAATATTTGTGAGTCAAATTGTGGCCTCAATTGAAATTATGAGCCTATTTGATTCTATTTTTATTGTTTTGTTTTTATTTTTTTTTAAAAAAAATTATGTTTATAAATTATTCTACAAAACAAAAATAAAAAATTTATTTCATAAATTATTTTAAAAATATGTTATTTTTTATTTTTTGAGTATTCTAAGAACAAAAATAAAAAATAAAAACAATTCTCTCTTATTTTTATTTATTTTTGCTTTAAAAATAATTCGTTTTTAAAATTTATTCCTAAAAATAACAAAAAAAAAATTCAAACGAGTATTTTTTATATATTGAAAACAATTAAAAATAAAAAACAAACATGTCCTATATTTTTTCAAAATAATTTAAAAAATGTTTAATCAATTTAGTGTTTGTTGGTGTATATAAGTTCACTGCTAATGTCTGTTAAGGGTCATGCTCTCGAAGCATAGATTAGTTCGAGAATGCGCACCAATTTGGTGAGATGGCAACATTGCAAGATTGTGTAAACTGAAATTGATATCTTTGATTACCATTTTTGGAGAAAGAACATAATGTTCAACCAAAACTAGGTTTGGATGTTTGAAAATGCACCAACATGCCACAAATATTGACTTAGCAAAAGGCTCCTTAAAAGAATAAAGTGAAATATTTGTAGGGATACAAATCTCTTAAATGTATAAAGGGGGGAGAAAGGCCTTGGTCCTTGTTGGTGTATAAAGGATTTTATTGCCTTGTTATGGTCCCACCTTGCCCCCTTTAACATATTAAAAACAATAATTTATTTTTGAAATTTTGTATTGAAAAATAATAATTTTAAAGCTCAAAGTAAATGATGAGTATAAAGTATAGTTTTTTATGACCCAAATTTAAACTTCATAAGAAATTTTTAAATTTAATTTCCAACTTTGTAATAAATAATTCTTAACTAATTAAAAATAGAAAGTTAAATATACATAACTCAATTATTATTATAATACTATGAATGTAACATGCATCATAAATTAATAAGTTTTAAATTGTTAATGGAGTTTTATTGTGGATTCTTCCACATTTTATCCCAAGTTAGTTGAATTCTTATGCATTTTTTCCTTCAAATTTTCTAAGTAAACCAATAAACTCTTTGATTAAAACTCAATATTACCGGTGGAATTAATTTTTTTTATTAAATAAAATTAACTACATAAATAAAACGGCATTATAGTAATTTATTATAAATAGAGCTAATTTTTATTATTTAAAATTTTTATTTCTATTGATAAATTTTTTATTTTTCTATACTTTTATTATTCTTCTCCTATTTGCCTTTTAATGAAATTATTTTTTTATATAATATAAATTAACTATTAAATTTATAATTAAATTATCTATTTAACTACTACCAAGTAGTGTAAAGGTAATTTAATTAAAATTATAACTAAAATTACTTTAAAAATTACATAAAAATAACTAAATTAAGGAAACTTTGATATTATCAATTATAGTTATTTAAAAAGTAGTGTAACTAGATAATTACGAGTTGCAATAGTTTGACAAAAAAATAAAAATAAAGAAGATGATGCATTTAATTGTCTTGTCTGACTTTAAATTATAAAACTAAAAGTATAAAAAATTGTATACTCTATGATTTCGATTAAGAATCAAATTTAAAATTTTAATTTTAGAGATAATTTTAATACTATTAAATCAATAGACTCCTTGTTTATATAGAGGAAGATTTAATTTTATTTTGGATATTCTGATCATTTACAATCCTTCTCCCAAGTTTGAATCTATGGAGCTAAAAGAAAGAAAGAAAGTTGTGGAATTGTGTTTGGAGAGGTTGAATGTTCCTCCTAAGGTTTAAGTATTTTTAAATTTTGAGTATTAGTGTAAGAACACTATTATAAAAATTAAGGGTGTTGAAAACTAAATTAAATTGACTAGATCAAATTAAATAAAATTGAACTATCAATAAATTGATTCAAATTAGTATAATTTAAAGTGAAAATTTAACGGATTGGTTCCGTTTTTGGTTGAAGAATAAACCAAAATAAATCAACCAACAAAAATATATATATATATATATATATATATATATATATATATATATATATATATATATATATATATATATATATTCATAACCTATAATTGATAAATTAAAAATTTGTTCTATAAATTTGTAAATCTATTTAGTTTTAATCCTTAACTTTATTGAATATACGAATTATTGTTTAAAAATATCAAAATTATTATATATTAGTTCTTTTAGAGATTAATAAGCAACAAATTTAATATTTATAAAAAAAAAAAGATTAACAAGTAGTAACGAATTGTTCATTTAGGGGTAAACTCATGTATTCAAAAAAAAAATTGAGAATTAAAGTTGAGTAAGCTTACAAATTCAGAAATTGAATTTTTAGTTCACTTATTTCTAATTTTACATATATTTACAATGTATATTTGTTATTTTTATTGATAAATATTAAGTTTATATTAAAAATATAAACATAAATATAAAAATATTTCTAAAAACTAGAAAAAAATTATTTTTTATTGTAAAAACTAGCCTTAATTAACTATAATTTAGATTAGTTAGGCTTCACTTGAGGAAAACATTAAGAATACAAAAACTTATTAAATTGTACTTAAATAAACTAATTTGCAATAATTTAGTTTGATTTGATTGAAACTCTTCAATAAAATCAAATAGGTTTAATATTTTAATAAATTAATTGATTGGATGCAAGTTTCAAAATTTCGAATCGAACCTATAAATAAAAAAAAAATTATAAATATCATTTTAGTAAATTGATGTTAGAATTTATAAATCTTAACTCTTAAATCTATAAATATCTTAATAATAAAAAATTCATAATATCATTTTAGTGAATTGATGCAAGAAGTTAATATAAAAAAACCCATGAAAACAACAGTATTTTGCTTGTTACGCAGCCAATTAGGTGTCTCAAAAATTTGACCCCCACATGCTCTTTTTTTCACTCTCTACTCTCAAAGTCTTACAAAAAAAAAAAGTTATATAATATTTTTGTAAGATGAGTTTATAGTTTTGACAAAAAAAAATATTTATAAAGAGTTCGACTTTTATAAAATAAAATTATCTGACTATTTGATTAAAATTTTAAAAATAATTTGATCTACTAGTAGTAAATAATTTTTTTGTCTATTAGTAATATTTAAATTGTGACATATGATAAAAATAATTTTTTAAAAATTAATTTTATTATATATTATAATTTAAATATTATTAATAAATAAAAAATTATTTATTGTCAGTAAATTAAATATTAATTCTTAAAATTTATGTATATTATAAATATATACTAATTTTAATACGATTTAACTATGAAAGATGAAACTCCAGGTAGATTCACCCTTTTTTATATTGGGTAAGACAAATGAAGACCTGTTTATTTTTTAATGTCTCTGGGAACATGTAATATAGTGTCTCTAGAAGAATAGATGAGCTTGCATTGAATTGAATTCTCTCAAAAGTTAATTACCAAATTTGTCCTTAAAGAGGGACGGAGAGGAATATGACAAAATTGTCAAAACCTGTAACTACCTTTGTGTTGGTGTTTTCTTTCCTCTTCCTGTCACTTCTCTCTGTAAAATCAGTTATTGAACATAAGAAACCCCAGCAGCAAAATTGCACCCAAAAAAAAATAAATTATTAGTGCCTCCTTGCAGTTCAAGAGGTTTTGAGCAAATTTTAAGGGTGACATAAAAAAGCAAAGTATGACCCACCACATAGACTCATGACTTTGGATAATTACAATATATGTTTTGAACGACACCTGTTTGACGAAAATGGCCAAAGAACTTCTCCAACAGCAACATCTTCAACTGGGTCTCCGTCTCTGTCTCCACTTCACTACCTTAAACCCAATATACTTTTATCTATCCATTGACATTGCATTTTACTGTCCTGGGTTTTCTCACTTCTTATGGATCGTACTGAAAAGCAGCAGCCGAAGCTGTCCTTGGCGAAGAGTGGACGGCGGCGATGCAATGAATGGTTTGTTTGGTTCTTGCTCAGTGCTTTTCTTGCTGTGATTTGCTTGTTCTTATGCTTTGTTTGTTAAGGTGTTGGGCTCTCCTTGCTTCTTGTTTTTCTTTTGAAAACATTACTATTTGAGGGGTGAGTTTCAATACATTTTCTGTGCTTTAAGTTTGTAGATAAGTTATTATACTTACTTTTTCCATGACCCTTCTGATCTTGTTGCTGGGATTAAATGACTACGATCTGTTGCTGGTATTCCTGTAAGTTGATGTTATGTTATTAATGATCTCTCCTGCCTCTTGCTTAGCAAGTTGGACAGCTTCTTTTTGGTCATTTGGATGCTAAAAGTGTTAACCTGGACATCTTAATTACACTGTAATTCCATCTAAATATTTTTCGGGTTGATTGGGTGTTTTCTAAATACATGCCTCCCAAAATAGGGAGACTGGTCACGTGTGAAATGTGTAGAAGCTAAGTTCTGTTTCTTCTTCCACATTTTCTAAATTCAGTTTTGTTGTATATCTTCTCGTATCCTGTGCTTTTCCCCCTTTTTTCCTTCTGTTTCATGTCACTATTAGAATAAAGATGCCACTGTTTATTTCTCCAAATCAGGGACCTGTAAGTGAAGGAATAACTGTGGTGCATGATATTTAAATGTACCTTATTTCCATGGTAATTGGCATTAATGCTTTTTTATTTTTTGTACTGATTAATTATGAGTGTTTCAATGCTTCTAATTCAGTGAAAGATCTGCTTTTTTCCACAAGCTTATTGGTTTATTGTATTCTAAAAAACTGATACCTGATGAGAGTTAGACCCTAGGATTCCTTCTCAAAACATAGTCCAGAAATAGAATTTTTTGTTCCCAACTAATTTTTGAAATCTTGAGTTGGTCTTGAACTTCACAAATTTATAATTGCAGCAAACCATTTCTTTTGATAATTGGCTATCACTCTTTTGTAGGATTTTTCGGGATGTACCAAGTGATATTACTATAGAAGTGAGTGGAACAACATTTTCCTTACATAAGGCAAGTATTTATCTTGTTTAATTTGAATTTTTTATGACATGAAAATGAATATGGAGAAGTTTCCCACCATGATAATTCTGATCGTTGTTACTTTTTATATTAAGTTTCCTCTGGTCTCCCGAAGTGGGCGAATACGGAGGTTAGTTGCGGAACATAGGGATTCTGATATCTCAAGAGTGGAGCTTCTTAATCTACCAGGAGGTGCCGAGTCCTTTGAGTTGGCTGCAAAATTCTGCTACAGTATAAACTTTGAGATTACATCTACAAATGTTGCTCAGCTCTGTTGCGTTTCTGATTACCTCGAAATGACCGAAGAGTTCTCAAAAGACAATCTTGGCTCCCGTGCTGAGGAATATCTAGATAGCATTGTTTGCAAGAACCTTGAAATGTGTGTTGAAGTCTTGCAACAATGTGAAAGCCTACTTCCTCTTGCTGATGAACTGAAAATAGTTAGCCGCTGCATAGATGCAATAGCCTCAAAGGCTTGTGCAGAGCAAATAGCTTCTAGTTTCTCACGATTAGAGTATAGCAGCTCAGGGAGGCTACACATGAGCAGGCAAGCCAAATGTGATGGTGATTGGTGGATAGAAGATCTTTCTGTTCTTCGCATTGACATGTACCAAAGAGTCATAGCAGCCATGAAATGTCGTGGGGTTCGTCCTGAGAGTATTGGCTCTTCCCTTATAAGTTATGCCCAGAAAGAGTTAACAAAGAAATCCAGCTTGTGGAATCCATCTAGCCAGACAAATGTTGATTCTAATTTAACTGGTCATGAAAAGCTTGTGGTTGAGATGATCGTCAGCCTTTTGCCAGTAGAGAAACTTGCTGTTCCAATCAATTTCCTCTTTGGGCTTCTACGAAGTGCCGTGATGCTTGATTGTACTATTGCTTCTAGACTTGACCTAGAAAGAAGGATTGGGTCACAGCTGGATGTTGCCACTCTTGATGATCTTCTGATTCCATCTTTTAAGCATGAAGGTGATACCTTATTTGATGTTGACACAGTCCATAGAATTTTGGTAAACTTCTGTCAACAGGATGATAGTGAAGATGATCTAGAAGATGATTCTGTTTTTGAATCTGAGAGCCCTCGTTCACCTTCCCAAACAGCATTAGTTAAAGTGGCAAAATTAGTAGACAATTACCTTGCTGAAATTGCCCCTGATGCAAACCTGAAGCTTTCAAAGTTTATGGTCATTGCAGAAACCTTGCCGGGGCATGCACGGACTGTTCATGATGGGTTATATCGAGCTATTGACATTTATTTGAAAGTACGTTGTGTCATCTTTCCTTCCAGATACATGAATAAGTTTTTTTTTTTTTTTTTGGCAAATCACAGAGAACAATTTGAGGGGTGAAAAATGGAGTGAACCTGTTAGTGTTGCACCCAATCCAAAGAGATATCCTAGTCATGTCAGAACTGCTTTATTATTTTTCTCAGTTGGACTACTTGCCTAACCACTCTTCCTAGAGTAGTTTATAAAATTGTAATGTTGTATTGAAAAGTATAGCTAATTTATCGTTAACGAAAAAAATCATTCATAAGTTTTTCTTGTTTATCAGTTATATTTTGATGTCACTTATAAATTTGACTCTAAATCCATGTGTTTTGATTCTTCTGTAAATGTATTTTCAGGCTCATCAAGGTTTGCCAGATTTGGACAAGAAGAAACTAAGCAAAATGATTGATTTTCAAAAACTTTCACAAGAAGCTGGGGCACATGCTTCACAAAATGAACGCCTTCCTCTCCAATCAATAGTACAAGTTCTATATTTTGAGCAATTAAGGCTTAGAAATGCTTTGTGCTGCTCCTCTGGGGATGATGACCCCAAGCCAATGCACCAGTCATGGCGCATAAACAGTGGTGCACTAAGTGCAGCAATGTCTCCTCGAGACAACTATGCATCATTGAGACGAGAAAACCGCGAGTTAAAACTCGAGCTAGCTCGGTTACGAATGAGATTAAATGATCTAGAGAGGGACCATGTGTTCATGAAGAGGGATCTGACAAGGTCTGGTTCCCGTAAATTTATGAGTTCTTTCTCAAAGAAAATCAGCAAGCTTAACTTCTTTGCACATAGCTCTTCCAGAGGATCTAGTTCTCCATCCGGGAATTCTCATAGAATAGATTCAAAGGTGATTGAGAGAACCTGTGCTAGCACAGAGTAAGCACTTGCCAACTTTTTGTTTTCTCGTCTTATTTTTCACGGTACTTATTGGGCAACTATAAGTCATGCTTGTGGTGGCACCATTTCAGTTTATCTTATCTTTATTTCTCTCTTGGCCATCTTGTATATAGTTGCATTTGTTAGCATGACTTAAGAGGCTCCTCTTTATTGCAAGTTCAGGTTCTTGGTGCTTACTGCAACAGTCTCTGATTATATATATTTAGAAAAATCTTACAAAGTTTTATGTTCCATCTCTTTTTGGATTGTTTTTCTTGCTAAAAGCTAATGATTTCTGGGGTCAGTTTTAAACCCAACATTGTAATATGCAAATGACTGATCCCATTTGAGTTCCTGAAACTTTATGGTCATCTAGCTTTTTCTCCCTTTTTATATTTAGGAATTTTCTTTCAGTACTTTTTGATAAAGAAAGAGAAATTTTTAGATAGATAGGGCCTATAAAAAATTTAGTAAATCAAACTAATTATTTATAGATATGTGAAAATATTAATATATTTTTTAGTAGAATCCACTTCTAATATATTAACGGGTTTATATATAGTTGATTTAGTCAACTAATTTTTGTAGACCTGCTTTTCAAAGTTAGCTTTTAAGTTTTTTCAGTTTAAGAGATTTTGGTAAAAAAAAAAAACCAATAATGAAATATTGTGCTATTAATTCTTTTTTATTTTATTTTATATCACCAAATCAAATTATTATAATTAATTATTTTAATAGAAAAATCAATTTGTAAAATATGTTATAATTTTTTATTTTATTTTATTGAATATTTTTAGTTTATTATCTTATTAATTTTAAATACTTAAATAAGAGAAATAAAAATTATTATTTAACCATCCATTCTCTCATTTTTTTCATTTTTTTTAGTTGGCTTTTTTGATACATCGGTTTTTTAATTTTGTTTTTATATATACTTGAAAAAGCTTATATATAAATATTTGAACATGAGATGTATTAAAACATCAATATTTTTATATTATTCAGGTCTATAATACATAAATTTGAAAATTTTCCTATTTAAAATATTCAAATATTTTAAAAATAAATTTTCAAGTGTTTGAGAAATAAATTTCAACTAATTCCCACCCTTTGGTTGGTGAGAAGGTAATTTAAAGATTAAATCTTGAAATAAATTTCCAACTTCAAGGACGTTTGCATCTGAGAATTTGAAAGATCCGTATCATTAGGATTCAATGAGGATTGATTCTATCTGCAGAGAGCTTTTTGGGTGAAAGAAAAAGGAACAAGTTTAATTCAGAACCTTTGCTCTTTAATTCCATTATGTTTATTTTTCTCCCTATTTCAAGAAAAGAATTGAACTTGATTTGAACAAAATTTAATTGCAAATTCTGGAAATTAAGGACATGTTTGTTTTTAATTTTTAAAAATTATTTTATTTTTTAATAATTATTTTCAAAATAAAATAAAAATTCTTTTTTTAATAATTATTTTCTATTTTAAGTTGTTTTAGAAAAAAAATAAAATAAAAAGTTGTTTTTGTTTTTAAAATATATAAAAATAAAAAATAACATATTTTTTAAAATAGTTTATTAAATAGTTTTTTTTATTTTTGTTCTACACAATAATTTTTAAAAAATAAAAAATAAAAAAATCAAACAAGTGTTTAAAAAATTATTTTTTAATATAAATTCTGTGATTTTTTAACGAAGGTTAGGGAGCAGTGGAAATTCAATGGAAATAGATGGAAAAAATATTTATTTTTGTTTAAAAATATTATTTGAAAAAAATAAAATTATATCATAATTAATATGTATCTAACACGTATATTATATGTATAACAATAATTTAAATTATATTTAAATATTATATATTTTATCTTACTATACTATTTTATTATATTGTGTCTCGTATTTATATTTTATAAAGTTTATTAAAAATGATTCATAACATAATTATATATTTTTTTATCAATATAATATAAGTTTTATTATGTTGTCACCTTATATTTTAAAGTCATAAAAAATAATGTTAAAAAAAGGGTGTGTACCTAATTAAAAAAATAATAAAACGAAAAGTAAATTAATAGTTAACTATGCATGAATCCCCTAAAACTCATATTTAAATGTTTATTTAAGTTTAGTTGAATTATAATTGAGTTGGGATAGAGTGCTTAAATGGTTGAGTTTTAATTGCTGCCTCAATTTTTTAAGTTTTCACTAATTATAATAGGCAAATATTGTGAGTTGAAACAATTTACATTTTTTTTATTTTTTTTTAAGTGTGAAGTCTTATTTTATCTTTTAAATTTATAGAAAAATTTGATCTAATTCTTACTCTCTTTTTCTTATTTGAATACACTCTTAACATTTTATAAACATTTTTTTAATCCTTAAATTAATTCTATCAAACAAATTAATAAAACAAGTTAACTTCGACACTTATGATATTTAATCTATTAAATTATTTGTTTAAATAATTAATTCAATTTAAAAAAATTTTATCATTAAAAAATGACTGTTATTTGAACTGAATCAACAATTTGAATAAATAATTTAATAATTTAAAGATTATGTATATTTAAATTAATATTTTAAAATAATTTATTTGATAAATTTAATTTAAAAAATTAAAAAGAGAGGTTTATAAAATGTTATAAATAAAAAATTTAAAACTAAATCGAATTTTATTGCATAAAATAAGAATAATTTTTTATTTTTTTAAAAATATATGTTCATTATTTAAAAATTTTATGTTCATTATTTAATTATAGGCAAAATTTCAATTTTGAGAGGTTGAATTGGGGTAATAAGAAATAGATATTTATTTGATTTGCCTTTAATAGGGCCATATTATTGGATTCAGTTGCCTATGCAGCAACATTCTAAAGCAGACCAAATAGGGCCCCTGCAAAATCCACCCTTGGGATATCCCCTGCTTTTGCAGTCTTCTTTGCAAGCTGAAGGACTCCAACATGGCTTCTGGCAGAACAGCTCCGGTAGCTGAATACCCATGGCTGCTCCTGCAATCACATAGTTATTAACGTACTCATGTATATTTAAAGTTTATAAAAATTGAATAAAATTTTAAAATGTATAAATATTTTATGTAATTTTAAATTTAAATAAATTATTTAAAATAAATTATAAATATATCATTATTAACAAAAACCATAAAATAAAGCACCTAAATAAATAAATAAATAAATGATATCCTAATAACTTTGGTTGAGGAAGACTCCCACAAGATGGGTAAAGTTTCCGTCTTTACTCTCTGATTCTAAGGAAGCTCACTCTTACCTTTTTATTTTTTATTTTTTCGTAAGTTTATGTTTGGTACATAAAAGTTTTAATTTTTCAAGTATTGAAAATTTTAATTTTTTTAGTTATTTCAATATAATAAATATAAAAATGTATAATTTATGTGTTATATATAACCTAAATAATATTAAAAAAATAAACATTGTATATATCTTCTACTCAAAATTTTTATTTAATAAATTTTTTTATACATGAAAAATTAAGATACACATTCACCGAAAGTTTGGTATATAAATATCCTAATTTTTTATATCTAAAAATTAATATATAAAATGAATAAATAACATTTGAGCATAAGATGAATAAAAAACAATTGATTTTTTTATATTATTGATACAAATTTAAAATTTTTATATTTATTATATTTAAAAATTTTAAATAAATTTTAAAATGTGTGAAAAATTAAAATTATTTTATACTAAATACTTACTTAAATTATAATTATATTTGATAAAAATAATTTATAAATTAACTGAAAATTTATAAATTATAGACTATTTCAAGTAGTGTATAATTTATAAATTTTAAGTTAGTTTAAATTATTTAAATAATTTTATTTATCAAATACCTCTAATTTAATCAAATAAATTTATAAATTAATCAAATACGTTATAAATTAATTTATTTAACTTTTCAAATACACTTTAAGATTCTATTAATTAAGAAAATGAGATTTCTAAAAATATGACTAAACATTGATTGAATCGATCGTATTATTTAAACAAATTAAATAATATTTAAATTAAAAAATTAATATTTATTATTCATTAAACTTTTAAATTATATTGAATCAATTAAATTGATCAAATTATAATATAATAAAGTGACAAAGAAACATTTAATTGAGATAAAAGGGCCATTGATATGAATCTAAAATAAAAGGATGAAGAAAACAGAGGTTGGTGCTTTCAGTTTAATTATATTTTGGAAATAGATGAAACTAATTATGTTACCTGAAGCCAAAACGAAGGCAATGCATAGAATCCCCAGGAGACAGGGTTTACGGATGAAGATAGCCATTCTGTGTGCTTTGGTACTCTTGGAATAGGGAATATCATGCACTTCCTAATTGTTATATATATATATATATTATTCAAGTCATAAGGATGTTTAGAAAGAATTGAAAATTAATTATTAATATCATATTAATGTATTTATTATTATTATTATTATTATTATTATTATTATTTTTCACTTTCCCAAAAAAAATTACAAATTCCTTGGCCATTCAACCATATTGAATAGTTTGCTAAAGTGATTATATTCCTAATTCCTTTAAGTATTTTTTATTAAATTGTTCCCCCAGATTTCCCCTTCAGGTCTCCTCAATAATGGCACTTTACTAATTCAGCAATCCAGGAAATTTTGATTTCTTTTATTCTTTTTACTTCTTCCTTTTCCCTGTGGATCCTTTGTTGTCTTCTGGACATAGGAGCATTAATTTTTTTTTTTTTTAAAAAAAAATTATAGGAACACGAAAGAGGATTCAAGTTCCTTTCTTTTCAACTTTTCTTAATAGAGAAAATAATATTTACTTATTTTAATTTATATTATCAATTATAATATTTTTTTTAATTTTTGAATCTATTAGAAATAATATTCAAATGACAGAAATACCTGTGACAATGTTAGTTAAATTATTTTTTTAATTTTATTTTAATCTCTTAATTAAAAATAATTTATTTCCCCAAGATGATTAATGCATGTATCATTGTCATTTTTTTAAAAAAATTTCTTCGTATAATTTTCCCAAAAAAAAATTAAAAATTTATTAGCCATTAAGGCATATTAAATACTTTACCTAAAGTAATTATATTATTTTATGTTTTCTTTCTTTCTTTTAATTGTTACAGATCTACCTTTCTCAGTCCCTCATAATTAGTGGCACTTTACCAATTTCAGATTCTGGAAAATTTCAGATTTTTCTTACTGATTTTTGAAGAAATCTTATGAC
Organism: Gleditsia sinensis; assembly: GCA_037074535.1. Classification (NCBI taxonomy): domain Eukaryota; kingdom Viridiplantae; phylum Streptophyta; class Magnoliopsida; order Fabales; family Fabaceae; genus Gleditsia; species Gleditsia sinensis. The sequence continues at coordinate 63,273,047 of CM073468.1, read as the reverse complement.
AAATGGATGTAGCCTTTTACCCTATAATGTTAAAAAAATTTCAAAATATAAGCACATGTTTCTTTCTTATTTTAAAAAATATTTTTCTGTTTTTAATTATTTTTAAAATAAAAATATTTGTTTAAAAATTATTTTGGAAATAAATTATTTTTAAAACCAAAAAAAAAAAGAGAATTTTTTTTATTCCCATAACACCTAAAAAAACATGTTTTTAAAGCAATTGGATTTTTATTTTACAAAATAATTTTTAAATATAATTTTTAGAAACAATTTTAAAAAATAAAAAAAATATCAAACAAATCCTAAAATTTTCAGAATAAATTATCGTGGATAGTAAAATTAATAGTTAAATTTCTTATAATGTACAAGCAAAATTTCATAACGATAGGGAGATGAACATATGTTGGCTGCTGAGGTGTCATAGCCAACTAGGATCAATAGGCTGCCTAGCTGGACTGATGACTGCATACTAATATAACAGTTGGGCGGGTAGTTGTAACCACCAGATTGGTTAGCAACAGTTACAAGTTATACCGGTAAGTGGTCAATTGGTTGGGATGGTCTAATGGAAATAGCATGGAGCCAGAAGGGAATCACAAGTTACGACGACTTTTCTTTTCAATTTTGTGTGTTTGAAATAAATATCCGATTTTAGTTTCTCAAGTGTTTAAAAATATATTTTTAAGATATTTGAATATATTATATATGAAAATTTCAATATATATTGTATATTGTATATGATTTAAATAATATAAAAAATGAATTAATTTATATATCCTACGCTAAATTTTTTAATATATAGATTTTTAGATATATGAAAAATTGAAATATTTACGAATCAAAATTCATCTAATTGGTGTAAGCACTGCGCACTATCAAGGGACTTATTATAAACTTAAAAAATTAACTCACTGATAATTATTTATTTATAAAATTGATAGATAACTATCACGCATTGAATTGTGAATGGCAAGCATTTTATTTTTTGGTACAAGAAGAAATAAATGACCTCAAAAATTATATTTTTTGAGAAATATAATTAATAAAAATTATAATTTTTAAGAATTTATAAAATATGTTTAGTTGATTTTTAAAATTAATGAAATTTTTTTATTTAGTTATATTTTATTTTTAAAAAAATTTCTTATATTTTTTAAAATACTCTTTATTTTTGTGAAAAAAAAATAAAAGTGAAAAAAAAGAGAGAATAAAAAAAGAGATGAGAGTGAAAGTAGAGAGAGAAATTTTTTTTTTTTGTTATTATTATAATTATGTTATTAACAAAGAGTATAATTGTATTTTAATATTATAAGAAAATTTTTATTTTTATTAGAAATTAAGATTTTTATGAAAAGTTTATTAAAAAAACGATTTTTAAAAATTTTAATTTTTTAAGAATAAATTTTTAAAAAATAAAAAAAAATTGGTGTACCAAACATTCTTTAAAAAAACATTAATGCAAAAATCAAGGGATTAGTGTGAACGTGCTCTTCCAACGTCAGAGAAGAATTCTTACCTTCCCTGTGAGTGTGCTTCGTTTCGTATCACGAACTTACCCTTTCTAGGAATCGTGCAACGCTTAATTAAAACACTTTTTTTTTTATGTCTAATTAATTAAACTTTTTTTTAACACAAAATAGATAAGAAAACTTGAAGAATGTTAAAGGAACTCTTACTGATGGCTTCCTTTTTGGATGCTTAAAATTGAACCAGGGAGCAAGAGTTTTATATAAGTCATCTCTCTTAAATTAATAATTATGATAAATTTGATTTAACGATATATATTACATATTTAAAAAATTTTAAATTATTAATATTTATAAAAGTTTTAAACTAACTTTAAATATTTTATTTTATTTAAAAGATTATAAGAATATATAAAAATTATCTAAAAAACTCAAAAATGTGTTCAAACTAGCTAAATAGTTTATATGACGTTGCTAAAAATTATCTAAAAAATTCAAAAATGTGTTCAAACTAGTTAAAAATTTAAACACGCAATGGTGTTTAAATTAAAATAATAATTTTTTATTATATATTTTATTATTTTTAATTAATATTATTAAAAATAAATTTATATTATTTTAAAATTTTTATTTATATATTTATTATTTTAAAATTTATATTAAAATATTATTATTAAAAATAATATTTAAAATTTTTTATGTATTTATTATTTTAAAATTAAAATATAAATTAATTATATTTTAAATTTAAATATAAATAAATAAAAATAAAATATAAAGTAATTTATGAAACTCATTTAATAAATTTTTAAAAATTATACTATTAGAGTGTAAAATTATTTAAAATAATATAATATTATTTAAAATAAAAAATTGATAATATAACGTGTAGAAGTAACTTAAATAACTCTTATGAGTTGTACCATTATAAATTATCTTAAAGAGATTAACATTTGGTGGCTGCTGAGGTGTCATGGCCAACTATGATTAATAGGCTGCCTAGCTGGACTGATGACTGCATACTAATATAACAGTTGGGCCGGGTAGTTGTAACTACCAGATTGGTTAGCAACAGTTACAAGTTATACTGGGAGGTGGTCAATCGGTTGGGATGGTCTAAGGGAAATAGCAAGGGGCAAGAAGGGAATCACGTTGTAATTCTGCCTATGTTTGAAACAAATATCCAATTTTAGTTTCTCAAGTATTTAAAAATATATTTTTGAGATATTTGAATATATTATATACGAAAATTTCAATATATATTGCACGTCCAGTTCAAAGATAAAACTGTTAAAGTTAAAGTTTTAAGTCTCAATTATTTTTAATTATTATTTATTAAATTTTAAGTTTTAAATTTTTTTTATTAAAAAAACTTTACTTTTTTATTTTGTTTTAGGTTTCTATAAATTTTGAAAAGTATTAGACCGATCTTAATATATTGTATATTTTTAAGATATTTGATGGCTTCCTTTTTGTTAAGAAATTAAATTTCTTTTTTTTTTCATCGAAACGACTGAAATATTTTCGTTTCCTGAGTCACCGATACGAAACGGAGTTATCGAAACAAAACGAAGTATTTGTTAAGGAATTATGCTATTTCAATTAAAATTACTATGTTTTGAAATGTTTCGGTAAAAATACTCTTGTTTCAATGGAAATTTCGATGGAAATACTCTTATTTCGAGTTGTTTCAAATTATTTCGATAGAAATACTTTTGTTTTGAATTATTTCAATGAAAATACTCTTTTTTTGAATTATTTCGATGGAAATACTCTTGTTTCGAATTATTTCAATAGAAAAACTCTTGTTTCGAGTTGTTTCGATGGAAAAATATTAAACTAATTTGAAAAATAAAAAAATTGACAATCTAAAAGTAGATGAAAATATCATTATATTACATTTAACACCAAGTTATTTTCTTTTACAAGTCACAACATCTTTATTAACTTCATACTCTCCCCCTTTGTTCTCATGACATTATTTTCCTTCATTATTTTTATTTTAAAGAGGAAACTACAAAAATGATACAAAAAGAGATTGAAAAGTAAAGAGAGAAGAATATACCTAAAGATAGAGATAGAATCATGGTCGACAAAGAAAGAGATTTAAATATAAATGTCACGAAAGAGTTAAGAAGAAAATGGAGAGATAGATGCAATAGAGAGATTGTTGTTGAATGCTGTTAAGATTTGAGTTGAACTCCCTACTGTAGTAGTATGTTTACTTACTATTTAATTATAGACATTAATTTGAATTAATTTTAATATAATTTTATATATCTATATCATTAATATTATGTTAAAATCTTTTAAAATTAAAAAAATTATTATTTGAAATTATTTAAAACATTTTTTAAAAATTTTTCTATTTTCTCAAAATTTTTGAAACGTTTCGAAATATTTCCGTTTCTGAATTCATCAAAACGGTACCTCAAAACGAAATTTAGTACCTTACTTTTTGTATGCTTAAAAATGAACCAAGAAATAAAAATTATATATAAATTATCTCTCCTTAAATCAACTGTTACAATAAATTTGATTCAACGATATATATTATGTATTTAGAAAATTTTAAACTATTAATATTTATAAAAAAATTTAAACTAATTTTAAATATTTTATTTTATTTAAGAGATTACAATAATATATAAAAATTATTTAAAAAACTCAAAAATGTGTTAAAACTCACTAAATAGTTTATACGACGTCTTGTTTACTTGATGCTACATCGTATTCATATTGTCCCTGCATTGTGCTAACACGGTAGAACGACACGTTCAGCCGAATTTTTAGGATCCCCCAAGAAGCCTTATTCTGCTATCTATACTAGAGTCGTTTATTGGCTCCACACTCGTTCTCCGCGATCCCGAGAATCATGGTTGAGTTTGCTTCTACTATCAGTGTATGAACCACAAGCATTGAATATATTTTTAAAATATGACATAATTTTATGGATTATTTTTTATAGATTAACCCACTTAACTTTCAATTTTCTTTAAAATTGGTTGAGTTGACGAAATGCTGGTGCCCTTATAAAAAGATCTAGCACACCCTCCCATATATTTTTTTTGTTTTTTTCTTTAAGAAATTCAAATCGATTATAATTAAATCCTGCGTAAATTTGTTGAAAACAATAATATTATCAGCAAAGAGAAATATAGAATAATCAATAAAAAAAATACAAATTTTTTTTACGTAATTTATTTTTAATTTTTGAATTATATTTACAAAATTAAATTTAAATAAATCTTTCACTATTAAAATAGTAGATACAAAGAGAATCTTTTTAAAAATTACAACTGAGATTTAATTAACATAGTAACACACAAAGAGTATTTTTTCACTATTTTATTATTCACTATTTAAAAATTATTTTTCAAATATCACATTAAATTTTTTTCTATTTTTTTGTTTTTTTTTTTAAAAATTTCTAACTTTTTAAATTTATTACCTCTCTGCTTCTTAATATGTTATTCTCTTTTATTGGCCTACTTATTTATAGATAAAAAAAATGATACAATCAATTAAAAATTACAACTTGCAATTTTTAACTTACAAAAATATTTTCAGTAAAAAAATTATAACTTATAATTTAATAAATTTTTTTAATTATTATTAATTAATAATAATTGATTTAGATATAATCTCCATCTTTGTAGGAGGATGCACCAATTTTTGCATACTTTCTCCCTTTTGATGCCTCTCTCTTCTTAGCGGACAATAAAATACAATTAATTAATCTCCAAAAAGCAAACAAGCTTCTGAGGTGCTTTTTTAGTTTTGCATCAATGGAACATTGCCTATTCTACTTCATATTCTTTTTCATGCATAGAAATCAAGATGGAACCATTTTAAGCTTAAAACAATTAGCTCCGACGACCAAGCAGATAAAATTTTAGAGCACCAGGTAGTTCGTGATTCACATTCACAAATATGGATTACCTCCAAATAGGGAACTAATTTCAATTGGTAACTCCATCAAGAGGACGCAACCTGATAAAAGATTACCAACAATTTGCCCAAAATGGTTCCTCCCACACTATCAGATAACTAGGTGTACTGGTTTTCAAACATTATGTAACCCAAACAGGAAAAATGGGGAAAAGAACGAAGCTAACCTCCTCTTTTTCACGCCTAATAAATGGAATATTTGGCTATTCTACTTTACTACATAAGGGCTTGTTTGAAAGGACAGAGAGTGAAGTGAGGTTAGAAACAGTGGGTGGGACAAAAATCTCAAATTCTGTGGCTGATTAAAATATAATGGAATGGGTGAGTTAGGATGAGAGAACAGAACCTTTCTCTTGACTCCATACTCCAATTTTCAAACCCCTCTTTGAGATTATTTGAATTTTTTTTGTCGATAATTTATTTATTTTTCATCATTGAAAGGTAATATTGGAAATTTACTCTTCACGCTCACTCTAGTTTATTAATGATATTATAACCTTTCAAATAATGGAGTGGAAACTCTCCATCTTCCTCCTTTATTCCATCTCCCCCAATTCCATTAATGACCACTAAAGGAACAAGGTAAAGCTTAAACAAAATATAGGCAGTTTGTTCCTCCTATTAAGTTTTAACCCAGAAAATGAAAACCCCATCTGCTTTCAAAAGAAGAAACTTTCATAAGTGTTTTCAATATCTTGAAAAAAGAGAGTTTCTAAAGCCACCAAAAGTTTAAACACCAAAAACTGTTCCAGTAACATTATTATTGACAGAGATAGACGATCTGATATCTAAAAGAAAAATACACTGACAGGGCAAACATGCACATCATTTGGCAGAGAGGAGTCGCACACCCTAGCATTCCCCTAATAATTGTAGTTCCAATGGCCAAAGCAGAAAACAGGCAGGGATCTTTCAAATGTTCTTGCAGTTTCAAAGATTATGTTGACTTGGTGTAGAATCGAATACCAAACGCCACACCCAAGATGAACAGGGGAACAAGAAACTGAAGGATCTTGATAATGAACTCTGTTGTCTTGTCCTGATTGTAGTGAGGTTGTTTAGGAGGTGTGTACTTAACCTTGGTGGGGATGGTTGACGAATCAATGTCTCCAACATAGAATTCATCCATCATTGCTCTAGCACTGGTACTGTGACCAACATCCTCAAAATCATCAGTTGCATCTTTCCCTGCAGACATGTGGCATTTGGGCTATTAAACAGCATTTACAAACATCAATTTGGTGAGACCAGCAATGATGCATAACTATGAAGCACCGATACTGATACAAACACACAACACGAAATGGACATAATGACATGTCGTGATACAGCACAGATATAATCTTGGCATGTGTTATTTTCAAATTCTAAGTTTTGAACTTGCCATTCAATGATCTACTTCCAAGAAAGAGCACAACCAGTGTTATCCTATATTCTAAGTATCTTATACTACTATTTTTCAAAAAAAAAAAAAATCTACTAAATGAAAACATGTTAAATATATTATTCAATTTATTCATTTACAAAAAAGAAAAAAGAAAAATAGGAAAGAGCTTTTAATGTCTCATCAAAATAGAGTTTCTAATCTCTCATTCTATCTTTTTTTGGTCATTTTCCCTTTTGTGAGGGTTAATTGTGTCCAAACCATGTCCGGTGCATATCTAAGCCAAAAAAATAAAATTTTATTTTATTTTGACACATTTGTATTCATACCAAAGATGTGGCAACGTGCTGTGACAATGTTAGTCACATGTGTTCAATACACTAGCATGCCTGAAAATAGGAGTGACCATGCTTTATGGTGCATAATTAATTGCATTCAACACACCACTAGATATTTATATACCTGTGGCAGACAACAAGACCTCGTCCCCACCTGGGTGGTCCTCCAAGAATTTGGTAACGTTATAAACCTGCTCCAAGTAATTATGTTAAGGAAATTATTGATAAAAAACCAACAATGCAACAAGATGCGAAATTAACTAACACACCAAAAACCTACTAGTTACAACTTTTAGAGGTTGCCTTGACATGGTTTCTAGCTTAACTCAAAAGCTCAAGCCTTCTAAATGGCACAAAGGCAATTTTTAACACCCTATAGACACGTTGCCCACAACTCTCTAGCATAACCTCAATAAATATGATTATGTTGTATCATGAATGAGAATGAGGGATCCCAACCTTGGAAATTGTCCACCTTATGACCGTGAATTATAATGGAGAAAAATGTTAATATTATTGGACAACTGTGTCTAAGCAATGAGTATATCTGAGAAATCATTCCCAAGATTAGCTCCCTGTATGGTTCACAGCACGCGTGGCTAGAGAGAAGCAAAGTAGAAAGATATAAGTAGTGTAACTTGTAAAGATTTTTCTTATTTTCCAAGCTACAAACCAACAGCAGAGGCAAGAAACACCAATTGAAGGTTTAATACTTCCCTCTCAGATGTCAAAATCAATTCTTAGAAACTTTTTTAGCACTTTAAGCCTTCAAGACAATAGGTTATATGGTAAATATTTCATGTTATACTCCAGTAAGGTTTCATCATTAATGACTGTCAAGACATCAATCACAGACAGCATGTCAATTAGTTTAATTTGAAAGAGAAACGAGGTCATTAAAATTATTAATCCGTTAAGTATGATATAAATCAAATTAATAATGCAAAAAGCCTGTTCTGAAACATTTGAAAAAATAATCAGGTTGCCCTTGGACATTAGAGCTGTCAAACAGAAATCTGGTGAACTTCGACAGCTCAATTTGTGTGCTTCTTCAACTGCTTGTGGAAAAACCACCACTTCTTTTGAGAAGCACTTCATATGCTTTTTGAAAGATTTCAAAATGACAATCAATCCTAAACCAATTTCATCCCATTGATAATCAATTTATGACATTATCTGTACATTTTAGCATAATTCAACATTCCAGAAACAAATTATCTCAGTAACATAACACATTTCCAAATACACTATTAAAATTAATTACTTCTAATAATAAAAAGAACAATATAGATTCCTATATAAACACAGAAAGAAGAAAAAGTGAATGCTGCAGTAAAATATGTAAATATTGTACTTTGAAACTTGTGAGACTTCAACAACGACATTTTTAATTTTCAAAAGACTTCAAAAACAGTATTATCCAAACACTAATTTGACTGCATGCTTGGGACTTATGTGCTTGTTAGAAGTTATAACAAAACTATTAATGAGTTTTCAGTCAAAAACTTAAGCTTTGAATCTAACTTGAAGTGGTCTTTGACAGTGCCAAACAGTCTTCTCTACAAGCTAGGCATGGCACAAGAGGTTATAATAAACAAAAAATTGAAAAATTACCAAAGTCAAAACATGACTTTTCACTTGAACTGTTTTGACAAAGCAGCACAAAGGAAAAATGTCTAGACCAGTTACAAAAACAGATGCTCTTATGGACTACAAAAAATTACAATATTGAATGCATTGCAAAACTGACCAAGAGAACCAACTCTAAGTTACATCATATCAGAATTCCACAAATTCGAGGTTTGTTAATGAACTAAGAATAAAAGATGGACCATTTCAGTAGGAAAAAGATATTTCTGACCCAATCATAATGTTGTCAAACAATATTTATAAAGATAAAAGTCCCTCCAATACACTTGTGAAAACAATAGACATAGGGGAAGAATGACGCTACTTAGTTTTGATTCAACCATCAAAGGCAATTCAAATTAGATTTACCTGCAATTTCTGCATAATATAAATAATAAAAATCTGAGAATGCAATAAACTAATTACCAATAAAATCCTACTTATTATAATCGAAAGCAAAGTGATCTTTTCATGACCACCTCTATTACTGCAACAAAGAAAAAACAATTTCCAGCATATTTCCAGCCTTAGGGGTCTGCTTTGCTAGCCATAAGTGAAAGTGGAAGGAATGGTCGGAGAATAAATGAAAAGTTGGGAATGTATCAAAGCATATACCTCGTCAATTTTTACTCCTTACTTCCACTCCTTCCATTTTCATTACAACCAAACAATTTAATCATTTACGGTTTTCCAACCTTGCACTCTAGGCATATTCACCTGTCCTATTGCCAAGAAGAAGGTAAAAAAGCAAAAGCAACCAGCCACGCAAATACCCAAAAGCCAAAACATGTAGAGTAGAGAGAAATTACACACAAGTATAGCAAATCAACCAAAATTCATATAATCAAAACCCAAGAAAGAACAACTGCATTCGATCCCAGATGCAAAAGATAAAATATGAATCTCTCCAGATCCAACTGAGTCATTATCCCACTCCATTCCCAGTAAATCTTATACCACTTAAGCAGCAGCTTCTCACAAGCGTCAAAGTAAAATTGAAATCCCATAAGCTTTGACCATAAACCCAACTTTCGTCCATTCTGAATCCAAACATTGGCTACATACCTTGCCACCAATGACAAGCCAGCAATCTTTGGGATTGTTGTGTTCAGAGACCTCAGCCAAAGTATAGAACTTGCGCTCCCCACCCATTGCTTAAGGAGACCGAGGCAATTCTGAAGACGTCGAAAATTTTCAGAAGCTCCGGTCCTTTTGAATGAAGAGGAAAGGAAGGTTGGTGAGAACAGCAATTCTGGTTGCAGATGGGGTTGGTGAGGGTGAGACGGTTTAATCACTACCAACTACCTAGCCTAACTTTTAGACTTCGGAGTAATGGGTGCGAGTTCCATGGCTTTACTGAACTTCCAACTACGACGTGATTTTTGAAAATTATACAAATTTTTACTTTTATTTTTTGAAACATTGGGGGAAAGGGACAAATTTAGAATTTAAGGAGAGTTTGACAATTTGTAAAGAGTTTAAATTCACAATTCAACATTTATAGTCTCTCCAAAGTTCTTACAACAATAATTAGGGCATTTTATTTTATTTTTTTAAAAAGTAATTTTCTGTCATCAATAATTTTTAAAATAAAAAAATTCCTGGAGAATTTATTTTTTATTAAAATAATTTATCAAATAATTTTTTAAATGTTTATTTTACATACTAATTTTTAAAAATAAAAAAATAAAAACAAAATTAAACAAACCCTTAATTTACAAAACCAAAAAATTCATATTTGAAAATAAAATTTTATATAAAATAAAAACTTGTTTTCCTTGCAATTAAATTTAATTAATATATAATAATGAAATAAATTTATAAAAAAAATATGTTTCTTTTTATTAGTAAAATTATTAATAATAAAATAAATAAGTATTTAATCTATTAACAACAATAGATTAAAATTTACACAAATAAAAAAAGTTAAAATTTAGTTAATTTTTTTTTAATTTAAAGGAAGATGTTCTAATAAAATTTATTTAACCCTTTAACAATTAGCCTTTTATTTGAGGAATGGAATATTCTTTTTTAATGATATTCATTTGAAAGAAAACAAGTGAATATTTAAAATTGTCAAAATTCTTGGTCAACTTGGCTTGAATGGGGTAAAACATAATGGAATCTCATTACTTGGCTTCTATATATAGAGATTGACGCTAACTACCAGAAGGAATAAACCATGGTTATAATAGAATCTCCAATGCTAACTAATCTAGTAACCGAAGCTAATTAACACAGCTTGATAATTACTATTATTATCGTCCCCTGCAATCTCAGAAGGGAAGAATTCCCAACTCTGACTTTGGATCTCAGAAGCCAGAACAGAGAGATAGGCAAAAGCTGCTCCTTATTTGCTATATGTTGCACTATAACATCTTTTTCTTACACAAAGAAATCAGTAGATCAAGCTCTGAATGCTTGGTTCTAGCATGAATAATGGGGTTAGCTGGCAATAGCAGTGTTTAGGTTGGATGGATTTGTGAGTGGCAATTGAAATTCATAAGCTAGAGACTTAATCCAAGATAGCTTTGACGGAGGACCTTGAAACGGTTGATTGCTTCTTAGAGCTCCAAGAAATTAGATTAGGCCCTAAGTACACACATAAGCCTAAGGTGCTTCATCTATCATCCAAATCTGCCCCCCAATCAGATTTGGTAAAGTGAAGACCATAGCAGATTGTACCACTAAGGTACCTAAGCTTCGATTGCTTACCGGTGTCCATCTGTTGGTTGATGCATGGATTGGCACACTTTGCTAATAGCTAAGGCAATTTCTGGTCTAGTAATAATGACATGTTGAAGATCACCAACAATAGATGAATAGAAGGAAGAGTCATGAAAGGGTTGTCCACCAAAAGTTGGTTTTGTACCAAGAGTCATAGGAGTTGCAGCAGGCTTGACATTTTGTAAACCGACCTTGTTGAATAGTTCCTTGATATACTAAGCATGAGACAGAGTTAAACTACCAGCAGGTGTAGGTTTCACTTCAATTCAACACCTAAAAAACAGTATAACTTACCCAAATCCATAAGAGTAAAGGCTACATTCAACTAGACAATAAGATCAAAAATTTGTAGAGAAGAATTAGTGATAATAATAATGTCATCTATATATACAAAAACTAGTAGTTTAGAGCCATGTGATGTTTTAATGAACAAGAAATTATCACATTTTGAAGATGCAAAACGAAGTCTAAATAGAGCTTGTGCAGAGTTTTCAAACCAAGCTCTTGGAGCTTGTTTAGAGCCATAAAGTGCCTTATTAATTTGCAAACAAGCTACTTGTTAGAGGATTCAAAATTTGGAGGCTAAGACATATATATATATGTGTTTGTGTGTGTGTGTGTGTGTGTGTGTGTGTGTGTGTGTGTGTATATATATATATATATATATCTTCACACAAACTCCTGTTATGAAAGGCATTATTGATATTAATTTGATGCATTTTTCAATTCTTAGCGCTAGAGCCATTGTCAAAACTAGTATAACAGTGACAAGTTTGACAATAAGAGAGAAAGTTTTAATGTAAGTTAGATATGATTTTTTATGAAAATCTGTAGCAACCAAACAATTTTTATACATTTGAATAGTGCCATCTAAGTTTTCTTTAACTCTAAATACCTACCAGTAGCCTACTACATTTTGACCTTAAGGTAGCTCAACAATATTCTAAATATTGTTTCTCATCAAATATTTCTTTCACAACATTGTACCAATGAGGACTCTACAGTGCCTTTAAACATTTTAAGGATTCCAATGCTTCATTTGTAGTGCCTTTGCAGTGCACCAAGAAATAACTTAAAATATAAAATATAAATAACATAAATAAAATATTTAAAATAATATATTTATCTAAATAACTCTAAATTAATTAATTCATAAAAACATAAGCAGCAATATAAAAAATGTTAGCTTTTGTCATTGGAAATGAGTAATTAGCTATTTAAAGGTTGTTTAAAGAATTGTAAAGAGAAATAGGTTTAAAAATATTAAGAAGAAAAAGTCTCCTTTTGCAATAATATTTTTTTTTTTTAAAATGTCACATGGATATTAGAAGAGAAAGGGTGACTTTCTGACTAGAAGAAAAAGCTGTAGTCTACCGCAAACAAGATAACCCTCTTTAATTTTATCATCTAGGGTCTTCCTTTATACTGTATGGCATGCATTTAACTCCCTACAGATCTATGCTCAGATTTGAATAAAATGTGCCATGATTTTTGGTGGAAGAATTCCAACTCTTATAAGAGATTATATATGTTTGGTTAAGTAGAGCACTTTATACCAACCAAAATTGCATGGTGGTGTGGGATTTAAAAATCTTGAGGCTATGAATTTAGAAAAAATATTTGGTCTACCGTTAGTGGACAATTTTGTATCCATCAGCGGTGTCCAGATTGTGATACATGGCAAAAATTATGTTTTTTAAAATTATTTCTGTCATGTGTCAAGATCTGGACACCGCTGGTGAACAAAAAATTGTCTATCAACGGTGGACCAAATACCAACTCATAAATTTATCCTTATTAGCTTAGCATGCACGTCACTTTGCTACTAACCAAATATGCTTCTTATCTAATTTTATGAAGGCTAGGTATTATGCTTCTTGTCCCTTTATGCATTTTTCTCTCAAACCTAACTCTTCACAGATTTGGAAAAATATCCTTGAGGGGGGTGTTTGATATGGGTTATGTTTTAAGATACCTGAAAAAGTTGAGTGAAAAAAAAAATTTCTACGTTTGTTACAAGTTGTAAAATTTTATTTTCAAAAATAAAATTTGTGAAGAGAATCCCTCATTTTTATTCTCACCAGTGAAGGTGAAAATAAAAGTGTCACGCCCCTAATTTTAGGGCACGTGAAACTCATATACTATACACATATATTTTTCATAAATGTACATAATGCAATTCTTTATCATATAAACTGATACATATAGGTTCTCATATACATATACAATAGACAGATTAAGTCTATAAACACCAGAGTAACGGCAGAAACAAGGATCTTACTTGTGGCATATAGAGCATACTATATAATACAAATATAATATAGTACAAATGACGTGAGCCTTGGAAGCAACGTAGACTCACCCAAAGAGTAAACAGTTTAGCTGATCACCTATCCGCAGGATCAGACTCTGTCTCCTTATTTGAAAAATATATCCACAACGTGTAGTGAATTTTACAACTCAGTGAGCAGATAAGACTTTCTATAACCTCTTAGGTTAACATATGGATGAACTTATACTTTAAAATTTATCATATAGAAAGTACAATTCAGAAGTACATCAATATGGAACCCGTATTTCAAATATCCTCATTTCACAATATAGCCCAATATTCAAAACCAAATATAGTATAATATAATTATAAACAAATATTGTGCTGCAATAAAAGATTTCATATGCTTTAAGAGGTTTCCATATTAGAATCAATACAATAAATAATCCCAAGTACACAGCAAGGGAGTGTAAATCACATATCAATAATAGGAGGCATCCCGCTCTCCCCGATAACAATAACTCTCGTGTGTTGGCCGTCACACGAGGTTAGCACCACCCCTGCTAACTGAGGTATCAAGGTGCACCAGGGCTAACATTCCCTGCTGTTAGTAAACAGTGATCCCAATAGGATTCCTCCACAAATACCATATTTGCACATATGCCATATAGTTCAAAACAGAGATTTCAGTATAAATTCATAATTTTCAATCTCAGTACAATTCATCTATCAGAAACTTTCCAATCAGGGTTTATCACATATACATGTCATTTTCCAAGGCAATCATATAACTTTATAAATCAATGCGTCGTGTATAATATATTTCATTTACCATACGATAAGAAATACATTTAAAATAACATATTCAATGAGTTCAAAAATCTCATTTTCAAAACCATACTCTTCTTGAACTATATAACAGACAGTAGACAAATCCAGATAATGTAATCTATTTCAGATCTATTTGATCAAATTGACCTAAAAAACGTATCCGGAGGGTTCAAATAATCAAAATAACAACTTCGGGAACTTGGTCTTTATTCACACCAAAAAACACTATTTACCCGTAGAAAAATACTATTCACGACGAACAAAAATGCTGTTAGATGGCCGAAAATATACCTATCTTCAGGTTTATCTAACTCTTGAATCCATCTACGGTGTCAGAATTTTAATTGGAGGTCTCTAAGTAAAAGTTTCAGGATTTACCTTTCTCTGATATTTTCTACTTCAGATTTATGGCGATTCAACGACAAATTTGAAAAATTGATCAGTTAAAACTGTAGTATTCTTCGTCCTGAATCCAATAACATCTTCAGTTTTGAAATCAGAAGTCAATAGGTACTCCAGATCTAAAGAAAAAATTGAAAGTTACTATTCATACACTATTTATTTCTCAATTTTTTTCAACATTTGTACGACCATTCTTCCCGGTTTCTTCTTTTCTTTTATCTTATTTTTTTTAAATATAATAATAATTATTAAATAATAATAAGAGGATTTTCTTTTATATAAATTTATATAAAATCCATTTTTCATCCTAAAATATCTCAAAAATTTCTAAAAATTTACATTCTCATAAATTTTTAGTTGAACTCTTAAATCATAATTTTTCTTGATAAAAATCGTAATAAAAAAAATCTCAAAATAAATATCTTTATACATAATAAAAGAAATAATATTTCTAAAAATACCATAAAAATTCATTAGAGGCAAGTATAATTATTTTAAGCAACACAATACTTATTTTAATTAAAAATCTACTTACTTTTAGCAAAATATAATCATTTATAAACAAATCAAAATATATTTGCTTATAGTAAAATACTATCATTTAAAAATAAAAATTACGCGTCAAAACGTAAATTTTCATATTTTCTTTGTATTTATTTAACCCACGTAGTAAATATACATATTTTCTATGGTTCTTATCCCCATTTTCGAAATTCTCTCTTTTATTCCAAATTTTTTTAATTGAAATTTTCGTTAAATTTTATGGTTATTACAAAAAAAATTTCATGGTAATAGAAAAGTTTAAGGATGTCACGATACAGAAGTGCCCTCCACAACCCTATTCTCTCCCCTGCTTTTGCCTTTCGAGTGAGATAGCAGCATTACCCACTGTTTGTCGCGTTCGTCTCTCTTCATCGCGTCATCTCTCATCTGTGCCGCACTTCTGCCTCGGTGAGTCTCTCTCACTTCACATGGGTTTTGCTTTTTTCTTCATTATCGTCGTCTTCTCCCTCTGTTCAAATCTCTTGCTGATGCAAAAAACTGCCTTTTGTGTTTCGTGCGACTTAGCCGTAGCACCCAAATCCTGTACCTCATCGTAGAGCTGCACTTATCTTTCTTCTTCGTGTTCGTCCCTCGATTGTGCCGCACCTCTACTTTGGTGAGTCTCTACTTTCTCTTTTTCGTTGTTGTCATCTTCACCTTTAGTTCACATGGGTTTATTTAAGCCTTACCAAAAGAGTGTGATTAAGAAAAAGTGAATAAAGAGTGAAAATCGCAAAACCCAATGGGAACGAGACACATGCACAAGGGTAGAGAATGAGTGATGGTGGGATTCCAATTTTTTTCTGGATGTCGTGAATGAATGTGAGAAATCGATATTGCTTCACAAAAAATAAGGGCCTGTTTGTTTTTTATTTTAAAAAACTATTTTTTGTTTTCAGTTATTTTTAAAATAAAAAAACTCGTTTGATAACTATTTTTTGTTATTGTTTCGGAAACAAATTTTGAAAATAAATTGTTTTTAAAACAGAAAAAGAAAAAATTGGGATTGTTTGGAAGTGTTTTCAAATGTTTTTGTTTTATTGTTTTTAAAAAATTGTTTTTTAAAAACTGTTTTTCTAAAACAAAAGAACAAAAAATTTGTTTGAATGTAAAATTTAAAAACATGTTTTAAAAAACAAAAAAATAGAAAACTCATTTGGAAAAAATGTTTAAGAAATTGTTTTAAGAACAAAAAAATAAAAAACTTATTTGGCTGCAATAAAATAAAAAGCCTTTTTTTTGTTTTTACAAATTTTATATATGATTGAATAATGTATATGAGACATTTTACAAACTATTTAAACAAGATATATGAGATATGTTTAAATAATGCGTATGAAAAGTTTTTTTTTCAATTAGGGATAAGTTTTATATTTTTTTATAATTATTACTATTTAGATATTAGTAGTTGCTTTTAGAATGGTGACTAATTATTATTATAATTTATAAAGTGTAATGTAAATTTAGAATGAATTTAAAAATATCTTAAATACTATTGTGAAATAAAAATTAAAGTAGAGACAAATTTAAAATATTATAGATATTAAATCTAAAGGATGTCTTTAAAAATACAATTTAAAATATTTTACATAAATCTTAACTAAAAAGCATTCATATGCTTTGCCCACATCTAATCAGTAATGTGATTACGATATGCTGACATTGCTGCTGCTACTGCTTCATCAGACAATTCTTCTGAATGGTTATTGTTTGAAGTTCCTTCACCTGATTGATCTATTAAAACCTCTATATCTAAAGGATTCATGGCCTCCCATTCATGAAATAATGTATCGAGTCGCCCCCATTTACGAATATAATTATGAATTATGCAGCATGCAATGACTATAAAACGTTGTCGAGTAGGTCTATATGTTGGTATCAATTTTAAGATTGAAAAATGTGCCTTTAACACTCCAAAATAACGTTCAATCACCATTCGCATTGAGGAATGTCTATAGTTAAATAATTCTTTCTCATTTTGAGGTTGTTGACCACGACCATTATATTCTTGAGTATAATATCTTTCACCTCGAAAAGGTGGAAGAAATCCCCCTGTGCAAGGATATCCAGAATCAACAAGATAATATTTACCTACAAAAAAAATTTAAATGAATTTTATAATATGTCAACAACTTATGAATGACTTAATAAAAATATGATATAATATTAAAATACCTTCCGAAGGTCATGGAAATTTTGCATCTTGCCAAAGAACTGCATCCAAAAATACTCTTGAATCATTAGCACTGCCTTCTCATCCTGTGTAAACATAAGTAAATAACATATTGAAGTCACAAATGTACATAACATTTTGTGTGACAATTGATTTTCTGCCTCTACAAGCGGTTTGTTTTGCTGCTGGAGCCCATGCACTAACGTGCGTCCCATCAATAGCCCCAACACAATTCTAACAAATATGTAATTAAACAAAAAATTATATTTGCAATCTTAAAAATTAAGAATCATATAGAATAATTTATACAAAATAAAGTAGTAGATAACGATTACCTTGAATCATGGATAATATTTTCTATTATTTCTGATGTGATCGGGTAGTTCAGATGATTCTTGTCTTATGATCTCCTTTCCAACCTTACATATTGCCCTTAAAGTTTCCTTCAAATGATGAGACATAGTTTCAGTTGAATGTTGAAACCGATCTGTGACAACTCGTTGTCGAGTGTTGTGTCCTAAAATATATAACTTCATACCAACCTTTTCTTCTAAATACATATCTCTTGAATCACTTAAATAATTACGTCTTTTCATGTCATCACAAAATGTGACAAAACATGTTTTATCCATACGAAATAACTCATAATAGACTGTAGGCGATCCATTCAACTACTCATTTATAAATTCACGACCAGTTAATGAAAAAGTTCTCACTCGATTATTTATCGAGGCTCTCTCGAGTTGATGAATCATGTAAATAGAAAGAAAGTCATGGAAATCATCATCTGAACTGTCAAAGTGAGAACCATCTAAGTTATCTACTTCCCTATTTGATGAACTGCTAGTCATGTCTAATTCTGCAATCATACAATAGAAATTTCAATGACGTAATAATAGAATATTGAATTCAACATAGTAATGGAATACAACTTTTTAAAGACTAAACAAACTGAAATCCTTAAACAACAAATAACATGGGCATGAATAAAATAGTTTAAAAATATTTTAAAAATGCAATCTTAAAAACAAATTTCTAAATAAGTCTAGTTAACCATGCTTTTTTCCTCTCTATAGGCATGGTTAAGAACATCTGCCTCCATCCTTCATCATTAAATTTATCCAAGGCTGCAACATACACATCATCACTAATATCTTCAAAACTGTTCAGTATTTCAACACATTTAACGTGAGAATAATCATTCTCTATAGTCGTTGAGTTAATTGTCTCAACACTTTTTGACCTATATCTCTCTATCCTTGCAAGAGATTTCTCCATCCTTGCCTTGGAAGAGGCAGTCCATGCTTGTAAAGCCTCACTCATTTCATTAGAGGTACGGTCTTTGTTTGACTTGTGTTCAGGCAGTTATATGGTTCTCTTTCCTTTATGTGTACTACGCTCAGTGCTTTCTGCAACATAATCCTCTTCAACATTTTCATCAATATTTATATGTATCTCATCATTGATGTATTGATCGTCAAGCTGTCGCTCTTCATCTGAATTTGGAGGGTCCATGGTAGAGGCATGATGAAGAACACCTGTAGTGGTGCTTCTATTAAAGATAATCCCCATCAATTTATAATGCTCACATCCTTTTTTACGAAATTGGTGAGTTTCTGAAATAACAAATACAAAAAATATGATTATGCATATACAAAACAAACTTTATGGAAAGTGGTGAAAATTTTAAAAAATTTACCGTTAAATAAGCATTCTATACAGCATCTTCAGCTGTCACAGTATTGGTTTTAGCATCCCATCCAAAATCTGTTTGTTGAATTAGTTTGGAGAAAACACGATGCTTCATCCTTAATCTGTTATATTTTTGCTTCACTTGTTTTAAGCAAAAATTTCATCCACCTTTTTGATTGACTTCATTCAAAATATTTTTCCATATCCTAGAACCAAATATTCCATTTTTCTGATCTCCCTTATTAACTTCATCTACTAAAATCTCTATAAAGAGCTTTTCAATATTATATCCCCACACACCATCATCATATTCAATGTTTTGACTTGCCATCTATAAAATAACTCCTTCAATAGCAACCATAAAAATGAAACAACAAAACATAAGTAAAAAAATATTTGCTGGAAACATTTTTAGATGTGATCTAATTTTAATGAAGTTTTGTCTACGGGGAGGGGGATAGGGATTATCGTGTATTTTGGCCATTCAAGCAAACAGTGAGAGTATGATGGCTATTCCTATCTTGTATAATGGAGTCAAAGAATATGCCAATTATAAAAAAAATGTAAAGGGTGGTGTTATCATAAAGTCAGGAAAAAAAAGAATTTTCCAATGAGAGTATGCTATTCCCATCTTGTACAATGGAGTCAAAGAATTTTTCAATTAGAAAAAAGAGAGTAAAAGGTGGCATTATTATGGAGTTAGGAAAAAAAAAAATTTCCAGTGAGAGTATGCTATTCCTATCTTGTACAATGGAGTTAAAGAATTTTTCTATTAGAAAAAAAAATGTAAAGGGTGGCGATATTATGGAGTCAGGAAAAAAAAGCAAATAGCTTTAATATGCATTGAAACTCATTAATATAAAGTACAAGCACTGCCAACCAACAATGCTTTTTCAAATATTATCCATAGCAATTCTTTTAATGGAGACGACAAGATGAAAATATGTAGGAAGAGAAACAAGCGTACCTTCAGTTACAAAAATTCTTCTCGACGCACTAGATGGAGAAGATGTCAGAGAGTTTGAGATGATGATTTAGAGTTTAATTATGTGTTATGTTTAAGAATTAATTTTGATAATTTATTTACTATTTTTTCATTAATGAAAACAGTTTTTTTTGTTTTTAAAAATAATCTGAAAATAGTTTTGCACAAAAGTAAGAAAAATAACAAAATAATAGGTCTGTATGTTTTCTGTTTTTAAAAATTATTTTTTGTTTTCAAAACAAAAAAACTCGTTTGATTACTGTTTTTTGTTATTATTTCGGAAACAAATTCTGAAAATAAATTATTTTTAAAATAGAAAAACAGAAACAATAAAAAATTATTTTTATTTTTATTTTTTATTTTTTAAAAAAAAAGAGAGAGTAAAAAACAACATATTTTCAAAATAGTTTATCAAACGGATTTTTTTAAATTTTGTTTTACAGAACAACTTTTAAATATAGTTTTTAAAAATATTTTTTAAAAATAAAAAAATAAAATCAGAATCAAACAAACTCAATGTTTCTTAAAAATTATTTTTTGAGTTACACTTTTACAAAACAGTTTTTAAAAATAATTTATAAAAAAAATATCCCAAACAATTTTTGTTTGTTTTTGTAGAACAAAAAAACTGTTTTGAAAACAGTTTTAAAATAAGCCCATTGTTTTTATTTTCTATTTTTATTTTCAGAACACAAAAAATTAAAAAATAATATATTTTTAAAATAGTTTATCAAACGAATTTTTTTTGTTCTACAAAATAATTTTTAAATATAATTTTTAAAAATAAAAATAGAATCAAATAAGTCCTAAGTTTTTTTTTGTTTTTTTTGTAAAGGTTGCATTGGATCATATTTTATTATCACCTTAATCCATATTAAATTGTGACATGTAAATAAGGTGAATTTTTTATGTATATGGATCAGATGGCATTGATTTAGTTAATCCCCCAAGAAGATGGCCTGTCTTCTATTATGGCATGGGACACATGCTTAATGACATAACTGCAGCTTGTTGGTTTACTTATCTATTATTGTTTTTGACAGATATTGGACTTTCACCAAGGTGCATCTTACTGTCAACTCTTTTATTAATTTTTATTGCATTGAGAAATAGTGTAGCTGATTTTTTGTACCTCTTCTTTTATAGAGGTAGCTGAAAGCCGCTGGCATTAGAGATTTGTTACATATTTATTTGATAAGTTGAGGGGAAGTTTCCTGAGATGCTTTGGTCTTGCACATAAACTACGATGTTAACATGATTTGAAGTTGACTTGCAAATTGAAAGAAGATGAATGAGTTACAAAAGTTAAATGATAGATGCACATTACAGACATGGTTTTTTATGAATTGTAAAATGAAAATGTTCTTTGGATATGAACGATGATAATAAGTTGCAGTTAGCCAGCTAAAGTAGACATTATGTGTTGGTTGAGTTGGGTAGTGATATTTTGAGTATGCTTACTGCATTGTTTTGATTTGATTTGCAAATTGAAAGAAGGCCTGCTGTAGGCACTGTTTGTGCTTGTGAAAAGTTGATTTGGACTCTTTTGTTATTATTTGTGTAAAAGATTTAATGATTTTCAAAATGGAAACATATTCAATTTTCGTACAACACCATGAAATCTGGGACTTGTATTATTTGTGACTTAATTTCTGTTGGATCCTTCCATTTTTTCCTTTAAACATTTCACCCATTTTCAGAGTGAAATTTATTTTACAAGAGTAATTTTAGAAAAATACATTATATTTTTTAAAACATTTTATATCAACCAAATATAAAAATAAAATTCTGATAAAAATATAGTAAAATATTTTCAAAAAAATAAATTGATAATTAAATATATTTTTTTAACTTTTTTAATAATTTTAATTTTAAAAATTAAATTTTTAAGAACGTAACATTTTTGAAAATAAAAGTTTCCACAAACCAACATTATCAATCAAGTAGCTGACTCGTTGGACTTGGATGCTAGGGAAGCTATCTACTTTGTAGGTGGTGGGTTCAGCTTGGTTACCCACAAGTTCCCCATGCACCTTGCTTGGCCCGTATCAAAAACCCACAAGTCCTTTCGTGGCGAAGCAGTAGAGAAGTAGCAGCAGGAACAGTAGCAGAGAAGGGAGAGATGACAGCCCCTACCTTTTTTTTTGGTACATGTAAAGAGTCTAAGGACTAAAGATAGCAAAGCCTAGGGGTTGTAAGGCCCCTCGTATCCTCCATAAGAATTTGGCCCATTCTGCTAGGCGGATCCTCAAAAAATGCCATACCTGGGTCCAGCTTATGGCCCATGCTTGCTAGGTGATCAGCTGCCCGGTTCGCCTCTCTCCACGTGTGAGCTATCTCAACTCTCCATCTTCTCTCCAGAATGTTCCTGATCTTCGAAACCAATTCTTCCTCCGGGTGACTCAACGAGCACCCATGCCTGCACAACTCCACCGCTATCATCGAGTTCGATTCTACTTCGAGGAGTTTGTATCCAAGATCCCAAGCCACTTCCTAGGCCGAGAGTATCACCCCAAGCTCCAAGTGGGTGACACTACCTTGGCCTAGGTTGTTGGCAAAGCCATACACCCAAGTTCCGGTTGCGTCTCTTAGGATACCTCCACCGGAGGCCATGTTCCCCGTAGACACAGATCGGTCTATGTTGAACTTAACCCAGCCTTCTTTAGGCTGGATCCATCCAACTTCCCTCACCTCGATCCTACTGCCCTGGGTTTTTCATTTGAAAGTCCTCTAGTTCATCCACTCCTTGGCTCTGTATAGACACTCGAAGTATAGATCACCGCGATTCGTTCTCTCTGGTTGGAACACAAGTTCGCATCTGCGTACCCAGATGCTCCATATAGTGACTCTGAAGAGTGTTTTCCACTCCAGGTGAGAACAATCTTCTTTCCCAAAGTCTCTCGATAGATTACTTTCCAGCCATTCTACTGCACTTAGGTCGAAGAACCTCCCCCATTTGTTCGGTCTTACCATTCTCAGCCAGGTGTTTTTCGCCTATTCGTAATCCCTGATACAGTGGATTGTGCTCTCTTTCTCCTTTCTGCATATTGGACAGAGTCCGTTCTGGTCAAGGTGTCTGTCAAATCTTAGACCGTTAGTTAAGAGTTTATCGTGACCAATGAGCCATGGGAGGGTTCTCACTTTCTGGGGGCCGGGCCATTTCCAGATTCTCCTCCAAATAGGTTTAGATTGGTAGTCCTGGGTGTTGGCCTTGTACGCTGATTTCACCGTGAATTCCCCATTGGTGCTATGTTTCCATCTCCAGATGTCCTTTCCTAGGTCTTCTCTAGGTATACTTGATGCCTGCAATTTGGTCTTGATGGTTGGGGTGATGTAGGGGTCAATTAAGTTCCACTTCCAGTCCCCTGAGTTGCTCGCTATATCTGCCACGGAGCTAACCATTAAGTCCTCTGGTATCTATTCTCTGGAATGTGTGATCAGTCTGCCTTCACCTTCTAGCCATTCGTCGAGCCAGAAGTAAGTTGATTTGCCATCCCTTATTTTCCAGATGGCTCCTTCTTCCACCTTCTCCCGAACTCTTTAGATACCTCTCCATAGGTTTGAGCAATCTCTATTCTTCTGAATTATTCTAGGATCAGGGTGTTCCTCCCCATTGTATTTTTCTTTTAGAACTTTCACCCATAGGGCTTCTGGCTTGTTCAACAAGCCCCAATTCACCTTCATTAGAAAGGCTTCGTTCATCTCCCTGAGTTTCTTAATTCCCAGGCCACCTTCTAACTTAAGTTTGCACACCTGTTCCAAATTCACTAGGTGTATTTTCTTGGAGTTAGAGTCCTCTCCCCATATAAAGCCTCTGCTAATCCTCTCAAGGTCATCGCACAGCCCCATAGGAAGCAGAGCTGTCTGCATGGAGTAATAGGGTAGATTGTTTAGCATACTTGAGGTCAGGGTCACTCTTCTTGCGAGAGATAAGGTCTTCGCCTTCCAGCTATTTAACCTACTCTTCACTCTGTTTGTGACATGCTTGAAAGAATATTTTCTTACTCTGTTGTGGAACAGAGGCATACCCAGGTAGATCCCTAGGTCTCCTGTCGAATGAAATCCTATCTTTTTACTATATTGTTCTGTTATGGAATGATTTATATTCCTTGAGAATAAGCATTTGGATTTGTGGCCATTCACGAGTTGTCCTGAACTTGCACAGAAGAGTTCTAGGCAATTCCTAATCATGCTACATTGTTCCAAATCAGCTTTCGCAAAGAGTATTAGGTCGTCTGCAAAAAAGAGATGGGAGATCAGAGGGCCTTTCCTACTTAGCTTTATAGGTTTCCACATCTTCCTATGGACTGCCCATTCTATATAGTGGCCCAATCTCTCCATACAAAGGACAAACAGATATGGGAATAACGGGTCTCCCTATCGTATACCTCTTGAAGTTGAGAAATCCTCAGTGGTTTCCCCATTCCATAGTATATTCATAGAAGTAGAAGAAATACATTCCATGATTAGGTTCCTGAAGTGGACGGTGAGACCAATGTCTTTTAGGTTGTCTTCCACAAAAACCCATCTCACCCTATCATAGGCCTTTTCTAGGTCAATTTTGACTGCCATCATGCCCTTCCTTCCTCTTTTCCTCTTCATGGAGTGTAAAACCTCTTGGGTTATAATGACATTGTCATTTATGCTCCTTGTAGGAATAAAGCTGCTCTGCCAAGGCCCTACCCATCTGTTCATGAAAGGTTTTAGCCTATTAGCAATAGATTTAGTAACAATCTTAAAAATGACATTAGAAAGCGCTATAGGTTTAAGTTCTTTTAGACATTCCGGGTTATCAACTTTTGGGATAAAAACTAGCAAGGATCTGTTGATGTTTTTCACTAGTTCTGGATTCCTATAAACATCCTTAACCAGCTTACACACTGAGGATCCCACCGTATCCCACTAGCTTTGGAAGAAAAGGCCATTTAGTCTATCTGGACCTGGTGCTTTAAGCGCCCCCATACTGAAAACAACCTGCTTGATTTCTCCATATGTGAAGGGAGCTTGAATTCTGGCTAATTCCTCCTCCTCTAGCTTGGGAAAGCATCCTTGTAAGATAGGGGGGATGAAGGGTAATCCATCATCCTTGAAAAGGTTTTGATAGAAAACTTTAGCCATTTCTTTTAGCTGCTCCTTCTCTTGAATCCAAACCCCTTCCTCATTTTTCAGTGTCTGGATTTTATTAGCTCTTCTTCTGGTTACCGTGGCAGCATGGAAAAACTTGGTATTTCTGTCTCCCAATTTAAGCCAGTTGCACCTAGATTTCTGGTGCCACATGGCTTCCTCCCTCATGAGAATCCCCTCATACTTGCACCACAATTCCCTTTGAAGATCCAGTAGGTAGGGATTTTTGTTTTCACTGAGTGCTCGGTCAATGCCTGCTAATCTTCTGATTAATTCCATCTTTTGTTTGAACACATTGCCAAACACCTCATGGTTCCAGGTCGTTAACTGAGATTTGAGTAAATCAGCATTCTCAGCCCAGTTCCTCTCGTACCTCCATACCTCTCTGACCACCCCTGAGAAAGAATCGTCTAAAAGCCATGCGGATTTGAATCTGAACGCCTTCTTCCTAGCGTCAGGTTCCTTCTCTGCCTTTAGCATCATAAAAAGAGGCATGTGGTCCGATTTGAGAGCAGGCAGGTGAAAGACCACAGACTCTGGAAAATCTATTTGCCACTGTAAATTGGTGAGTGCCTGGTCTATTCTCTCTTTTACCATGCCTCTCTCCCACGTGAATCTTGGACCCTTGAAATGCAAGTCCACCAACCCACAATCAGAGACAAAATCACTAAATGCCTTAATGGAACTCCAATTAAGAAACTTGCTGCCTTGTTTTTCTTGTGGGTCTTTATAGGCGTTGAAGTCGCCTATAATCAACCAGGCCAAGTTAGACATGCAGCTCAGCGACTCTAGCTCCCTCCAAAGTTCCTTTTTGGTATTAGTCTGGGGACTTCCATACACAAAGGTAACAAGAGATTTCCTGGTCGTTCTTCCTAGTTTCCAGGTTACTTCTGTATGAATAAATTGGCTATATTTGCTGATAATCCTTATATTCACTTGGTCAGGGTTCCAGATAATCCAAATGCCTCCCGCCAGACCATCACATTCCACTCTACAATTACCGGACCAGCCAATTTTCTTAATGACTCTTTCTGCTCTCTTACCACTAACTTTGGTTTCAAATAAGGCCACTATATTGAGCTTATGTAAATTAATCATATCTTTGATCAGGTTTGGGAAAGTTCTGCTTCCCGCCCCTCTGCAGTTCCAGGAGAACAAATTCATAAGGAAACCGATTGATTTTGGGGGCTCCCTTCTGCCACAAGTCTGTGTAAGCTACTGGCAACGCTAGCTTCCTTTATTTCCTTGTGTTTTCCTTTTTCCTCTTCTGCCATCTGATCTTGATTACTCCTACATTCCTGCAGGTTAGGATTCGGGGGTCTTCCTTCCTGGGTCGAGCTCCGTTTCTGGGCCTCTCTCTTCTTTTCTCCTAGGCCCCTTGCATTCGAAGTGTTGATGGGTTTCCAGAGGGCTTGGGCCTCATCCATTAGCCCGGTTTCATCTTCCCTGGTGCTTATCTTATTGTTGTTGTGGATGCTGGACTTGGAGAGGTCCGTTAAGGCCTCCCTAGTGTTGCCTGGTGCAGATCTGCGCATGAGGCCCTGGCCTGTTTGACTTGGGTTTACTTTTGGAGTGGGCCTGACCCCTTTATGGGCCTTGGTCTGTGGTAAACTTAGGGCTACCTGTTTCTCTTTCTGCGTAGACTGTCTGACTCTTAGACCGTTGTTCTCCTTGCCTGCAGTTGTCTGCTTTGTCTTGGTTCTCGCATAAGAAGTTTCTGTCTCGGCTTGATGTGCTGGTCCCTTTCTCAAAGCTATGGAAGGCTCTAAACTCATGCTACTTTCTTCAACTATCTTATCCTGCTCCTCCGGTAAGCCTTCTAAAATCTCGAATCTTGAGCTAATCTGAATATTTTTGTCTGTAGCCATCCTTATGCCTCCTTTTTCATTTGCTCGATTCCCGAGGTTGCTCTGCATGGCTAACACCGCTGGAGGCTTGATCATCTTCCTTCTCTCCGGTCTCCTCCCCACCATCCAAGGACCGAATGGATCCTTGCTATGAGTCTGGGTATTCGAGCCTTGAGGTTGGTTCTGTCTATTGATCATGTTCCTTGTGATGCTTACATCCTCTCTTTGAAGGTTAGTCTGATTACCTTCCTTGCTGGTTGGACAGTTTTCTTGGTGATGACCATACTTCCCACATTCAAAGCAGATCGCATGGAGCCCCTCATATTTGATAAGGAACATTTTCTTCCTGAGCCTGAATTTCGAAATCAGCTTCTTCCTTAAGTCAATTTCCACGCATATGCGGGCAAATTTTCCTCTTGCTACTCCAATTTCCTCTCATGTATCGTTGCTCATGTTTCTTAGGGTGTGTGCGTCAATTTTCAGTGTTTTTCCTATTCTATCTCCCACTCTCCATAAGAAATGTCTGTTGTAGTATTTTATTGGGAGCCATGGGATTCTGATCCACACGGCTACCTTCCTAAAATTATCCTCAAAAGGCCTGAAGTCCGGTCTCCATCTTTGGACCACTAGGTAGTGGTCAGCTATCATTCAGGGTCCTTCGTGGAGGGCAAAGCTGTAGTCTTCCTGGGATCTGAATGTCGCTAGGTAATATTCATTTCCCAGGTCTATTAGGTTAAAGCCTTTGGCTGGATTCTAGAGTCTTGTAAGTCTATCTTTCAGGTACCTGAACCTGAACCTTCTTCCCATTAGCTTAATGATTAAAGTTTTCCTCCATGGTTTGCAGTAACTTCTGCATTCTTCTGGAGAGACCTCCACCGTTGGAAATGCTGCATCCTCTGCCAAACCTTCCTCCTCATCCTCTGACCAGCTCTCCTCTGTGTCCTCCTCTATATGGAGTGGATTGTTGGCAATACCATTGAAACCCAGCAGTCTATCTTTGTAGGAGATATTTACCTCATGTCTGGTAAGGCTTCCGGTAGGTTTGGCATTGTCTGCATTCCTTTCTGTTACGCTGCTTATGAGTGCCTCACATTGTGTAAGTTCCTCAGGGTTATGCCCTTTTTCCTCTGGCTCCTTGTTTGTTGCCACAGTTTCCATTGGAGCGGGCTCAGACTCAGTAAGGATTTCCAAAGTGTCCCCCATTGCTTCGTCCATAATTTCTTCAGTTGTTTCATTTGCCTTTATCTTCTTGTAGCTTCTCTGAATGTTGTCTTCCTCCTCTTTGGTCAGAGGTGAATGTTCTTTGCTTGCTGCAGGGCTGCCAGCAGCTCCCTGGCTTGCTGGGAGATCAGAGCTTTTGCTTTCGTTTCCGTTCATGATCAACAATGGAAATCTTCTCCTTTCGTTATACACTTTATTTGAATAAGTTACAGCCCCTACCTTTATGTCCTATTAGTTTTGTTTATTTTTTGCGTTTTGTTTATATTTTTTTTTTACAGAAGTTTATGTTTCTGTTAAGGAAGAGTACTTATGAAATTTCAAACTTTTACATCTTATATATATAAATTCACATTTTTAAGTTCAAATCTACAATTTTTAAATTTGAAGAAAATAAAATCAGATCTATAACTTTGTGTTCATCCGAATAAAAGAAGACTAAATAAAATTAACATAAAAAAAATTTAAAAGATATGTTGTCTTCTTTAAAATTGTTTTTATTTTTTATTGTATAAATTATATTTTTATAATATTTAAATTGTAATTTAGTATATTAATATTTTTAATAATGTGTTGCCTCTAATAATTTTTGTCATAGTAACGGTTTTTGTAAATTGATATATTTAACAGTTGAATCTGAATTATCACTTAGTGAATTCCTTTATCTTTTTATATTATGTTCTCTATTATTTGTATTAATATATTTTGACCATTTAGAATTTGTCCAAAAAAATAAAAACACATTGACGACAACTCAGGTCTTTGGTTGGAAGACAGGGTACTAAATTATGTCCTCCATTATTTGTATTACTATATTTTGACCATTTAGAATTTGTCCAAAAAAACAAAAACACATTGACGGCAACTCAGGTCTTTGGTTGGAAGACAGGGTACTAAATTTTTTTTATCCTTCCCTGGCAGATGTTTTGCTCAAAGAACTTAGGCCATGTCCAACGGGAGTTTCTAAACCGCATTCCTTACGTTAAGGAACGCATCTTAATGTGAATCCCTTATGTTAAGCAACGCATCTTAATGCATTTTGCCACTAGAGTTGTCCACTGTGGCACCCGTATGTAAGCACCGTTGCTTACAGAAACAACGATTACTTAAACCAATTGTTGGTCCCATTTCCTTCCTCCATCTACGTTGGTTCCATTTCCTTCTTTCATTAGTCAAAAATTGGGTTGCTTCTGCATTAAAATCTACAGATTTTATATCAGCAACAATAAAAACCTGAAATTTAGAAAATGAATCAAAACATTTCCTTCCTCCATGAGTCAAAAAATGGGTTGCTTCTGAATCAAAGTCCACATATTTTATATCAGCAACAATAAAAATATGAAATCCAAAAAATGAATCAAACATTGAAAACCGAAATCAATTTCCTTCCTCCATCCATCTTCCTTGCAATTTTTGCCATCAACAAAAATTGTGAATCAAACGGTGAAAACTAAATATGCAAGAATCTTTGTAAAAATTGCAAGAAAGCATTACACTTGAAGTCGGAAGAAGCTGTGGAATCGAAAAGAAATTAAAAGCAGAAAAGATGACCTAATCCACGGAGAAAGAAGAAGAATGGCATGGAGGAAGACATAGAACCCAAGAAACAGAACCCAAGAAGGAAGAAGACGAATGGCATTGAGGAAGACATAGAACCCATGGAAATAGAACCCACGAAGGAAGAAGAAGAAGGAAGACAAAGCTTGGTATGTAAAGAGAATCCACCAAGGAAGCTTCTAGATAATAGAAGATATTAATAAAAAAATAATTAGGAGAAATAATTAAAAATGATTAGGAATAAATAAAAAAATGGATCCAACCATTATTAACTTTATACGCAAAATAGATTATTTTTATCAAAAATATTATTTAAAATAAATTTACATTATTTTTAATATATTTTAAATTTTTTTATGTTTTTATTGTTTAAAATTAAAATATAAATGAAATAATATTTTAAGTTGAAATAGAAATAAATGTGAATAAAATATAGAAATGTGAGATAATTTGTGAGATCCATTTAGTGAATTTTTGAGAGTTGCACAAAGTAATTCAAATATTGAAAATTTTCAAATTCTTCCATTTTTTTCAAATCCACAAAGTAACTTAAATACTAAAAATTTTCAATTTGTTATGTTTCCATTCCAACCAACTAATCTTACCATGTTTTATAGGCTTAATCCAATGGGTAATAGTAGTGTAGAGTTCACTAATCAAGAATCTAAAATACCAATCGGGTTCGTGTCTAAGTCTCAAGTTCTACAATTTTGTACTCAAGTCGATTTGAAAAACATTGTGTTCGATGAAAGAGGAGAAAACACAAGTCAGAAAAAATCTCGAGTCAGGTTCACAATACAAAAGGATGCACTTCTTATTCAATCATGGTTCAACATTTCGAAGAATGCAGTTATTGGTGTTGACCAAAAAGTAGATAATTTTTTATTAAAAATCAAAGATAATTATAACAACTATCATGGTCGATTACAAGAGAGGAAATCCGTTCAACTAAAATTTCAATGACATTGGTTGAATAATGTTATTCAAAAATCCGTTGAGTGCTATAAATAAGCTGTTCATAAAAAAAAAGTGGAAGCTCGGAGAAGGACATCGTGTCTGATGCATATACTATTTTTTTTCAAAATGAAGGTGAATAGTTCAAATTTAAACATGCGTAGTGACTACTAAAGATGAATCTAAATAGACAGCAAAATTAAGTGAGAGTTCTTCAAAAAGAACAAAGATTTATGCTTTTGGAGCATACTCATCATTTTTTAACCCAGAGATTTTATTTGAATGCACATACGACTCAACCTCACCTATTTTAGTTTGTCCAATGGGAAAAAAGACAGCAAAAAGGAAGGGTGTCACACCCCCAATTTAAGGGAACACGATTGTCATGAGTAGTAGATAACTTTAACCTTATTCTATTACATACTTACTTCAAGTATATCACATATCAGGATTAATAATATACGTTTATAAGTTCTTCAATATAACTAAATATACAGCTCAAGTCTTTATACACATACTACAGTAGAAACAGAGATCTTGCCTGTAGCGTTCAGAGCATACTCTAAAGTACAAGTATAAAATAATTTAAACATTGTGAGCCTTGGAAGCAACGTAGGCTCACCTAGAGAGTATAACACATAGTTGATCACGTAATTGCAATACTAAACTCTGTATCCTTATATGAAAAAAATATAAATATCGTGTAGTAAGTTTGACAATTCAGTAAACAGATAATACCTTATATGACCTCTTAAGTCAACATATGGATGTACTCATATTTCAAAATTTATCACATAAGATATACAATTCGAAAGTACATCTATATGATACCCGCATTTCAAATATTCTCAAAACAAATGATATTCAGATATTCAAAACTATATATTGTACTGTATGATCAATAAACAAATATTGTTATGCATCAAAATATTTTACATGAAAATATTAGGAGGATTCCATATCAGAACTATTATACCAGAGTTCAAGCCCTTCCGTATTTTGGTGGTGTAGAATTTGTCTAAACTCAGCATCCTAACTAAAGTTTGCCCTACCACCATTCAAGATGACACGCAAAGGGACTCTAATATGGATAATTTCTCAAGCACATAATAAGGGAGGGCAAATTACATATCATATAGTCGATATCTCAACTAAGGTTTGCCCTACCACTATTCAAGATGACACGCAAAGAGATTTTAATATAGGCAATTTCTCAAGCACACAATAAGGGAGGGCAAATTACATATCATATAGTTGGCATCTCGCCTAGATAGGAGGCATCCCGCTCTCCTTCACATATCATATCCTGTGTGTTGGCCGTCACACAAGATTAGTACCATCCCTACTAGCAGAGGTATCAAGGTGCACCAGGGCTAACATCACCTGCTGTTAGCAAATAATATTTTCAATAAGATTCCTCCACAGAAATTATCATTTACACATATGCCATATCATTCAAAATAGAGTTTTCAGTATATTACAAAATTTCAGCCTCAGTACAGTTCATCTATCATAAACTTTTCAGTCAAAGTTTATCACATATACATGCCTTTTTTTTCAAAGCAATCTTATAACTTTATAGATCAATGCCACATGCATAAAATATTTACTTTCTATACTGTTGAAAAATGTATGTAAAATCACATATTTAATGGCTTTAAAATCATTATACAAAAGCATACTCTTCTTGAACAATATGCTAGTTAGCAAATAAATCAGGCAATTTAATCTATTTCAGAAACATATAACAGTATAAATAACTTGTAAATAGAATTAATTACATATTTAAAGTTCAATAAAAGTATAGGATAAGTCATAGAAAGAATTATCTACTTACAAGATAAGACTCCAGGTTAGACAGCCCTAAAATACACTTTTTCAATTCAAATTTGATCAAATAAACCTCAAAAATAAGTTTAGAGGAACCAAAAACTTAAAAAAATGACTCCATAATCACAAAATTTAGCTTATGAGAGTTTGGTCAACTAATTAGTACTATACACAGTCAAAATTACTATTTACCGTCAGAATTACTATTTATACTGGGCGAATTTACTGTTCACGACGCACAAAAAGTTGTCAGATAGCTGAAAAATTTCATATCCTAAGGTTTATTTATCTCTTGAATCCTTCTACAATATCAAATTTTCAATTTAAGGTCTCTAAATAAGAGTTTCAGAACTTATATTTCTTTAAAAAATTTTACTTCCGATCTATGGTGATTCTGCGGTTGATTTGAAATTTTTTTTAGCCAAAATCATAATACTCTTTGTTCTAAATCTAATGGTATCATCTGTTTTATGATCGGAAGCCTGTAAACACTCCAAATCTAAAAAAAAAAATTTGGAGAGAAAAATAATATTTAAACTATTTACCCACCCACAGAATTTTGTAGATTTCTCTCAAGCTTGCATCTCCCCCACTTTTTTTTTTTTATAAATATTATTTAATTATTGAATAGTTGAAATTTATTATTTTTTATATACATAATAATGTTATTTTTCATCTTAAAGTATTCCATAAATTTCTAAAAATTTATATTTTTATAAAACTTTAGTTGAACTTTTAAATTATAATTTTCTTAATAAAATTTTTAATAAAACAAATAATAATAATATAAAATAAATTCATGCATATTAAAAGAAAAAAATTTATAAAAATAAAATAAAATTTATTTAAAGTCAAATATAATTATTTTAAGCAAAACAAAAAATATTTTAATTAAAAGCGTATTTACTTTTAACAAAACATAATCATTTAAAATAAAAATATATTTGTTTATAGCAAAATATTATTATTTAAAAATTAAAAAATATTACAAAGGGCAAAAAATATCGACTGAAACTTTTTCTGACAATATCGACTTTACTAAAATACAAAAGGGATATAGTCAAAAAATAATTATCATGACAGAATTCGCATGAGTTAAAAATGAAGAAAATAAGTTAAAAGAGAAAGAGGTGAAGTTGAAGGAGTTAGAAATCCTCTTCAAAGATAGATCTGGAGTGACAGAAAGACAACGTCAAGATCACAAAACATTATGTAATATGATTAGAGAATCACATAGAATTAGTTAAAATAATGTTATGTATTTTTCATTATTTTTAATTATTGTTATAAAAAATATTAGTTGAAATAATTTTTTAATTATCATGATAGAATTCACATGAGTTAAGGATGAAGAAAATAAGTTAAAAGAAAAAGATGTGAAGTTGAAGGAGTTAGAAATCCTCTTCAAAGATAGATATGGGGTGACAAAAAGATAACGTCAAGATCACAAAACATTATGTAACATGATTAGAGAATCACATAGAATTAGTTAAAATAATGTTATGTATTTTTTTTATTTTTAATTATTGTTATAAAAAATATTACTTGAAATAATTTTTTATTATTTTTTATATGTTTTAATTTTTTTATGTATTTATTTTAAAATTTAAATACAAATAAGTTAATATTTTAAGTTAAAATAAAAATAAATATGAATAAAATATAAAGATGTAGAATTCATTTAATGAATTTTTAAAAGTTGCACCATTTGAGTGCAGAGTTGTTTAAAAAAAAGTGATGATATGACAATGCGAAATTTACTTAAATAACTTTGTAGAGTATAATCATTAGAGATGCTCTTATATAGTTTCACCAAATTAAGATATTACTTTATTTCTTCAGCTATCAGGTCACACTAAATTTGTTAAACAATGATTTTTTTCTTTCTTTTTTTTAAAAAATAAACTTAATAAAAACAAGTAAAAAAAATTAGAGATGAAAGTGTGTCGGAATATGTTATTACAACACACGTTCATCCAACCTATTTTATTATTGAATTATTAATGAAATTTATTAATTCAATATAAAATAATATATTAAATATAATTAAAATAAATTAAAATAAATTAAAATACTGTTCATTAAAAAAGAATCAAAATTTTAAATTAGAGTTTAAAAATATAAATTAAAATTAAAAGAGTTATAGTTTTAAAAAAATTAAATAATTGGGGTTTGAAAAAATTATTAAAAAATATTAAAATTTTATGTTAATATTTAAAAAAGAGAGTTAGAGTTTTAGGTTAGAGCTTAAAATAAAATTGGATACAAGGTACTAAATTCTATTTCGAAATACCGTTTCAGTGACTCCAAAAACAAAAATATTTCGAAACATTTTGAAAATCTTGAAGAAACAAAATTTTTTTTAAGAAACGTTTCAAATAATTTTGAATTATATTTTTTTTCAATTTTAAAATATTTTAACATAATATTAATGATATAGATATATAAAATTAATTCGAATTAATGTCTATAATTGAATATAGTAGGGACTTCAACTCAAATCATAACAATATTCAACAATAATCTCTCTCTTGCATTCATATTTCCATCTTCTTTTTAACTCTTTCGTGGTATCTATATTTAAGTCTCTCTCTCTGTCGATCATGATTCTGTCTCTATCTTTAAGTATCTTCCTCTTTATTTGTCTTTCAATATCTCTTTTCATTATTTTTGTAGTTTCTTCTTTAAAATGAAGATAATGAAGAAAAACTATGTCATGAGAATAAAGGGGGAGAGTAGGAAGTTAATAAAGATGTTGTGACTTGTGGGAAAAAATAATTTAGTGTTGAATGTGATATGATGTTATTTTCATATACTTTTAGATTGTCAATTTTTTTTTTCAAATTAGTTTAGTATTTTTCCATTGAAACAATTCGAAATAAGAGTATTTTCATTGAAATAACTGGAAACAAGAGTATTTCCACTGAAATAAGAGTATTTTTATCAAAACATTTTGAAATATAGTAATTTCAATCGAAATAGCATAATTTCTTAACGAACATTTCGTTTCGTTTCGTGTTGGTGACTTGAAAAATGAAAACATTTCGGTCGTTTCGATGAAAAAAAAAAGAAATTTAGTTCCTTAATTGAATAGTATTTCAAGTTGAAGTTAGGGTATAGAAAAATATGAATTAAAAATGAGCTTAACTTTTAGGTTAGGGTTTCAAAAATAGCATTAAAATAAAATGGTTATTTATAGTTTAGATTTATTTTGAAGCTTAAGATTAATTTTGGATTTAAGGTTATTTTGAGATTTAGAATTATTTTAGGAGGTTAAGAACTTTATATTTTAAAGTCTAGAGTTAGAATTTTAAATTAAGATTAAAATAATATTTTACATTTTAATTAGTATACAAAATTTTTAAAAAGAGCTGCCCAACACAAGTGGCCCAAACTTTGGTCAATTTGTGTGTTGTAAGGTTGCCGTGTAGTAACTTAATTCAAAGAAACGCGATGTCATAGTATTAATTGTCACGACCCTAATTTTAGGGCACGTGAAATCCATATACCATACACATATATTTTCCATAAATGTACATAATGCCATTCTTTATCATATAAACCAATACATATAAATTTCCATACACATATACAATATACAGTTTACGTCTATAAACACCAGTGTAACAGTAGAAGCAAGGATCCTGCCTGTGACGTTTAGA
The DNA here is from genome assembly GCA_037074535.1 of Gleditsia sinensis. Classification (NCBI taxonomy): domain Eukaryota; kingdom Viridiplantae; phylum Streptophyta; class Magnoliopsida; order Fabales; family Fabaceae; genus Gleditsia; species Gleditsia sinensis. The sequence continues at coordinate 63,236,462 of CM073468.1, read as the reverse complement.
GCAACACTAGAGTACAAATATATTACAATATAATACACTGAGAGCCTAGAAACAAGTTAGGCTCACCACTGAGGCACGACACCTAGTCGGTCAAGTAGCTGCGGGACCAAATTCTGGGTCTTTATCTGAAAAATATGTCAACCACGTGTAGTGAGTTTTACAACTCAGTGAGCAGATAACACCTCCTATGACTTCTCAGGTCAACATAAGGATGTACTCATATAGTAAAACTTATCATATCAAAATATACCGTTCAGAAGTACATTCTTATGGGACCCGCATTTTCAAATATTCTCTGTTCAAAAATTATAATCAGGTCTTTCAAACTGTATGCGATACTGTATAAACAATGCTCATATCAAGTTCAAAATCATATTCAATACTGTAAAATCATTAATCAAATTATGCTATGCATCAAAACATTTCTGTTAAAATATTCGGAGGATCCCATATCAGAACCACCATACCAGAGTTTGACCCCTTCCGTACTTTGGTGGTATAAGATTTGCCTAAACTCAGCATCCCGCTGAGGTTTGCCCTACTACCATTCAAGAGGACACGCGAAGGAACTCTGTATGGGTCTTTCCCAAGCACACAGCAAGGGAAGGCAAAATAACATCTCATATAACTGGCATCTCGCCCATATATAGGAGGCATTCCGCTCTCCTTCACATATAATCTCCCGTGTGTTGGCCCTCACACGAGGCTAGCACCACCTCCCCTGCTAGCTGAGGCAATCAAGGTGCGCACCAAGGCTAACATCACCTGTTGTTAGCAGACAGTGTTTCCAATAGGATTCCTCCACAGGAAATACCATATGCACATATGCCGTATAATCCAGTATAAATTCTCAATATAATACAGACTTTCAGTCTCAAAATACTCATATATCAAAATTTTCCATTCAGGGGAAACATGTATACATGCCCATATCCGAGGCAAACATATCACTGTAAAATCAATGTCACATGTATAACATACTTTCTTTGACATGTAATGCGAAATACATGTAAAAATCACATGTTCAATGTTTTTCAAAATTCATCTGTTATAAATTACCCATTCAGGGTTTATCACATATATATGCCCTTTCTCTAGGCAATCATATATCTCTATAAATCAATGTCACGTGTATAAATATTCACTTTATCATTTAATGAGAAATACATGTGAAATCATCTACACCATGAGTTCATAAATCCATTTTCAAAACTATACTCTTCTTGAACTGTATTTCATGTAAGCATATCAAATCATTTTAATGCATGTCAGAAACATATCACAGTGTGTATATCTCATAAACATAATCATATACATATTCAAGTATCAAGAAGAGTATAGGCAAGTCATAGGAAGAATCATCTACTCACAAGTAAGGGCTCCAGATTGGACAGCCCTAAAATCCTCGTTTCTGGTCTGAATTTGACCAAATAAGCTTCAAAAACGTGTCCGGAGGGTCCAAAAACCTTAAATGAGCTCAGGTACTGTTCACCGCCGGAAATACTATTCATCGTCACTATTCATCGCCTGAATTACTATTCATCCGCCACTATTCACGCCGGAAATTACTATTCACCGCCACATAAAAAGTTACCAAATGACCGAAAAAATTACATATTCTAATGTTTATCAAGCTTCTGAACCCATCTATGGTGTCAGATTTCTAATTTGAGGTCTTTAAGTAAGGTTTTTCAGAACTTACCTTTTACCGAGATTTTCTACTTCAGATCTACAGCGATTCAACGGTTGATTTGAAAAACTGATCGGTCAAAACTGAAGTACTCTTCGTCCTGAATTCAATAACATTTTCAGTTTTGAGATTGGAATCCCTTAAACACTTCAAATCGAAAGATAAAATTTGAGATTACTATTCACTCACTATGCATGCACTATTCCTTTTCTTTTTTTTTTCTTTTTCCGCTTTCTGAACTTTCCTCCGGCTTCGTTTTATGATTTTGCTGATTTCGTTTTTTTTTTTTTATTCTACATTCCCTTTAATTGGAATTTTTCGTTAAATTTTACGGTTATTACATTCTTCCCCCCTTAAAGAAATTCGGTCCCCGAATTTCACCACCACAGTTGCAGATAAACACTAACCTCATTGTTCAAATAAATACGGATATTTGGCCCGTATATCCTCCTCTCTTTCCCAATTAGCTTTCTCAAAAGAGTGATTTTTTTTTTCCATATCACCTTTACTATAGGTATTTCTTTTAACCATAACTTCTTTACTTGTCAGTCCACTATTGCTACTGGTTGTTCCTCTTAGGTTAAATCTTTCTGTAACTGAATCTATGGACACTGTATAACATGTGTAGAATCCGGTAAATATTTTCGTAGTATAGACACATGAAAAACTGGATAAACATTATCCAATGCAAGTGGTAGACCGATCCTATCAAGAATTTCAAATGGTTCTATATACCGAGGGTGTAACTTTCCTTTCTTTCCAAATCTCATTACCTCTTTCATTGGTGAGTCCTTCAAGAATATGTGATCACCAATTGATAATTCCTAGTGCTCAACATTCATAGTCCTTATAAACTTTTGACTTGTATTGAGTTTTCAGTATTATTTTTTTTTAATCAATTTCACTTTATCAATGACATCTTATAATAAATCTAACTCCACTGAGTCATTTAACAGAACATTTGTAACACCTCTTACATAAGGCTTAAATATTCTAATATAATTTTATTATAGACAAATTCTGTTAAGAAATCTCCTACCTATCTCAAAAACATATGTTTGAAGTATGCTCTTCAAACTAGCATCATCAATTTAGATAATTCATATTCTATTTATTGCATGTTATTCCAAATTATATTTCCAAAGTTTAACTGTTCTCAATGCACTCACATATTAAGAAACCTATGATGTTCATGTAAAACTTCAAATGATGCCATTGTATATTGGCATGATAATTACTGCTATGAGCAAGTTCAACTAAGAACAATTAATTTCTCCCAACTTCCACCACAATAATATAAAGATACTTAAAGCATAACTTCTAATGTATAAACACATTATTTAATTTTAGTATTAGTCATACTATAATCTAATAAAGATCCTTAGACTTCCTGAATAATTCTCTTGAGATAATATATTCACTTCGTACTTGCCAACATACCTGCCAATGAAAAATTTCACTTGTATCTTCTTTTTACCATTATACTAGTACCATTTTTTATATCTCAGTATATCTTTATTACCTCGGGTTATCCAGATTTACAATCTATGGCTTCTTCTGAAATCTCTTTTCTCAACAATTATTCATACGTAAATTTCCAATCTCAACATGAGTCTCAATTTAGTAAGGTATAAATCCTTAACACAAATATCTTAATCACTTATATTATTCTCGAAGATGATTCTCAAAATATTCTTCATGTTTCCAAATTAAAAAAAAATTTCGAGATTAACTTAAATCTTACTTTCCATACTTTACTCTTCAAAAACTTCAACACCGTTAATTTCTTTGATTATATTCGTCAAAGCACCATTAGATTATCATCCATCTATTCTTTTCAAAATCTCTATTACTTTAATCTACTAATCAGTTGAACACCATAATAACTAAGTTCCAAATATTAGAGATTAACCCTCCTTATAATAAGGAAAAAGAATCTTGCATTTAATGCCAAATATAATGTAAGACAAAGCAGCAGAAAATGCGAAACACGTAATAGAGCATGGTGCCAAAATAGGAAGTCGAAGTTTGGACAAAACATTGACAGGAAATTAAAATCGGTGGCCGTAATTCTTGAAAATCTGTAAACAAAATCTAGCTGCTATTTCGAGGAAAATCGGTGGCCACAATCGGTGGCCGCAAATTTTGAATATATGTGCCAAAATTTAATTCAAAGATATTGTTATTTGGCGGAAGCATATCATATGGAAAAGAAATATTTCTGAGCCTATAAAGTGTGTGAATAACAAGAGCACATAGTTAGCTGGTAGGATGCAGTTGGTTGTTTCAAAATATATATAATCAATCAACTGTAAATAACCAATCCAAATTAAAATTTCTCAAAATAGCTAGTCAACTTATAAACCAATAGTCGACTGGTAAAAATATTGAGAAAATAAAATAAGCCATTTGATTGTTCCTCTTCAACAATTAATTGGTTTGCATTTTTTTTTTACAATGACGGCTATCACCTACAACCTTTCAAGACATCAATGCTTCATCAAAGACAACAAGAAAAAGACAGATTTCTGGTGATATCTTATCTTATGCTCTTTATGTGCTTAATATGGGTCACAGTCAAAACTACTGTACATATACATGCTTGCCGTTTTTTTTTTACCTTTAATTTAGCTGATATCCACCAATCACTCACATAGCTGTTTTAATAATATCCGGCCTATTCGCATAGCTATTATAAATATGCCCTTCTATGAGTTCTACATTAGTATCTTTATTTTCATACTCAGAGTTAAGGTGATAGAAATTATGGAAGGAACCGCATTCCGTCAGTTTCGAAATATCTGTGTCTTTTGTGGTTCCAGTCCTGGAAAAGATGGGGAATATGTGAAAGCAGCACAAAACCTGGGTATGGTGCTGGCCAGAAGAAAAATTCATCTAGTCTATGGTGGAGGTAACTGTGGGTTAATGGGGTGTGTGGCTACTGCTGCACATGTAGGAGGATGCCAAGTTCTATGTATTATTCCTACAGCTCTAGCTGCATCTAGCAACATAGGGAAAACAATTGGGGAAGAATATAGAGTAGCTTCCATGCATGAACGCATGGCTAGAATGATGAGCAATGCTGACGCCTTCATTGCCTTACCAGGTGGTTTTGGTACTTTAGAGGAGATTTTCCAAATAGTCTCTTGGGCACAACTAAATATGCATCACAAACCAATAGGTTTATTAAATGTTAATCACTTCTTTGATGGTTTGTTATCTTTCCTTGATCATGCTGTGGAACAAAGGTTTATCCCACACTCAGCACGACGAATTCTCATCTTAGCTTCAGATGCTGAGGAGTTGATTGATGCTTTACAAGCATATGTTCATGTACCTGATCCAATCACAGCTCAAATAGAATGGACAACAGACCACAGTAGAAAGCGCAAATTGGACTTGGATCTTCATCTGTAACTGTAGCAAGATGTGGACATTGCTGTACCACTTTTACTTTCTTAGGGTTATCTTATATACCATCTTGCTAGCCACATACCTTAAGAAAGTACTATTACTAAGTCAAAATTCATATTTTGAGAACTTAGCATATAGCTGATACTCCTTTGGAGTTTGTAATACTATCTTTAAATATTGCTTATGATCATCTGCACTCTTGAAATATTCTAGTATATTATCAATAATTATAATAACAAATTAATTCAGAGATGGCTTCAATACTTTCTTTTTTTTTTTCAAGTCCATGAATGCAACTGGGCATTTGTCAACTAAATGACATCACCAAGAACTCATAATACCATAACGAGTCCTAAAAGAAATTTTTCGAATATCCTCTTCCCTTATCCTCAATTGATGAGATCCAAATATCAAATCAATTTATTTTTTTTTTTTTAAATGTTGAGCACCTTATAGCTGGTCAAACATATCATCTATATGAGGTAATGAGTATTTATTTCACATTGTCACTTTATTCAATTGTCTATTATCTATGCATAGTCATAGTAATCCATCTTTCTTTTTCACAGATAGAACTGAAGCACTCCAAGTAATAGTACTAGGGTATATAAATCCCTAGTCTAACAAGTGTCTCAACTGATCCATCAATTCCTTGAGTTCAGTCGGTGCTCTTATATATAGAGGTATAGACACTGGTTGGGTTCCAGGAAGTAAATCAACACCAAATTATATTTTACGTTTCGAGGTAATCCTGGCAATTCTTCAAGAATTACATCAGAAAATTTTCTAACCACTAAAACTTAATTTACAGTGGTATACTTTATATCAACATCTCTCACTACTGCCAACTATCCTTGGCACCTTTTTGTAGTCACTTATGGACTGTTAAAGCAGAAATTAGATTACTGGGTATCTCATTACGATCCCCTTGTATCAAGAAAGAAAATTTCTCAATAATTGAATTTAATCACCATATAATGACATTTCAAAATGACATGACATAATGCCAACAAATTCATTCTCAATATCACATCACAGTCTACCATATCTAGACAACCGGTACAATGTATGTCACATTCAGAAACCATCATATTTGGTATCTGTCTCAATTCTTTAAATTCTTTAAGACGCATATCTCTTTTACTTTCAAGCGGTAACTGATCCATAGATACCTCTTAAGATGTCACAATATTCAATCTATCTTATACTATAAACTTTAACAACTTCGAATAGAAAGGAATTTGAAATCCTATAGAATCCCTCAGCAGCACCTGAAGTATAAATATGTCCGGCTCATATCGATACTAAAGGTCCTACTAAAGAATCCTTTGCTCTGATTGTCACAGGGAAACCTAATGCTCTGATACCAACTTGTCACGACCCTAATTTTAGGGCACGTGAAATCCATATACCATACACATATATTTTCCATAAATGTACATAATGCCATTCTTTATCATATAAACCAATACATATAAATTTCCATACACATATACAATATACAGTTTACGTCTATAAACACCAGAGTAATAGTAGAAGCAAGGATCCTGCCTGTGACATTCAGAGCAACACTAGAGTACAAATATATTACAATATAATACACTGAGAGCCTAGAAACAAGTTAGGCTCACCACTGAGGCACGACACCTAGTCGGTCAAGTAGCTGCGGGACCAAATTCTGGGTCTTTATCTGAAAAATATGTCAACCACGTGTAGTGAGTTTTACAACTCAGTGAGCAGATAACACCTCCTATGACTTCTCAGGTCAATATAAGGATGTACTCATATAGTAAAACTTATCATATCAAAATATACCGTTCAGAAAAACATTCTTATGGGACCCGCATTTTCAAATATTCTCTGTTCAAAAATTATAATCAGGTCTTTCAAACTGTATGCGATACTGTATAAACAATGCTCATATCAAGTTCAAAATCATATTCAATACTGTAAAATCATTAATCAAATTATGCTATGCATCAAAACATTTCTGTTAAAATATTCGGAGGATCCCATATCAGAACCACCATACCAGAGTTTGACCCCTTCCGTACTTTGGTGGTATAAGATTTGCCTAAACTCAGCATCCCGCTGAGGTTTGCCCTACTACCATTCAAGAGGACACGCGAAGGAACTCTGTATGGGTCTTTCCCAAGCACACAGCAAGGGAAGGCAAAATAACATCTCATATAACTGGCATCTCGCCCATATATAGGAGGCATTCCGCTCTCCTTCACATATAATCTCCCGTGTGTTGGCCCTCACACGAGGCTAGCACCACCTCCCCTGCTAGCTGAGGCAATCAAGGTGCGCACCAAGGCTAACATCACCTGTTGTTAGCAGACAGTGTTTCCAATAGGATTCCTCCACAGGAAATACCATATGCACATATGCCGTATAATCCAGTATAAATTCTCAATATAATACAGACTTTCAGTCTCAAAATACTCATATATCAAAATTTTCCATTCAGGGGAAACATGTATACATGCCCATATCCGAGGCAAACATATCACTGTAAAATCAATGTCACATGTATAACATACTTTCTTTGACATGTAATGCGAAATACATGTAAAAATCACATGTTCAATGTTTTTCAAAATTCATCTGTTATAAATTACCCATTCAGGGTTTATCACATATATATGCCCTTTCTCTAGGCAATCATATATCTCTATAACTCAATGTCACGTGTATAAATATTCACTTTATCATTTAATGAGAAATACATGTGAAATCATCTACACCATGAGTTCATAAATCCATTTTCAAAACTATACTCTTCTTGAACTGTATTTCAAAATGTAAGCATATCAAATCATTTTAATGCATGTCAGAAACATATCACAGTGTGTATATCTCATAAACATAATCATATACATATTCAAGTATCAAGAAGAGTATAGGCAAGTCATAGGAAGAATCATCTACTCACAAGTAAGGGCTCCAGATTGGACAGCCCTAAAATCCTCGTTTCTGGTCTGAATTTGACCAAATAAGCTTCAAAAACGTGTCCGGAGGGTCCAAAAACCTTAAATGAGCTCGGGTACTGTTCACCGCCGGAAATACTATTCATCGTCACTATTCATCGCCTGAATTACTATTCATCTGCCACTATTCACGCCGAAAATTACTATTCACCGCCACATAAAAAGTTACCAAATGACCAAAAAAATTACATATTCTAATGTTTATCAAGCTTCTGAACCCATCTACGGTGTCAGATTTCTAATTTGAGATTTTTAAGTAAGATTTTTCAGAACTTACCTTTTACCGAGATTTTCTACTTCAGATCTACAGCGATTCAACGGTTGATTTGAAAAACTGATCGGTCAAAACTGAAGTACTCTTCGTCCTGAATTCAATAACATTTTCAGTTTTGAGATTGGAAGCCCTTAAACACTTCAAATCGAAAGATAAAATTTGAGATTACTATTCACTCACTATGCATGCACTATTCCTTTTCTTTTTTTTTTCTTTTTCCGCTTTCTGAACTTTCCTCCGGCTTCGTTTTATGATTTTGCTGATTTCGTTTTTTTTTTTTTTTATTCTACATTCCCTTTAATTGGAATTTTTCGTTAAATTTTACGGTTATTACATTAATTTATTTATATATTTTGTTTTTAAAAATTGTAAAATTTATTTATTTTATTTTTATCTTTTATTTATTAATTTTAGTGTTTGTCTTAATGTATGAATAGTAATATTTTATTTGTTAAAAAAAATTAAAATAGTAACTATATTTTTAAATGAAAAAATAAATAAAAAGAAGCTTGGGCTAAGTTAGTTAATTAGGTATATGGATGCAATTAAAATTTAAGTAAAGGTAAAAAGGAATATTATTTTAAAAACTAATATATTTATGTAAAAAAATCCAAACATTTCATTTATTAGCAAATACAGTGACAAAAATAGTAACAAATAAATCATGTTGTGTGGCATTGCTTTTATTTTTCAAGTTTAGTGTAATTTTTTATGAAATAAAAATAATAACACACAACATCTATTATTATAAATTATTCAAATCTAAAATAATTTTTTTTAAAAAAAATTAGATTGATCAATTGATGGACTATTGTTTATAATTTTTTGTGGGATAAATTGTTGATAATTATTATTTTTGGACAAATAGAAATCACTTATTATTCATAAAAAATATTATAACAGGCACTACGGTCAGTAATAGAAGACTAAGGCATGTGAAATAAGTAGAAGCTTAATCCGTAGCTTCTAAAGATACAAAAACTAAGTATTATGACTACAGAAAATATATGCAACACACTTCACAGACACTAATTTATCGAATAATACATCTCAACATTATAGACACACAATTGATACAACTAAAAATAAAGAATACAGAGATACATTAATAGAAGTAACATAACTCTAATAGATAATTCTCTTTAATTTTTTTTCTATGTAAATACAAGGCTGTAAATCTAAATCGAAAATTATAAATTTGAATGTAGAGATCTATAAATTTGAAGCTCTATACCTCTCCTAGAAAAGAGGAAAAAAATTTTATTGAAAAAAGAAAAATTCTTTTACCAAAAGAAAATAATCTCTCTAATGAAAGAAACTACACAAAATATAGCTCACAATACAAATAAATAAAGAAGAAGAGGAGGAGGGGATTGTCGTTGACAACAATCTCCTCTCAAAACTCATTGTGCTAGAGAGGAGAAGCTTTTGGTCAACTTGCACTCTTGTCTTGTTCCTTCTCTTGCGGCTCGAGTAAATGTAAATATTTATAATTTTTTAACTCATTTTTTTTTGGACAAAGTGGAATACCACTATTCATACTTCAAGGAGGCGCTGAAGCCAACAATCAGAAGACAAAGGTAGGATTAATAAATCCTACAGCTTCTAAAGACAAAATACAAATAAACTAGTACTATGACTAGAAAATTTAAAGACAACACACCTCTTAAAATTTAGCCTACCAAATATTACATCTCCATAATCCAAAATACAGCTATTACAACATACTAAAAAAAGAAAAAAAAAAGAGTTGTAACAATAGAGAGGCAACATATCTCCCAACATTTTCTGAAGGATAACACTCTTCAATATTCTTCTACTCCTTTGTAAGAACAATGTTGTAGATCTGGCTTTTTTCTACACAAATTTGAGATCAAATATGTAAATCTGAACCCAATACTTTAGATTTTGACATAAAAGATGTAAATATTCGAGCTCTTAACCTCTTTTAAATAAATGAGGAGAAAACTTTCTTTATGAAAGGAAAAAACTCTCTTAACAAGAGGAAAAACTTTCCTAAAAAAAGTAAATACAGAATAACCATGAAGTAGAGCAAGAAAAAAGAGGGAGGACGAGGAGAAGCATTTCTTGACTTTGGAGGTCGCAGTGCTCTGTTAGGATTTGGGGTTGCTTTGCTCCTCTCTTTTTAATTGTGTTTCTCACTTTTCAATAAATTTTTTAACTCATTCAAAAGATGAAAAAAAGCCACCTAAGTCTAGCTCAGGTGATTTGAGAATGGGTGGGGCTTGGGGTAGGACAAAGGTTCGATCCCTCGTGGTGTACCCTGAAAAAAAAAGATGAAAAAAAGACTCATGGAATTGTTCAGGTTTGGAGTTATGTGGATCTGGATTTCATCGCTTTAAAGCCCAACCCGCATGATCAAAAACCAGTGACCAAAAAAAAAAAAGCAAGACAACCAAAACCCTAAAGTTCCCCTTCGGCTCTTCATCTCACATTTATATAACCTCGTTTTTTGTCATACACAGCTGCGAAAAGGTTCTCTTGAGCGAGGTAGAGGAGCTTGTGAGAGTGAAAATGGTGTCAGGGTCAGGGGTCTGCGCGAAGAGGGTGGTGGTGGACGCACGCCACCACATGCTGGGTCGGTTGGCTTCCATCGTGGCCAAGGAGCTTCTTAATGGTCAGAAAGTGGTCGTCGTGAGATGCGAGGAAATTTGCATCTCCGGAGGTCTTGTCAGGCAGAAGATGAAGTACATGAGGTTCCTTCGCAAGCGCATGAACACCAAGCCTTCCCATGGTCCCATTCACTTCCGAGCCCCTTCCAAGATTTTCTGGCGCACTGTCCGCGGGTAAGTTTTTGAGACTTAGCTTTTGTTCTTCATCCATAGGATTTGTGTTGTGTTGCTTGATTGGAATCTTGGGTTGTGATTTTGATACTCTTCATATGTTTCTCTTTGCTGATGAAACATTTATTGGTTGCTGGGTTTCAGCTTCCGATACTATCCAAACAATTATTAAAGGATGAATTTCAAAATTCCTTTTAGGATGCAATGCGTCACAAGTCCCTCTAAGGAATTTGCTAACTCTGGACTCATGAAAATATCAATTTATATTCTTGTGGATAATTTCTGAAATGTCTTTATTAACAGAATGATACCACATAAGACAAAGCGTGGGGCTGCTGCACTTGCGCGATTGAAGGTTTTCGAGGGAATTCCCCCTCCATATGACAAGATTAAGAGAATGGTTGTTCCTGATGCTCTCAAGTAAGTTCTGCCTATATGCTACTTTTTAAGAGGGTCTTATGTTAAGATTCACTTTTTTATTTTTACATTTAGATTTGTTGTTTTTGTTAATTGTTCTTTCTCGTACTGAATTTTGAACTAAATCAATCAAATCAGGGTCTTGAGGCTTCAGAAAGGTCACAAATACTGCTTAGTGGGCAGGTTGTCATCTGAGGTTGGATGGAACTATTACGATACTATCAGGGTAAGTTATTGCCTTTCTGAGCTTCTTTCTGAATGTAGCTTCATGTATTTGAAATTTGCATTTTGTACAAGTATTCAGTAGACTGTTAAAGTGATCTCATGTAAGTCCTCCAATTCAGTGATTGTATAGACTATTTATGGGTTGTATATAGATATTTTATAAGTTATTATTGAAAATCCCGGAGTCAGTCTGTTTTATTCTCAGAGCTATGTATGCATTATAGAAATTGAATGAATGATGGGTAGTTGATATTTTTTGGATGATTTGAATGAAGCTTGACTTGTATTCTTGTGTTTCCTAATCTTTCTCCATTCCAAAATTAAAGGAAAATCTGGCAAAAGCCTAATCTAATGAATATAAGTAGCATTTAAACTTGGACATGATGGATGAAAGAGTGATATATTCAGTACTCTCTTTAATTCAGATCAAATTCATATATCTTTCTTTATTTGAGATCATACTATTTTTGGTGTTCTGTTTGAAAATTGGCAAATCTATGAACACTACAGACTACCATCACTACGTAAAATGCATGCATATTAAGCATAAGAACCGATTGAGCGTGTTTGTGTAATTGTTCACCCTTGTTCTTAGGATATAAGCTTTTCCCTGACAATGGTATGATTGTTGGCATGTAACTGTTGTTTCCATAACATCCCAGAAAATTTGGAATATATGCTTTGTTGCCCATTACTGTGTGTAAGAGGTGTTTTACCTTTTGTGGAGGAAGGAGGTCACTCACTTTAACTGCAAATTCCAAAAGAAAATGTGTAAATAGCTTGTATTTTTGATACGTTAAAGCAGCAGGTTAAATTTGTTGATTAAGTTCTTTTGTTGTTATTTATGTATTTTCATCCAGTATTTACGGGTGAAGGGAAGTTAAGTTATTGGAATTTGGAAATTATGGTGTGTTTTGTATTATAAATTTTGTGCTTAGCAAAAGAAAACGGTTATGGTGTTCGCTGAAGTTTCTAATTGTTCTGCTGCTCACAGGAGCTGGAGAAGAAGAGAAAAGAGAGAGCACAATTGGCTTATGAGAAGAAGAAGCAGCTTAACAAATTGAGGGTGAAGGCTGAGAAGGTCGTAGAAGAGAAGCTTGGTTCCCAGCTTGACATCCTAGCAGCAGTCAAGTACTGAGTTGTCTTGGTTAGGTAGAATTTGAAATTTGGATGAGAGATATACCAATCGAACCCTTAAATATTGCTGGTTGTATGTGCTTTTGGACCGTAAATCTGATAATCTTGGAATCAGTTTTATTTTATTCTTTGTTTTGTAGAATTTTTCTCAAGTTTAGATATTCCTTGTCTTTAAACGAGCTGCTTGTGGTTTCTGTTTCTTGGCGTTTTCCCTATGGAGTAATTTTTTTAATCTGATTTTTTCTTCGGATCCTGTTTCCTACTTAGATGGGTATGCTTGAACGATGGAATTGTGCGAAGAGGGGAACTTACCGGACACTTTTCCCCTCTTTCTTAAACCAAGTTTGGTTTTCTGGAACCATCAACAAATCAAGAATACAAATTTTCACTTGTTCAAAAGGCAGTATTTTCTTTTCATCAAATGGATTCTGAGCTTTTTTTATTTGTGGGTCTGAATTGATCCTGAATAAATTCTCGTTATCGGACAATTCAGGTTGCTTTGGTTTAGTCTTTACTCTGAACTTTGAAGCGCCTAATTTTGTCAAAGTCCATGAGGCATCATAAACTTGACGGGTTTTCACTAAGGTGTAAGCAATCTGATAAATACAAGTGAAACCGACAAAACTCATCCAAAAATTGATTGTTCGGGTGAAGTATCTTGGGTTTTAATGGGTTGAGAAAGTAAAATTTTTAATTTTACGCAGTCCAGTTGGGATTAGACAATGAAACCCGTTGAAACTGACCTGACCAACACAAAATAATCTTTCCCTATGATGTTGCTTAATTCATTTTCCTTCCTCTTTTACTTTCTCTCCTCCCTAACCCGAGACACGTTTGTAGCTCTTTCTAATTTCTCATCTCTCATAGTGGCCTCACTTCAGTCTCGATTTCACCCTGGCAAAGCAAGCTGGAGTTCCTCTTTCTTAGTTCCACATGGTCCTTGACTCTGCCATGCCTAAAGTAGTGAAGCCTCCGCGTCCACAATAGCAGATAGTCGAAGTTCTTCGTCCTCATCATTGGTAGGTAATATTGCAACATTGAGTTTCTCGCCTTCGACCCTGTCATTAAATTCCCTTCAAATCCCTCCCTATACTTGGCTTAGATTGAGTAGATTTCTTGAATTTCCTTCAAGAATAAAATTGATGTGCATATATTGACTGTTCTTTTGAATCTAACTTTAGGATACCACTATACGTGAAACTAAGAACCTAAAAGCTTTATTTTTTGAAATCCAAACAATCAGCTTCAAGTCTTCTACTATTGAAGTTTAGTTTTTCCATTCAATGTTTTCCATACCATCTTCTGAATGTGAAATTTGTAAGGACTGAGGATCAAGAACAAATTCATTTAAACAGGATACCTACTCTCCCTAATTAGTTTACTTTGTTAGGTCTGTGTACTTGAGATTAAAGATAAATATCTTTTTTTTTAAGTGACTTGAAACGAACCACTAACTTGCACAATTCGAAAATTTTAGGTAAATTGATTGAACTATTTTTCCACTTGAATTAATCCGATCTCTTCCATTCAATTGATTGCACGATCATTTTTAAATAAAAAAAATCTGTCTCGATCGAAATTCAGTCGAGTTGAGATTTTTTTTTAACTGGACCCAACCCGACTTGCTTACACTTTAATTTTTACTCCATTAATTGTACAAAATTTCTTCTCATATGTTTTTTTAATTTTAATACTATTTATTTTTTAAGTTAATTGAACTTCTAATTTGAATTAGATTATTGTAAGTTTATAAGAGAAAAAATGAACAAAATATAAATTTTATAAGTAATTTTATGAATGGAGAGAAACTTTTGTATAAATTGAAATTAAATATCTTAAGTGTAGGTTCCAAGAATTTGAAGGGAGTAATTGTTTTCATACAGTTTGATTTTATTCATAAAAATGAGAGAAGTAATGTGGTTCATATAAAATATAAAAGGTAAATTTTATTTTAATCACTTTAAATATATTTAGTTTAAACAAGAAAATAAAAAATTTAAAGATAATTGAACAACAAAAAATTAAATATAATTTTTTAAAAAACTGTTGGTATTCTTCGCAATCACAAAATTCCGTCATTTTATCATAAAAAAATTATATATTTATATTTAATACTGATTTAACTTATTAAATATTATCAACATTATACAAAAAAAAAAAAAAAATACGACAACTTTCTTTTCTGGAAAGTCGTTAGTGATCAAATCATCATAAAAGTTGAAATGGTAGCATGGCCTTTTTTTTATACCAAAAAATTGTGACGGTTAATTTTAACAAAAATTAAAAATAAAAAACTCTCCAAAAGAACCAAAAAATAAAAAATTAAGTGAAGAAGGAGAGGGTTGCCATTGCAGTAGAGTTGAAAATAATTTGTTCATAATTTTTTATTTCTTATATCTTGTTGCAAATTTAGACATGTATTTTTTTTTAATCAAATCAATGGTACAAAAGTAAATGTCAAAAACAATATTTAGGTAGAAAAAAAAATTTAAACGTTTGTTATAAAATTATTTAGATTTCTTTTTTTTTCACCTCTCATATTATTGATTATTCTAAATATATTTCTTCACCTAACATTATTTTATTGAAGAACCTTTTCAAAATCTAACTCTAATTTTTTTTTTTCTTTCTCCAAACGCTTTTACGCTCTTCCCAATCTTCCTCCAAAAAACTATATTTCACCCTTCTGAATTAGGTGCAAAGATGAAAATGCTGAAATTTATTTACTATTTGACATATTTGCCTTTTAATTTTACAATTATTATTTAACCTTAAAAAATTTCTATTAATGTCTTCTATTATATCCATTTAGATTGAACAAGAAAATTACTTTAAAAATTTCATTTACAAAAAAAAATAGCTTAGATAGGATAAGAATTTAAATTTTGATTTAATTACATTTATATGTTATTTTTAGTGTTTCAATTTTGTCTTTTTATTTTAAAACAAAACAAGGTTGTCCTTTCATTTTTCAACAATGCTTTCATTTACAATTCTGTCATTTTTAAAATAAAAAATGTTAACGTAAATATTAAACCAATTATATGAACTTTCTTTTTTAGTGGATTATTTTGATGAAGCTTCAACAATTGAAATAACGTTTTATTGTCATGATATCACTCTCTCAAGCTATTTTTTCCAATTAAAAAAATGTAATTTCATATTACTCTATCAAACCATTTTTTCCAACTAAACATGTAATTTCGGTTGTCATCAAAATGATCAACATCAAAAACAAAAAATAGGTCACCTCATGATAGTATTTTCTGTTAAAAAATTATTGAGCTATGAAAAAAAAAATTAATTGCGTTTTTTAAAAATAAAATGGCAACACTAATTTATTTTAATTTAGAGAAACCAAATTAAAATATTTATAATAATAGATGAATTAAAAGTGTATTTAAAGTTTAATTTTTTTGTTGGTCAATCTAAATGAAAGTTATTTTTATGTTTTTCATGATCTTGTTTTATACGTTAAATATATTATATGTTGGAGCTGCAAATATATTTATTGCTAATATTTTATTTTAATCACTTAAATTTATTTAAAATATTATTTTAATCTTTAATTAGTGGGAATTCTTGAGAAAGGAGACCAATATTTTCAAACATTCTTCGTCACCTTAGAATATAAAGATAATTTGCTTCTGCTTTAATTCCTACTCAATCTAAAAAGACAATTATAAATATTTCACTCTAATAATCCAATAAAAAAAGGGAATAAATGCCACTGACAAAAATTTGAATTTTTAATATATCTTGTTTTTATTTTTTATTTTTGTATGAAAAATTAAAAATACTCACTTGCCAAACACATTACAAAGCATTCTTTAATTGACTGGATCATTGATAGATGCCAGCAAATAGAGACCAAATGGACTCAGGTTACTTGGACAAGCAGGGAACTAAACAGACATAAAAGTGTGTATGTAGAACAATGTATGCTTGTACCACCAATGAATCAATTTACGTAGTGGTACTAAAGTGATTTTCAAGGCCAATTCAAATTCAATTTTGGAATCAAATGAATTAATAATAATAATAAAAGAACATATGCTTGTACCTGTAGACAAACCATTGCCCAACCAGCAGGAGGAAACCAATGTTGAATGGCTTTTTATGCATATTTTGACTGAGATCAAGATCATTCCACATTAGCACATTTAAGTTAACTGAGGGCAACAATGTTGAAAGGCCTTGCATGCATACATAGCCCTATTTTTATCTTCCATCATGACAAGAACCATATAGCATTTGAGCAAAGTTGAACCACTAAAATCCGAACTTTTATATTACAAAACTAACTTACACAGTTTGTCATCCATTGCTTTCAACATGTGATTGGGAAGACTAGTTGGAAGCATGGGAATGAGAATTCTTGCCATGGGTATTACGTTTGCACCCTCTGTTTTTCAAGGACGACATAAAATTCTGAAGACCATCATTGAAAGCAGCCTGCAGCAACTCTGGCTTTTCAAAAGCTCTTATGGCCGATGTTGCTGAAAGATTGATCTAAAAAATGGTTGTGGAAGATGTGAGCTAACAATACGAAAGTATAATAAATCCTTCTAGATTATTGAGAAAAAGGTATAGACACCCCCAAAACTTTGACCTATTTGCAACTAGCTAACGAACTTTCAAATCTGGATATTAGAACTTTTTGCTATAGGGAAGTAGAAAATAAGACCTATCCACATTTTGTTAGATCGATAAAGATATCCATACATAATGTGCCTGTCACATATTTACTTACACAAGAAGATGAAAAATTTTAAAATAATTTTATGGGACAATTCTTTTAATAAGACTATTAGACATGGTCATTTTGGCTAATAAAACGATAACACATGTCTAAGTAAACATGTGCCAGACACATGATATTTGGATTCCAATATCTATCCAACAGAATATGCATTGAAGGTTTTATTTCCTACTTCCCTATAATACAAGCGTCTAATATCTAGATTTCTAAGTTTGTGATGGCTAGCAGCAAATAGGTCAAAGTTTAGTGCCAATACCTTTTTTCCAATAATTATTATTCATTTTACAATTGGATGATTGTGATGGTATGTACAGAGTTACATATTCTTGTATCTAATTGTAGCTCTATTATCTTATGGCATCGTTACCAATTATGCTTATCTTATTTACTCTCCTGGGTTCATATGTTCAGGAGATTTTCTTTTCCTCCACTTATCTGAACATCATAAATGAATATCCAATTTTTTTTGGGAAAACTAATGGCCTAGAGAAATACAAACTATCCAAGGATTGATTATTTCATGCAGTTAGCAGTAAAAACATGTTTTCTTCACACTTCATAGCATCAGTTGAGTAAAATTCCCAAAAATCTGTTTTTTCCTACAACAAAATAGTTTCAACTTTCAAACACTATGCATCATTGAAACACGAGTCAGAGTAGACAATAAACCATGAGTAGGTTGTACATTTGAAAGAAAAAGTGGTACACCTTGAAGTAAAATAATGAAGAAAAAGAGAGCTGAGACACTCCAAGGATATAAGCATATAAGTCAGAATCTGCCTAGACAACAATAAGAAAACGAGCATAATACAACTAGTACTGTATACAAGTTTCTTTCAATCATGCATAATATCTTATGAATCCTCAGATTGTTCATCAACTTACACAATATAAGACCTTGTTTTATGTGCCATATAAGGCATAATAGGATAGTAGAAGATAACATAATCAAACCTTATATGGTGTTTGGTGCACACAAGGGATTGTAAGAACTTGTACAGTTAGCACATTTCATACAGTTTTCACCATATAATACCATACACCCAATGGGGGAGGGAAAGGACTTGAAATGGATTCTTGTGTAAATTTTTTCATAATAAAGTTTTTTATTATTATTTGTCAATATATCGTCATATTGTCACTACTGCTGCCACTATTATCATTGCCTTATTACCCCCATCACCATCACCACCACTACCACCTTGCCCCATATATATATATATAAGAGATTAATTTCATCTTGTTAGCAAACACATAATAATATTTTTATATTATATTATATTACGTTAGATGTTATGGGTTGATAAAAAAAAATACATAATAATATAAAGACTTATACAATACTATCCATTGGCCTTATCCAATAGTTTCACCGAAGTTATTCTTAATTCTTATAGCCTAGCTTGCATCAACTAAAATGATCTTCCATCTTATTAATCCTGCTTCATCAAGATAGGTGAGAAAAATTGGTTCTTCCTATTCAGCATTTCATTTGGACCAAATACACCAAACAAGTGCAATCCTACATGCAATTTTATCTCTTCTACTTCTAAAACCTCTTGAAGCAGCCAACTAAAACTAAGAGAAGTAGGACATTGAACACTGAGCAGTGTCAGTAAGAGAATAAGTGATGTTTTTACATGGTACTAAAGCATAAAACATAATCATCGAGGGCAAATACCTTTTGACCTCCAGACTTGGGAACCTTTGACTTCTAAAAACAGTTTTTAATGATAAAACAAGAGGAAGTTGGGAATAAATAAAGAATTCATGGGACCAATCTCAAAGGAGCAAATTGTTTAAATTGAATGTAAAATGTCACAAGAATATGAAGATGCAACATGAGATCAACAATCTCCCTCTCATTTAAATTTCCAAAAAAAAATTGCAAAATGCCTTTGAATATTTAAGGAAAAAAAACAATGGAAAATGAGCATTATTTAATGTTTGATAAAATACAAAGTTGACAGTCCCTTTGGGAACATCCAATGAAAAATAAGTAAGTTGACAGAAAGGAACAGAAAATTGAGTTTTCCTTTCACACAAGTCTTATAACTTGAAGAACCAAAGATTAGAACCATCCACCAAGATTAAACTCCAGCAAAGGAGAAATTGAACAATAGAGCAGATAAAGGAATTACCAAGGGCTTGCACAAGTAACTTTAATCTCAATATTTACATCTTATCTATTATACTCTACTGTAAATCATAGTTGCTACTAAATACCTTATTGCAAAAGGAAACGTATAAAATCTAGAAACTCAAAGTCTGTGACTTTGGCCTACGACTTTTGTTGTAAAAGGCAATATCAAGCCATTATCCAATCAGCTCTATGCTAACATAGTAAAAAACATGCATATACTGTATAGCTTAAAGAAGTAAAGAATTGTTAAGTCATAAATCATAAAAAAAGTGCCTGCTTCATATTCAGAAAATTGCACACAAAGGTATCTCCTCTTTCTCCAAATCGCAGTAGAGCATGACAACAAGAAATTCTAAATAGAACTTGTATGAGTTTCCAAGCTCTCATAAAATTTCCAAACTTGTTATTCAATTCAAATCTGAAATAGATCAGATTGTATATTAAAAAATGGTGTTCCCCAAGTTGAGGTACCATGTACTGTTTGACAAATTGATCAAGCTCAGATAATCTGAAATAAAATGATAGCAGACCCCCAGCTCTGCACACTTACTACAGAAAGAGGAAGAGGGCTGTTCAAGAATGCATGTTGCTGTCCAGGTCTGACAAAGACTTCATGCTGCTGTCCACCTGTCTCAAGGAGCAGTTTCTGGCTTTCTACCCACATGCTCCAAGGGAGACAGTTTTTAGAAGTGGTTAATTATTAGCAGTTAATTATGTCGTTATTTAATTAGAAGTTATTTGGAGGTTAATAGTAGTTGTTTTATCTAGCAGTTATCTTTGTATAATTATGACGGTAAGGGTGTGTAATGGATCATGTCAGAATTATTGATGAATGTGTTGGGAGGATTGTCCACTCCATAAGGACTTCTACTTTTTTAGAGAATTATGTTTTAAGATTCTTGCACTGTTTCTCTAATAAAAATTCCTATTTCATATTCTAAGTTCTATTTTGAATTTTATTGAACCTCCAGCACTTATCATACACACATAAAATGAGCGTTAATAGGTCAAGATTCATATTTCCTGCTACCAGTCACCAGGCACGCTTGCAATATCATAGAGCTTCAAAGATACAAAATATTTGTAAAAACAAATCAAAAAGAGTCTCATCCATATAAATGACTAGCAACTTTTCAACCTGACAATGCAGTGACTTAAAAATCTCTTTGAAGGTCCTTAGCTCCCTGTAGTACATGCACATAATTTATCTATATTTAACAAGTCTTGCTCATTATATCATTTTGAAAAGAAAATACCTTCCCTTCTAAAAACAATTAAGAATAACCCAGAGTGATTGCCTAATAAAGCTTATTATAAAGCGAAGATACAAAAACTGCAACAAGGTCTATGATAGAAAGTGCAAATTAAAAGGAACTAGTAGAAAACCCTTTTTATAAAAGAATTTATAGACAAAATAAGATCAAGAACAATTAAAAAAAATTATGAAGGTCGTAAAATCTAAGCCCAAATCAAACTAAGTAAAACTTTTAAAAATAATGGAATTGTCATCATACCGATTGTGAGGCCATCTGCACCAAAGTTCTGGCAAGCGGCAATATGCAAAACCTTTTGGCAGAAGGAGAAAGAAAAGAAATTCATAAATATGAAACAAATTTCATGTTACTCTGCTCCTGGTGAGAGAATATCAGTGAAGTTGAGCTGTTCATTCCTTTAATAAACAAGGCACAGCATAGTGACAACACATTATAGTGGCCTTTGTCCATCTAAGTTATTTTTTATCTGTTCACTGAGCAAATATATACAAGGATTTAAAGAAAAAAAAAACTTACATTCCTCGACCACCATCAAGTGCTTCCTCTGATGGATCTTTCCAGTCATCAATTCTGTAAGAAATAAATTAATAATGTATTACAAAACTAAAAATACTTAAATATGGGACAAAAAATTATTAATAGTAGACATAAGAGAGAAAGAGAGAGCAGGATTACACCCAGCCGTAGCGGCGGTCAAAAAGAAGCCGCTTAGAAGACTGTCTGGAGGAGTCTGAAACAGAGATTCTGGAGCTCGTTGATTCCATCATACCACACTTATCTGCTTCACTGTGTGCAAGAGAAGGACCAGTATCACAAAGAAGCTAGCGAGACATGGAAGTTGCCAATATACCTAATGGAAACAGGTAAAGATTAATTTTAGATCCAATGCACATGAAAGGTTGATACTTCACATCAATTATTTCCAATTTATTTTGGGCATTTTGTCAAAATACCTAGCAACTTCAAAATTAACTCAAGCTGATTGCAATTCAGAAAAGTTGACCATGAAGGAAAAATGAAATACACATTCCTACTAAGATGATTTCAAAGAATTTAAATATATCAGTTGCACGTACTAATTGGAGTTAAGTAAATGTTGCAAAATATATTGAACTACAAAGAAGTCTACTCTTATCTTAATCAAGATACCAACACACTTGGGCTAGAATCTCTGCAAGATACGAATATTTGTTCTACCATCTTTCTAAACTCAAACACAAAGCATTTTGCATACACAACAGAAAATGGAATGCAAGATAATTCAACTATTACCACATGTCAGATTCAGTCAAATAAATAATTTAAATAAAAAAAAGTAGTAATGAGATTAGTATCTTTCACTCATTGGATCTAGCTAACCATTTCTGTTTATTTTAACAATCAGTCTGAAGGATCTGGACACATTCTTCCAATGCCCTAATAAAGAGAGCAGTGGACCTATTTGTTCCTTTAGATCCCAAAGAATTTATCCAATAATTCATACAAAGGATGCACGTTATTTTCCATGTACAACTACTGTATATAAAAAACACCAAAAACATGAATTGCTAGACTTTTTTTATTTACCAACAATTCCTTCAAAGAATTATTGAGCATAATGGCATAAATTAAACTATTAACTGAGAAATTTGAGCATTAACCAGTGAGTATCTGTTTTAATACCGTTTCAACGAGCACAAAGTTTGCAATGTTTGCGAATTTCTCAATCAAACAGCAAATAACATTCAATCACAAATATTCAAAGATATAAATGAACCCAGAATCCAGAAGTTATGGAAAACGAAAATCAGGAAAGAAAAGGGAGTACCTTTGTCGTTAAAACCTTCAAGCTACTATCTTGCGACAGTATTTGGCTCACAGAAACAAATGCCTTTAGAAGTCTCCTCGATGGTATAGTTTAGAGAAATGGGTTTGGAGTTGTGAGTAGAGTGGGGTCGAAAGTTCTTATAACCGAATTCAATGACGCTTTTCCACCGAGATAGGAAACAAGCTAAATGAACCGAGACCCTTGGGTTCCCGAAGTATATGATAAAATCCAGTTAATGCATGATAGGGTTAGCGAAAGAACGAAAGGAACAGGTATCACGTGCTATTCGGCTAGGCCTTTATTTGAAATTGTTCTCTTCTCGTTAATAATTTTTTTCTTTTTAATACGAAGATACATAAATTTTTTTTAAAAAGAAAAATTAAAATTTTTCTTTTTTTTAATTAATATTTTATTATATTACCTTTTATTTTATTAAAAAATATATAAAATAAAAATTATTTTAATGTGTTTATAATATAAGAATTCTCTTTGTTATAAAAATGTATAAAATTATTTTTTAAAAAATAAAAAATATATATAATTTAACTTAAAAATTTTAAACATATTTTATAAAAAAAAGATATTACTCTTTTAATTTCTTTTGAATTTTTAATTAAATTTTTAAACAAATAAATTTAATATTTTGTTAGTTTAAATTATTTTGATAATAAATAATTGATATTAAAATTCAATGAAGTAGAAAAAGAAATTTGTGAAAATATTATTTTAGTTTATTTTTATGATATGTTTCTTTTTTATAAAATACTTTTTAAATATTTTAATTAAGTTATAAAATATTTTTTACTTTAAAATAAAATTGTGAAAAGTAATATAATAAGTATAATAAAAAAAATTATCTTATATTTTTGTTTTAACTGAAATTTATATATATATTTAAAAAAAACTACATTTTCTTTATTTGAAAATAAAAAGCATAAATTTAGAAATAATCATACATGTATTATAAAAATTGATTATGAATGTCGAAATTACCACAGCTAACGTGCCTAAATTTCGATTGGTGAATATTTTCAAGTTTATTAATTAGAAACAAACAAAAATTTATCCTTGTTTTTAAGTTTTTAAATTAATTTAATAATATATTTATAAATGATGGATGAGATTTAATTATAGGTTTAAATATACTTTTAACAGGTTATCAAATGCAATCATTCCCTTGATTCCATTTTCCAAATCCAGCTCGCTCTTCGTCACAGCTCTGCTTCCCAATTCCAGCGAGGTTGCAGGCATCGCTTGTATATCTGGAATCAAGATCTGAAATTGTAATCACTCCTCAAAAGGCCCTTTCGGTTTCCTCCCAAGTTTTTCAGAAAATTGGCTCTGAGGGGTGAGGCGAGATTGGCTGAGGCTTTGAAGCTGCAGAGTGTAGAGCCCCCAAATTGCTCTCCCTTGAACTTTCTCTGGCGGTGGAGGTATGTTATTGCTGAGCATTCTTCATTTTGATATGGGTTTTCGCTTTTTCTTGCTTCTCGACCCATCATTTCTATTCTTAAATTCCCTCAATCGCTGTCCCTTTATGTGATGATTTTGGAAAATGCGGTTGATATTAGCTAGATTTTGTGTTATTTGATCCTCAAATTTTTGTTTTGAGAAGCAAGGTGAGGGCTAGAAGCAATCATGAAATTCATAACCCGATCAGTGGGGGATGCATTGATTTTTCTGAAGATTTCCCCCTGGGTATCAGATACTTGTGTCATATCTGAAACGATATGATACGAGAATACTAAAAACTAGGATACTTTATTAATAGAATATTAAAATTATTTATAAAATATAGAATTAATCAATAGTATCAGAATTAATATCATTTAGTATATATTTATCATTAAAAATTTATAAATTCAAACTTTTTGACATGTTTTAGTGCCTTTCTTTAGTTTTTTAATGCGTTTTGTTGAATTTCCATGCATCCAAGGATATTTCTTGACATGTTTATGTGTTCATTTAAATTGGTTTCAAATTGTTTTTTTGGCGTTTTGAAATGTATGAAATTTTTGGCATTCTCCGAAACATTTCAGCCAACAAATAAAAACAAAAATGGATACAGGGGCAGTAGTGCAGTATGGGTATCCATCATGGGTATAGCTGCAAAAGCAAGTATTGGCGCTTCTTTGGTATCAGCAATTTTATGACTTGATTACTTTCAAGATTACCTAACATTTTTGCATATGATAAAATGGTTGGGGAGGTTAGCTATGTATGATATTAGACAATGGGATAGAACCTTGCCACAAGTTAATGTTTATATCTTCCTGCACTGGTAATTCCACAATCAATTTTCAATGCTTTTGTAGGTATCAAGAACCCACGTTTTTATAGTCATTCTATTCGCTTAATATGACAATCACACGGGTTCTATGCTAGTGGCATCCTCTTGTTCTCTTTTTTTTCTTAGTTTACTGATGCCTTCATTCTAATGGTTGGTTATGATTGATAACCTGAGTTACAAGTTACAACCATAGAGTTGGATTTGGAAATGGCATGGTAAATCACATGCTAAAAGTGGTAGATTGCATCTATTAAGACCCCACCGGGGAGGGGGTTATATAGCATAAGTATATAACACACACGCACACTCTCTCTCTCAAGAACTAAAACAAACAAAATAAATTGCAACTTCTATTATTTGGGAAATTAAAAACATTGCAAGAAATAATTCTAGAAGTAAAATGATAAATGCACCTTTAACCTTTTTCGTTTAGATGATATTTTGGTAAGGATAATTGTGTAGTACTGTAGTTTAGAACAACTACAAGCTTGTCTTTAAATTTTATATCCACCTTCATTTTGGTTTTGAAGGGATTTTCTTTGGTGTGCCAAGTTAAAATATTCTACTCATAATCATTCCTTTCACATTCTTGTTAGTTCCCAAGACAATCTAATTTTAGTTTCATCTCAATTTTTCATTCCTCCCACCCTTACCAAGCGAAGTCTAAAGTTTTCATTTCTCAATTTTTTTTCTTAATAAAAAGAAAATTCTCTTTTCTCCTCCCATTACCATTATGTGTGTAAAAGGCTTTTTCTGATTGTCTATGTTGTCTTTATATGTTTCATCATTTTGACAAACCTTCTAGACAGATTGCCTGATAATCAATATTTTGATGAAACTGTTATTCCAACAGACAGTTTACGCTTGCCAAGTTGGCTTGGGTCCAGCAGAGGGAATTCGGTGATTTCATTATCATATTTGTTCTGGAATATTAGAACTTGATTTAATTGTAACTTTCCAATTTATTGAGTCTTTAAAGCTTACCATATACATATAGGAATTAGGTTTTGTAATTATGATTTTTCTGGAATTCCAGCATTATAATTATACAATATATATTGTGCTGTCTTTTCCTTACTATTGATAGCTTCTACTTGTCTTCCACAAAAAAGAAGAAGAAAGGAACAAGATCTGAAAGGTTATTACAGAGTACTAAAATTCAATCAAACTTCAAGAATTTGGGCCTTTATAGGGCAGGAATGGGCCTGCTGAACCTAGCCTTTCTAATTATAAATGAAAGAATGTGAACTGATGACTGACACCCTTAATTTGTTGACAGGCTCTTTTGATTTTCATAATGCAAGTAATTTTAATCTAAAATGAATTTAAAATGCTTGAAGGGTTTAGTTATTTAAGAATAAGTGTATTAGAGAGAAAATTGGATAGCACCTGTTATAGAGAAAATGATAAAATTTTATTTAAAGTGATTTGGTCATATGTAGAGAAGAGACGAAGAGTAGATCAAGTCAAGAGTAGCCTAATAGTTAGAGGTAGAAAGTGGTAAAAAAATAATAATAGATGAAACTATTAAGAAAGATTTAGCTATTAATAATTTTTTTATTAATTTTATTTATAATAGGTTATTGTGATATCATTTGATTTATGTAACCGATTCTATTTAGTAAAAAAAAAGTTTTATTGTTGTTGTTGTTAAAAGATTTGGTCATTCTTTATTAAAGTATTATGGAATGTGGATTATATACATAAACTATTTGCGGAGAAAATTTTCACCCCTGTTCTACATTTTCACACAGCTTCAGCATTGATATATATGTGGACATGACTTCAAGAGTTTATCGATTCTGCTACTTAAGAGTTATTTTAAATCTTGCCATTTTAGTTATGTTCAATAAAATACTAATCTTTTATGGTTTTACTAATATTTGAATCAATGTGCACTTTCAATTAGGACGAGGAAGGTTGTTACAAAAAAGCCATGGTTCTTGACTCCATTTTGTCATCTCCCAGCAGACGGTCGCCATCATTCAGGAGACATATTCCAAGGGATGAACTGGGTAATTGGTCAACACTTATCCGGAGGCACCGCTTCCTCTTAACGGCTCTTGTTCTGCTAACTTTTCTCTGTACTATTTATCTTTATTTTGCTGTCACTTTAGGGGCCACTAGCTCCTGCTCTGGATTGACTGGAGCTCAGAAAGCTTCATGTCATTTGAAGCATGCAAAGACTCCATGAACAAGGGTAAAGGAAGATATTTTTAGTATTTTCAAAAAAAGATATTATGGAATTGGTTTATTCCTTCTTCGTTCCTTTAAAAGATTAGTAGAAATGAATTTGTAGTATAGGCGTAAGCTATTTTATATTTACTAGCTGCCGGAATCAGTGTTTGTGAGCCCAGGCATACTAGAGAGCAATCTCTTCAATAACCATAAAAAAAAAAAAAAAGTGTGATTATCTTCGTGATTGTTTCATTCCAGAGGGCAGTGTCTGACTACTGCTTGTCTTTCAACATTGCCCTTATTCTGTGACTATTTTGCCATGTACAAACAAATTATTCACACAATTTCTTAATTCTAAATCATACAAATTTGGGATTCATGGGTTGTCATTTCTAGTTTTTGTTGAAGCTTTAACTTGTTAGATATTATGTGCTTCATTGCAGACGTCTTGGCATCATAGCCAAATTAAAAGGGAGAAAATTTTTGTGCAAATTTTAGATATTTGCTATAAAGTTTTCTAATTGAATTATATCGTGGAGAAGCTTTTTTTAATAAATCAATAACGTGGTTTTGAATCATAAAAATTATCTACGTGTCATGATACTCTTAGGAATCAGATAGCAAAGACATAAAAGAAAACTTTATGTAAGTTTTGTTCTCTTAAAATTGAGTCTTTGTAAAGCTTATGCTTGGTGTAGATTTGAATAAGAGATTAAGGCAATGCTGGTTAGGAGTGAAAAGAAATTTATTTGAATACTATATATGTTTACATAAATTGCCATTTTCAACCTCTTCTTTTTATCAATTTTTTCATTTTTATTTTTAGTGAAGAGGTTTTTTTTTCAGAGCATACAAAGCTCCTTTTATAAAAAAAAAAGTTAGTTAGAATAAGATTTTTTTTTCAAAATATCTTTTAAATACATAATTAATATTGTTTAAAATATCGAAATTATCTCTTTGTATAAGTGTTCTTCTATGAACTCAAATCTTTATAGAATTAGATTTTTTTTAGCATGCAAACAATTTGTATTAGAAAAAATTTTGAGTGTAAATTTTAAGTATTTGTTATCAAGTTTTTGAATAAAACTATGACAATTCAATAATGAGATGTTGAGTTACAAAAATTTAAAACTTCACATTAAATTTTTATTAAAGTACTGGATAGCAATTACTTAAAGAATTTTACATAAATTTTATTCTTTGCATCTTAGGAATAAATGAAAAAAATAATTTGTCAAAGGGAATAAATGGATTGGAAAATGTAAGTAGCATCAACATTTATTTGTATGGAGCTAGAGTTAACTCTAAGGCTTGGCTTTGGGGCTAAAAAGATGAATTTTCTATTTTGATTATTTATATTTAAATTTTGAAAGTAAAATTAAAAAAAAAAAGATTATTCTTATAAATACACTACATATAAACCAGTATAAGAATACCTTACGTACAAAAATATTATTGAGCTAGATTTTATCTTTATGAAGAATAGCTTTCTAGTATATTGAATTCCATTCATATTCTTTGCTTTTTTTTTTTTTTACTCTCTTATCCCAAATTTTAGACCTCTTACAAAAAAAAAAACCCTTACACCCGTCCTTTGAATGGGCTCATATTTCTTATAATTTATTTTTCTTATACTACATGAAAAATTAAATACAAAACTTCTACAAATTATTAAAATAACTCGTTACTAAATCACATTTAATGATGCAGGAAAAAAAAATTAAAATAAACAAAATATTCCAAATGTCTCAAAATATTCAATATCGATTTATCATAAAAATGAACGTAACTACAGCTGTCTTTATTGGTAATTCTAAATTAAATATTAAATTGGTCTAGTTATTTAAATTTAAGTATTTCAAATGATAATTACATTATTATTGGTAATACTCTGAACTTCAATCATGCTGATTTAAATTTACAAGTTGTATTATTATACTTAAAATCTAATTACATTAAATTAAAGTTCAAAATTTTTGCATATTGAAAAAGAAATCTAATTTCATTTTTCTTTTAGTTCATAATGAAGCAAAAACACTAGAAGAGTAAAAAGATTTATACCTAGTAGGGAGAGAGAGCTATTGATATTTGAACTCTGAGGGCAAATGGGTTATTCTGCTTGGTCAGTGGACTCAATAACAAATAAAGTGGTGGAACTCTATTAATTTTGGTTGTGCCCCTATTATTGAGGTCATTCTTTTAAGTTAATTTTTGAAAATAAAATCTCTAAGGTCCCTTTAGTCGCCTCCAAATAAAAGAATACAAATAAGAATTGAATGAAATAAAATATTATTATTAAAATTTTATTTGGTATGATATAAAATAAAATAAAATTTCTTTTATTTGTTTATATTTGATATGTTTTAAATAATATAAAAATAGAATAAAAATTGATAAAAAATAAAATTATTAAAATAAAATTATTTTTATATGAAAATTTATTTAAAAATAAATAAATAATTAATAATATAAAAAATTAAAATTAAATTTTATTTGAAATATTAATCATATTAACAAATAGTTTAAACATTATTTATTAATAATAAATAAAATATTTTAATTTTTTTTACTTCAATTCTATTATTTTTTTTTGTCATTTTTTAAAAGTAAATCACTTTTTTGTACTAAAAAAATATATTCTATCTAAATCTCTTTTCACCAATCAAACATAATTAATTAAAGTATCATTTGATTTGTGGTAAAAAAAAAATTGAGAATTGAATGAAATATTGTTAAAAAAATTGCCTTTGGTACACCGTGAAAAAAAAAAATCTCTATTATTTTTTTTATTTGATATATTTTAAATAATGTTAGAATGAAATAAAAAATTAATAAAAAGATAAAAAAAATTTTAAAACGTAAAATTAATAAAATAATATTATTTTAACTTAAAATTTTATTTAAAAATGATATAAATAAAAATAATAATTAGTAATATAAAAATTTTATTAAAAATATTAATAATTTTAAAAATTAATTTAAATATTTTTTTTATTTTTTTATCAATAATAAATAATATTTTCTAATTTATTTATTTATTTTTAAAATATTTATTTTTTAAATATTTATTTATTATTTTGCTAGAAGTCAGGTTTTTGCAAGTTTTTTTTGTAAACATTTTTAAATTTATTTATTTTTAAAAAAAATATTTTTATTATCTATTTAATTAAAAAAAACGTTATTTTAACTTGGATTTCATTCTTTTTGCCTGCTTTTTTGTGTGTGTGTAATAATGCATTATCCCTCATGTAAAGTAATATGTATTTTATGAATTGTCATTTTTTATAATCAAACAATATCTTTTAATAGAATGAGAATGAATATTTTTATTTTATCACTTTAAGTCTATATACCAAATGATATTTGATAAAATTATTCCTTCAACTTATTTGAGGAAAGTACAAGTGATTTTGTATATTTGAATTTGTGCAGTACAATCAATTCATTAAAGGAGTTATCTAAACCAAACCGTCTTGAGTATTGGGGGACATTTGGTTCAGAAAATCTCATTCTCAGGAATCACATTCTCAAGAATCTCATTCTCATCCTTATAGGTGGGAAAGTTTAGGAGATAAATTTTGCTGAACCTTTACATTTATGTATGCCTGAGAATATTTGTATTCTGAGAATAAATTTATTTTACCGTGTAACAAATACGGTAATGTGTTTTTTTAAAAACTTTTCTGAAAATGTTTAAAAGATAACTTGAAACAAACGCTCCCTTGGGCAAATTCAGATTTTTTAAGGGTCCACCCAAATTACCTATCATCATATTTTTTATTTGGATTTTTTGTTACTAGATTTGCTTCTCACATCTTAAAGCAACATGACTTTTACTTAATTAACATGATTTTTTAAGTAAAGTATGAAATAAAGTAATGCTATTAATACATAAGAAGACTTTACAATTGCCCCCTTATATTTGAGTATATAGAATGGAACCTATTTGAATTCCAACCATTGAAGACATATGATTAGATTGATAGTAAGGACTTCAAATTAATTACAAGAAGTCCTACACTCAAATTCCTTAATATAATTCTTTATCCGAGAAAAAATCATACTATATATATTTTTTCAAAAAATAAATTATAATAATACAATTATAAATTAAGCATAATGTTTTTTAAATGCTAACTTAATTTTCTCTTATAGATCCTAACATTTTAAGCAAAAACTTGAATTGATTTATTTTTTGCATTGAAATATTTGAATTTTGTTTGTTTGTTAAATATATGTGAGGACCCTCAAATTTTAGGCCCTATAAAATAAGTTATGTCTTTAGTGACTCATTTTTAAATTTATAATTAACTTATTTTAAATAAAATTTTAAAATTTTAAATTCAAATTTAATTTATTATTGAATTTATATTTAACTTACTCTTAAATGTATATTTTATCTTGATTTTATTATACTACAAAATACACACTTAAAATGTTGACTTTTAAAAGGTAAAAAGGAAATTTTTAATTAAGAGACATTTATTGATTGTCTTCTTTTCAAGTTCAAATTTTAAAAGTAAAATATATTTTTTTATTCTTTATTGTCACATTTTTAATTTTAATTTATCAATATTTGTGCTTCAAATTTGTCAATTATAAATATTAAATACTTGTTTGTATATATAAATTTATTTTTAGCATATTTTTTTCTTTATTATATTTGATTTTAGAGTATACATTTTTTATATAATTATATTACTATTTACAATATTTTTTAAATTGACATTTATTTTTTTCATATAGAATATAGATAAATATTTTTTAAAAAATAATTTTTAAGCAACACATTTTTTTAGACACAAAATTATTGAATCAAATCAACATCGAATTGAAATTAATTTTAAAAATATTTTAAAAATTCTTGAATTATATTTTAAAATTTGTTACAATCATCCCAATAGCCCATATAAAATACAAACATACCACTTGCAAAAATACCTCCCCTTAAGGCTGTGGTTCCACGGCACTGTTAGTTAGTGCATAAAATATTTTAAACATAATTCTATTATTTTTAATTCTAGTTAAATAAATAAGAAATAATAGCTTCATTGACTCCTTCAAAAATTCTACTAGATCACAGTATGTTTTTGGTCAAATTCTGAGGCAAACACTTGACAAACAATGATCCGAAGCAATAAATTGTGTAAGTAAATTTTTTTTTTTGGAAAATAAAAAATTTGATACAACTTCAAAATGAAAAAAAAAATGAATAAAATTCTTTATATATTTATTGTGAACACGAAAAAGTAAAACTTAAGGCTTATTATTTTTTTTTATTTTTAAAAATTAAATTTAAAAATTATTTTACGGAATTAAAAATATATATATATATAATTTATTTAATAAACTGTTTTAAAAATATTTTTTTTATATTTAAAAAATAAAAATAAAATAAATTGCTTTTTTTTTATTTTAAAAATAATTTATTTTTAAAATAATAATAAAATTTAGAACTTGAAAGTGTTTTAATATTTTTGAAAAATAGTTTTTTAAAAACAATACTAAATTGTTTTTTTTAATAAATAAAATATTTATTTAAATATAAATTTTAAAAATAATATTTAAAAACATAATAATGTATAATGTAATTTACGTGACTATAAATTATGTTTAACAAATTATTTATAATTTTATTATTATAAAATAATTTTTTTTATTTTTTAAAAAATTTAAAAATATAAAAAAAGATAATATAATAATATTTTTTTTAAAATTGTTTTTTAAGTTATATTTTTCAAAAATAATTTATAAAAAATTAAATAATTTTTTTGTTTTTATAAAATAAAAAAATTATTTTAAAAACAGTTTTTATATAAATTCTTAATTTTTAAATGAATTTTTTTAAAAATAAAATAAAATAAAATAAAAACAGACCCTTGATATCAAACACCAAAAAAAAAAAAGTTGCTTCAAAACGCAGTCCAAGTCAGAACCAAAAGGAAAAGGTCATCATCGGACGGCTTGGGAATTACAGCTTTCCCCGATTGCCTTCTCTTCAGAGCTCTCAATATTCCCCCTTTCAGTCGTATTCGCCTGCCCAAAACCCTTAACCCTTAACCCTATCT
Source organism: Gleditsia sinensis (assembly GCA_037074535.1). Lineage (NCBI taxonomy): Eukaryota > Viridiplantae > Streptophyta > Magnoliopsida > Fabales > Fabaceae > Gleditsia > Gleditsia sinensis. Next base: position 63,202,986 of record CM073468.1, on the reverse strand, counting down.
CTGATTTCCACCCAAAATCACAATCTCTCTGGTAGTCGGAATCACTCTTCAAAGCGAATCTCGATTCCGTGTAAAGCTCAACACTGCGAAAAGTCACCCAAATTTGATTTTCAAAAGCGAAGACGATGTGGGCAGCTTCTTGCCTCGCATCATGCTGCGCAGCTTGCGCATGCGATGCCTGCCGCACAGTGGTGTCAGGGATCAGCAGGCGTTCTGCAAGGATTGCATACTGTGGCCTCTTTGCGCTTTCCTTGGTTGTTGCATGGATTCTCCGTGAGGTTGCCGCTCCTTTGATGGAGAATCTCCCTTGTAAGCATTCTCATCTTTTGCTTCTTGATATTGGGCTTTTGCTTTTTTGCATTTAAAAAAATGTTTGTTTGGTGGGAATAACGATTTTTGAATTCATCTTACAGTCTTTCAATATAAATTACTGATTCTTTATCTGATTGAGCAATTTTGCTGAAAATTTTTGGGTCTTAATGATATGTCGTTCATAGGCCTGAATTGAGTATGATCACACGACTTTGCTTTCTCCAAATTTAGTGTTTTTTTTCCTAATGCGTACCTGTTTAGTATATTTCCTGCCGCATATCCCCATGTATTTTTCATGGGGGGTCAGATGAATTAGAGATTACACGTAGGGTCATCAAAATCCATAGCTTTCTCCGTAATTCAATATTTTTTTTTGTGCAGTCGCATATTACATGTTTTTCGTGATTTGGTATTTTGGACCCTAATGGAATGATTTGTTATGTACTTGATTTTAAAATTGATTATTCAAAATTTCGAGAATGCACATACATAGGTGATAGTTACCTTTCAAGCTGATTTTTTATTGCTAACTAATAATGGTTGGTGATCTTTAAAATATGAAGAATACAGATGATAGGGTATCTTTAAACTGGTTAACTAAATGCTCAGATGAGCTCAGAGTCATTATTATGTATTTGAGGATGAAACTAATATACGTTTCTTACATCTGCAGGGATCAACCATTTTAAACATACACCTAGCAGAGAATGGTTTGAAACAGATGCAGTTCTGCGTGTTAGCTTGGGAAATTTTCTCTTCTTTACTATTCTAGCAATTCTAATGATTGGTGTAAAAAACCAGAAGGATCCTCGTGATAATTTGCACCATGGAGGGTGGATGATGAAAATAATATGTTGGTGCCTTATGGTAATCTTCATGTTTTTCCTTCCAAATGAGATCGTCAACCTCTATGGTAAGTAATTCTTATAGTGTAGTTTTAAATTAATTTATCTAAACGGATTCATTATAGTAGACTTCCACCCTTTCACCAAGAATGTTAAGCTATCATAGCTACTAACAAAATATGTTGCTTGATTTATACCTTTTGGCCTTTTGTTCACTTGGTTTAAGAACTTGTTTTATGGTGAGCATGTATGATAGTGTGAGATGAGGATGTTGTTACTGGCCTACTTGGGATATGTAATGGAAGGAGGAGTTTTTTTTTTCCTGGTTCACACCTTAAGAATCTCAGTTCACTATACTTTAGGCTCTGTTTTTTTATGCATTAGAGTCCAAGATTTCTGAAGGATATGATACATACCAGTGATACCGCTACTTTGAGTGGCATCTGATACCACCCAAGACCAATGGGATCTTACATTCCTGAATTCTCAGCATTACTAACACATCAAATCAAATATTAATAGCATCCTTTATTTGATAACTTACAAGTGTCATAACAAACATAGGGATCTTCCCTGGCATCCAAGATGCCAGTGTATAAAAAGGCTCCTTAGTGTAGGTCATTTTCATGTCAAGTATACGCCCAAGATGCCCTACAATTTTGAAGGGATTTGGACATGCGAGAATCATGGTTGTCAAACTGTGTTTCATATAGGAGCTATCTCTTGAATCATGAGTCAAATTGAATTGTCATATTTAAGGTCCACTGACAGAGCTTTCTATAATTCATCCACTTTTTCAATCAAATTGAATTGTTATATGCAAGGTTTGGTAACAATTTCTAAATTTATTAAATAGGACTTGTATCTTTTTAAATTATATATAAGGAGATACTCAATTTAACAGTCTAGGACAATTTAATAATGGGTAATCATGCATCACAGATTCACAGCTGCTGCTCATTAACTTGTCATAATGCACTTGCTCTATATTGGGACATCCTCTCAGTTCAAGGCCTATTAATTGCAACGAGTAGACAATTATTGTAAATTAAAAGTTGAAATAAATTGTAGTGATATAAATTAAATGTTGACATCCGTTATTAATTTTACAATATTTTCATTGAATCTTTATTATTTTGAACCCTTCTTTTGTCCAAATCAATTTGTACTTGCCTTCTCTAGTTCATTTCAACAAGATCAAAATTTATCTTTTCCACTAATTATTAGTTATTTGAGAAAATATTGCACAGAATGAAAAATAGTAGTTTTCCAGAATCTAATTGTGCTGGGGGTCCAACTGGATCTTTCTGTGACACAACAGTTGCAAGCCTATTCTATAATTGATCTGATACTATACGTTTGGCAATTTGTAGTGATCGGTGGTGGTTCTGATTACAATTCCTAGCTATTTTCCTGATTTTTAACTGCAGTTCAACTGACTGAGACCTTTACATGAGCCAATTCACATAGTTCGGATTCAGAATAATATCAGCATGTAGTTGACACAGACATTACATTCTATTGTTTTAAATCTATACATTGGTAGTTTTCTAAAAAGAATATACTTCCTAACCATGTGTGCATTCTTCCGAATGGATGATGACATTTCATACTAAAATAAGTCTTTCTTCTCCCTTATGCTGGGGTTGTTCATGAGTTGTTCACCATATGGACTTTTGGAGAGCTTGAGGTTATTGAAATATGGCAGTCTCTGATTGAATGATTAGATTACTATAGATAGAAATTGTATAGTTTTGATTTATTTATCATAACCTCTTTAGATGTTGCTCTAAAATTAGGAATCAGGATCACATATGACAAAATTTAGTTTTTATTTTTGTCTGATAATTTTATTATTTCCTTTAAATGTTTGGCGTGGTAATTAATTTTTGGTTCCAATTGTAAGATGCAAATCATTTTGCTAGTAGTCTTCAATTCAGTCTTTTAGTGGATGGCATTGCAGGGCTTCTATGATAGGATATGTATTTTATAGAAGCTGTAAATTGAAAGCATTTTATGGGTTGAAGAGGAAAAGACTATAGAATTGTTTCTATGCACTTGACATGTATGTCCTTTCATTGTGTATGATTATGATGAAGTTTGTTCTGTTTGTAGAAACAACATCAAAGTTTGGATCAGGCCTGTTTCTTCTTGTTCAAGTTGTGCTCTTGTTGGATTTCGTTCACCGCTGGAATGATACATGGGTTGGATATGAAGAGCAATTCTGGTTAGTTTTAGCCATTGCTATGCTATTTTATCTTCTGTGATTTAGTTTTCTTATCTTTACATTATACTTTTGAATGAGTTTTTCATTGCTTCTTTATTTATACAGGTACGTCGCACTGTTTGTTGTTTCACTTGTTTGTTATGTGGGTACATTTGCGTTCTCAGGAGTTCTCTTTCATTGGTTCACACCATCTGGACATGATTGCGGACTCAATACCTTTTTCATTACCATGACCCTGATTTTCGCCTTTCTTTTTGCTATAGTCGCATTGCATCCTGCAGTAAGTTCATTTATTGATTTCCTTTGTAGACTATTATTTGCTTTCCAATTATTTTAGGTTGGGTGCTAATTTCACCTTTTTAAAAAAATAATAATTTGTATTTGGTCTTTGATATTAAATTATAGTTACTTGCAAGTGGTAAAGGACATACCTTCCATTTATTTTAGTTTAAACACAGGGTGAACATATCACTTTATTGAAATTCATATTTTATCCGTTACAGTTATATATTAAACTTGGTTTCTCACCTGGTATTTATTTTATAGTGGGTCAGCATGGGATAGATATCATTCAGAATCATATTAAATCCATTTTTCAGGCCTATTTTATTCCTGAACGTTTTCTCTATTTTCCCTCTCTTCATGGAATGAAAATTTATTAAGAACTTGGTTTGGAGGATGGGTTAAGGGTGGGGTGAGTTTCAATGGGTTGGGAACCCATCCCAACCTACTCAACACCTCAACTTCCAAACCCCTCCAACTTGGGGGTTTTGGGATGGATTGAGTTCTTTGTCTTTTTCATATGCTTTTTTGTCCTTCTCACTTTCCTTTTCTTCTATTAAAAGAAAATATACTAAAGGGTAAGATTGAAAATAAAACCATTCAAACTCGCCTCACCCCATTAATTAAATTGTAACTCCTAAATAATCTTCCAAACAATAGAATGGAACACTTCCCCTTTGCACTCCACCCCACCTCATTAATGACCCCCCCATCCCTCTCCCTTCAAAACTCACAAACAAGCCCTAAGTTGGCCTTACAAAAGCATAAAAATTTGTTTTTGTCAGCTTTGGATGTGGCTGAATTTTTCTAGGTTTGGCTAGTTGGCTTGAAAGATTAGTTGATGAAACTTTATGTTACAAAATAGGATTGTGTCCATTTTTTTTGATGCAATATGTAGACAATAAGTAGCATCTGATTTTGTGCTTACTATTTATATGATGTGTCATGGGGACATTATCTGTGTTTTGAGTTCATTCTTTTGCATGGACCCTGTTAAGTTTTGTCACATTATTTGCTAACAGATAAATGGGAGCATCCTGCCAGCTTCTGTAATATCGTTGTACTGCACTTACATCTGCTATAGTGCACTGGCTAGTGAACCTAGAGACTATGAGTGCAATGGTCTTCATAAGCACTCAAAAGCTGTTTCCACTGGCACCCTTACTTTGGGTTTACTTACTACTGTTCTATCAGTCGTCTATTCTGCTGTCCGTGCTGGATCTTCTACTGCACTGCTTTCTCCACCAAGCTCACCTCGAGCTGGTAATTCTTAAAACTTCAAATATCTATTTCTGCCAATATCATCTATATTCAAAAGTATTAGTGCGTCAAATATTTATTTTTCTTGGAATCTATTAGCTCTCATAAGCCTTGAAGCTGAAGTTTGATTTTATGAGGAAAGTGATGATTTGTTGAATTGTTATTTCATTGGCACATCATTACCCAATTTTGCCACAAGCTAAGAAGTAAATTACTATCCTTGCCTTCTTATGATGATGCAGGGAAGCCTTTGCTTCCATTGGAAGGGAAGGAGGAAGCTGATATTGAGAAATCAAAGCCAGTTACATATTCATATGCCTTTTTCCACTTAATTTTCTCTCTTGCTAGCATGTATTCTGCAATGCTTCTAACTGGGTGGTCAAGCTCTGTTGGCGAGAGTGGAAAGTTAGTAGACGTTGGGTGGCCTTCAGTGTGGGTTCGGATTGTCACCAGCTGGGCAACTGCAGCGCTGTATATATGGTCGCTCGCAGCTCCTATCCTGTTCCCAGATAGAGAGTTCTGAGTGCCCTTCTTCACAGTTTCAAGGGTCTGGGGAAAGCTCTGTGTATTTACCTGACTACATTTTATAAATTGCAGTTATGTTGCTTCTATCATGTAATATGGGATGCATCTAAGAACTGGAAAATAAGGTTTGTGAGATACATCCAAGTTGCCAAACCTGTGTGTATAGTGAAAGAAAAGATTTTTTCTGGTGTGCAAAGGAAAGGGAAAAAAAACTAGCTCCCTCCAATTTGCTATCTTATTTCTAGGTTGTATTGTTCGGTAAATATAAGGCTATATGATCTTGATGAGCTGCTGATAACTTTAAGGTGGCCTTTGTATGCAGACATATTAATTTCCTGAGTATTGGTTAACTTATTTATAAAAAAAATTGAGAATGACATTAATGAAAAAATTAATGTTATGTTATGTAGAACATATGCTGTGTAAATTTTATTTTATTTTATTTATATTTTTGTATGCTCAAATTTTTTATAAATATTTTCTAAATACTTGAAAAATTGAAATTTTCATTTAACTTGCAGCTAAGTATCTCTAAATCTATGAATATAAAAATTTAAAATGTCAAAAATACAATTTTTTTTTTCTGTAGTAAGTGAAATAAATTCAATTAGTATATGTACAATGTGCAATATGGGTTGACAACAGACAGGGAATCAAGGAACGAAGTAGTATGTATTGGCCACTGATTCTGTAGGACGCTGCCACAAAGTAACAAAGCAGAGAAAATAGATTATCATAGAATCATGGGAATTGACCATCATATGTGCAGCATGACTGTTAAAAATATATCTGCATATAGTAAGTTCTAAGGTTATAATCAAGCATGACTATTAAAAATATATCTGCATATAATAAGTTCTAAGGTTATAATCAAGCTGAGAACTAGGTCCATATTTGAATCTAAACTTTGAGCAAAATTAAAATTTATGATAACTTTTGGCTCATTTAATAGATTATTCGAATGGTTAATTATGAACACTATAATTATAATATATAGTTATATGTACACATATAATTAAACTAATTAGAAAAATATATTTTAATATTATGTATATGTAATGTATATAATTTTTTTTTTGTAAAAATATATTAGAATATTTTAATTACGCATAAATTATTATATTTATATTTAATTTTTAATAAATTATATATAAATAAAGTAAATAAAAAAATAATATTTTATTAATAACTGAGTTATTCAAAATAATCATTAAATTTTTTAAATTAGCAGGTTTAACTAAACAAATTTATTATGTTAATCAATTTTATTTGTTTAATAGACAAGTCAAGTCCAATTTAAATTTTTAGGGTTCATTTGGTTGGTGGCAAAGAAAAGAATAAAAAGAAAAATTGAGAATGGAATAGAATGAAATGGAATATTGTAAAAAAAATTATGTTTGGTACGCAATGGAATATAATGGAATGAAAAGCTGACAAAAAGACAGAAATATCCTTGAAGTATAAAAATAATAAAATAATATTATTTAATTTTAAAAAATTATTTAAAAATAATATAAATCCAAAAATAATTAATAATATTTTAAAAAAATATTAATAAAATTGAGAAATAATTTAAATATTATTTTTTATTTTATTTATCAATAATAAATAGTTTGTAATTTGTAAAAAGAATAATACGAAATTGTTTATTTTATTTTATTTTTATTTTTAAATACTTTGAGGATTGTGTTTTTAATTATTTATTATTTGTGAATCTTTTTACAGACAACACTTCAACGAATCACAAAAAATTATGTACAAATTTTTTATGATTTATTTATTACTTTTTTAAAAAAAATTCTTATGTTACCTATTTAATGAAAAATATTTTGATTTTTTAAAAATAAATAAATTTTTATTATACATGATAACACAAAAAAATTATTATAATTTTTAAATCCTTTTGTATGAATTGTAAATAAATATTATTCATATAAAAAAAATAGATATGATAGACAATTTGCTGATTTAATATAATATAACTTACCACGTCTATTTTAGCACGAGTAAATAATATAATTTACAAACAATTTGTCCCTTCATCCATAAACAACACCAAAATAGTCAAATACAAAAGTTAAATAACTAATAAACAGCAGAAATAATTAAGCACAAAGATAACATAATTAACAATCACATATAACAAATATCATCAGCGGATTATGTCACGGATCCACTCTGCTTTCTCCTCGTCTGGTATGGATGGAAATCTAACCAGTAAGCAATCATTTTGTGATATAGTAATATGAGCCATACGACGCTTTTGTCTCGTCAAGTCCCCGACTTTTTCCAACTCCGAATAGAGACACTCTCTTCTTGCATTCAGTTCAGCATCAACAGACACCCTCTCCACACTTCTAACAAATTTGTCTGTTGCTAATTGAAATGCTTGAATAAAAGGGTCCGAGTCCTCATGTCGTTTGCGCCTTTTCTTTGAGCTTGAACTTGCCTCATTTGCAGGGTTGCTAGGGGCTTCAGAACATGCCATCTCTGCTTAAGGATCCTGGAACATATTCGTGTCCTCCAAGTCTTCAAGTTCGACACCCTCATTTTCAACGGCCATCTCCTCAATGACGTCACATGCAGATTGAGCATCTTTACCAGTTGCACGATCCTTTCCCCAAATGATGCATAGATCCTCAAAGTGATGGAAATGCTTGTTTCTAAAAGGTGCAACCTTCTTGTGTGTCTAAAGAAAATAAAAAAACATAAATTAAAACAGTCAGCAGTCTTTAAATATTAAAATATAAACATATTAGAATAAAATATAAATATGTAAAATATGATATAGCATAACTTTAATAACATTATTTACCTGGATATATGTGTTGTTATTTTTATTAAAACTCGCAAACGCACGAATCTATTGGAGTATAGATTTAGTGGTATGCAAAGTCGATCCCACGAGGATTGCCAATTGAGAAAATTTAATTCAGATCCAAAATAAATATTTCTAACCTAATTGCCAGAATGTTTGTTTTGCGAGAAGAGTACTGAACAGAGAACTAAAATACTAAAATTAAATATGAATGTGTTCAAAGTAAGAAACATGCTAAGGTTAGGGGATCCACTCTTGGTACATCAAATAATAATAAATTTTAACTCTTTTATTACTCAAATGAAATCCTCACATAAATGACGTTCCATTCGGAAGATATTACATTAAACGCGTTTTGGTTTATAGATGAAGTGTATTTGTCTTCTTTTATTGTATTATTAATAGTAAATAACTTTTGTAAAATGGATTCAAGTATACATCGTGCCAATCATCATATTGTCTACAATAAATCAAGAATGATTCAAGTATTTATTGTGCCAACAATTGTCTACAATGTATCAAGATTTTCACTTTACAAAATTTAAAATAAAAATATACAAACAAAGTCAACAATAATAATATTAAAGTAGGCGGTAAAACCAGCTATTAAGAAAAGAAATAACAAGAAAATAAATAAAAAGTGCAGAAAATAAATAACAGAGGGGCAACAAAACCATCCTCTAAGAAAATAAATAATAAAAGTGTAGAAAATAAATAACAGAGGGGCAATAAAACCATCCTCTAAGAAAGTAAATAATAAAAGTGCAGAAAATAAATAACAGAGAGGCGACATAGCCGTCCTCTCAGAAAATAAATAACAGAGGGGCAATAAAACCATCCTCTAAAAAAAGTAAATAACAAGAAAGTAAATAATAAAAGTGCGGAAAATAAATAACAGAGGGGCAACAAAACCATCCTCTAAAAAAGTAAATAACAAGAAAGTAAATAATAAAAGTGTAGAAAATAAATAACAGAGAGGCGACAGAGCCGTCCTCTCAGAAGAAAAATAATAAGAAAATAATAACATAAAAAATAAATAACAGAGGGGCAACAAAGTCATCCTCTAAGAAAGTAAATATCAAGAAAATAAATAAGAAGATAAATACAACATCAAGTATAAACATTAAAATTAAGAGTTAGATAAATTATTATTTTTATACCAAGAGTTTCACCCTTTCACCTTAGCATTAGGAGATTAGTTCTCCATAATCAAGGTAAGAAAACAAAATGAAAGATGAAGAAGCATGATAAAACTTATGAAAGAAAGTAAAGATACAAAATGTATAAAGAGAGAAAAGGATTACAAACACTTAGAACTTCCACAAAGATTTCCCAAGCTCCCTCTTCAGCCTTTCTCCTCCCCTTTAGCTCACAATATGTCTCTATTTATAGACAAAACAAGGGAAGTAAGTGACAAAAATGGTGGGTAGCAAATTGCACTAAAGTTGACAATAGTGTTGCATTATATGTCCTAAAAGTCATCATGATATATCGCCTTGATAGACACCGAATCTGCTCATCCAATCAACATAAGAGTTATAGATATTTTCATTATCTTTCCATCCATATAATGTAGACAAAAATTGGCCACGTATTTTGTGATTTATGGCCAAAACACTATAGTAAGGTCAGGCTGGACTGCAACAGTAAACATGCTCGGTTCTAACCCAATTTCGGCCCTTTTAGTGTCCGTATTTGCTGACCACTTGAACATAAAAGTTGTAACAAATTATATCTGCTATTCACATACAAAATTTTGCATCCATTAAATATGTAGTTTCTGAAATATGGCCCAAATATTACAGTAAGGTTGGACTGGACTGCAACAGTAAACATGTTATGTTCTAACCCAATTTTGACCATTTGGATATCTGAATTTGCTGATCACATAAATATGAAAGTTGTATTAAATTATGTCAGATATTCATCTACCAAATTTCGTACATAATATATATGTATTTTCTGATATACGGCCAAAATACTGTAGTAAGATCAAATTGAAAAGCAAGCAGTAAACAAATTTTTAACATTGAGTGTTTTGCCTTGAATCTTTATGTTTCAACTCTTTTAGAAATGTGGTCATAAATCAAGATTGAATTGATGCATATATCCATTAGGATGCGTCTCAAGAGACAAAAAGATAATGCTCCTTACTCTGCCATCTTTAATGAATTTATTTTATCTGCTTGATTTATAGACATCATTTCTAAATAATCACAATTTAGCTTTGATTCCTCCAATTGAGTAAATTTTCTATTCTTCTCTTTATCTATAAAAATACACAAAACTAAAGACAAATAAGGGAGATAAATACTTAATTAAGGTAAAAAGATAAGATAGAAATATTTAATTTATGAGTACAAAACTCATTCATCAATATGTATCCCATACTGCTTTATCTGCTGTGACACAATGGGTATCGTTATCATATCCAAATCCACTGGTATTTGTGCCATATACCATATCAAATATGATACTCCAGCTGATTTTCAGTATTTTTAATCTTGATTGTATATGAGGTATCCCTTTAAGACTCCAGTCAGGACACCTCTCTTATAACATATTTTTCAAGGCTTGTAAATACCCAAATTTAAACCCATTATCAGCCATATACTTCTGGTCAACCTTTAACTGAACAAGACATTGGACGAGTAACTTATCCTCATCCATTGTCCATACATGTTTTACACTTTGAGAACTGCCGTCTGAATATTGTGACATTGTACAAGGCTATTGCTAAAACAAAAGTTTAAACAGTGTCACAAATATGCTTGCAAAATATCCATCATTTATAAAAGTGTAAATATTAAAACAAATGTCATCCATAGTTATACTCCAATGTTAAAGAAAAACAAACCATAGAATCAATATTAAATTCAGTGTTAAAATACAATCACATTGCAGTAATGTAAAAATTAATAAAAATGTAGCACATAAATTTCCAGTCAAATGTCAGAATACACATAACAATGTCAGAATACACATAAAAATATACAACATCATTCATCTATTCTCCCTAAACTCATTAAACATTTGATTAGCCAAATTATCTCGCCAATTGCTTCAAGCATCTGTTGTCTCCATTGTTAATATTGGAATGTTCTCTAAATTTTGTGTGCCAGGTTGAGTGTCATCCAATTGATCTTCTAATGGGTCCAGTGTATTCTCCTACCTAATAAGATTATGAAATAGGCAACAAGTAATGATGACACGATTATGTGTCCTAACAGGATATCAGGAAGGACTTCTAAAAATTGCCCACCTTAACTTCAACAGTCCAAAACACCTCTCAATTACATTACGTGCAGATGAATGTATCATATTGAAACACTCATGTGTGGTTGTAGGTTGGTGACCATCTCTCCACTCGTTCAAGTGGTATCTTTGTCCTCTATAGGGTGCTAAAAAACCCTGACAATTGGTATATCCAGCATCAACTAAATAGTAACAACCTATAATATACATATTGATATTAGTAAGTCAAATATTTGTACAAAACGTGTTATATAAATATATATTTATATGAACATATGATCAAATTAAAAGCAGAACATATTCTCTCACCTTGTGGTATTTTCAGCCTATTTTTTCTACTAATTGCATCACGTAATACCCTGCCATCAGCTGACGACCCTTCCCATCCTGGCAATACATATATAAATTGTCTTTCTCGAGAGCACACTCCTAATACATTAGTTGTGATATCTCCTTTTCTATTACGATATCTAGCTTGATCTTTTAGTGGCACTCTTATCCTTATATGTGTTCCATCTAGAACACCGAGACAATTCTAGAAAAAAAAAATAGAGTTAATATTATTTAATAGTGTGTAGGTTATGGTCCAATAAATTAGTCAATATAATTATTTACCTTGAACTATTTCCATTTATCATCCATTGAATCATCAGGAACCGGTTCAGGTGTATTGAATAACTCCCCTTGCACACGCATCATAGCGTTCAACACTAATTTTAAATATCTACTAATCGTTTCTCCCGGTCGACCAAATTGAAATTGGATTACCCTATTATTGACGTGATGAGCAAGAATGTGTAGAAACATTACTACTTACTCATCGACTAACATATGTTTAGTAGGTTTTAAACCCCCTATAGAATTCAACATAGAACATAGCTGATCAAACGTTACTCTGTACATCCTAAGTTGGTTAAAACAATTACTATCACTACTATATACCAAATACCTAAGATGTGCTCTCTTGGCATGGAAGTTTAAAGTGAATGACTTATTACTAGTTATCCGCCCCCTACGAGACATTGCAAAATAATATTTCCAACAGAAATTCACGACATTAAATCAAAACATGAATACAAGAGGCAGAATCTGTCTTCTCACAGGGTCCATATCTGTACCAAAATCAATTAATAAAAATTTTACATATCAGGTAATATATAAACATTAGTTGTTTATCAACCGTAATGTTAGAACAAATGTAATAGCTAAATTAGTTAATAATTGCAAAATGTGTCAATTTACATTAAGACAGAAGTTTCAATGAAAAATAATAACAAAGCATGCATGATACATAGATGCTCAATCGACCTAATAAAAAAAGTGCCACAAAATTAAAAACTCCACCATCAATTCAAGTAAATCAATGATCTCCCCAAGAACCCCTATTCAAACCACCATTTTCATTTTCATATGCACCAAGATTTTAATTCCAAGAGAAAAAAGTGAGAGGTTCCTTAACTCACAAGTGAAAGCTGCAAAATTTCTCAACAGAGAGCCATTAAATGTTTTCTCAAATTTGACATTACAAAAAAAAAAGAAACCGAATTTCAATTTGAAGTTAAAACCAAGTAGAACCCACCACATCTTGAAAGGTTAAATATCAAAATTGATATTGCTTTTAACACGTCAGAGAAAGGCAAAGCCACATTGAAATGAATCAAACTAAAAGTACTTTAAAGACTCAGAGAGATTCACTATGGATATCTTATTTGATTATGCTCACTATTTCACTTAGAACAAAAGTTTAAACTAAGTACTCACAATTCAGAGGAGTAATACAGTTATAATTCATCTATTGCCTTAACCACAACTGATATCTTTCTAGAAAGTAATGGCCATGTGAAAATGTCTCAGATATCTACAAGAAAAAGATGTACCTTGCACTTTGAAAAGGCTCTCCCTCTCTTTAACATTCTCGATTTTCTTCTTATGTTTTAATGGGTGTGTTTGGCGAGTACGCACATGAGAGAGAGAAGGAGATGGGTATAGAGCCAGGCTTGTGCATCCATAGCATAAGAATAACCTTAACCCCAACACATATATTGTCAAAGATTTTATCCAGTCCTGTCATAAAACATAATAATGTATGCCTCTATGCTCCAAACACTGAAAATAATTTCAACACTTGTCAGACTATTCTCTACAAACTCAAAAATCAATTTATTCACAATCTCAACATATGGACCACTACTAGGTAAAAATAAGGTCTTGCTTCAATTAAAGAACTTATAGAATCATTGGGTATAAACTATAATTTAACAATTAGAACATTGGGTCACGATTTAAACTTATAAAATATGGATACTTCAGTTCCTAACACACCTAGTTTTATATAATTGTACATATACTAATGATATTGCTGAAATAGCAGCAATTCTGTCAAAAAATCTGGGCAAGATTCCAATGCTGATTGGAAGATTTTTGGCCCAGTAAATCAGCACAAATATTGGGGGATTTATTTGTATAGGATATGTGGATATTTAGAGACCAAATTGTACATTTTTTACTAATTAATTATTCTATAATTAGTATAGACAGTTGTACTCTTTCTTAAGCAATTAGATAGTTTTCTATTATTGTAAGCAATTAGGTAGTTTCCCATTCTTGTAGCTACAGAATCCTCTATAAAAGGAGAGCCTATATCCAGTTCATTACACACACAAAAAAATATTCTTTTAATTTTTTTATCAAGGTATCAGAACCTCACTAAAATCGCCCAGCCACCCTAGAATTACCCTGCAACCTTACACCTCCTTCCCTGCATCATATATCCTTTTTTTTTGAAATAGTATTGTCCTAAACAACCCAGCCATGTCAGATGTTACATCAAAATCCAATTGTGTTTCCAGCTACATGTGCTATTCCATTGCCAAAGAATTATGGGAGAGGTAAGATTAGAGGTACCTAAATGGAGGCATAGAGGCATTTGCAATAGAGAATCCTCAGTATGCAACAAGCCACACCATGCCATACTTGGGAAACTTGCTTGAAAATAAATGGAAAGTCAGCAAATTGACAGAGTAGTAAGGCTAGAAATCGGCCAAATGCTAAAGCCCAAACTGTTGCCATAGAAACCAAAGCATGTCCCTTTAGCAAGGAGAAAAGGGACCATCTTTTAAAGATGCTAAAGTCCAGTAACACATTGGGTATCCCCAATGTTTCTCTTGCACAAATAGGTAGTGCACCTATTGCTTTTTCATGTTTTAATTCTACTCCATGGATAAGTGATTTTGAAGCTTCTTTTTCTCCTTTTTATTAAAGTAATTTTATCAAAAATGAAACTTTCTTTTACCCTCTCCCTCACTCGATAAAGTAATTTGCTCCAATCAAATTGCTATCATACTTGCCTCTAGATCCACCGTAGCCTCTCCCCCCATGAATCTTCACCCTCAATCAGCAGAGTAAAATTAGAAAAAGTAAACACCAGAAAAACCAGAACAAAATGTAGAAAATAATGCACAAAAAAATGTAGAGCAAACCAGAAAAATTCAACACTAGAAAATGAAAAATACAGAGGAAAACCAGAAAAATTAAACACCAGAAAAATGCAGAAATATTCAAGACCAGAAAATGCAAAGAATAACCCAGAAATGAATCCTTCATGGCATAATCTAGTATTGCAGATGCTTCTCAGTACTAATATGAGGGCAAACAAACTCAAAAATACTAACCAGTTGTAGAAAATAGCCAACAACCAAGAAATTTAGAAGTTCAGAAATACTAACTTGTGCGCAGAGTAAAAACCAGATCCCAGATGCGCTGAGCAGGAGGCCGAGAGAGGGAGTGGAGGAACAGAGGTCGAGAGAGAAGTAGAGAGCCCAAACTGAGAGAGAAGTGGAGAGCCGAAGCCGAGAGAGACGAATCAAAGAAGCCACGAGCTCAGGATGCAGATCGAGGAGCTTCGAGGAAATGGAAGAAGGGGTGAGCTCAGGATGTAGATCGAGGAGCTCGAGAGGAAATGGAAGCAGGGGTGAGCTCGGGGGAAGAAGGGGTGAGCTCGGGAGGAAAGGGAGGAGCTTCGAAAAAGTATTCACTGGTGAAGAAAAAAGCTGGAAATGTTGTTTGCAGGGCCCGAAGAAAAAGTAGACAAGAGTAAACAGGATAAAGTAAAAAGTGGGGATATTTTCAGTTTTTCATATGTTATTCCACGCCTTTCTCTCGCTTTCCTTCGCTTTTCAGAGGTAATGTGTATTACCTTCTCTGATTACACTCCATTCCATAGGACATATCAATCTATCTATATCAAACACGGTGATCTGATGGAATGGGAATCTGGATTCTCATTCCAACAGCTGAATTCCGTGTAACAAACGGAGCCTTAGTAAATTAAATTTGATTAACTTACAAAAGAGTTTAGTTCCTTAAAACTTTGCTCTTAAATTTTCAACTTACTAGTTATCATCAGTATGAAATATAGTCTCCAAAATATTATAATTAAACTCAAATTTCTTCATAATTTTAAACAAAGAAAAAATTTAACATGTAAGGGGAAAAATATTTTCCTCAGACACTTGAAAAGAAATCTTTGAAGCTTTTTTATGCATAATTTGAAATTAATTTGAGGATCATTCACTAATGTCAATGTGAGAATATTTTTAAAAATGGAACAGTTTATTTAATATTAAAATAAAAAAATTTGAGAAAATAGATTAAAATTTTCACCTAAAAATTTTAAAAAATTGCAAAGTTTAAAGGAAAAAAAATAAATTCTTTGAAAATATTCTTGCTATTTGGTGTCAAGTTTAGATATGGAATTTTTAACAAAATTTTCTTTTATTTTTATATTTTATTATTAAATTTTTGAAATTAATAATGGATTTAGTCAAACAAAACTCAAAATCACACCCTAAATACACTCAAATACTTTAATATTTTTTCATAAAAAGGTCTTTATAAACATATTGAAATAAAAATATTCATTCTACCGAAATAATGATGTAGCAAATCCAAATAATTATAAAATCTTAATAAACAAGTAGCTCAAAGACTCCTGAACGATAATAAAATTAAAAATATTAAATATTAAATAATTGTTAGTCTTAAAATTATCTCAATTATCCACATATAAAACATTAATTCCAACATCATAATTATTTTAATATTAAATAATAAAATAAACAGAAATTCTATCTTCTTATCCAGTTATCATAATTAATAAAATTTAAGCAATTATTTAAGTATAGGACTTAAAACTCTTAGATAATAATTAACAAAACGTAAAAGCATCTCAATTATCTAATAATAATAAAATAGAAATGGACAGGTAACTAAGGGCTAATTTGTTTTCTTATTTTTTTTTAAATTAAAAAAGCTTGTTTAGTAATTATTAAGTTATTTTTAAAACAAATATTTTTTACTTTTATTCTGTAGAATAAATTTTAAACATAATTTTTTAAAATAATTTAAAAAAAAAACTGAATCCTGAATCATTTAACAGACTTCAAAACTCTCCCTATCTAATTAATAAATACAACTCAAGCAACCATCTTGATTCACATTCTCTACGTTCTCAAACCATCTTCATTCTTGGACGTTGTTCTGCCATGCATGGCCGATGTATCGTCTTCTGGGAACTGGGTTTGCAGAACAGTTCATTCTTTTTTCTGTTTTGTTTGATGTTTTCAATATGATGATGACATCATGCAGCTTTCTTCAATCCAGCTCGATTCGCTGCTGGAGGCCACAGACTCTGCCAGCAACAAGAGAAGGAAGGTGGAGATTGAGGCACCTTGTGAGTTGGACAATCCAAATTCTTCTGCCATGACAACCCATCATAGCACTGGAAAAAGAGTTTATGAGGTCACCAAAGTCGAAAAACCACTGAATGAGAAGAAAAGAAGGGTGGAAATTGATCGCTGCAAGAAATTGCAATGTTCTGTGATTTTCAAGTTAATGTCCTACAGATATGGGTGGGCTTTCATGCACTCAGTGGATCCAAAGGCTAAATCTGATTACTGTGATTATATTATGCCAAAGCCAGTGGATTTGAGCACTATTAAGTCCAAACTGGACAAGGGTTTGTACATGGGAACCGATGAATTTGCAGCTGATATCAGTCTTATGCTCTCTAATGCCATCATGTCTCATCATCCGAAGAATGGAATTCACACAATTGCAAAGAAGTTCAAAGAGGACTTTGAGGTGAGATGGAAATCTCTCGAGGAAAGGTGGGCAACTGAGATAGAAAACAAGAGGGAGATTCTACATCAAAGAATTCCTAAACCAGTGATAAAGCCTACGAAGCTACATCCTAGTGCTTTCTGATTATTCCAAATATTCTTTTTTAAGTTTTATTTCTATAGTATATACCCAATATGTTACTTATATTTATTCCTACCTGTGCAATATAGTTAGAGCCTTCAACAAAGCTCAAACTCAATGAGATAGCAAACAAGAGTGAGGTTCTACATCAAAAAGTTCCTCAAGTAGTGACAAACAAGTCAAAGGCTACGAAGCATGAGTACGTATTTCTATATTCATAGTTTCATACTGAACTAGTACATTTCTAGTATTCCAAAATAAGTATTATCTTTAAGTTTTTGGATGTATATTGAGTAAATTTTAAGTATAACTAAGAAGTTTTAACTTAAGAGTTTTAGAGATATGAAATTAAATCATACTGACTCAACAATTTTTTTTATTTTTAAAAAAACTACACTATATATATATATATAGAAATCCATGCTCAATTTTGATATCACATATTATTATGATTTACTTGTGATCAAGTTAATGAAATTTGAAACTATATTAAAAAAATTAAATTACTATACACTTTAGTTGATTATATGTATTATATATACAATTCATTATCTAATTTTATTGTTGTAAAAATTGTTATATATTATAAAACATTCTTTATTTCTGTAGTCTTTACCAAATATTATACTCATATTTCTACCTGCACATTATAGGTTAAAGCCTTCAAGAAATCTCAAGCTCAATGAGAAAACACGCCCCAATGCTTCGTCAGTAGATTCTGCATCAGAAAAGTTGAAAAATGCAATTTCTCATGCAAAGTTAGCAAAGGAAAAGAGAAGCTATATTACTAAACCAAAGCAACACTTTCTGGACACCATCTTGGCTACACAAGACTGCCTTCAAGATTTTGGACGCAAAGCTGAGCTGAAGAGGAAGGAGGAAAGAGAAGCTGCTCGAGTGGCACTTCAAAAGATGGAGGGAACAACTTATTTTGATGATAATTTGAAGTCGTATAAAGAGCTGGAGCTGCTGTGTGGCCATTCCCTCCCATACTTCACAACTGCAAATCCACTAGAATGTCTGGGTTTCGTCTTAAAGGATGGATGACTGAGGAGAAGCTCCTTAGCTGGGATTGGGAGAAAGGAGAGATAATCACTTGAGGGGTAGGCCAGTATTTGACTCCGTTCCATTTGAGTAACCAGAGACAGATTTAATTTATTCTATGTTTCCCAAAATATTCTAAAACTCTTCAGTTAAGGGAAGATTGAGACCAACTGTAAAAGTATCATCATCAATTGTATTGTAATATTCGTTGTATTTTTGTATAATTTGTATTATTTGGTTTGAGATGTTGCCAACTTATACATTGTACTTTATTACCTTCTTGTAACTTTACTGTCAAATGAAGTAGTTTTAAATGAATTTTTTTTTTCTTTTAGATATTTACTTTCTCTTTCCCTGTAACCATATAATGCTGTTCAAAGTTCTAAGTTAAGTCTAGTGGAAGAAGAAAATATTGGGCTTGTTTAAATTTTTTTCTCATGTAAATAAGCCTTTCACAGCTTCTCTCTTATCCTGTGGTCACCATGTGGAACTTTGGAGAGCTTTGAGGTTCTTGGAAGAACAAAGTTACTGCTTCGATTATAGGATTACGGTAAATAAATCATAAAATATTTTAATAAATTTATTATAACTTCTTAGGCTATTAGTCTTAATTCAAGAATCAGGATCTCTTAGTCTTAACATCATTTGATGATCCTATTTTTTCCTTTCAAATGTCTGGTGCCGTAGTTAGTATTTTGCTTCAAAACTTAACATGCAAAACAGTTTTCCAACAGTCTCAATTCAACTTTTTTAGTGGCTGACATTGCTGTGATTTTGAGATAGGATACGTAACTTATAGAAGTCGCAAAATTGTGAACATAAAAAAGCTTACGATTCCATGATAAAACAGATTAAGGGTTCGGTAATGCAGCTTCCTTTTCTTGACATTTTTTTTTATAGTCCCTTTGCATCCTGCAGCAAGTTCATTGCTATAGGCATTGGAGTGGTCTTACTCTGCAACGGAGAAAACACTTCCTTCCATAGATGCTCATTTGAAGGTTTTAAGTTTAAGACACCTTATGAGCAGCTTCTGGTCACCAATTCTATAGAGAATGTAAAATATATGACATGTGTCCGATATGCTGACACTCTTGAAAATAAGTTTATCCTTACTTTATTGGACAAAGTGGACTTTGTATTTGGAGATGTAGCAATAGTATTTAAAAACTACGAGGGCAGATACAAAGGACTTATTTGATTTTGTTTTTAAAAATTAGTTTTAAAAATTATTTTATAGAACAAAAGGTAAAAAAAATTTATTTAATAAATTATTTTAAAAATATGTTATTTTTTTTATTTTTTTTTGTATTTTGAAAATAAAAATAACTTTTTTATTTTTTTTAAAAATAATTTATTTTCAGAATTTATTTCAAAAATAATAATAATAAATAGTTATCAAACAAATTTTTATATTTTAAAAATAACTGAAAATAAAAAATTATTTTTAAAATAAAAAAACAAACAATCTTAAAGACTTCGTAGCTTTTACTGTTCAATCTCGTATGATTAAGAAACAAATGGCTTTGTCTTTCAATATTATAAGTCCACCTAGTCTACCGAGGACTCTGCAGATAGGAAATCAATGGAGGTGAGAGCAACCTTAGGTCGACCATGGAGGGCCTATTGCAGAATTGTCATTATGGAGTCATATGTTGATTCACTAATAGAATCGATATACAAAATTTTATTGCAAATTGCATGATTGAGTTTAGGTTTAATTAAAGATTTTTGGTCCCTATAATTCCACTTTATTTTTAACTTGGTCCTTATATATATATTTTTTTATAGCCTAACCTTATAGTTTCAAATTATTTTTAATCCAGTCTCATGATCTTGAGTTCATATCTGAAATGTTGACATATCAAATGAATATCTTATATGATATTTGTAATATTTTTAATTTTATTTCTTTTATTAATAAAGATACATAAATAATTAATTAAAAAAATAAAATTTATTAGATAATTTTTAGATATTTAAAAAATATAATCCTTAAAAATTTTTGACCTTATGTATATGCATAAAAATGTTTCTAACATTAAGAAAATAGGTAAAAAGAGAAAATCTAATAGGAAAAATTAGAAATAAAATATTAAATAGAGGTGAAATTCTTGAATAAGAAAGATAAATTTTTTGTGAGGTAAATAAAGGTTTTAAAATTTTAAGAAAATTATATTAGGGTAATTTTTTCTAATTTAAAAGTTAGAGTTATTAAATTTAACATCTCCACCCATAAATTGGGCTTTCACCTATAGACACTTTATATAGAATTTTTCCACTTTACATAAATTTCTAGCAAGTCAATAAGATAACTCAAATAAGAAATAAACCATAGACTTGAACTAGGATATAAAAATTGGACCGATAGCTCAAAAATTATGAAAATGTGATTAAACCCTTCATGAAAAGTAGAATTTCAGCTAAAGCAAAGAAAATGGGTAAGAATGAGCTCAAATCCAAGAAGGAAAAATAAGAATCATGTGAAGAAATATTAGTGTAATAATAATCAAGATTAGGTCATATGGCATTAAGACAAAATATCTATATCCTACATTCATAACTTCAACAAGTAGGTAATAATACATAGCTTTAGAACAAAACATATATATCCTATATTCATAATTTCAACAAGTGGGTAATAATACATAGCATTATGACAAAAAAATTTTATTCTACACAAATAATTCCAGTCAAGTAAGGGAGATTCAAGGGCTGAAAATTTGTCACCTAAAAAAGCAAACCCATCATACTTGATTAAGACAAAAGAAAAAAAATGAATTCCTAAATCAAAGAAACTTTGTCCCTTGTATTAAGAACATTTTAACATGATTTTTAAAATACAAATCTCCTTTTACTATGCATATCTTGACTAAAGGAGAGGAAGAAAAGAACATGAGTTGTTTTTTCTCAAAAAACAATCAAGTGCATCCTAATTGTGATAGTTTATTTAAGCAAAACCTACCCTTATAATATTATAATTTTGTCCAAGTGAGGGAGAGGAAAAACATAAGCAAAGTAGAGTAAGGAAAGGAGAGAAAGAGAGGAGAAGAGAAGAAGAAAGAGGAAAGAGAAATTTAGAGAATTAAGTACTCAAGGTAAGTTAGTTTAATCTTCACTTGAATCTATCTTTCTTCTTCATTTTTGGAGTTCAAAAACTCACCCTCCTTCTTTTATTTAAGCTGCTAAAAAAGTTAAGGGAAGGGAGGAATCTTGCTATTTCCTTCAAGAGAAAACAAAAAAATGAATTTAATAAGTGAGTTAGGGAGATCTTTAGATATGTTTAACAATATTTTTTAAAAAAAAACCTTTGAAATTAGAAATATTTATATGGAATTTTGATCCTAAAACTTTGATGAAATTTACTATATTTTTTATTTGAATGATTGGCCATGAATGTTGTTATATCATGTTACATGTTGATCTTGTAAGTGATGTATGTTTGAATACTTAGGTTAGTGTGGAAAATTCTGCATAGGTATAACTATGGGTAACAAAATTTTAAAATTTTTATGTTACTATTTTGTATATTTAAATGTGGTGAAAAGTTGATGAAATATGATTAAATATAAATTAAGAAGAAAATGGAAGATGATATAATAAAATGATGAACTAAAATCTTATAAAATGTGTGGTTAGGAAACTGAATTTCAGAATAACTAGAAAAACTTATGTTTTTCAAATTTTGGGAAGAATCGATTAGTAATTAAAAGAAATAGTTAATATAAAAAATATAGATATATGTCTCATGGATGTTTAGTCACTGGAATCACTCAATTTTGAGTTCATATGAGGTAGATATAGTCAGATTAGTAAACAGTGGTCATAAAATGGTTAATCAGAGAAAAATTTATTATGGAAGCTTATGTGTTTGAATTTCTGAGGAATTTATGTAGCGAATTAAAATAACTAGTTAACATAATATATATATATATATATATATATATATATATATATATATATATATATATATGTTTCACGGAAATTTAGCCACTGGAATCACTCAATTTGGAGTTCATATGAGGGAGATATGGTTAGATTAGTAAGTAAATGTCAGAACTTACCCGAGAAGAAATAACGTTTAACTTGAGAGAGTAATATCACTAAAATTCCTTAAGATTTCACTAAAATTATCAACATAATAGTTTTAGATAATTGTTTTATATTTAAATGGACACCAAGATCACATAATTCGGAGTTAAAATGAGGGAGTTATGTTTTAATTTGTGAGAGAAGTTCAGGAAGGACAAAAACTTGCATCAGGGAATAATACAACATAGAGCATGACTGTGTTCTGTACTGGAAAGGGCATTTTGAAGCCTAAAGCATGGTTTTTTTTTATAGAAAATGGCCAAGCCGTGTTACAGGATACGTTTAGGCTGTGTTGAAAGCTGGTAAAGCTTATTTTCAACATTTTTCTACCCTAAATGAACCTCATTAACTATAGGATACTAACATAAATCAAATTAAAGAAGAATGTTGTATTAAATTTGTGAGCACATGTATTGAAAATGACAAAAGTAAGAGGAAAGTGACTAGAGGCCAAACATAAAGAAAATGAAGAGATAAAAATAATATTTAAAAAAGAAGAATTTTATAAATGAAAATAATAAATGACTAGTGTGTGTCATTGCCATTGCCATAGCATGAATTTCTTACCATCTTAAGTGTGTAATTTTGACATAAAAATATTTTATAAAGTGATATTTGAAATAATTATGTTCATATCATGATTATCAATTATTTTTTGTCATGATTATATTTTGATAAAAAATTATGGCATGTGAGTATAATGAATATACTTGTTATTGAAATTATATTTTGGCTATTAATGAGAAAAAAAGAAAGAAATAAGCACGGTCATATGGCAGTCTGTGTGGTGCATCAGTAGGGGACGCCCTACCAACGGCTATGGTTATGTTAATGAGAAAAGAAAGAGAAAGTATGTCATGTCGGACGGAGCGAAAAAAGTTTGTACCGGAGAGTAAAAAGTATTCACTCTGACCGGGGTAGTTTGATATGAAAATAAGTTGATAGTCATCATATGGTAATCTGAAAATAGTTATTCATGTTATACATATCATTACTGTATGATTTTCATGTGCATAGATAAAGTATATTTATGTGACCTAAGATATTTGTTGTAATTTATACAGATGAATATGACATGATGATCTATATTGATAATAATTATGATTTATTGTTGAACCTATTATGATTTAATTCTCACTATATTTTTATATCATGTTCAGAAAACTAGTTTTGTAGATTTTTCTTTGACTCTGATTCTTAGTGTACGTTTGATCGAACTACTCTATGTTGGGCAGATCCCATAAATTAATAAAGTGTTTGTGATCGAGTTGGTTAAAATCTCGGTGAAGGTGCAATTACCTGCACCCGTATCTCCAAAACTGGTCAATATAGATGAATAAGATGTAAACATATATGTATTTATTTGTGTACGGAGGTTGTTAATTAATGATGTGTAAACCTTAATTATGCTTAGTTAAATTAATTGAATGTTATTATAAGTGAAATAAAGGTAATGACTTCATGAGACTTTAAAAAAATTTGTATATATGTATATATATAAAACAAATAGAATTGTTACAACATTATACTACACTATTAACAACAGTTAGTTTTTGGAGACATTTAGCGGCAAATTTAAATGCCACTAAGTCTTTTCACGGTGGTTTGAAAGCTGCCACCATCTCATGCCTTAGAAACTAGTGGCAGTTTTTTGGAATTTGGCTGTAGTTCCTAATCCTCGCTGACATTATAAAATCTTTCTTTTTTACAAGTATATATAGCTGCGGCCTGGGGTGAGCACCAGTCAGGTTCGATCGGATTTGGGTATAAACTCCACCCAATTGTACAGTGGTCGGGTTGGAAAAATCTCATCTGAACCCGACCGTGATCTTAGATAATCCAGAGAATTCGGGTTTTGATCGGATTTTTTGTATTCTGGTTGGGTCACGGGTCACCCATTCTTGGTTCAGCTTTGTCACAAAAAAAATAAAAAGAAAAGTAAAAAAAATGGAAGAAAATCCATCAACAACAATAAATCTAAAAAAAAAAGCAAACATACCAATGGATCTAGAAATGTAAAGCATAAATCTCAGTGCTATGTTGTTGGAGATGAAAAATGGCCACAAAAAGAATCAAATGGACCATAAACTGAGCAACGTCCACGGAACAAGAACGCTGAGGAAGGTAATACACAAGAAAACCGTCGCTAGAGAAGAAAACAGAACAAGAACGCAGTTGCGATTTTAGTCTTTCAAAAGTCTATGGAAGATTGAGGAGGCAAGACTGTGAGAGGAAAACGACAAGAGGTTGCGAGAAGGAGAGGGATGAGGGTTTGGTGCCGGAGTCGCAAGAGGTTGAAGAATGACCACATGCTGCAAAAATGAGAAGGACGAAAGATAAGAGGCTGCAGGAATATGAGGGCTTGGCATTGGCCGTGAGACTAAGTGAAGAAACAATTAGAGGCTGCAACTGCAGGAGGGATGTGATTGTGAGGGTTTCTTGTGATAGTGTCATTATATAGGAATGGAAAATGACGTTGTTTAGCATTTTTTTTTAAGAAAAAAATAAGCCTAACATATACTCTCCTTTGAATTCGAACCCAGAAATGCTCAAAAATTACACACACTTCTCACCACTCAACTACAAACATCAGATTGGTTGTAGCTAACTTTATTTTTATATAGTATCGATCGGGTTGAATTACTTTGGGTCCAAATATTCTAAATCCAACCCAAATCGATAAAACTCAAATTTTTTAAAAATTTCACATGATTAAATCCATTCACCTGATTTAATCCATCCAAAATACTTATTTTTACTCGGATTCTAACAGATTGAGCGAGTTATGCTCACCTCTAGCTATGGCCTTAAGCACCGCTAAATTTAAACAAGCTTAAAAAATATACAGTAGGGGTTTATGACTGTCGCTAAATGTAAAAGATATTTTTAAAAAAAATGAAAATACACTTTAATACCACCATAAAATTCATCACTTATTACATAATACTTAATTTAATGAAATTTTTAAAGTACTAAAATTTACAAATAACAGCATAAAAAATTATTTAGAAAACCCAAAATAAAAAATAAAAAATAAAAAACGAAGACAGTTAATTCAAACATTAAAAAAGTTAAAAATAAATGACTAAAATTTCATTTTTTTTAATGTTTGACTTAACTGTCATCATTTTAATTTTTTTAATGTTTAACTAAACTGTCTTCACTTTTTACTTTTACTAGACCCAGTGCTACTCCCAAAAACTCACTTTGACTTTTTATCCCCCAAACAAAAAAGGATTCATCTTGACATAGAAATATTCTATTAAGCAGCTTGAGTTAACTGCATGTGAAATGGTTGTCTTGGCAGATACAAAACAAAGGCTTTGTAGCATTCACTGCTCAGTCTCGAAAGTAAATTTTTTTTAAGCCCATCATGTCCCTTGGACTGAGAACAAGTCAGAGCAATCTTAGGTCGACTATGGAGGGGGCCTATTCTAGAATTTTCATTATGCAGTCACATATTGATTCACTGATTGATACAAATGGGCGGGAAGTTATGTATGGTTCATTCTCCACTACGGCCGCATTTGGTAGGAGAAAAAATTTTAAATGACTGAGAATTTTAATATGAGAAATAAAATTGATATCAAAATAAAAATTATGATTTTAAAAAAAAAATTAATTCTTAAAAATAATTTTTAAATATAAATTTTTGTAAAAAGATTACTATAAATAAATAGAAAATAGTGATTTTTATGAAGGTGGAAATTTTTATTAAGAGTGAAATAATAATTTTATCTTCTAATATTTTATGTAAATTTTTTTAATAAAAATAAATTTTATTGTTAATATTTTTTTAATAATTTTAAAATTAATATAAACTTAATAAATTATTAAAAATAATTTATTTTATTCTTTGTTAAAAAATAAACAAACAATTTTTTTTAAAAAATAGACAATGGTATTTTTGAAAAATGTGAGATTCTTAAGACTTAAGAAACTTAAATAATTAAATACATAAATGAAAATTTTTAGAAAATATTATTTAAATATTTTTAACAATTTTAAAAATTAATTAAATATATTTTATATATTTTTAAAAATTATTATTTTCATTAATTATATTTTTAAAAAAATATAATTTTTAAAATCAAAAAATTCTGTCGCTAATAAAACTGCAGTTACCTCTGCTATAGTGCATTGGCTAGCAAAACCGGAGACTTTACCAGCAGAATCAATGGTCTCTGCAACCACTAAAAAGCCGTTTCCAGTGGCACACTTACTCTGAAATCACTGACATCTTGGGCTTGTGCAAAATTTTACCTGTTTAGGTTCAAAAGAGCAAGGGCAAGTTGCTGGAACCATTTTCTAAGAAGAATCTGATACAATAATAGAGGCAGTGCAACTTATTAGGAATATTGAAGGAGTTAATTACTTGAGTGTTTGAAACTTACCACCAAAGAAATTAGTCAATTCTCTTCGTAATGTAGCTCAAGTTTCTCTAGGCATAGATGAAAATAATTACTATATGAATTGTTATTAGAGTAAGTATTTAATTTATTAAAAATTAACCAAAATTTTCATAAATAAGAAACTATTACTTATTTGAGTAGATAAAATTTAGCAATTATTTTAAAATTTTATTTGTATAAATATTGATATTCGGTCACTAAATTAAATATTTACTCTTGTTATTAAACCACATCTTGTAATGTAATTGAACTAGTAATAAAGTACTCACAAAGTAATATATAAAATGTATTTGGTTGACTTTAAATATTTATTTAAAAATTTTTTATTACTACGTTTGATTATAATAAAAATTTTCTGAGAATTGCAGTATTTTTTCAAAAATATCCTTACTTATGTTAAGGTGAAAGAGAGAAAGTGAGTGTAGAGATGATAGAAAAAATGATAAAAAAAATTATGAAAAAGAAAATAAGAGAGAGAGGGATGAGAGAGAAAGTATGAGAGAGATGGATGAGAAAGAGAGAGGATGAGAGAGATGAGTAAAAGAGAGATAAAAGAAAAAGTGAAAAAATAGATGACGTTATTATTTTTTTACATTTAAAAAAAATTCCTATGATATAGAAAACTTAGATTCCCACCTCTATACATGGATAATTTTTTATGGAAATTCTGTTAAAAAATTATTTTTAAAAATTCATATTTTTTGAAAATCTTATTTTAAAATTTAGAAACCAAACATAAAAATTTAACTATCTTAATTTTAGTCTCCCAAAAATCTAAAAAAACTTCTCCTACCAAACACCTCATTGAATCAAACTTTTTACAAGCTACAGGGAACATTACATTTTTTTTTTGGACAAGGAACATTATATTTTGAAAATACTGTATATGTCAGTTATATGGGCTTTTTTGACACTAGTACAGTTTTGTTAATTTGAACCACAACTTTTTTTGTTTTAAATCTAGTTAGTGTTGATACAACATGTTAAAAATTATTTTTACCCCAAGTTTGGTATCTAATGTGATTAGGATGCACCCTATACAATACCAACATGTATTATTGGATATATTGGAGCTGTTTATTTTTTCATTTTAAAAATAGTTTTTTGTTTTCAGTTATTTTTAAAATAAAATAAAAATTATTTTTTAAATAAAAAAAAATATTTAAAAAATATTTTTTATTATTGTTTTAAAAATAAATTTTAAAAATAAGTTTTTTTAAATAAAAAAAATAAAAAATAAAGAAAATTATTTTTGTTTATTATTTTTATTTTTAGAACACAAACAAACAAAAAATAAAATATTTTAAAAATAGTTTATTAAACGATTTTTTTTTTATTTTTATTTTATAAAATAACTTTTAAAAATAACATTTAAAAATAATAATAAAATTAAACAAGTCTCTTATTATTTTTTATAAAAGCTTTACTTAAAACTAAATTTTTTTCTCTGAACAATCATAGAAAAATACTCCACATGTAAATATCACATCCAGATAGGGGACTTTCTCTGCCCACACGTCAGCTATAAATTGAACCTTAAATTTTCATCTTAAAAATCATATTTTGATGGAATGTCAATTATATCAATTGTACTTAAATTGTTAGATAATCCTAATTAGTGATAATATTAATGTTCCTATTGCTATTACATAATTGTACATGAGATTTTCACTTCACACTGCTTATCCAAAGGCCATAAATATATTTAAAGATTGGCTAATTATTTATCTTGATATAATTTTAGGATGGATAAGATTAAAATATACTCAAAGGTCCTAAATAAGACCTATTGAATTCTATTCATTGTAATAATAAAAATAGCGACAATTCAATTTTCTTCAATTTCAAATTCTATAGATTTTTTAAATTCTTCATTCAAATACAACCTAAAGAAAATGCGTATGTGAGTGAAGATTATACCCTAGTATTAATCTCCCTTTTTTCACTAGTGATGGGTTTGAACTTAACTATGATAGTGTCTGGAAATGTAATGATATATTAAAAGTTGTTGTTTTGGAAAAAGTTGTAGTAAAAGAATAATAAAAATATTGTATGAACAAGGTAGGTTTAATTGCCCTTCTAATTTCTTTATTTTTAAGAATATATTAATTTAATTTTTTTTATAATTTATAATATAAATTTAATTTTAATAAATAAAATTAAAATAATTATTTTGTTAAATTTATTATCTATTTTATTGTTAATATATTATACGTATATATATAATTAATTTAGTGATGAGTAATATATATATATATATATATATGTTGGCAGATTAATAGTAGAATAATTAATGAATTTAATAGATAAATTATTTTAAATTATTCATTAAAATTAAAAAAAATTGATATATTTTTAAAAATAAAATGATAAAAACTATAATAAATATAATAAATTTAAAGAGAAATGTTTTGTAATTTATATTTTGATAACCACATCTTTTTTAAAAAAACTTATTTAAAGTATTATCATAAGCAATTTTGAATTTAAAATTTTTTAATCATAAATATCTGAACTGAAGCATAGCTATAACTAGAACTCAAGGTCATGTTTGTTACACAGAAATAAGGTGATGGAAAGGAAATCTGGATTCCTATTCCATCATCTTACATGTTTGGTTGACAGAAAACCATTTACTAAGGAAAGCAATTGATTTATGAGAGGTAATGCTTACTACCTCTCAAAAGCAATGGAAACGGTCTGAAAGGCGTGGAATAGCATTTGAAAAACCCGAAACACCCCTCCTTTTTATTTTCTTCAGCCTTGCTTTCTTTTTTGGTTTTCTTTCCCTTCATTTTCGTTGCTCTCGGCTTTCGTTGCGTTCCTCCCTTTCTCGACCTCTTTGCTTCGTTCCTTCCTCTCTCGGCCTTTCTACTTCTTTCTCGGCCTCGTTATTTCGTTTCGCCTCTCCCTCTCTCGGCCTCCTGCTCAACGCATCTTCGATCTACAAGCAGCATCTCTAATCTGCGTTTTTCTCTGTGCATAGGTTAGCATTTCTGACCTTCCAAACTTCCTTTTCTTTGATAGGGTGAGCTCCTTTTTTGGATTCTTTCTCATGTATTCCACCAAGTGTTTTCTTAGAGAATTGTAATTCTCACACATCTCAGTGAGCATTTCAGCTAGCTTCTTATTTTCTGTACTCACCCGCTTTAGTTCCTCCTCCAAGGCACTTGTGGACTAAAGTGGCCGCATATGATCAAATTGATGAAGATCAATTACACATGCGTGCTAGGAGGCCAATGATCCTGCTCATCAATAATTAATAATTATTAATTGGTATGTTCTGTTTTCTGATAGATTGGAATATAAGAATCATAATAATTGTCATATGCATGTGTGTCTTGTTTGCCTTTTCATTGCATATTTTTATTAATAAAAGTGTTGAAAGGAACTTGGTTATGATCTAGTCCAAATAATTATATATTTTCCTCTAATTTTTCTTCGGTTGGTCAGTCATAATTTTATTTCTTGCAACCCAACCATTGGAATAAATTTACCATTTAATGCAATTATAACATTTTTGCTAGTTATTTATCATCTAACTTGCACTAACCAATACCATAGTTTTCGTAGAAAGATGGAAATTATGTGGTGTCTGAAATCATGGTAACTTCTTTTCTTATGGAATAATATTGAAAACATAAGAAAGATAACATTTAACACTTCAAGGGACTAGTTCCCTTTTATGACTCAATTCTTATAAAATTTTACTTGTATTTGCATCTCTATCCTTACCTGAGCAGGTCTCTTCTAAAACAATTTTAGTGGCATTGCTTTAGATGTAAAAGTGTAGTTATATGACAGTAAGTAGTAATACCACGTTTGTAGTTAGTTGCATTTACTTGGTTCATGTTGATATTGTGCTTCTCCTGACTTTTGTTCTCTATCCTTTGTAATGTAGCAAAAAATAGCAATAATTTTCTATCAATCCATTTTCATTACAGTTTATCCTCTCTTTATTTTGAAGCAATATATCTCAATTATTACGAAGCTCTTCAAGCACAACTGCAATTTAAACTTTACTTTTAAATTGTTGAATAAATGTAAATAGAACAAAATTATTTTGTAAATCTAGTCTATCAATAAGCATGTCAAAATACTATTTAGTTACTAATGTGGCCCACTTTAGTATGTTTATAGATGTATCCTCAATATGATCAAATAAACTTATAACAACAGCCACCAAATAAGTTGACATGATAGCTGATTCCTCAAAATAAATAGTCTTCAAGTTCCCATCAAGCTTTTCATTTACAATTGGCATATTAGTTACCAATGTGAAGTTGCTTCTGACAAATAGGTTTGATGAAAAATATTATGGGAGAAATAATTTTGCAATGATGTAAATCACATTTGGAATCATGTGTCAAATATATCCACAATGAAGGATAATCATGTAAGTATAATTGTGTCCTTCATATAAAAAAGTAGCAAAAGCCAAATAAAACAGGGCATAATTGACATTTGCTATCCCCTATTATTTTTCTCTACATTATTTTTTGTATTTGGGATGTAGTGTATCTCATCTTGTAATGGCATTATTTTTCATATTTGTTATTGTATTTTTATAATGAATTAAGGTGCATATGAAAATGAAAATGGTGGTTTGAATTGGGGTTCTTGGGGATATAATTGATTTACTTGAATTGATGGTGGAGTTTTTAATCTTATGGCATTTTTTCTATCAGGTTGATTGAGCATTTAGGTATCATGCATGATTTGTTATTATTTTTCATTGGAACTTCTGTCTTAATATAAATTGACACATTTTATAATTATTAACTAATTTAGCTATTTTGTTTGTTCTAATATTATGGTTGATAAACAACTAATATTTATATATTATTTGATATATAAAATTTTTGTTAATTGATTTGGGTACAGATATGGACTTTGTGAGAAAGCAAATCCTACTTCTTGTATTGATGTTTTGGTTGAATGTCGCGAATGCCTATCGAAAATATTATTTTGCAATATCTCGTATAATTACATTGCGTAGGGGGCGGATAAGTAGTAATAAGTCATTCACTTTAAACTTCCATGCCAAGAGAGCACATCTTAGATATTTGGTATATAATAGTGATAGCAATTGTTTTAACCAACTTAGGATGTATAGAGTAACATTTGATTAGCTATATTCTATATTGGATTCTATAGGGGGTTTAAAACCTACTAAACATATGTTAGTCGATGAGCAAGTAGCAATATTTCTACACATTCTTGCTCATCACGTCAAGAATAGAGTAATCCAATTTCAATTTGGTCGATTGGGAGAAACCATTAATAGATATTTTAAATTAGTGTTGAGTGCTATGATACGTGTGCAAGGGGAGTTATTCAAAACACCTGAACTGGTTTTTGGTGATTCAATGGATGATAAATGGAAATGGTTCAAGGTAAATAATTACATTGCCTAATTTATTGGATCATAACTTACATACTATTACATAATATTAACTCTACTTTTTTATTGTCTAGAATTGTCTCGGTGCTTTAGATGGAACACACATAAGGATAAGAGTGTCACTCAAAGATAAAGTTAGATATCGTAATAGAAAAAGAGATATCACAACTAATGTATTAGGAGTGTGCTCCTGAGAAGGACAATTTATATATGTATTGCCAGGATGGGAAGGGTCGTCAGCTGATCGCATAGTATTATGTAATGCAATTAGTAAAAGGAATGAGCTGAAAGTACCATAGGGTGAAAGAATAATTTATACATTTAATTCGATCATATGTTCATGTAAATATATATTTATGTAACACTTTTTGTATAAACATTTGACTTATTAATATCTATTTGTGATGTGAATTGTGCAACGGTGGGGGTGATTATCGAGTGATTATCGACAAAGTCCCACATCGGCTATAATACCACTAGGTGGGGGGTTTATAAGATCTTAGGCACCCTCACTCCAACAGCCTAACTTTTGGGAATGATTACTCCCTAAGGCAATTCTCTCGTATCATTTGGTATCAGAGCTTTGGTTCCTTGAGATTTGGTTGGTGTCCTATCTTTTCTTTTCTATTTTCTAGAGTCTTTCTTCTTCTTCTACCTTTCTTTAGGTCAAATTAGAGTTTTAGTTCTAGTTCTAGTTAATGTTCTTCTAGTTCTTTTAGAAAAAAAAAAAGAGTTCTAGTTCTAATCAATTTTTTTTCCTACTTATATTCTAACTCCTAGTCCTAGTCAATTTAGTTTTTTTCTTCCAAAAAAAATTTGAATTTCGAAAAAAGAAAAAAGAAAAAAAGAGAGTCCTATTCCTATTTCAATTTGGTTTCTTGTTCAAAAATTCAAATTTCAAAATTCAAAATTCAAAAAAAAAAAATCAAATTCCTAGTCTTAGTTGAATTTGGTCTCTTCTGCAAAAAAAAAAATCATCAAAAAAAAAGGAAATTCGCTAAAAAAAAGAGGTGAGCTGAAAAAAAGAAGAAGAGAAATTCGTTAAAAAAAAAGCAGCAGCTTACTGATATTAGTATCAGTCATATTTTTTAAATTTAGTTCCTAGGGTTGTCATTGTCTAAAAATTTATTCTTCTTAATTCACTTGTTTTCTTTGATAAGTTTGTTGATTAGATTCTTGTTTAAGAGCTTTAAGGGAAAGAGAGTAAATTGAGTGCAAACATGTGAGATTTGTGAGACAAACATGAGCACTAAAATAAATCAGCCTAAAGTTGATCTTAAATTTTACATGAAGGCAGTTCAGGAGCAATTTAAGTTGATACATATGAAGTTAGATAATTTTGAGTCATTATTCAAACCAAAGCCTTCCAAACAGTTTGGCTTTGGTGAGGAAGAAAGGGGAAGTATGGAGAGTGAGCATTCTAGTGAGGATGATATGCCACTAATGGAGGATTGTAATAATATGGAGATTAGTAAGCTAGTGAATAGAGAAGTATTGGTTATTAGACGTGCTCTTAATATGTAGTCCAATGATGATATTGATGATGAACAGTGTGAGCACATCTTCCAGACTAGGTGCCACATGAATAACATGGTATGTAGCTTGATTATTGATAGTGGGAGTTGCACTAATGTAGCTAGTACCTTGATGGTTGATAAATTGGGTCTACCCACATTAAAACATCCTAAGCTATATAGGCTAAGATGGTTGAATGATAGTGGAGAGATATGGGTAACTAATTAGGTTTTGGTATCTTTTTCTATTGGTAACTACAAAGATGAGGTGCTTTGTGATGTAGTACCAATGCATGCTAGACACTTGTTGTTGGGACGTACATGGCAATTTGATAGAAGGGTTAATTATGATGGCTACAAGAATCGATATACATTGTCCATGCATAATCGAACTTTTGTTCTAACACCCCTAAAGCCAACTGAGACTTTTGCTGATCAAGTGCGGATCACAAAAGAGTGTAAGTTGAGATAAACAAAAGAAAAAGAGAGAAAAGAGAGTATGGCCAAAATTGAGAGTGAGAGAAAAGAAAGAGAGGCTGAGAGATGTGAGCAAGAAAAAGAGAAGAAAGATAGTAAAGTCAAAATTGAGAGTGAGAGACAAGAGAGAGCTGTTGAGGTATGTGAGCAAAAGAAGAAAGAGATTAAGCCAAAAATTGAGATATGTGAGCAGAAAAAGAAAGAGAATTGTGAGTCAGAGAAAGAGAAAAATAAAAGAGTGAGTGTTTTTGCATTAAAAAGTGAGGTGAAGAGTGCTTTGGTATGCAAGTCAAACCTTCTTGTGCTAATGTACAAAGATATTTATTTTACTAACACTCATAACCTTTCTTTGCCTAGTATGGTTGTGTCTTTGATACATGAATTCATAGCATTGAAATATCCTACTTATGATAAGGAGTTATATGCATTGATGAGAACTTTGCAAACTTGGCAGAATTATCTATGGCTGAGAGAATTCATTATTCATTCAGATCATAAGAGTTTGAAATTCTTAAAGTGTCAAGGTAAGTTGCATAAGAAACATGCTAAGTGGTTAGAATTCATTCAAACATTAAATTATGTGATTAAGTGTAAAAATGGGAAGAAAAATGTGGTAGCTTATGCATTGTCTAGAAGATATGCGTTATTCACATCCTTACATGCTAAGTTGCTTAGTTTTGAATATATTAGAGAGATGTATGCTAATGATGTTGATTCTGGATCTACTTGGAATTTGAATGATAAGCGTGTTATTGATGGTTTCGATAGACATAAAGGTTACTTGTTTAAAAAGAATAAACTTTGTGTGCCTACGTGTTCTATGCGTGCCTTATTAATTAAGGAGAGTCATGGTGGAGGTCTAATGGGGCATTTTGGAGTCACTAAAACTTTAGAAATTTTACATGACCATTTTTATTGGTCTCGCATGAAACATGATGTCATTTCGTTTTGTGCTAAGTGCGTGGCATGTAAACAAGCTAAGTCTAAGGTTATGCCACATGGTCTTTATACTCCATTACTTGTACCTACACAGCCTTGGCATGATATTTCTATAGATTTTGTGATAGGGTTACCAAGGTCTCAAAGTGGTAAAGATAGTGTTTTTGTGGTTGTTGATAGGTTTATCAAAATGGCTCATTTCATTGCATGTGCTAAAACCAATGATGCAACACACATAGCTAATCTGTTCTTTAAGGAAGTAGTGCGTTTGCATGGGTTGCCTAGAACAATAGTAAGTGATAGCGATGTTAAGTTTTTGAATCATTTTTGGTGTATTTTATGGGGAAGATTAGGGACTAAACTTCTATTTTCTACTATTGCACACCCTCAAATAAATGGGCAAACTGAGGTATTTAATAGGATACTTACTACACTTTTACGTGCTATTATGTCAAAAAATTTGAAACATTGGGAAAGAACTTTACCACATGTTGAGTTTGCTTACAATAGATCTGTGCATTCTACTACTGCTAATAGTCCTTTTGAAATTGTTTATGGCTTTAATTCTCTAACACCTTTGGATATTTTACCTTTGTCTACTAATAAGTTTGTTGACTTGGATGGTAAGCAAAAGGCTGAATATGTAAAGGATTTGCATGCTAAAGTTCGAGTTAACATTGAGAGGAAGAATAAGCAATATGCAACGCAAGCCAACAAGAGCCGAATAAAAATTGTATTTGAATCTGGTGATTGGGTTTGGGTACATATATGCAAAGAGAGGTTCCCGGTTCAGAGAAAGTCTAAATTACATCCTAGGGGAGATGGACCTTTTCAAGTCTTGGAGTGAATCAATGACAATACCTATAAGTTTGATTTACCTAGTGAGTATGGCAATATTAGTGCTACATTTAATATTGCTGACTTGTCTTTATTTGATGTATGTGATGGTTTTGATTCAAGGACGAATCATTTCGAGGAGGGAGGGAATGATGGAGATCAAGGTGTTATCAAAGCTATTCTAAACCGTTCCCAAGATCCTTTACAAGGGATAGGTGGTCCAATGACTAGGAGCAGGGCAAAGTGGGCCAAAGAAGCTTTACTGGGCTTGATCTTGGATGTGCAGGCTAAAGAGGAAGTTTTTGGGTCAAGTCAAGACATTAAGTGGGCCACACTTTGCAACCTTGAGGATGGCATTAAAGAGGGCAGTCCGGAGGCCTAATAAAGTTTGTTGGATCTTGAAGATAACTAGCTCAAATCTGTATTGATTTAAAGATGTATTATGCCTTTAGTTTAAATGTTTTGTTTTGGATATTATTAGTATTCGGGCCCATTCTTTATGCAGCACAAATAGTAGTTTAATTATGGGTTTGGTTTTGTTAGTTTAGTTGGGCCAGATAACTAATGTTATTTGGGGCATATTCTATTAGAAGTCCAATTAGGAGTTTAAGGCCCTACTAAAATTAGGTTTGATTGTCTATATAAGAGTTCTTTAAGTTCATGTATTAGGGGCAGATTTTGATGATTAATAAAGATTGAGTTTTCTCTTAAAGTGAGAGTTTCCCTTAGTTCTTGGGCAAATAACTGAATCCGATCTTATCGAGGCAACTTGTGGCGATCAAACATCCATTAAATTTTCAAGACGATCCTTACTTTCGCCAAACACTCCGTTTCTTCGTTTAGAGGAACGCATCATTTCTTCGCTCTGATACCAAATGATATGAGGGAATTACCTTAGGGAGTAATCATCCCCAAAAACCAGGCTGTTGGAGTGAGGGTGCTTAAGGTCTTATAAACCCCCCACCTAGTGGTATTCTAGCCGATGTGAGACTTTGTCGATAGTCACTCGATAATCACCCTCACCGTTGCACAGTTCACATCATTCGCCCACTCTTTTTGGCTTGCACATCCTCGTGCAAGGTGTACGGGCTACACCACGAGCTACCCCACGACGCAGTTTTTTTTTAACCTGTCTTAGTCGGCAATCTGGCATTTTTTGATTACCTGCCTCAGTCGGCGATCTGGCCAACCCACACCGACCAGACAAACCAAGGCTCTGATACCAATTGATACGAGAGAATTGCCTTAGGGAGTAATCATCCCCAAAAGCCAGGCTGTTGGAGTGAGGGTGCCTAAGGTCTTATAAACCCCCCACCTAATGGTATTCTAGCCGATGTGGGACTTTGTCGATAGTCACTCGATAATCACCCTCACCGTTGCACAGTTCACATCCATTTGTATATTATATATTGTTACTATTTAGTTGATGCTGGATATACTAATTGTGAGGATTTTTTAGCACCCTATAGAGGACAAAGATACCACTTGAACGAGTGGAGAGATGGTCACCAACCCACAACCCCACGTGAGTGTTTCAATATGAGACATTCATCTGCACGTAATGTAATTGAGAAGTGTTTTGGACTGTTGAAGTTAAAATGGGCAATTCTTAGAAGTCCTTTCTAGTATCCTGTTAGGACACATAATCGTGTCATCATTACTTGTTGCCTACTTCATAATCTTATCAGGCAGGAGAATATGTCGGACCCATTAGAAGATCATTTTGATGATCCTCAACGTGGCACACAAAATTTGGATAACGCCCCAATATTAACAATGGAGACAACAGATACTTAGAGTAATTGGCGAGATAATTTGGCTAATCAAATATTCAATGAGTTTAGGGCGAATAGATGATTGATATTGTACATTTTTATGTGTATTCTGACATTTGAATGAAAATTTATGTGTTACATTTTTATTAATTTTTACATTACTGCAACATGGTTGTATTTTAACACTGAATTTAATATTTTTTCTATGGTTTATTTTTTTTTAACATTGGAGTATAATTATGGATGACATTTGTTTTAATATTTACACTTTTATAATTTATGGATGTTTTGAAAGTATATTTGTGATGCTGGTTAAGTTATTGTTTTATCAATAGCCTTGCACAATGTCACAATATTCAGATGGCAGTTCTCAAAGTGCAAAACATGTATGGACAGTGGATGAGGATAAGTTACTCGTCCAATATTTTGTTCGGTTGAAGGTTGAGTAAAAGTATATGGCTGATAATGGATTTAAGAGTGAGTATTTACAAGCCTTGAAAAGCATGTTACAAGAGAGGTGTCCTGGCTGGAGTCTCAAAGGGATACCTCATATACAATCAAGGTTAAAAACACTGAAAACCAATTGAAGTACTGTATTTGATATGGTATATGGTACAAATACCAGTGGATTTGTATATGATAATGATACCCATTGTGTCACGACAGATAAAACAGTATGGGATACATATATTCAGGTAAATGATGTTATTAAAGTTATGCTATATCATATTTTACATATTTGTATTTTATTTTGGTGTGTTTCTATTTTAAGATTTAAAGACTGTTAACTGTTTTAATTTATGTTTTTTTTTTGTTTTCTTTAGACACACAAGAAAGCTGTACCTTTTAGAAACAAGCATTTATATCACTTTGAGGATCTATACATCGTTTGGGGAAATGATCGTGCAACTGATAAGGATGCCCAATCTACATGTGATGTCATTGAGGAGATAGCCGTTGAAAATGAGGGTGCCGGACTTGAAGAATTGGAAGACACAGACATATTCTAGGATCCTTTAGCAGAGATGGCATATTCTGAAACCCCTAGCAATACTGCAAGTGAGGCCAATTCAGGCTCAAGGAGGAGGTGCAGACGCCGTGATAACCCTTTTATTCAAGCATTTCGAGATGTAGGCAAAATTTTAGATGATGGCATTCAATTAGCAACAGACAAAGTTGTTAGAAGTGTGGAGAGAATATCTGTTGATGCTGAAATGAATACAAGAAGAGAGCATCTTTATTCGGAGTTGAAAAAAGTTGGGGACTTGACGAGACACGAGCGTCGTATGGCTCATATTACTATATCACAAAATGATCGCTTATTGGTTGAATTTCCATCCGTACCAGACGAGGAGAAAGCAGAGTGGATTCGCCCCATAATTCATTGATGATATTTGTTATATGTGCTTGTTAATTATTTTATTTTTGTACTTAGTTATTTTTGTTGTTTACTAGCGGTTCAACTTTTGTGTTTGGCTATTTTGGTGTTGTTTATGGACGAGGAGAAAGATTATTTGTAAGTTATGTTATTTTCTTGTGCTAAAATAAACATGGTAAGTTATATTATATTAAATCAATAAATTGTCTATCAGCAAATTGTTTACCATACCTATTTTTTATATGAATAAAATTAATTTAAAATTTATACAAAAAGATTTAAAAATTATAATAATTTTTTTGTGTTATCATGTATAATAAAAATTTATTTATTTTTAAAAAATAAAATATTTTTCATTAGATGGGCAATAAAAGTATTTTTTTAAAAAGTAATAAATAAATTTAAAAAAATTTGTAAAATTTTTTTTGTGATTCATCAAAGTGTTGTCTGCAAGAGATTCACAAATAATAAATAATCAAAAATACAATAGATTCATAAATAATAAATAATCAAAAATACAATTCTCAAAATATTTAAAAATTAAAAGAAAGAATAAAAAAAATAGTTTTGTATTATTTTCTTTATAAATTATAAGCTATTTATTATTGATAAATAAAATAAAAAATAATATTTAAATTATTTATCAATTTTATTAATATTTTTAATAAAAATAAAATATTATTAATTATTTTTGTATTTATATCATTTTTAAATAATTTTATAAAATTAAATAACATTAATATATTATTTTTATATTTTAAGAATATTTTTATCTTTTTATTAATTTTTTATTTTATTTTGTTATATTATTTAAAGCATACTAAACATAAAAAAATAATTTTTTTTTATAATATATCAAACGTAATTTTTTTAATAATATTATATTATATTATATTTTATTTTTAATTCTATTTTAATTTTTTTTTTTGGTCATCAACTATACCTAAATAAATCATAGTTATAGCTATGGTCTTAATAACCCTGAAACTTCTGCTATAATTGATCAATGATAGAGTTTTATAAAGTTTAAAAGAAAAATCTTCTAATTGGGATTGAATCTAGAAGGAATGACCGAGACCAAGAAACTGGGCAGTTGGGGTTCAGACAAAACGATTTGTCGTAAAGTTATGAGAAAAAACAAAGTAGTTTAAGACGACGCCAAGTCTAGGATCCTTGTTTCTTCTTCCAACTGTGGCGATGGCGAGAAAGATCGAGTCATGGCGGAAGAGCGGAAGTGGAAAGTGGGGGTATATCTGGCCGATGTGGTTGACACTGGTGCTACACGTCGTCGGCATTTTTCTATTCACCAGAGGCTTTCTGCTGACTAGAACCGAGCTTCCTTATTACAGCCATTGCTCTGACGTTTCCCACTCGCCTTGCTTTTCTTCTGATACCCCTCTTCTTCCTCCTCATTCTTCTTCTTCTTTTGATAACTTGAATCGCACCACCAATTCTTCAGATGGGTCTTGTTGGACTAAACCTGCTATAAATCGCCTGGTCATTATTATTCTTGATGCTCTCAGGTATCTTGTTCTTTCATGCTTCTATAAATCTTCCGTGTTATCCAATCTCTGTTGTTGTTTTTGTTTTTTTGGAATGATGGAGATTACTTTTTCTGTTTATTACGTTGCCACAATTATGACATGGGTACATTTGATCTCGTTTTTTCTGCCATGTTCTTTCACTTTTCAGGTTTGATTTTGTTGCTCCCAGTACATTCTTTACAGGTCAGTTATCTTGCCTTCTCAGGTTTTCATTTCTTCCAAACTTTTTTTTTACCAATTTATGCCACCTGCGTCATTCGTGGGTCTCTGCAAGTGTACGATTAGTGTTATATACCAACATGCTCCTTTCTGTTCTTTTTTTGTTTTTCCTTTTCCTCTATGTGGTACAACTGCTGAAGGGTCTTATGAAAAAAGGGTAATGAAGACTTGACATGCAAACTGCAGAAATAGAATTAACCTTTGCCTCATTTCTTTTTTTTTTTTTTCTGTATATATATTATTTGTGAATTTGTTGCTTTGATAGAGAGCTTATTACAAATTGTTGACATGAAAATGAATTGCAACTTTAGAATAAATTCATTGTATGTCACAGAATCTAAACCATGGATGGATAAATTACAAATTTTGAAGGAGGTGGCAGCTAAACATGGATCATCCGCTAAGATTTTCAAAGCCTTTGCTGATCCACCTACAACAAGTTTGCAGCGATTGAAGGTGAAATTAGTCGTTTTCTTTTTATAGCAGTTGAGGAATACATCTTCTGGTAATCATAATTAAATTTAAAAATGTGGCTTTTTCCATGAGTTGATTACTCCGTTCTTAATTGTTTTTTTTTTTGGTTCTATTTGTATTTAAGTTTTGAACTTATGATCCTTATGGATCATACTTTGCATCTTGGCACTGATGCTGAATGTTAACACTCAATATCATATGTCTTATACTCAGTGAATCTTATTGTGTTTACATGAGATGAGTTATCAACTGTCGGACATATCATGATGCTCCTTCAAAGATCATAACATTCCTTTGTTAAATCTAGGCATTTGGTTCTGATGAAACCTCTCCTCGTTTCCATCCCCTGTTTTATAATCTTAATGGCAATAAATGTATTGGATTATTTGTTTCTTTTCGGTTCTCCAGCTGTGAATAAATTTGATTAGATTTTTCCTATATTGAACTAATTCTAAGTAGCTTGGTGGTATAGTGTATGAAAATTTAATCAACGTCAATAATGAAAAGTTGAATAAATCAATAACTAGACAATCCTATATGTAAGCATATAGGCTACAGAAGTCCAACATAACTAAAACACTCAAACAAGCAAAGTAAATGGTTTTCCAGGATACTGTATAAAAAACCAAAATAAAAATACTAATAGAGAATGCTAATTCCCAAATTATTAACCCTAATTAATAAATCAACTCAAGACAACTAATAAAGAACTATTTGCATTGCTTGGCTTGAGGATTATCAGCAAAGGTGTTTGAGCTTAGGGATATGTTATCCTATAGTTGAGTTTATTTAGGATTCTTGTAGTCATATTTTAGTTGCATTAGGGTTTCTTATTTAGCTTGCCTATAAATAGGTTGGTAGTCAGTCATAGGAGATTACCATTGATTATTCAATTACAAACCCTGAATCCAAAATGATAATTACATATAAAAATAACAAAATAAGAATAATAATATCTTCTTATTCTGCATAGGGCAATCCTTTTACAACTTCCATTTGGGATCCTATTGTTCAAATGATAACTAAGGGACTTGATAATTGAAAAGGGGCTTATTTCTCCCTTGGTGGTGGGAAAATTTTATCCGGCATCCATTCCATATCAATTATTAGTTCCTGTTTAAGAAATATGTAGTGTTACACAATAGAGTTTGATTACAGCATTTATGTGTTTTTTTTTGGCTGTAGTGTGGTGCATTCAGCATGAGTGAATTGCTTGCATTTTTCGTAATAGATACTTACCTTTGCATCTTCTTTGGAATATGATAATTTTCCTAGCTTTTTTATGGGTTTCAGCCCATTGTTTTATATGGATTTTTCTTTATCTAACATGCAGAGGGAGTGGGGTGCTCTTTGAAGCTGATGTAGTTTTCATGTTTTCTGTTTTCTGCTGTAATTATTTTCTGTTATGGAGGATTCCTGACCCTCCCCTGATATTTTATGCTTCCTTTCCATCTTAGTGAATTTGTTTACTATCGAAAAGAAAAAAAAATTGGGCTGACAGTTTTAGCCCTCTCCCTCTGGATAGGGCTTGACAACTGGTGGACTCCCAACTTTTGTAGATATTGGAAATAGCTTTGGTGCCCCGGCAATTGTTGAAGATAACTTGATACATCAGGTAGGTTTTTTCTCTTCTTCATTATAATGTAATATTAATCATTTGTAATCATGTAATGTCGTTTAACTTTGAGACCATAACAGGTTTTTCTTTTCTGAATTCCTGTATTCAAATCACCTTTAAGGCATTTAGTTCTAAATTTATATATTCACTTACAGTTGGTTCAGAATGGGAAGAAAGTTGTAATGATGGGTGATGATACATGGACACAGTTGTTTCCTCATCATTTTGAAAGATCATATCCATACCCTTCTTTTAACGTCAAAGATCTTCATACGGTATGCCTTATAAGATGTCAAGTATATGATACTTGAGTTAAATGAGCTGTGGCTTATTTGTCATTTCAATCAGCATAAAATTTTTCTTTTTGGCTTATCATTTTCACGGCTATAAAATAATGCTGTTTATCCTCCAGGTTGATAATGGATGCATTGACCATCTTATTCCATCCCTATATGAAGATTGGGATGTTCTTATCTCACATTTTCTTGGAGTGGTATGATTGATATCCTTTGTTTTTTTGGTGAGAAATATATTTGATTTTCTACTGTGTTTTCTTTTGTTCCTTGGTTGGTATAAAATTTCTATTATAATTAGGTTATGTTAGTGTCGTTTGATCCATGTAGCTGACCCACATGGAAAAATGCTTAGTTGTTGTTATTGTTGTTGTAATTAAGTTATGTTACACTAAGGGTGAGCATCAATTAGGTTTGGTCAGGTTGAACCATAAACTCAAGTCAACCAAACAACATTTGGGTTGAAAAACTAATCTGTCACTGACCAAAGTTTTGGATTATTGAAAAATTTGGGTTGGTCAAGTTGTAATTCTGTGATGAGAAAAGAAAATGCATCAGAATTTAGAAGTTCATTTTTTGCTTTCTTGGTCTGGTCAGATTTGGTTGGGTTGTGATTCTAAAAATTGCACTC
This sequence comes from Gleditsia sinensis, assembly GCA_037074535.1. Classification (NCBI taxonomy): domain Eukaryota; kingdom Viridiplantae; phylum Streptophyta; class Magnoliopsida; order Fabales; family Fabaceae; genus Gleditsia; species Gleditsia sinensis. Next base: position 63,158,553 of record CM073468.1, on the reverse strand, counting down.
GACCTGCCCATGCAGATACAATTTTTTAATAAAATATAATCCATTTAAACCTGTTAATTCAAACCAATCTGACTTATGCAATTTTTTTTTCAATGTGTTAAGTCAGATTTGAACAGATTGTCGAGTTATGCACACTCTTACGTTCACTATGCCCATGTGTTTCACATTTCATGATGTTGAAATAATGTAATTTGAATTATTACTATTAGTATCCAATACTAGATTATATTTTAGCTTGTAAAGAAACAATTGTGAAGTTTATCAACTTTTCTAATGCTATGGCTATGGCTTGACAACCACGTGGATGTAGCTATGCTAGTTGTGATCTGATGAAAATATATCAAATTTAGTTTACTAATGGTGGAATCATCTAGTCATAAATATTAGGTTGAGAGAACTATACCATGAACATGGACCATTTTTTTTAATAGAAGAAATTATATTAGAAATAGAAAAAAGATAAAAAACCATTACAGAGCCTAAGAAAACAAAATCCCTAAGAACCTAATCATTGCAGAAGAGCTGCTCAATCTCTTTGCTGAACAGCCAAGAGAGGCCATGTGCAGAGTTATGTCCCATAATAGATTTAAAGGCGAAGAAACTCCCTTGAAGATACAAGTATTCCCTTCCAACTACAAAGACCACAAAATGTCATAAACCGCACATTGCCCCAAGGTTTTGTTTTCCTTCTTATTACCAAACCCTTGAAAATGAATTTGAAGAAATTGATCCAATGAACTAGGACATACTCAACTCTCACCAAAAATTTTGAAAAGCTTATTCCACATGAGGCTCCATATTCTCATATCATGATTAGAAGAAAAAGGAGTAGAATCAAGCGAAGCCATAAGGGACTAGAGTTCACTACTTTCTTTGTCATTCAGATTTTTGAAAAAGTGAAAATTCCAAGATTGTTTAGAATTTTGAATAATAAAGAAACTTTGGATGGGAGAATTATGCATAGTAGAAAATCGGTAAAGCTAAGGATGAGCTTCAATGAAAAGAATATATTTCCCATCGAAATATTCTCCCAAAATCTATTTTTTGAGCCATCACTTAGTTTTAAAGAAACAAGTGGCATAAAAGAAAAGTATCATTGTGAAATAAATTTCCAAAGACTCACATGAGTCACATTCATTGCTACGTTGGCATCCCAACCATTTAGATATATGCGATACTTGCTTCGAATAACCTTATACCATAAAGCAATTACTTCTAAAGGAAAATGCCATAATCACTTAGCTGACAAGGCATGGACAACAAATTACCAAGATCCAAGCCACCTTCATTCTTAGCCCTACAGCGAACCTCCCAACTAACTACATGAACTTTGTTATCCACTCCAGGACTTGACCATAGAAAGTTCCTCGTAGTTCTCTCAATCCAATGAGCCACATTTGTTGAAACCTTAAAACGAGACATGTAATAGATAGGGATGCTGGACAAACAAGACTGAATAAGAGTTATGCAACCACCTAAAGAATAAAAAGCCTTTTTCCAATTATCCAACCTCTTAGAATTCTTTTGGACAACTGAGTCCCCAAAAAGAGGTAGCTTGTGGATTTTCTCCCTAGGGCACACCCAAATAAACAATGAGCCATTGCAAGACCTGACACCCAGCCAAAGCAGCATATGAAGAAAGACTTTGACTATCAATGTTTATCCCTGCAACACCACTATTAGCCAAATTGATCTTCAAACTTTAGACCATCTCAAAGAACTGAAGGATATATAGAGCATGTATATAGCTATGCCTGTCATCCTTTAGAAACAGAACAGTATCGTTTGCAAATTGAGAGTGAGAAACAATGACCTCCTCAAACCCAACTGTTATTTCCTTGATCAAACCCCTGTCAACAGCTTTAAGCAACATCCGACTCAACACATCCTGACATCCACCGCCAAAGTGAACAAGAAAGGGGAAAGGGAATCTCCTTGCCTCACTCCTCACTAGACTCAAAACTAAGACTCAGGTTCACCATTTACAATCACAGAAAAGTTGGCAGTAGAAAGACACCCCAAAATCCATCTTTCCAGCTCTCTCTAAAATCCTTCCTAACAAGAACTTTATCTAAAAACCCCCAAATCACCCTATCATATGCCTTTTCAAAATTCAGTTTAAAAACTAAACCTGATGTGGGTTCTGAAGGATGGTGTTAAAGCTTCATGCACAAATCATTTCACAAGAGTTTACAAAAGCCTTGTTGATATTTAGCTGGTAATCTTGATGTAATGGCAAAACCAAACTTTTGGATGTAATGAAAGATGGTTAGTTTTTCTTTAAGACATATGACTATCTATAGAAGTGCTGAGGTTTGATTTGACTGGATGTTCAAATATGTCAGTCATCTAAGAGATTTATGAGGTCATCAGTGGCTGCTGGCCTAGGATGTTAAGCAACTTGTCTTTTTCTGAATACCATATTGGTCATTTGAAAGAAAAGAAAGGGGGAGTGGAGGGCTTTGAAGCATTGGAGTAAGAATTAGCTAATAAAGAAATTTTTGATTGTGTTTTTAAAGCAACAAAAAGTAGGTATACAAGAATTTGGCTTGAGATTTAATTCTGAAGAACTTGGCTTGTCTAGGGAACATAACTGCATTTTTGATGTTGAGTATGAAGGTTGTTTGATTAGCTGAAATTATAGGTAATTGCTTAAGACGATGATCTGTTGGGTCATTTCTTCATAATTTTATACTGATTCTATATTATAAGCCGAAAAGGGAAAAAAAAGGCACAGCATAACTAGTTTGGAAATGGCATGATATATGTTAAATATGGTTTTTAGCTTTCTGTTTCTTTTTGTTTCACTGCATTATATGAGGATAAGTAATTTTGCCATTTTCTGTTTGTTTTTCTTCATATTTAGGATCATGCTGGACATATATTTGGTGTTGATTCTACTCCAATGATAGAAAAGTTGAAGCAATACAATAATATTTTAGAGGTAAGTATCTTTAATTAAAGCCCCTTCTTGTGGGCTTTCTGATTCGAACCTTAGGTGTCAAATGGTGAGGCTTTTCAGGTTCAGTTATGCTGCTTGAATTGACCAATCTTATTTTCTAGTAATATGCTGTCTTACAGCAATAAAGGCACTTGCCAAAAAGTATGGGTGCTGTCTTTATTGCTTAAAGCCATAGGATGTATAGGGATATCTATAATACATATATATTCTTTTAATTTCCTATTTTTTTTACAAAATATTTAATGCGCTTTTTTTTTTGTGTCAATAAATTTCTTTCATTCTTAATATTTGAAGATGTGGACAGCATAAATTGGGAAAGAGCCACTGGTCTCTTATTTTACGGACCTCATTATTTTAAATTGCATATGCCTGTATTGTGTTATCTTGCTTAAGTCCAATTTAGTTGCTTTGATGTTTGCTTCTTTCGAAATCTATTTATTAAAAAACTTACTCAGTATTTTGCTTCAGACAGTAATTGAAGAACTGGAAAGTCAGTCTGGACCTGGGGGCTTACATGAGAATACTTTGCTTGTTGTAATGGGCGACCATGGGCAAACACTAAATGGTGATCATGGTGGTGGGAGTGCTGAAGAGGTGTGTGTGTATATATTATATAACAGTGTCTGTTAACATGTTTTTCTACATAAATGTCTTTCTATTTTCTCTTTCAATTTTACGTAGGACATATGTTGTCTCATCTTGCAGGTTGAAACTGCAATCTTTGCCATGAATTTTAAGAAGCCTCCATCTCCCATACTACCAGAATTTGATTCTTCTTCTTGTCGACTAGACATGGTATTTTGTCTCTTTTACTCCTGGTGGCTTGAAGATTCTTTATGACCTCTTTCCTATAATTTTTTCCTCCCTCTTGGACATGTTCTTAACTCCCTAACGTTAAAGAGGGTCCAAATTATGCCAGAAAACTGAGACATATTGAGAATGAATAAAATTATGAAAAATTATGGATAAATTGGGGAAGGGGCCACTGGATAGGTAAAAACATGAAGTTTCTTGTAGGTGATATCTGATGTGGGATGATGAGGGTCAATTATTGTTTATCTTATTCTTTTATGATGTAATTATCTTTTGGGATTTATATATATTTGTAATTAGATCAGTGAGGTAATTTTAGGATTAGTTAAGATAGGTGTTTGAGTCTAGGGAATTGTTATCCATTTAGTATTTTATTAGAATTACGAGTTGTTATTTCAATATTTTATTAGAATTAGGATTTCTTATTTTAGTTGCCTAAAAATATGGCTTTAAGAGACTAAAATAGTTACCCCTTTGGTTTTAATGATTAATAATATTGAGATTGATAATTGTGATTTCTCTTCTTTTTAACTATCTCTTACCATTCTATGCCAATATCTCTTCTTGAAAAAATAGGAAAATATTATAGGATAAGTATTAATTAGTATTATAGGATAATGATATTCCTAAAACTGATAGACTTGCTTGGAAGAATTAGATTACAGTTGTGTGGTTTGTTACGGTATTCTGCTGACCCTAAAATGTTGCCCTTTCTATATTCTTATAAAACATGTAATGCATTTTGTAAAAAGGTTTAGTCCCTTTGGACTAATGATATTTAGCATTGTCATTCTGTTGTGGAAAAGATCATGAGTTTGAAACAGTTTAACACAAATATGAATACTTAGGCATGGTCCAATCTATGAAGGAAGAATTTAATGAACTGTTGTCCATTACTACTAATGTTAGTGAATAGGAGAAATAGCAAAATAAATTTTTTATGGTGCTCACTCTCGTTGGCTTAAAATATGAGCTTTTACTAGTTCGTGAGCAAATTTCGTCTTTTTGGACAATGTGTTTGCTTGCCTCCTGTGTATATCAGGATCTATCCCTCTAAAGGTAGAAGGTATAGCCTCAGATGATTAGGGCTTGTCTCTCAAAAGGTAGAAGGTATAGCCTCAAATTCTTTGGCATTTGCTTCACAGGTTACAAATTATAATATGACTAGTAATGTCTGCAGATGAGGATGTAATCAAGGGCAATGACTTAAATGCACCTACTATAACAAACTCTGTCATAATTGAGACAAGTGCTATTCTCTGCATTGTTTTCTGCCAAAAGTTGCTTAGGTTATTCGAACAGAAAATGCTAAAATTGTTCCACTGTCCACCGTAGTTAATGTGTCAAGAGATGACTATCTAGAATTCCTTCAATATCAAGCTACTAAAAGAGTTGCTAGTTCTATTGCTTTCAATGTTCAAATTGATAATTATGTTGCTTGCTTTACATAGTCTTCCTCTCTTAGGCTCTAGTGCTTTTGATCATATCTCTGGTAACCCTAATTTTTTCTCAAAACTTGATATTTGATCTTCTCTTTCTGGTGTCGCTCTTGCTAATGGTTTTAAAGTTGTTACCAATTGGTTAAGCAAGATCCTAATTGTCCTTTTAATCTTATCTCTATTAGCAAACTCATTCAAACTCATAATTCTTCACTGACCTTTGTATATACTTTTGTGCATATACATAATCGAAGTATTGGTCAGACGATTAGAATTGGGTGTGAATCGCAAGGGTTATATCATCTCACTATATTTATATCTCCAGTTGTCTACATTTCCTTTGACTCTCCAAATTTGCTTCACAATCTAGACTCTAGAGTCTTTAGATTGTGAGTCGTGTAAATTGGGCAAACATTCTTATGTGTCATCTCCTAAATGAAGTCAAAATAAAGCTGAGTCTTTTTTTTGGTTCATATTGATTACTCTTGCATAACTTGAGTCTCATGTATTTCATGAGTAGAACGAGTAACAAAATACCTAAAACCAAAAGTAGAATGAGTATGACTAGGTCTCTAGACATAGGATCAATCAAAGTAAAAGGAGACTTAGTTTTATTTTGACTTTGTATAGGAAAAGACACGGGGGTGATTAAGAATTTGAATGAGTTTACTAATAGAGACAATATTAAAAGGAAAACCAAGAATGTAAAGAACAAAATCAAGTGGTAAAGAAGGAAGGGGTCATGCTTGACCAAAGAGTAAGAAGAGAAGAAGATGAAATATCAAGTTTTGAGAAAAAATGAGGGTTATCAGGAATATGATTAGAAGCACTAGCGTCTGAGATTCAAGGCCCAAGAAAGGAAGACTGTGTAAGGTAGGCAACATGATTACTAGTTTGAACAGCTGAAGTAGTAGAACTAGCAATATTTTTAATTGTTTGATATTGAACGATAGTTAGCTCCTGACGCAGAAACTACTGTGGATGGTGGGACAGTTTCAACATTTTTTGTTTGAACAACATTAGCAACTTTTAGCCGACAATCATTTAGAGAAAAGCACTTGTCTTAGATATGACCAAGTTGACTACAATAGGTGCATTGAGGTTGTTGCCCTTGATTACGCCCTACTCCTTGGCTGACATTATTAAAGCCCCGTTTGGATAGCATAACTTATAACTTATTAGAGTTTATCTATCAGTATAAGTGTTTTTATGTTAAAAAAATAGTATTTGGATAAGTTTAATTAAGTAATTTATCAATTCTCAATAAGTGCTTTTATGTTAAAAAAATAGTATTTGAATAAGTTTAAATAAGTAATTTATCAATTCTCAATAAGTTAATTTTTTAAGTTTACTAAAAAAAGTTGTTTTTGTAGAAACTCAAATTCATATAATCAGGAAACTATTTTATATTTTTACAAGTTAAAATTTCATTAAAACTATATCTTTCACCTCCCTCCTTCCATCAAAACTATATCCAAGTATTTTAAAAAAAGTTTATAAATTTGAAAAGTACTTTTTTAAATATATATCTACACGGTAAATAACTTAATTTAAAAGGAGTTTATAGTATAAAAGTTTTTTTATATAAGGCCTTATTCCATAAGTGCTTAAATAAACTGTTTACCCAAACTGAGCCTAATTTTATTATGATTTGTAACTTATGAAGCAAATGTCGAAGAATCTGTGGAGACCTTCTACCTCTAGAGGGATTGGTGTTGATATATGCAGCAAGTGAGCAAACACATTATCCAAAAATGAAATCTTTGGATTGGAGAGAATCTGTTTGTGTACTTGTGCAAGCTCAGATTTCAAGCTAGCAAGATTGAGCACCCTAAAATACTTATCTTGATGTTTATCGTGTTCACTAAAATTAGCAGTAATGGACAATAGTTCAAGAAATTCTTCCTTTACAGACTAGACCATGCGCAAATAAGTGTTCATATCTATGTTAAACTATTTCAGACTTATCATCTTTTCCATAGACAACGCTGAATATTACCAGTGTAAAGAGATTTAACCTTTTTTCAAAGGGCATGACATGTTTTATAAGAATATAGAAGAGTCAACGGAATGCCATAACAAGTCATACAATTGATTATCTAATTTCTTCTAGGTAAGCCTATCAGTTTCAAGAATATCAATTAATTATTTTACTAAGTGGTCTTTATGACCTTGGCCAATGAACCAAAGTTCAATAGACATAGTCCATTAAATATAATTCGCCCTATTTTATTTTTTTCTCAAAGTTTTGATACCATGTGAAGTCAGAGAGAATAGGAGAAAAAAGAGAGTGTAAACTGTAGTTCGTGAGTCAGGGTTAGATTAGTCTTTGATATTTATAAGGATTTATAGACAAGACACTAATTGCATATATATTTGACTCATAATTACAGCCCTAATTATTCTCCCTAATCAAGGAGTCTAGCTATCTACCATAACGCCTAATTACACATTAACTCAAAATCTATTTGCATTAATTCTAACATACATTATTATGTGTAGGTATCTGTATCTTCATCTTTAGGAGTTGTTATCTTTTTGAAGCATTATCTTGTGTATTTAGATTAGTATAAAACTAACAAACAGAAGATAAATGTTTTCAAACCTTCCAGCTCATTAGAGTGCCCCCTCCACCTGTGGAAGTTTTTCTAGGAACCTTGCTAGAGTATATAGTCTTACTTTTGTCGCCAATAAGCACTCTCAGTTGTTGTATTAAGGATTGGACCCCTACATAATGTTCAATTATTGCTGATCAGTCTTAGCCAGTAAGATCATTGCTATCCATTATCTCACACCCTTACATGCACCACCATTGTCTTCTTGTCTTGTTCATGTGTCGGTGCACATGGTTTCATTTTCTTGTTGTCTTGCTTCTGGATGACTTGAAAATACAAATAAACACGTCTAACATTGTTGCAGGTGCACTCCTGGTTTAGTTGTAGACTTGTAGTATCTCAAGCCTAATCTATGTGTGCGCTACATACTTTTAATATTGCTTAAATTTAACTGGATGTGCAGCTAATTATTTGATCTTCTTTAGTTATTTTTGGTCAAACCTACGACCACCCTAGCTTTTTCATCTAGTGTTTTCAATTCACCTATTTGTATCTTAAGTGTGCTTGGTATTCCATTTCACTGTTCTGTTAAATTTTGAGAGAATAGGAGAAAAACAAGAGAATAAAATAGTCACCTCATGGAAGGCCTACACTAGTGCTTGATATTTATAGAAAAAAATACTGACAAGACATTAATTATAAATATAAATGATCCATAATTTGAATCTTAATTATTCCCCGAATCAAGTGATATGACTATCTCCAAATTAAGGATATAATGACGTTTAATTACTCCTTTAATAAAACAATATTATGATGAATATCTACTATTTCAACACTTTCTCTCAAGCTGAAGCATATTCAAGCTTCAACTTGTTACAAATTAAACCCAATTAAAATCAAACTCAAGTGAAAATTACTCAATAAAAGAAAGTAGTCAACTCCTCTTATGATAATTTTTCCAGCATCATGCTGGCTTTTTGGACAAAATGCAGCCTAAGAAATGACCTGAAGTAAAGAACACAAGTCTGAAATTGGCTGGAACACCCAAAAAGTTACCTCATGCCAGTATAGAACATCACCATGGAGGCCAAATTAGAGAACATTGCTGGAATGATGCACAATAATTAAAGCGGTTGGATAGAGAAAGCACCGCTAGCATGATGCATAGTTGGAAGAGCTGCTGGAATGATGCACAATAAGAAGAGTGGCTAGAATGAGGCATAACCAACACGTTTGGATAATTAAAGCAAGCCAAAAATGAACCATGCAGAAGAAAAAGCACCACGAACAGAAACCATGCAGAAGAAAAAACACTAGGAACAGAAACCAATGAGTGACAAACATCAACTGGGTAGACATTGGGATGGTTTTTGGCACTGTTTGGGAAGTACAGACAAAACGTAGGTTGGAGAGAGACTATCGGTGCGTGCTGGACTGTTTGGACACTAACGGCGAAGATGACAGTGGCCAGAGATGCTCCCATGGTGGTGGATCGGTTGGTTTTTTGGGTTCTGAATAGAACTCATGCCTTCTATAAGCAAAAACAGTCTTTGCAGGGCTAGAATGATGCACAGCCTATAGCGACGTTCTGCTGTTTTTTTTTTCTTCATACTCTAGTTGGAAGGAAGAACAGTTAGGAGGGATTGGAATTTTTTTTCTTGTTTTTCTCAAGGCTCTGATACCATGTTAAATTCTAAGAGAACAGGAGAAAAACAAGAGAATAAAATATAGTCACCTTATGGAAGGCCTATACTAGTGCTAGATATTTATAGGAAAAATTACAATCAATGCATTAATTATAAAAATAAAGAGGACATGTAAAACTGTGCCAACTATAGAAGAATTAAGTTTATGAGTCATACTATGAAGTTATGGGAGAAGATCATTGAGCAAAGATTAAGACAAGAGACTCAAGTCACAAAGAATCAATTTGGTTTCATGCTAAGAAGGTTAACTATAGAAACAATTTTCTTACCGCTAAGATTGATAGAAAGTTACCAAAGGAGGGAAAAGATTTGCATATGATTTTTATTGATCTAAAAAAGGCATATGATAGAGTGCTAAGAGAAGTTTTATGGAAAGTTTTAGAAAAAAAAGGAGTACGTATTGTATATATTCGAACAATCAAAGATATGTACGATAGGATCACAACTTGTGTGAGAATACAAAATAGGGACACGTGATTTTTTCACAACTATTGGACTACATAAAGGGTCATCTCTGAGTTCATATTTTTTTAACTTGATTTTGGACGTAATTACTGAACATATGCAAAATTTGGGGCCTCAATGTATAATTTTAGTAGATGATATAGTTTTAGTTGGTGAATTGAAAGAAGAAATAAATATGAAATTAGAGTTATAGAGACAAACTTTGAAAATACTTGGTTTTCTTATAAGTAGAAATAAAACAGAATATATGAAATATATTTTTAATAAAAGACGAACAAATACGAATTTAGAAGTAAAACTTGGAGATTATATATTAAAATAAGTTACAAGTTTTAAATATCTTAAGTCTATTATACAAAATAATGGCGAAGTAAAGGAGGATGTAAACCATATGATTCAAGCGGGATGGATGAAATGGAGGAAGGTTTCGAGTGTCATTTGTGATAGAAAAGTGTCGCTCAAAGTTAAAGAAAAATTATACCGTACAACTATAAGACTTGCTATATTGTATGGTACTGAATGTTAAGCGGTTAAAAAAAATATGAAGATAAACTTAATGTTGTAGAGATGAGAATGTTGCACTGAATGTGTGGATACACCAGAAGAGATATGATTAGAAATAAGTGCATTAGAAAGAAAGTTGGGGTAGCACCTATTGTGGAGAAAATGATAGAATCTTGCTTAAAGTAGTTTGAACATGTATGGAGAAGACTTGCAAACCTATTGAGAAGAGTATATCAGATAGAGAATAGTCTGATAGTTAAAGGTAAATGGAGGTCAAAGAAAATAATAGGTGAAACTATTATAAATGATTTAATAGTTAATAATCTATCTATTGATCTTATTTATAATATGCCACTATGGCGTCGTTTAATCCATATAGCCGATCCTACCTAGTGAGAAAATGCTTAGTTGTTGTTGCTGCATTAATTATGAATATAAATGACCCATAATTTGAATTCTAATTATTTCCCGAATCAAGGGATAAGACTATCCCCAAATTAAGGATATGATTACATCTAATTATTCTTTTAATAAAAAGATATTATGATGAATATCTACTATTTCAACATGTTTCAATTGGTGTTGTCCCATTTTGCTAGCAAATTTCTGATCAGTGAGTTATCCAGGGAGTCGGGGTCGCTGGTTGGTCCCCAAACCATGGAGTTCAGCTTAGTTTTTTTTGTTTATGTGTTTCTCAAAGTTGGAGTTCTCCGTTTTGTTGTGACTGACTGTTGCATGCCTAGCTGGACTTTGATAGTCCTGTGTTCTGGTTGGTTTTTTGCAGCAAGTTTGCATGGAGCAAACCTCCTTGTTGCTCAAGAAAAGTAAGGGCTACATGCTCAGAGGTCCTTTAAAGATTGAGTTCCATCCCCTTTTAAAATTTCATGTTTTGACAGTTTATTCTTTGAAGTTTGTGTTGTTTGTTAGTTGAGATGATGTTTTTCAATTAAGTTCTAATTCAAGTCGTTGTTAGTAGATGCAAAGTTGTTCATGGGTTGAGCTCATCATTGCTTGATTGAGCCATTGTTCATTGGTCTCACTACATGCCATGGTTTATTGAGCTCATTGATCTTTGTACTAGTTGTTCTATGAATATGTTGTAAGTTATTGTTCTTGAAGCTCATTTTCATATGTGGAGCTGCCCAAGTTACAAGTTTTTTGTTGAACTTAGTTCTTTTTTTTTTTTTTTTTTTTTTGCTCTGTAAGTTTTTTATTTGTCATGTTCAGTTTTTCTTTAGCAAACTGGAAGCTTATACAATCTTCAGCTTAGGGGAAAATGTTGGAAACCCTATACTTTTTATGCTTTTGAAGCATAAATATAGATGAGAGGATGCCATTATTAGCAGGCCTTCCAATCCATTAATTCTATTGTTTACTAGGAATTTTAACATATTTAACTTCAAGGGTATGCTTGGATATATAATTATTCCACTCGGGCATTGTGGTGCTGCTTATTCTATTCTGAATTCCAAGAGCATGAATTGAGTTAGATCCTTATATTTCTATGTATAATTTATATTTTCTCTAGAATCACTAATCTTGTCTTCCATAATAGGATGGGAAGAGTGTCTGTATCAGCTCCATGCAACAGGTGAGAAAAGCTATTCTGTTTGATGGCATTGTGTTAATAACCTTTTGGGGTTTTAATATATCCAGACCCATATTTATCCATGTCATCTATTGCAGCTTGATTTTGCAGCAACAATTTCAGCATTGCTTGGTATTCCTTTCCCTTATGGAAGGTGCAGTGTAAGCATTCTGTCAATGTTACTGTTGAATATTTTCATCTGATATTTGTATAGCTGAGCTAATGTATCGACTAGCCAAAATTTTTATTTCTCCCTCGCTTTTCTGTCATCTGGGATATGCTGCGGTTAGCACTCTTAGCTATTATGCCCTGAGAATTTCAGATCTGGTATTTGATAGTATGAGTTGATTTGCAAGTGTACAGGGTAGACATTGTGGCTGATATGAAAGATGAAGGGAAATTTGATTTGAAACAGAACCAAAAAAAGAAAAAGAAGAAAAGAAAATACATGAAGATGAATATAGTTGGAAGTTTGGAGAAATTGTGCCTAAGAAGATGACCTATCTTAGCCTCCAAAAATAATTCAGAGTTGCCAGAGGACTTTGGAGAGTTAAACTGCTCAAATTAGCTCTAAACAAAGAAATGGCTAGATAGAAATAGTAGAATATAAATGTAATAAATGAAGTAACATACCTGGGCTACTTCTGCAATCAAGTCCAGCTAATCTGCAGAGCAGAAAAACATTCAATCTTATCTATATATCAGCCACCAAATTTCAAGACGGAAAGGTCTAAACCATGTTTACCTGTGAAGTATTCATTCTGTAATCTTCAGTTTATTGTCTTAGTATGAAGTATGAACTGAATTGGAAGCAGAATCCCAGCATTTCATTTCTCTTTGCCAGTTATTTTGCTTCATTTTTTCTTTTTTTCATATTACTGTCTCACTTGGGAACCTCGTGTACTGGGCCACCCTACTGTCTCACTTAAGTCCATGTGAAAATCTGGAATCTTCTATTTTTGATGTCTTATTTTGCATTCTCTTATGTCATCATTTTGCATGCACATTGGGATCTAAATTATGAACTCACAAGGTAGTATTTTTTTCATTTTCAGCATTGGTCAGATCAATCCTGAGCTATATGCTTTAGGAGCTGGTAGGTGGGATATGGAAGCCTCTCAAGGGCTGTCAGAATCAGATATCTGGATGCAGAATTATGCTAATGTACTATGTGTCAATTCTTGGCAGGTGCTTACCTTGAATTTTCTCTTCTATTTTACTACTTGTGGATTTAGATATGAAGTTATGAAATGGACCTTGAAAAGCTGTTTTCTGCTTTCGTAGACAACATATTTTTTGGTAAAGTACTTTGAAGAAGGATAGTGCACTTCAAAAGCTCTGAATATAAATATTGTCTTCAGTTCTTGTTCAGTTTAATTGAAAAAGTTTGATTTAAACCCTACATTTATTTTCACAAAGGATTTGCCATTGGGATTTGATTCATTTGATAATACTTATGCTGCTCATGACCATAGAGCTGACTCTCTTAGATAATGATTTGGCAAAAGAAACCTAACATTCCCTAACGTTATCTGTCTGATATGAAATACTAGAAGTACTCCTTGACAAAAATGTACGTAAAAGTAGTTTCAGATTGTTACATGCTTGTTTTGCATGCTTTCCAACAGCTTCATTATGAAAATACGGTCTTTGCTTGCAACAATCACATTCTGGCTGTTTAATTTGGTAATTCCAAAAGTGATATAAGCTGTCTGGAGAATTGTGATATATTTAGTGTGTGTGTGTGTGTGTATCTGCACTTCTTCTTTTTAGCGCATTTTAATCATTTCGAGAATGCACTTATTCTTGTTCAGGTGAAGAGATATATAGATGCTTATTCAGCTTCATCAGCTGTTGGATTTTCCTATGATGATTTATCCCGAATATCAAGCATTTATTCTCAAGCAGAGAAGCATTGGTTGCATTCCACCAAGAAGTTACTGCTAGACAGAAGCAATGGCAGTGATACATTTGTGCCCACACTTAAGAGGCAAATTGACTCATATTTTAATTTTCTATCAACTGTTGCTGAGTTAGCTCGCCTCAAATGGATTGAGTTTGATTTAAACCTGATGATAACTGGTATGGCAATCATGTTAGTATCAATTATTTTTCAAGTTCTGGCCATTTTAAGGGCAAACAAGCAATATGGTGTATCTTCGCCTTTATCTGGAGGTTCTGGGATTTTCTCTATCTCGACTTTTGCATACATTTTACTGGCAATACGTGCCTGCAGTTTCCTTTCAAACAGTTATATCTGTAAGTATGAAGAATCTGACTATTGATATTTGTGTACATTGTGTCTCAGTTCTCTGATTGTCATTTTCTTTTTGACTTGGACTTTGTTGTCAGTGGAAGAAGGTAAAGTAGCAAATTTTCTTTTGGCCACATCTGGAATTGTGACGTTACGCTATTCAGTCATGAAGGAGAAGCTGCTAGCAGAAGTGTGTATTTCACCTAGGTTTTATTCTCCTGTGTTTAAAAAACTAGTTGTTATATGTGAACTTTCTTACATGCTAAGGCATAAATACTTATAGAAGTTCTATAAATTTTCTAGTTAAAAGCTTTTTGAACGTCAATATTTATATTTTCTGTAGAGTGTTGGATTCCTTCTCTTGAGCACTTTTTGCCAATTTGCCATAGAAGTTGGGCTCACAAAGCAGGCTGCCACATCCGCTTTTATGAAAGAACACACTTCATGGATCCTCAACATAACCTCAGGTTTTCCTGTATGGGAGTACGTAGTTGAAGTTGCACCTGTGCTAATTCTGATCCTGTTGTCATTCTGGCTTTACAAGGCCACCAATAGCAGCTCCTTTAGGTGTTCATGGAAGTATGTCATACGGAGTACCATCTTGAGTTATATACTAATGATAGTGCATTGGATCACAGACAGTAATAGAATTGGTTTAGCACTGGTTCCCGAAAGCATTGGCAGAAATTACATTCCTAGAATCATTTATGCTATTTCTTTGGGGCAGTTGTTATTACTGGCATTTGGTCAACTATTTAAGGATAACTATTTGGATTTCAAGAAAAGAATCGTCATAAAAACAATGGCCATGTTATCTGCGTGGAGTTCAACTGTCATTCTTCTTTCAGGAAAGCAGGGTCCCATGATTGCCTTCGCATCCATAGTTGGAGGTGCTCTTCACTTCTATTTTGTGTAGTGACTAGATCTTGCTGTGCAATACTGCAAACATATTACTGCCATGGCTTTATTCATGCCTTTATTTACAAATTAGTAACGATATTGTCTTTCATGAGCATGAAGCAACTTGCTTTTTTCTGAAGAATTTTTTCCACCATGCTATGAAACTACCATCTAGGTTATTGTATATTGAGGATGGGCAATACAGAAGAGGGTGCTAAGGATGGACCTAGCAGAAGTTTGGCTTTCAATTCTTTCCATGTGATGCAATGGAATCTTTTCGCCTTGTGTCTCTTTTTCTGCAGTGGTCACTGGTATGTTCCTTATTTCTGTCTGAGGTTAGCATGTATTATTTTAGCCTTTTCTGGTAGACTCTATTGTAGCTCCGCAACTTTCTGCATTGTGCATTAAGCATGTTTAACTTGTTAATTATTAATGCATTTCTCTTGCAGTTACATATTTGCATTTTTATTTTCAGGTGTGCTTTTGATGGTCTCCGCTATGGTGCTGCATTTATAGGGTAAATAGTCAGTTATTTGCACGCTTGCTAGTTTTAAAGAGTGTATATCAATGTTTCAGATACTTGTGAAATCAAATATTAAATCTCTTGCAATTCAACTGAGGTCACCATTACCACCCCTATATCAAGCTTCTGTCTCTTTGGAAATCAAAAATTGACTTTTCGAGTCTTGTGGTGTTTTCACATCTCTTATTGCTTGCTTGGTAATACATTCATTTCAGGTTTGAAGAATTTGTGCTTGTTCGCCAAGCAATCCTCCTTGCAATTGATACTTTCGGTTTTTCTATCATCCTTCCTGTACTTGGACTCCCATTTCTTGTAGCAACTAAGTATCAGGCTAATCGAGGAAAACATTTCATTTTCATGCAATTATCTCAAGTGAGTTCCCTTTACTTGTAAGGATTTCCATCAGTTAATCATTGAATGTATTGCTTGCTGACGCAATCGTCAATCGATCCATTAAGGTGTATATAATGTATGGGCTCATTACAGCAATTACAACAACTTTTACGATACTATGTGTCACAGTTCATAGGCGGCACTTGATGGTAAGGGCTACTTCTAACTTAGATGTTATTCATCTACCTATTTCTGCTTATTTTTTGCTAATCCAGTACATTTAACGCTTCATATTTTTGCAGGTATGGGGTTTATTTGCTCCGAAGTTTGTTTTTGATGTGGCTGGTCTTATCCTTACAGATGTCTTGATTTGTTTGGCCTCGCTTTACTATTTTGATCAAGTGAAGGATAATCCACAACAGTAACATGGTTGCTAAAGATTATATAGTAAGAAGCATGGATACTAACACGTATACCAGTACAACACTATTAAAACAGCAACATAACATATTTGCATTGTTCAAGTGCAATTTATAGTGGTGTGTTATGTTTAATACAAGTATACACGACACGGCTCTGTTTTTGAAATTTCGGTGCTGCATAGATTATATAGTGTTAGTCAATCTACAATTAATTCATTTTGAATAATTGTAGCCCTGTATTTTGATTTATTTTATGATCACTCAAGTTGTTTCTTTTAGTTTTCTGTATGACAGTTCTAGCAATTGGCCCATACCAACTTCAATTTGTAGTTTGCCCCTCAGGCAGCCAATTTTGTTCTTGGCTGAATTTTGTTATAATGATGAAAATATTTTGTAGGGCCAATTGATTTTCATCCTATTTCAATACATTTTTGAGCATTGTGTAAGCACTGATATTGATAGTTTTGCCAAAGCATGTTGGCCAAAGTTCTGAGCCTATCCAGTTGTGTACTGATAATGGCTTTGCCTTGCTGTTGTGTTGAAAAGTGATTTGATCATCAAAATTAATGAAAATAATTGTTTGCCAAAAGCAAATGTTTGTAAATTTTACAGTGTATACAAACATTAGCTAGTTGGAGTTGCATCTTGCTTGGATTGCTTGATAAAATCCATGTGTTCGACGTTTGCACCAGACACTATAGATATTTTAAATTATAATAACTAAATTTTTTTTATTAAGTAGAGTCGATTATATGAATCAAATGACTTTACAGTAGAAATATTTTATTATATTATAGTGACGTTACACAGTCACTAATGGATCTTTAAGAATTTAATTTTGTTCTGTTAGATAGCAATTTAGTCATTTGGATGTAGAAAATAGGAACATGGCAGCCAAGGCAAGATGTGATATGAAAGCAGTTTCTTACCAAAATATCAATAATTTTTCATAAACTATGTAAACAATCAATTGAGCTTTTTAGGGTATCACACAGTCAAAGTAGATTGCGAATGTGGTTGGTTCAGTGTATATGAATTAGAACATTTTGTTTGTAAAATTTAAATTTAAATTTTGTTGTTAGCCATTTTTATTGATAAACAATTTATAAGTATTACTGTTAATTTTTATTGTCCTGACTTTTGGAACGAGGGAAATTTTCTCATTTACAAAATGTTTCCAGCAAAATAGTTTGCTTTCTCTTATTATTCTCTCCAATACACTTAATGCAAATCCATTCATTCTAAAAATGTTTTATACTATATAGATAATAAATATTTTACAATATAATACAACTCTTACAATTATAAAAATAAATAATGAACATTCTATGATATATATATATATATATATATCCTACCAAAATAGAAATATAAGTTTTCTAATATGAAATATTTGATACTAGACACACGATAAAAATATAGAATTGTGATTTATTTTATTATTTAATATTGATATTAGTTAATTACTTTAAAATAATTTTAGGATTAATTAGAGTTATTAATTAGTTGTTTGAGTTCATGAAATTATTATTCCTTAAATTTATTTTATTAGAATTTAGTTAGTTAATTTTTTTGGGTCTTAATTATTTATCTTTATGGACAAATTATTATTTTATTTATTTTAATACTTTAGTTAGTTTAAGATTCTACAATTAATATATTTATATAAATGGGTTTACTTTATTATTATTTTTCATATTTTAAATATTAATTATTATATTTGAATTATTTTTAAAATAAATTTTTGAATTCAAAATAATAATTTTTTAAAACGAAATTAATAAATATATTATTAATTATTAATTTTTTTTAATAATTTTAATTATTATTATTTTTAATTTATTTGTATCTCTAAGTGTATTTATATATTCATGGTAACAATTTTATTTATGAAATATTAAATTTATTTTTATATTATTTCTAATTTTTTAAATATTAATAAAAAAATTCATGTGACCAATATATAACCAGTATGAATACAGCTTTGAAAAAAAAATTATGGTGTCCCACCGTGGACGGCAATAATGAATGTGTCAGAGAGTGCTGCAAGTAGGAACTCAAATTTGTGAACATTAGATATAATGCATCCGTATGGTTCATTACTACAAATCAGAGGTACCCAAAGTCTTCATTTAACCAACCATTCCAATTGCATTGAGAGGGAGGGTTATCAAACAGGTTTCCATTTGTCAAGAACCTGCCAATGAATGACATTCAATATGAAGCACCTTCTAACTTAGCTTTTACTTAACTTATCCTGCTTTGGTTCAGTGCTCTCATCAACTTTAGGCCTGGTGTTCATAAGAACCTGCCAATGAATCACATTCAATATGCTTCAATCTGATATGATTATGAATCTTTCATAATGATTGAGAATACGGATATATTATCTTCTTTGTTTTAAAAATAATTTTTTATTTTTAATTATTTTTAAAATAAAAAAAATTCGTTTAATAATTATTTTTTTAAAAAATATTTTTTATTTTTTATTTTTAAAATATAAAAAAATATTTTTAAAATAATTTATCAAACGAATTTTTTTATTTTATAAAATAATATTTTTATTTTTAAATTATATTTGCATATCTTCATATTTTTAAAGTATACTATCATTTTTTTTTAAATAGTACTTTAGGCATTACTCATGTCTATTTGATGCAGCTGAGACTAAAGATGTATATAATTTTAAAATTTGAGAATAAATGGTTAGAGTTTTAAATATTGTTCTTGAAGTGCAATTTAAGTATTTGACAAATAAATTTAACATTTTGATTGAATTTTAACTTCTTAATTAATTATTATGCTATGTTTTTTATTTTAAAAAGACTATATAATAATATATTTTTAAAATATGAAGGAAGTTCATGTGTATTTTAAAAAATAAAAAAATAAAAAAATTTTATTTTAAATTTTTTTAAAAAATTAAAGAATCCTTATACAAGGGTTATCTATTACTAAATGGTTTGACCCTCACCGCTCTTTATTTTTTTAATTAAAATTAAATTCACAAAATATGGTAAACTTGTATTTTATTTATATTTCAAATCTAAAATTTTTTTGTAGTGCATTAGAAATTATAGTAAATTTTTTATAAATTTTTCTTAATCCATTAAGTTTAAATATAAATTCAGATTTTCAAAATTTGTTTAGAAATGTTTTTAAGTGTGCTTGTTTTATTATTTTTTAAAAATAATGTTAAAAATTATTTTTTTAAAACTAAAATAATAAAAAATTTATTTTGATATAAATTTTAAATTTAATATTTAAAAACGTAATAATATGATTTGCGTCATAGTTAAAGATTAATTTTGATAAATTATTTATAATTTTATTATTAATAAAATTAATTTTTTTAAAAAAGATCAAAAAAATATTTTTTTACAAAAACAAAAAAAATAACAAATTGATATTTTTTTAAAATTATTTTTTGAGTTATATTTTAAAAAAAATTATAAAAAATTATAAAATTAATATAACAAACAAATTATTTTGTTTTTATAGAATAAAAATACCAAAAACTTATTTTAAAAGCAGTTTCAAATAAACCCTCGTTATTAAAAACGATTATTCATTAGTATACCTTGCGTAGCATTGCGTTCTCATTGATCAAAGTTGAGATACGCTCTTCTAACTTAGAATTCTTGTCTTGCAACTCTTGAGCTTTTGACTCTAGTTCATTCACATACACCTTCTTTCTTTCTCGGGCCTGTTGGGCAGAAACCCTATTTCTCAACAACCTGTTCATAATATAAAAGCTATTAGCAGAGAGCCAGAGGTGAGGATTTTAATTAGGCCACAAAAGATGACGGGAGAAAATCACAAAAAAATTCTTGAAATTAGTGTTAATTCTCTTTGTTAAATAAGGGGTAATATTTTTAAATAACTAGAATTTATTTACAAGAAATTTAAATAAATTTTTTTGATGATATTAGATTTTTAACTTTATGAAGATAAATAATTAATAATTAATAATTTTTTCTTTAATTTTATTTATAATAAATTACTATAACATCGTTTAATTTATATAATTAATTTCGTCTCATAACAAAATTTAATTATTATTATACTATATTAATTATAAATTAAAATAATGTTAGGCTAAAACTCTTTATTAAATCTTTAATTATATTCTAAGTTATTTTAATTAGTTAATTTTTTTATATCAAAAATTAAAGTACCACTTGAGTTGTGGACTATTAATTAATTAATTACATATCTTAATTTTTAAATAATAATTATCACATAAATAAATAAATAATATTTTCTCACATTAAAAGTATATATATCTTAGGGAATGTCGCCTGAACTTCAAAAAATAAGGCTGCCAACCGTTTTTAGTTAAACATTCATTTTTTGTAAGGCGCATTTAGTTTACTTTTTTTTTTTTATCTTTATTAATTTTTTTTTAAAAAAAAGATAAAAAGTATGTTTGAGAGAGGTTAAGATAAAATATATTTTGAAAATATTTCTTGAAATAGGTTGAATTTTTTTTTCAAAAACTAACTGATAGTATTTATATAATTTTAAAAAACAAGAATCTATTATAAATATTAAAAAAATCAACATAATCTCATAGCTATTGAAAAACAAAAAATTAGTAATTGACTTAGAAAAAAAAATTATGCTAATTTGATTTAAAAATAAAGATAAACAGTTTTAAAATTTTAAAAAAAACTTACACATAAAGTAAATTTAAAAAATCTTAAAATATTTTCAAACTTCACAGGACAATCACACATAATTAATAATCAATTTTGAAGTAATTTATTATCATTATTATTTTAATATAAACTAATTTTTTTTCCAGCCAGACCAAATTGAGGAAAATATCATGAATAAAGTACCCAAAATATAAATAAGTAAGTATTTGATTTATTGACAATGGTCCAAATTTTAGACAAGCAGAATTTTAAAAAGCCATATCATGTGTATGCTTAGATAAAATAAATTTTTTTAATTGAATCAAAGATAGTTTTTTAATCTCTTAATTTTGTAAAATTTGATTCACCGGAAAATATTTTCTCATATGGTAGATCAAATTTTATACAAATAAAAAATTAAAAAGATATCATATATCTGCTTAAATAAAAAAAAAATTTAATTGAATTAAAGACATAATTTTTTAATTTTTTATTTGTATAAAATTTAATTCACTGATAAATACTTTCTCATCCGATGGACCAAATTTTACTCAAATAAAAGATTAAAAAATTGTTATATGTCTGATTAAATTAAAAAAAATTAATTAAATGCAAGATACAATCTTTTAATTTCATATAAAATTTGGTCGACCCACGAATATTTTCTCGTACATAAATCTGGGAGGCTTAGCCTATCGTTGTACCTCTTGAGGCGTCTGCATTCCTTATCTGCAGGGTTTCGTCCCCTTCTGCGCTTTCCTTGAAACCCAGCTGGAAACTGAGGGTCCTTCTCGTTGCTTTGCTTGACGTTCATATTTGAAATTGTCCCTCCAGATTGGACAGTTTCTGTGGCTTCCACGTCTGGAACCGTGAACAGATCTTCATCGCTGTCTTCTGAATCAGCAATCATTTGAATAATTAGCGAAAAAAAATGATTACTAAACTTTAAAAAAAGAAAAAGAAAAGCAGTGGAAGAGTGTTACTGTAGAACTTAGGAATAGTAATTAAAAATGATACTAAAAAATTTCTCTTCTATTTCACATGATGGGGGGGGGGGGAGAAGTGAATTTGGATCAAACATAAAAAAAGAAAAAAAGAAAAAGGAGAAGAGCAGGGTGTACTATTAGGCACTGTACTGTGGAAGCTTGTCCCTACCAATTTTGCTTCTCTTGTGTGAAGGAGGGAAAGAGTTGGTATGGTTGTTAAGCCTATTCCAAGAAGAAGAGGAGGAGGAGGCTGCCACTCCTTCCTTCAGCTGCTGCTGCTCCGTGGGTCTTGGAAGAGACATTTCTCTCTGCTTCTCTTAGCTGAAGAAGAAGATAGATCCTTTTGAAAGGAATTTAACCAAAGCAAAAGCTAGTGCATGTATGTACCATCAAATACTATTCTAGGAGCAGCGTTGGGCTCTCTTTCTTGGAACCCTCTAATCACAAACCATTGGGCATGGGATGGGACCATAAGAGTTTGGTTCACAAACGAACACGTTGATGCGAAGAGAACCGCCACTTTTTCTGAGTCTCACGAAAGTTACACAAATCTACCAATCACCTTTTTCTTTTCTTTTTCTCTAATTATAATAAATGGGAGAATGAGGTTGTTAGACCAAATGTGGACCACATTGGAACGCTGTATTTTATATACATAGGAGAAACAAACGATGTTTTAATTTAAATGTGCTTATATATATATATGGGACTTATTTTTTTTATATTTATTAACAAAATAATATTAATTTGTTATAGATGACAAATAAATTATCAATTATCTTTTAAATAACTGCTATTAAACACTATCCATTTAGCTATAAAATGAATACTATGTATGATCGATCAGTGAAAGAATGGAATTATAATTATTGACTTATTGAAAAGTGGTGAATATAAAAAAGAATATTAGTAATAAATAAAAAAATAAATTATTTGACTAAAAGATATCAATAGAGTCAAAGTCATATTAATATATATAAATATAAATTTAAATAAATAAATAGTTTGATAAGAATAATTAAATAGTAAATGTTAGTATATTATATGTAAAATAAGCTTACATTTTTATACAATATAATATTCAATAATTAATAATAGTCATTCCATTAACATTTTTAATCATATAAAAATAAAAATAATATTTATAATTATCATTAATATTAAAAATAAGCTGAAATGATATCATTTTGAATTAATAAATTAAAAAGAGTCAAAATATTTTGTTTCAATAGCATCCTTTTTATCCAATAAATAAATAAATCGTTTAAACTAATCCAGTTTATATTAAAAAAAAAACGGTTTAGGAGAGTTCACTTTAATGAGTGGAAGGACTAGTTCATCAATTATCAGACTTGATTTTATTTTTTAATATTGCTATATATTGTTGTATAAATAAATAAAAATATTTTTAAATACTTTTTTATTTTTATTTATGTTTAGTCAATTTAAAATTTTTTAAATAAAAATAAAATAATGTTCTACCAAAAAAATTTCTTATGTTATAAAACAATATTGTTAGAAGTAAAGAAGAATATTTTTATTAAATAATAGAAGAAAAAAATCTATTTTGACACTAGGTGAATCTATGAAAGTACTTTGATAGATTCTAGTCAAAGCTATAAGAAAAGTACATAGAAAGAATTTTGGTTAGGGCAAGAATGAGCCACAATATTTGACTTTGAATGAATATTCTCTTCTTTGGATGCTGAAATAATTTAAATACATTAAGGAAAAAACTATTCTCTCCGAAACTTATTGCCAAAACTGTTGAAAATATGGATTCCACTACTATCGCTTATTTACATTGCAAAAGAATAGCTAACAAAAGGAACACTCCATGCATATTAGTCCATGTCTACAACAAACTACGCGCTTCTAAAAAAACAGCAAACTGCAGCATGAATTTATTGTAGCAACTGCTTAATGGATCCAATATCACTGTAGCGAGTCATAAATGTACTATAGCATGCAGGTTTCCCGTGCTTCTCACTTCTTATGCTGGACCCAATATCAATGTAGCAAAGCAATGTACTGTAGCAACTCATGACGCAGCGTTCTGTAGCATGTAGGTTTCACGTAATTCTCACTTCTCATGCTATGAACTTCGGACTCTTCTTGGTAATTTATTGTGATCTTCTTGGCTTATGAATGCTTGCAGATTTCATTGGAATCTTTTCCTCAAGGTTCATGTTTATCAATTAATCTTGCAAAGCTGAAGTCTATTCCCATGTTGCATCATCTTCAGGGACCTATTTCCATTTAACTAAGCTTTCTTTGACAAAACCAGCACCTTTCTTGACCCAACATGTATTCAAAATGATTTTTGGTTCCATTATAATTACTCTATCTTCATCAATAAGAGGTAAATCAACTATAACATCATGATGAGTGAGTTTTATACTTATAAATTAAGTATATTTAACTTGATATTTTGTTAGTTTTTAAAGTAAATTAGTTTAAAAATATATTTGAATGTATATTTATTTATATATGTGAAAAAAAAATTGGAGAATAGAGGAAATTTATAGAAAATAGAAAAAGGAACAATAATGATATTTTTGTACATTTTTGACGTTATTTCATTAATTTAGACATAACCCATTTATACAATCTCTAATTGAGGTGATTCAAGAGATTATAAAAAATTAAGAAAATAATTTATAATTTTTATGCTGAGTTTTGCGAGATAAAGTGTGTTGCGATGCAAAAAGAGGTAGGTAGAAGCAGCAAAATGTGGCGCGTCACAACGCAAATGAAGCAGATCACGAGTTGCAACATGTGATGCAAAAGAAAAATTTTAAAAAGAAAAAGAAAAGGCCAAGTCACGATGTGAACTCATCTCATCAATCTACATATATGAGTTTCATCTTAAATAGGATTATGGCCTACTTGGGTATTATAAATAAGAGTAATTTAGGTCTTTTGAAGTTCTTTTTAGCATCTCTTATGGAGTTTGTTTTGAGTTTGAGTTTTTATAATTTCATTATGAATTAAATCCTTATTTTTAGGGTGAAGATGTAGCCTTATAATGGTTTGGTGAATTTATATATTGCATTTATGATTTCTTCTCTTCTTTTGAGTTTTATTCTCAATTGTTCATGCTTCTAACTTGTTACTAATTAGATGATTTATTAATCATAATGAGATTGTGAGGTAATTTATGTGTTTAGAGCTAAGAGATTAAAATCATAGATTACATGTGGATAGGAATATACCCATGGATTTGTGTAGCCATTGAAGAGAATCATAGATCTTAATGAATTCTTATTTAATTGATTCACATTGGAATATAGTGAGTTAATAATTAGGGATATTTTTATTGGTGCTTAGAAAAGACTAGTTAATAATTTAGGGTTCTTGGCTAGCAAAATGATTGGGTGAATTATAGTTATTTAATTATATAGAAACCAAATCAAAGTGATGAAGGTGAAATTATATCCCTAGAGCTTTCTCCAATTGGGTATACACAACTTCTTATTTGCAATTTACCTCTAATTTTTCAATTTATTTATGGTAGTTACTCTTTTATTCTTAGTTACCTAGATAATTCTATTGTGGTTTAATTTTAGTACTTAGTACACAATCGTTGTGGGACGATACTTTTATACTTACTCTTATTACTTTAAAATGATACGTGCACTTGAGTGTCAACACATTGCTAAACTATCCTATCTTTTTCTTAAGCAGTGAAGCATGGAATATAGAATGGATCTTGAAACCTTCTAGAAATGTTAATTTGTACGCAACATTGCCAATTTGTTCCACAATCGAAAAAGGTCAATAAAATCGAATTTCCAACTTTTAAGAATCTTAGCGAAATATTGCTTGTTACCGATAAGGGTGTAGTTTAAGGAAGACCATATTGCCTTCTTGAAATTCAATGTCTCACCATTTGGAATTAACTACCTGTTTCATACGATTTATAGTAGCATGTAAGTCAGTCTTTAACTACTGTAATATTGCATCTCTAGAGATAATATTTTTGCCTTCTTCCTGAATTGGAGAGGTGCCATCCTTGTTGATGAAAGATATGTTGTGTTATACTAGAATTTTGCCCATGACAAAAAAGAGCTCCATTGTTGTGGTTGTTAATGGGTAAAGCAATGAAGATATTGTTTGATATATTTGTTGACGACCTTAAACTGGCCATCTATTTATGGGTGATATGATGAACTCATTTTCAATTGTGTCCTTGATAACTTGAAGACATCTTGCTAGAAGTGGTTCGGAAAGACTAGGTCACAGTCACTAATGATAAACTTTGGTATGTCGTGGAGCTTGATTACTCCATTCACAAAATTTTTTTGCCATTATTTTTGCAGAGAATGATTGTGCCAAATAATGCCATGAAATGTGCTACCTTAATCGATCTACCACCACGAGTATTGTGTTTTTGTCGCTGGAACTTGGTAATTTTCTATGAAGTCTAGTGTAATGTCATCATAAACTTGACATGAAATAGGCAGTGGTTGTAGGAGGCTAATTGGAGCAAGAGTGTTAGATTTAACTCGTTGGCATACATCACAAGAAGAAACATAGTTTTGCAGGACTTGAAACATTAATAGCCAATATAATTGTTGTCCAATCCTTTTGTATGTCCATAGCACCTCGGAATAGCCACTAGTCAAAGAATCATAAAACTCTTGTAAGAGTTGTGTGATTAATTTAGAGTTTGGAAGTACCACTAATCGATTTTTATAGCACATCAACCCGTTTCTCCAAAACTAAAGAGCACCTAGTTTTTCACTTACTTACTAATTTCTTTCAAGTAAACATGTTCCACATCCTCTGCTTTGATTTCTTCTTATAGTGAAGATTGTGCAACGAAGAAAGCATTAAGACTAAGGCTGCCTACCACTCGTGATAATGCATCTGCTGTTGAGTTCTACCTACCTAGCTTGTAACTTATCTCATACTCATAGCTAAGAAATTTTACCATCCAAATTTACTATTCTAGGGTGGTGATATGTTGCTCTAGCAAGTATTTGTAGCTTTTTTTATCTGTTTAAATCTAGAACTTTGATCCTAATTGATATGGTTGCCAAGTTTGGATGGTATGAATAGTACCAACATTTCTTGAGCATAGATGGACCACAATCTTTTGGACACTCCTAAAACTTGGCTTATGAAGGTTATAGGTTTTTCCTGTTAAGTGAGAATGGCACCAATCCCATCTCTTGAAGCAATAGATTAAATGACAAACAATTTATTAAAGTTAGGCATTACAAGTGAAGGGGTGGAAGTCATGGCCTGTTTGAGTGTTTGGAAAGTTGTTTTGGCCTCTTATGTCCATGTAAGTTGCCTTTTTTTTTCAACAAATTGGTAAAAGGTCTAGCAATTATGTCATAGTATAGACAAACTTGTAATAACTTGTAAGGCCTAAGACTCCATGTACTTTAAAAATGTTAGTAGGTTTTGGCCAAGCTAGTATGGTTTTAATTTTACTTTTATCTACCTTAACACCATAGGGAATAACGATATAACCCAAATACTCCAGTTTTTGCTGGCTGAATGAACACTTGCTAATTTTATAAAAAAATTTGTGTTGCCATAGTATTTCAAAAGTGTGCTTAACATGTTCAAGATGTTGGGGCTATAAAACAAAAATGTTATAAAAAAAGACTAACAAATTTGAGAAAATAAGGGTGGAATATAGAGTTTATAATCGCTTGAAAAGTAAAAGGTGCATTAGAGAGACCAAAACGCATGACCAAATATTCATAATGACCATAATGATTACGAAAAGTAGTTTTAAGAATATTTGGAGGGTGTACTCATACCTAATGGTACTAAGCTCTAAGATCAAGTTACACCATGGAACTCATCTAACATATCATTAACTGTAGGAATGATAAATCAATCTTTGATAGTTACGATATTAAGTACCCTGTAGTAAGTACAAAATTGCCATGAACCATATTCTTTTTAACTAATAAAACAAGAGTTGAAAAAAGACTAGTACTTGATTGTATAAGCCTTAATTTTAATATGTCTTGACCTAGTTTTCCAATTTCAATTTTTTGAAAACAGGTATACCTATAAGGTCTTACATTAATGGGCTTAGTTCCTTCTTTCAAAGTGATTTAATGGTTAATCTCTCTTATTGGAGATAGTTGATTTGGCACTTGAAAAATATCCTCAAATGTGTTAATTAGTTGCAACATGTTTGGATGGTTAACTTGATGTGTTTCATTTGATGTATGTTACAAGTAGACCATAAACATGGAAATTCCTTGTCGCAATTCTTTGAAATTGTTAGGAAGGATGTTGATCAAATGGTTGGCGTATCTAGCCCTTGTAACTTGTGAGTTTGATGGTCCTAGTAGAACTCCATTGACATTTCTTTCCAATTGCATACTATTGTTTCCAACTATGTTAACCATTACATAACTACACCAATTCCAACCCGATTAGTGGTAAAGAGTATAGAGTCAAGGAAAAAGGGATACCTTGTAGTGATATATGCACGTGTTTAAACCTCCCCTGGCACGTTAATGGTGTTCCATTGGCAACTTTGACAGTAAATGGCTTGGTTAGGATTACAAGCAAGTACAACCTAATGGCTATCTTTTCATAAATGAAGTTGTGTGTGGAATCACTATCAATGAGGACAACCACCTTATATTGCCTGATTGTAGTAGTCAAGCACATAGTTTTGGAAGTTGACCACCCAGTGAGAGCATGGAATGAAATTTTTGGTTCAAGTTAACAATTACATCTACTTTCTCCTTCATGTCATCTATTACTAAGGTTCCCTTTGAGTAACAAGAGCTAAGGTCCTCTACACTGTGGCTTGTAGTGAACTTGTCTTCACAGTTGAAATAAAGGGCTTGCGGACACCTTTTTTGCATTCCCTCTCAAGTGATGTTGATGAGTGAGTTTTATACTCATAAATTAAATATTTTCATCTTATCTTTTTGTCATAATTAAGCATAAATCTCCCTTACTTGTCTTTAGTTTGTGTATTTCTTACAGATGGAGAGAAGAGTAGAAAATGGACTTAATTGGAGAAATCAGAGTTAAATTGTGGTTCTTTGGGAATGATGTCTATAAATCAAGCAGATAAAACAAATTCATTAAGGATGGCTGAGTAAGGAGCATTATCATATTGACTCTTGAGACGCATCCTAATGGAGATATGCACAAATTTATTCTTGATTTATGATCACATTTCCAAAAGAACTAAAACATAAAGATTTACGGCAAAGCACCCAATGTTGAGAATATGTTTGTTGTTTGCAGTCCAGCCCAAACTTGCTGCAGTACTTGGGCCATATCTCCGAAAATACATATCCAATATGTATGCAATCTGGTAGGTGTGTAGCTGACACAATTGGGTACAATTTCTATGTTCAAGTGGTCAGAAAATTTAGACATTAAAAGGGCCAAAAGTGGGCTAGAACAGAATCTATCCCCTGCTGCAGTCCAGCCCGACTTTGCTATAGTATTTTGATCATAAGTCACAAATTACGTATCCAATTTGTCCACAATTTGTCTTGACGGAAAGATAATGAAATTTTCTACAACTTTCATGTTGATGGAGTCAGCAAATTCGGCGGATTTCAAGACGATATTCAAGGTTCAAGTTCGGTGCACATAATGGAATCCAAATTGTCAACTTTGTACAACTTCCTACCTAACAATTTTGACAATTACCACACCTACCACACCTAATTATTTCTATAAATAGAGGGCTTGAGGGGTGAGTTAGGGAGTTTTTGGGAGAGAGCTTTGGAGAGAGCTTGGAAAAGCTTTGTTAGAATTCTACGTACTTGTAATATTATTCTCTCTTTAGACATTTTGTATTTTTCATTTTTTTTCGTAATATTATCATGTTCCTTCATCTATCATTTTACTTTCTCGCTTTAATTATGGAGAACTAATCTCCTAATGCTAAGGTGAAAGGATGAAACTCTTGGTATGAGAATAATAATTTATCTAACTCTTAAACTTAATGTTTATCTTTGATATTGTATTCACCTTCTTATTTCTTTTCTCACGATTATTTCTTAATGACTGGTTTTATCTTACCGCCGATTTCTTGTTATTTTATTGGCTGGTTTTATCATACCGCCTATCTCTTATTATTTTTATGGTTGACTTCGCCACCTATCTCTTGTTATGTTTCTTCTTCTTACCTCTTTTCATTCTAATCTTATAAACTTGGAATCTTGATACATTGTAGACAATCTTTGGCACAATGAATACTTGAATCAATCTTGATTTATTGTAGACAATATAATGATTGGCACAATGTACGCTCGACTTTAAGTACAAGTTATCTCTTGCATCTTTGTATTTTTAATCTTGCGAAGTGTGAATCTTGATATATTGTAGACAACATGACAATTGACACAATATATACTTGAAACCATTTTACAAGAATGTTTTAATTACTAGTGAGGAGGTAAATATAATTCATGTATAAACAAAGTTGAGTTTAAATTAACATATCATCCGATTAGAACATCATTCGTGTAAGGATTTTAATTGAGTAACAAAAGAGTTAAATTTATCTTTATTTGATATACTAAGAGTGGATCCCCTAACCTTAGCATGCTTCTTTACTTTGAATACATCTTCATTTAATTTCAGTATATTAGTTCTTTGTGTAATTTGTTCAATATTCCTCTCACAAAACAAGACATCGGGAACTAGGTTAGAAGTATTTATTTCGGATCTATATTAGAATTTTCTCTCAATTGGCAATCTCTGTGGGATTGACCTTGCATACCACTAAATCTATACTCCAATAAATTCGTGCACTTGCGAGTTTTAATTAAAACAACAACAGATGTCTTATAGATTCACTACAAGAAAATTGACAATATGTGACGATTAAAAAAATTGTCATTGAAAAATACTTTTAGTGACAATTTAGAGGACTCGTCATTGAAAGGTATATTTTCAATGACGACCTAGAGAAATTGTCACTAAAAGCTAAACTTTCAGTGATGACTTTTTAAAGTGGTCACAAAAACATAGCCTTTCAGTGACGACTTTGATAGGTCGTCACAAAAAGTATGTATTTTTGTGACAACTTTTTAAAGTCATCACTCAAAACTTACTTTCAATGATGACTAAGTCATAACTAAAAGTTAAAAAATAAAATTTTAAAAAAATTATACCCAAGATTGTACTTTGACTCTAGAAGATAACAATTTGTTTTAAATTATTTTTTAATAAATTTTTGTAGTTTAAATTTTTTAAATTATTTTTCCTTTTTAATAATTAAAGAAAAATATAGTTTAAAAATATAAGAATTAGCTAAAAATAATTGTTTGTCCATAATATTTTTGTTGAAAATTTTTAAACTTTTGTTGAAAAATTAAATATGGGATTAACTTTGAATAGGTAATAATTTTTTAAATAATTACTGAAATAAATAAAATTAAAAAGATATAATAAAAAAAGGAAAAATGAAGTTTGCTTTTTTATCACGCTACAAAAAGCTGGAAAAAGAAGTAGAAAATAAATTAACTCCATACAGGGCAAAATATAGGGAAAACGCGAGCACCTAAATTCTATCCCGCTTAAACTAGAACAATGTTTTGCTTTCTCTGAAATTTTTTGTGTAATCGTTTCACCTTGCAAAGCCAAAATCAGCCTCTCAATCCTCACCTCTCCTTCACCTCGGTTCTCAGGGAGAAGTGCTTGAACCTGTAGCTTTTTGGGTGAAAGTTGTTGGAATTTGCTGCGTCATGGCGGACATTACCGGAGAATCTATCTTGAAGCATCAAGGTACTCTAATCCTCCTTTGATTTTTTCCATTCCGTTTAATTAGTTTGAGGGTTTTGATTTTTTGGTTGGCATTAGTGTTTTTGGTTTTTTTTTGCATTTGAGCTAATTTTAGGCAGACTGGAGTGAGTGTTAGGGCACTGATGCATTTGAGCTTTGTATATCAACCTCCCTCTCCTTCTCTGTTTCCCTACACTTAGATGAATGCTCTTTGAAGTGCTTTTGCCATGTCTTCGTCTCTCTCCGTCTCCTTCGTCTCTTAGCTTTGTCTTTAAATGCATTTGGTAATCGGAATCAATGTCATCAATTTCTCTGTGTGCATTTAATTTTTCTTGGATCATTTCGTTGTTGATTTTAAACATGTCTTCCATACTGATTTACTCACTAAGTGCCTCTTGAAATTGGGTAGAGGACTCTTTGAAATGTGAGTCTGGACCTAAATTTCAACATGCTAATATTCAGGCATAAAAGGTAACAATTATTGATTACCACCTGATTTTGGTGTTCGTGTGCTCTCATTCTATACATTTTTACTTCATAATGATTCTAGGTCATTTGATTAGCTTACATTGAAGGCTATTTGTTCAATAACCTACCTGTTTAACTAATGACTTGTTCCACATTATTTAGATGAAGTGGAAGATGTTGCTATTTGATTCAGTAAGATAACTGGTCTAAGATGCCTAGGACAATGTAAAATTTAGGAACATTTACCCCTGCTTTGGTATTACCTGCCTTTCTTTTGCCAATATTTGAGGCTTGTCCTGTTTGCAATATATATATATATATATATATATATATATATATATATATATATATATATATATATTAGCTAGGTGTCTTATTATCTTATAGTGAATTCCTCTGCCCAGTTTCTGCCATCTATATTATTAGCCTCTTCAATTAACAAAAAACCATTAGCCATTTAAGATATATGTAATGATAAAGGCAATATTAAGCATTTTTCTATGTGAAAGCGTTTTCCCTCTTCATGGATGGCATGAATGAATGTATATCCATCCACATGGGTAATATGATTTGAAGATGAATTGTGATTGTGAATGACTGGTGGAATCAGAATATGGATGGCATGAATGAATGTATATCCATCCAATTTTGGACCTATCCTAGAATTAGTAAATGCTGCCTATTATGTAATGTGTTGAGTTAAGTGATATGGACCTTTCATTTTCCAACAATCCTACCTTGTACATAGTTGTTTCACGCCCATCATCGTACTAGATTAAGGCTCATGGATTGTTATGGATCTTGACCTACACATTTTGAGAACTGCTTCTCCTTCTTATGTTATCATTGAATATTGTAATGTTTTTTATTTTATAAGCTTACATTTGACAACTTGAGGTATTTTCCATTCTTTGGGGAAAGTTATTTGATCATGTTAAAGTTTCTTTAGGGTTATAGCATTTGAGTGTAGCTTTAAAGATTATAGTTTCATGCCTAGGAGATGGCCTAAGGGTTCCATAATCTTAGTTAATTCTTGATAATTTGAAATAAATTCTATAAATTATATTAACGATGGAGGTTCCTTCGAGCCAATTTATATTATTTTCACAGACATCTAAGGTCAAATAATTTTCTTCATTTGAATCTTTGAGATTGACTATATAATTTGGAAAATAATTGAAATATACTAGTCCATCATAAAGGTTTTATTCTAACATTGATATTATTAATTCTTTAAAGTTATTGTTTCTTTTAGCTCTAAGACAAGCTAAAATTAGAGAATTGATATCTAACCTATGAAGAGGTTTGGCTGGTCATCCCTAATCCAATTATTTTCTAGAACACAAATGGGTTGAAATTGAAAAGACTATTTTGAACATAATAGTAGGGTGTGAATTACAAACAAATCTTTATGGGTTCGCAAGCACCTTAGATTGCTTGATGAAAATATCAGCCCTAGGGATGATGGATTCACCTCATCTGCTTTTTTTTGTTCCTTGCATACTGTTTTTGTTAATCAGGTATCATCTTTTTGAATTTTCTATTAATTGTATAAAAAATTTCTCTCTCTTTTTTTATTTGATTATTCTGTCCTCTTTTGTTCATTGTTGCTTCTTGTTACATGCATTATTTACCTATTTAAACTTTAATGTCCTTTACTATCAATTCTGATTGCTTCTTTCCTCATATATGATCTACCTTGTATAGAATTTGTTTTTTCAAAGTGACCATATCTAAAGTTAGTTTGTTAGAAATTTTAATAACTTTATACTTTATGTTTGGACTGATTTTGTTGACAAAAGCATAGGGTATCTCTTTTAAACTAATAGGTTATAAGGTTAATTCAATTTACTCCTAACAATTTGTTTGAGAAAATTGCTGAGAAACTAAAAGCCAGTTTGTAGTTCGCATATCCATATGTATCCAATTAGCATAGTTCAAATTGCACAATTTAGTGATTGACTGAGAAATTATGGGTTCACCTCACTTTATTTATGAAGATTATTATATATTTAGTGCCCATTTCATCAAAGCTACAATAAAACAATATACAATACTGATCCCAATATGAGTTGTTTTTAGAACTGTTGTAATGCCATCTTGTGCGTTTTCTTCACGTCTCTAAGTTGGCTAGTTTGAGAACAACGGAGATGTCAATATCATATTCCATCATATAGGTTTCTTTTTTTGATATGGATTGTTAATTGATTACATTTAGCTTTTTAGCATATTGTAATATTTTGTCCTATATTGACTATTTCTTTTCTTTGTTTGTATTCAGGATTTGGCTATCATGGTCTTACTAATACTCATATCGCATAGTTCACCAAATTGTTAAAGAGGAGGTGTAGCATTTTCTAGCACTCCTCATTTTATTAAAACACTTGTTTCATATAAGGAGATAATATTGTGACCATGGAGAAGAACATGATTAAGTTGTATGAACTGTGTCGCAACATATGATAGGTTGAAAATGTTTATTAACTTTTTTTAGTTGTTATGCTTATTTAGTAACTTTGTTATTCTTTTTGTCATCAACTTATGGCAAAAATTAGTAGATTAATTTTTTCACAAAAAAAAAGTAATGGTTTTCTTGTCCTTGTGATATGGAGCTTAATGTGGGGTTCTTCCCTGTTTAGATGACTTGCAAGTAGTTGGATAATGTCATCATATATATATTTTTGTTTAATTTACAATATATGCATTAAGAGTATCTTATCATAAACTAAGTTGGATAAAGTGCATGGCATCATGGGAAATATCAATGTGTATGCCATATTATAAAGAAGAATGGAAACAAGATAAATAGTATCCTATCAGTCTAGAAATTTGAAGAAAAATGGTATAAAGCAATAAATTATTGACCATGCTCACTATCTGACTCTTCTTAGCCACTTTCTAACAAGTTATTTTCCGAAAGTTAGGAACCAACAATTGTATTAGATGTCATATTATTTGTTTGTTTTGGAAATTCCCATTCAAAGAAGTCTAATATTTAAGGCATGAACAATGTTAATGCCTTCCATCTCTTTGACTTTCTACTCTTCGTATGCCCTAAAGTCATTTTACCAATACGTATACACTTTATCTCATCCAAATATATTCATTTCTCTTTTTCAATTGCTAACTTCCACTTTAACAAATTTTGTAGAGAATATTATGGACAAAAGTTGGTTAAATGTCAGGAATAGAGCTAATCCAAGATACATACAAAGGGTGGATCATTTTCTTGATTGGGCATATAGTGAAATAAGGGTAGGAAGCATGAGTAGGTGTCCATGTAAAAAATGTAGAAATGTGGTATTCAAGATGAGACATGAAATACAATTTGATTTGTTGAAGAATGTGTTTTTGGAGTTTTACAAAGTCTGGGATCTTCATGGAGAAGTTGCAGGGATGACTTCAAATCCCCTTTATGAAAGTAATACTGTTAAGGAAGATAACATGGCTGGGATGATACATGATGCATATGGAGTTATGAACATAGAGAGGCTGAATACTAATATAGAAAATGGTGAAGAGCCAAATGTGCATGCAAATAAGTTTTACCAACTATTGATGGACATTGAAACAAGTCTATATCCAAATTGTGACAAGGTGTCAAAGTTGTCATTCATCATTAGGCTTCTTAATCTAAAGTCCTTTAGTCATTGGAGTCATAAGTTTGTAGATATATTGTTGAACTTATTTAAAGAAGTGTTGTCAGAGAGGGTTCAAGTATCAAATTCTTATTACGAAGTCAAGAAGGTTGTTCAAGACCTAGGGTTAGACTACACAAAAATTGATGCTTGTAAGAATGACTGCATTCTATACATAAAAGAACATGTCAATGCACAATCATGCCCTAAATGTAAATTGTCCAGATGGAAATCAAGTAGACCCAAAGGCAAAAAAGAAGCACATAAAGTCCAGCAATATTTTTCACTAAAGCCTAGGTTGCAAAGATTGTACATGGCAGGACACATGCTAAAGACATGAGGTGACACAAGGAGAAATGTGTTGATGATAGTGTATTAAGGCACCCTGTTGACTTTGTTGCTTGGAAATCATTTGATGAGCAACACCCTGGTTTCTCAACTGACCCTAAAAATATTAGGATGATTTTAGCAAGTGATAGCTTCCAACCATATGGAAACATGAGTACTAACCATAGTATTTGGCCAATTGTTCTCGTACCATATAACTTGCCCCTTTAGAATTGTATAAAACAACTGTACTTCATGATGACACTTCTTATCCTAGGCCCGAAGTCTCTAGGAATGATATAGATATATATTTGGAATCAATGATTGAAAAGCTGAAAGAAATGTGGGACTTAGGGGTTGAGACATATGATGCTCATTCCAAGAGAAATTTTTCGTATGAGAGCTGCTATCATACGGACAATAAATGATTTTTCTGCCTATGGTAATCTTTTAGGGTGGTCAACAAAGGGAAAATTGGCATATTCTTGTTGCCATAAATATACCCATTCGATATCACTGAGAAGTAAATTATGTTATATGGGACATCGATGCTTCTTACTAGCCAATCATCCATGGCATCGGAATAGGAGGGCTTTTGATGGTAAAATAGAAAATAATGTCACTCCTACATATTTAACTGGTGAAGAAGTGCTTGATCAACTACAACTTTTACTGAGTGTGACATTTGGAAAGGGCAATAAGCGAATGCGCTAGCGTTGCTTATAACTGGAAGAAAAAGAGCATTTTCTTCAAATTTCCCTATTGAAAAACACTTTTGTTGTGGCATAATTTGTATGTCATGCATATTGAGATAAACATATCTTGCAACATTGTTTCCATGGTGATGGACATGGCTGGAAAGACAAAGGACATAGTGAAGAGTCAGTATGATTTAATGGACTTGGGGATCAGACTAAGTTTGCACCCTATTGATGATGGAAATAACATCTTGCTACTGGCGGCATGTTATGTGCTATCACCACAAGAGAAGTTGAAAGTGTGTAATTTTCTGGCTCAATTAAAGGTTCCTAATGCATTTTTTCAAATATTTCAAGATGTGTCAATGTAGCAGAGAAGAAGATATTTGGATTGAAGTGTCACAACCATCACATATTGTTGCAAGAATTATTTTCAATTGCAATACATGGGTTGTTGCCTAATGAGGTAAGTGATCCCATAATAGAGTTGTCACAATTTTTTAAAATATTGTGCTCAAAGTGTTTAACCATGGAAAACTTGAATTCTTTTGAACAACAAATTGCTATTACATTAAGTAAATTGGAAACTATTTTCCCTTCAGCTTCTTTTGATGTCATGGTTCACTTGCCAGTTCATTTGGCAAGAGAGGCAAAGATTGCTGGGTCTGTTCAGTACCGATGGATGTATCCAATTGAAAGGTAACATTATCTGATTTAGACTTAAACTTAAGTTATGCTTGATTTGAAGATACCATAATAATGTTAACTCACTTTTGTAGGTATTTATACACATTAAAATCATATGTCCGCAATAAAGCTTGTCTGAAAGGTTTAATTGCTGAAGGCTATTTAACGGATGAAAGTATTACTTTTTGCTCAAGATATTTGAGTGACATTCCAACAAAGTTTAATAGAGTCCCAAGAAATGACGATGAGAATGTTACAACCTATAAGATGTCAATATTTAACCAAAGTGGATAGCTAAGAGGTGTAACTAAATCGATTTTCCTATCCATAAAGAATTTGATGAAGCTTGTCTATATGTGCTACAAAATTGTGAAAAAATTTGGCCGTTCATAAAGTAAGTAACTATAGTTTATTACCAGTTAATTTGTTATTTGATTAAATTCTAATAGAAGGAATGATATAATTTGTAGAGAGTATAAAAAGGAGCTTTAAACACAAACTCAAGCATCAAATGTTGATTCAAGGCACATGAAAGAGTTTTCTAAATGATTTAATCATCGAGTAAGTGTCTTTCTATAAGTCAATCAATGTATTATATTATTAGCTACATCATAACCTCTCGATCTTATTTGATTTTCGATAGGTCATGAAGTCTAGTTCACATTTTCAAAGAGACAATGACTTGATTAGTTTAGCAATGGGTCCACAAAGAGTAGTTTATAGATACATAACAATTCTTGTCAACGGATTTAGATTTCATACAAAAGATCGTGCAATGCAAAGGAAAACTCAAAATAGTGGAGTTGTTGTGAAAGGGAGACGATTCAAATCATGAGAAGGAATATTACGGTGTCCTTAAAGATATTTATGAGTTATCTTACATGGGGGATAAGAAAATATACATTTTTAAGTGTCACTGGCGGGATGTTGCTCATTTGGAAAGATGATATAAAGTTGATAAATATGGATACACAAACGTGAATACTCGTTCTTCATTAAGTACAGATGAGTCATTTGTTATGGCATCACAGGCAGAACAAGTGTTCTATTTGGATGATATCGTTGATAGAGATTGGCTCATTGTTGTGAAAACATCATCTTGGAACCTTTTTAGCACGCCCCATGAAGATGAGACTGAAATATTATTAGCTGAAGATGCATACCAACAAGAAGAGGTTGGACATAATGATTGCATTCATAGTGAGGATCAAGATGAGGTTGAAGTTATATTACGGAGGGACGATGTTCAGCTTCAAAGTGTTAGTCATCAGAGTGAAGAAAGAAGTGTCAAGGAACTTAATTTCATTAATGATGATGAACAAGATGAAATAGCATATGAGGAAAATGATGAAGGTGAATTTTTATTCGAAGACTCTATGTAAAATGCCATAGAATGAAAAATGTGCATATAATGCTTAACAATTAGAAATGCACTAACCTGTTTTTATGTAGCACATTATTGTTGTAATATACACTTAGTTGGCACTTGAATTGCAATTGTCTTTTGCTTTTTTAGATTGAATTTATTATTGAAAGTAATTTGTTCATTGCACATTTTATTTCCAGTTAGACTATTATTTTATCACTAAATTCATTGAACTGCCAACATGATCTATACTTTGTAATAGGTTGATTTGAAGATAGTAGGAAGAGGAAGAGGTAGACGTGGGCGTGG
Source organism: Gleditsia sinensis (assembly GCA_037074535.1). Lineage (NCBI taxonomy): Eukaryota > Viridiplantae > Streptophyta > Magnoliopsida > Fabales > Fabaceae > Gleditsia > Gleditsia sinensis. The sequence continues at coordinate 63,119,229 of CM073468.1, read as the reverse complement.
GTCTAGAGGTGTTAGCTAGGCTACGACTAATGTAGGGACTCCATAATTATGTATGCAGCCACACCGTGAAGAGAGCCTGGCATAACCTGCTACACCAACTTCTCGACGTCCAAATTAGTAGTGCAAGTAATGAAATAAAACACTTTGCACCAGTTAATTAAGATTTACTACTTTGTTATTAATACCCTATTTTCATGTGGTTTACAGCTTCTTGTAGTGTAGCTAAGAATGTAAGGGGATCGTACAAATGTATTTTAGTATATTCAAAGACGAAAAATGGACAAAATATTCAAATTGAGATACCTAATGATATCCTTTGAACTGTGGGAGAAGGATCGATAGAGCTCGTCAACTACATTGGACACATCACATGATGAACTTGTCCCTCGAAGGAGAGAGATTGGACAAAAAATTGGGAACAATGTGGAGAACATATTTGTTGAAAGTGAAGGTAATAACTATCATAATTATATGATATCCATATTAACTTAGCGAGTTTAACACCTTTGGATTTGTTATTGTAGGAAAAGTTTGAGGTTGGTACAAGTATGGAGCAGCGATTTAATGCATTCATTAATGACACTGCACAAAAGTTGTATAAAAATTGAAGGAGTCACTTGCACATCTTCTACTCCATGTACAAAACTGACGAAGAAAGACTAGCACACACACCTCCCACAGTCAAAGATGATGAATAGAGGCACTTTGTAAGTTATTTTGGCTCAGAGGACTTCAAGGTATTCAGTTATAACTTTCTTAAATAGAATTCTAATACAACATATGTTAACAAAGATGTCTATGGAGTTCATTATTGGGTAAAAGTTTAACAAACACTCAAAACAGGGCCAAGCTGACAACAAAACATATGTGTGGTTCGCAATCATTCGCTGAAGTTGAGGAATCAATGGTGACATTCTAAAATGTACTATTACTTGGCATATTTTTATGTGCATCTTTTCATTCTATTGTTGAGTATTAATGCAATTTTATTGTAGAGAAATCCTAAAACTAGAGAGAAGGCACCACTTGACAAAATATGGGAGATACAACATACTCGTAGAACTAAAGATGGATAAGTCATATGGTCAGATGCGAAGTCCCAAGAAGTTCATGTATAGTTTTATTTTATCAATTTTTTTAACTTTTAATTTATGTTGTTCTTATTCTAAATACATGATTTAAATGTAGAGCCAACTATAAGAGATTGTAGCAAAATAATTTGAAGAAGACGCTCCTAGTTTGAGCAACGAAGAGATTTTGACCCAAGTTCTTAATCAAAAGACGAGGTATGTTTGTGGCAAAGGATATAGAGGTAGACCTCCTTCTAAAAGAGCTTTTGGCCAAATCACTTATAAGCATCAAGAGCAAAAGAGAAAAATATGTGAAAATGTTGTTGCGAAACTACATGGGGGGATGCATGAAGAGATGAAATTATGAGAAGGAAGGATGCATGCACAGTTGCAAGCATAGCTAAAAGCACAATTTGAAGAAAGGTTACAAGCACAAATGGCCTTTTTAATTGCATCTATCCAATAGGTAACTATATATGTTCATGATTTTATGATGATCGCATTTCTTGGTCTTTGATTTTTTTACTAGACTAGCTAATTCAATTTTTTTGTTTCATTCACTATAGTTACCCATCAAACAATTAACTTTGTTCTCAAGTTGTTGAATTTATTGGGAAGTGGAATGTAGTATACCACAAAGTCATTGTTTTTTTTTTATATTTTTGCTTATTTATAGTTGATTAGATTTAAGTTAATCAAGTGTTTTGATTGATAACATTTAAACTAAAGAATCTCAACTGTGCATTCCATGCTTTTAGATGCTAAGACACTGATAAATTTGAAAAAAATTATATACGTCTAAAATTCAATATAATGGATAAAATTATTTGTTTAGGAGGTTACTATTATTTACTGAAAGCATGGTTTAGAGAGGGCTAGGCCACTGTCATTGATGAGCAATAAAAGTTATATGTATAAAATGTCTATGGTTGAACAGGTTGTCATATATCAGGGGTTACAAATACAATTGCTTATATTAGACTTTTTGATAAGGCATGCTTTGTGGATATATGTTTTCCAAAACATGTTGTTTGATACATCTCTGTCTACTTGTACTACTATTGTCTTTTTGGGTATGATTGAAAACCATATATGGCTGAGTGTTAGCCAACATCATGATATATATTCTTTTACCAAGTTTAGATTTAAGAATTCTAAAGTGTTTCTAATTGTCTATTTTTCTGAACCTTGAAACATGCAAAAAGCATATTTGGTATGTATTACAACCATAGTGGCAGACAGACTACTTTGCTAGACTAAGTTGTAAAAATCTTTATTATGCTTTATAGAATTCATAAGAATTTTGTCATGATGGATGTGTTTAAAATTTTTATACAAAATCCAATTTGATGTATTTATATTAAACTCAAATTTTGTTTATTTTCTGTAATGTCTAAAAGTGGTCCTGATTAACAATATTTATAACTATTTTAAGCTCCTTCATACAATTCAGTATAGATTTTCTTTTGTATCCTGCAATTACTAGTAGAATTACTATGAATCTAGTATGATGGCTTTACTTTGTTTTCAAGTTTTGTATTTCATTGAATTTGCTGTTACTATTTTTTGTTCGATTAGTTCTACTACTTCTACTATTATTGATATTTGGCTGGTTATGTACTCAACATAGTCGGTTAAATTACCATTTCTTAACACTGGCTATGAATGAGCTGTGACTAACTATTATTTTTGTACCAAAGAATCATTTGTGATCTTGTTGTGACTAAGAACTATCTTTGTAGCAGAGAAAAGTTTTAATGTCAACATTTTGTATTATTGGGATACATAAACTATGGGTTACGGAAGTTCTTTTATTTGTCAAACTAACTTGGTTGAAAAATCTCAAATGTTGCTCAAAAGACATCAAGATTTCTATGGTTTGGTGATTCCTGTGTATTGTTTTGATATATAAACTATGGGTTATGGAAATTCTTTTATTTGTCAAACTAACTTGATTGAAGAATCTCAAAACATCGAGATTTCTCTAGTTTGGTGATTCTTTTGTATTGTTTTGATATATAAATTATGGGTTATGGAAGTTCTTTTGTTTGTTGAAGAATCTCAAATGTTGCTCAAAAGACATCAAGATTGCCATGGTTTGGTAATTCCTTTGTATTGTTTTGATATATAAACTACAGGTTATGGTAATTCTTTTGTTTTTCAAACTATCTTGGTTGAAGAATCTCAAAACATCAAGATTTCCATAGTTTGATGATTCTTTTGTATTGTTGTGATATATAAACCATGGGTTATGGAAGTTCTTTTGTTTGTCAAACTAACTTGGTTCAAGACTCTCAAATGTTGCTTAAAAGGCATCAATATTTCCATGGTTTGGTGATTCCTATGTATTGTTTTGATATATAAATTATGGGTTATGGAAGTTCTTTTGTTTGTCAAACTAACTTGGTTGAAGAATCTCAAAACATCAAGATTTTCACGGGTTGGTGATTCTTTTGTATTGTTTTGATATATAAACTATGCATTATAGAAGTTCTTTTGTTTGTCAAATTAACTTGGTTGAAGAATCTAAAATGTTGCTCAAAAGACATCAAGGTTTCCATGGTTGGTGATTCCTTTGTTTTGTACTTGTCATAATACTTTTTGTTCTTGATTATTGTGTTCTTTCATATTTGTCATTTATCATATTTGATTTTTACATTTGAATTATGCTAACATGAATTCAATAGCCTTTGTATATGTTGAATCAATGTATACAATTTTTCTTTCACTTTCGTAACTTTTAGATAGACTTGTACTACGGAATTGCATATATCATAATTGTTATTATTTAATTAACTTGTACTTTGTATTACTTGCCGAGTATTAATATGTTTTTGTGTTATAAACAGGGACAAATTTCAATACTTCAAACGGGAAGTGTTGTACCAAATTCTGCAATTAATGCAACACTAGCAACTTCAAGAGAACCATAGACTTGATTTTTTTAATTTGTTGCTACTTTATTATTTGTATTTTATTTACTAAATGACATTTGATAGCTGCCTATCAACAAATATTTGTTGTAGATGAACTTTTTCTAATATATATCATTCCATTAAACTTTTTTGTTCACATTTTATATTATAATGTAGTTTAAAACAAATAAATTTATTAAAAAAATAATATATAAGATTTAGTGACGACATTTTTTGTCACTGAATCTCCATTTGAATAAAACTTTTAGTGACAACTAATTTCTGTTGTCACTGAAAACACTTTCAGAGAAAGTTGAGACTGTGTACTGCTTCATGAAACAAATTAATTCATATTTACGTGACTTTCAATGACGACTTTCCTAGGTTGTCACAGCTGAGATTTTGTATTGCATCGTACAAAAATTAATTCAAATTTACTTGACTTTTAGTGACGACCCTTTCAACTCGTCACTGAAAGTGACTTACATCGTCATTGAAATTTCAGAGTACAAGAATTTCAGTGATGAGTTATATAAGTCGTCACTAAAACTACTTTCACGACAACTTCCATCGTCACTGAAACTCTTAACGAACAATATTTTTAGTGACAATTTATAAAAGTCGTCACAGAAAGTGAATATACGCAATACTATTAGTGACAAATTAAACTGTCATCACTAATGGTAGATTTAGTGATGACCTTTGTCACAAAATCCTTTGAAAATTTTATTTTATGATTATTCGTTGACGACTTTTTTAGTGACTTTTTTTTTATGTTTTAGTGACTACCTTAGTCATCACGGAAAGTGAAGTTTTAGTGACAACTTCAAAAATCGTTACAAAAAACCTTTTGCGACGGCGATATTTGCAATGACTAGGAAACGACGAAAAGTCATCATTGAATGTTTTTTGTGATGATTTTTAAAGTAAATTCGTCACAAAATCCCTTTTTTCTTGTAGTGATTATATTGGGATAGATATAATTGGGTTTGAGAAAGGAAATTGAGTTGTTGGGTGGTATAGGCCGCATAAATTTTCATTGACAGCTTAGCTAGTCATCTCTCGACAGTGGTATTTGCAGTGATTGGGCAGCGACAAAAAGTCATCATTGAATGTTTTATGTGATGACTTTTTAAATTTTTGTGACGACTTTAGTGTCAAAAAATCCCTTTTTTCTTGTAGTGATTATGTTGAGATAGGTATAATTAGGTTTGAGAAAGCCAATTGAGCTGTTGGGTGGTATAGGCCGCATAAATTTTCACTAATGGCTTAGCTTGTCATCTCTCGATGGTGGTATTTGTAGTGTCTAGGCAACAACGAAAAGTCATCATCGAATGTTTTCTGTGATGACTTTTAAAGTTTTTGTGACAACTTTAGTAGTCACAAAACCCCTTTTTTCTTGTAGTGATTATGTTGGGATAGGTATAATTGGGTTTGAGAAAGCCAATTGAGCTGTTAGGTGGTATAGGCCGCATAAATTTTCACTGGCGGCTTAGCTAGTCATATCTCAGTTGTGCCAAGCTAATTGCTTTTTTTAGCTATTTGAGTTTGAACATCCAAATGCCATATGCAATTTCTGCTTTTAGATCGCCCATGAATGTTCCAACTAGTGCTTTTGATGTCCATCCTTGTACCTGACTGCCTAACTTTTCAAACTTTCACTGATAGTCATGTAGGGAGCCCACTTGTCGCAATGTTGACAAAGTTTCATCAAAATCTTTACACTTTGTCGGTTTGAATTAAGCTCAAAGTTCTTCAAAATCATCCTACCTCACTTCTCTTTTGTCTTCCTTATAGGAGCGGTGTAACCATTACCATTACTCATTAGCTTCATCCTCAAGATGGAACGATGCCAATGACACTTTTTGTACTATCAAAGTGTCTTAGTATTCAAAGAACTAGTTCACTTTATTGAACCCTTCAGTTGGATCACCATTGGAGAACTTTGGAAATTCCAACTTTGCTAACTTAGATAAGAACAACGGTCGTGCTCCTTCCAAAGGCTTTTTTGGATTGTTGTGGTGATTGTGGTAGCAACCACAACATTCGTTGGTGTGGTTTTGAATTCTTCGTTGTTAGTTGTTAGAGAGCAAAGCTTCTGATAACTTGGCTATGGTTTCCTCCATTGATGTAACTTGTCAGTAAGACCAAGTTCTATCCTACTTATACCATCTTGATGTCCTCTTAACTCAGTTTCTAGATTTTGAACTTTTTCCTTGTTAGTATCCATCATAGAGTATCTCTTATGCTAATGATAGGTACCAATCAAAGCTATAAGAAAAATAAGTATGTAGAATTCTTCTTAGGGCATGAATGAGCCATAGTATTTGATTTTGAATGAATATTTTCTTTTCTACATACTGAAGTAATTTAAATACATCAAGGAAAAAACTACTCTCTCTTAAACTCAGGACTACAACTCTTGAAAATAAGGATTCCATTATTACTACTTATTTACATCGTAAAAGAATAGCTAACACAAGCAATACCCCATGCCTATTGGTTCACATATGCAATTAACTACGTGCTCTTAAAAAGTGACAAACTACACCACGAAGTTACTATAGTAACTACCGCATAATGGACTCATTATCATTGTAGCTACTTACAACTTAATGTACTATAGCATGTATGTTTTACGTGCTTCTCACTTCTCACTATAGCAACTCATAAGGCAGTGTATTGTAGCATGTAAATTTCATGTGCTTCTCGCTTCGCACGATAGGAACTTCAAATCCTTCTTGGTGATTTTTTTGGCTCACCATGCTTGTAATATAATCTTTTAATTAAACTATTAGTTAAATTTTGATGTGAAACTTAATTTGTTGTTCATATTATAATTTTATATTATATTTAACTAATTTTACGTATGAATTAATATTTACTTAATTCTGACGTATAACATTTATAAATATAAATTTTAAAATTTTAATTAAATTAATTTTATTTAAAATTTTTATCTATAAATACTAAATAAATATCAATTTACATATTAAATTAAATAAAATAAAATATTAACATTGTCTTAAATTAGAGGAGAAATTTTGAAAGGTTTTTCAAGCACTTTTCTTGCTGCCCGTGGAGCAACGTGGTGTCAGATAAATTTTGGACGTTCCAAACACAATACTTGAGTCAAATAATTTTTTTAAAAAACTTGATTAAAATAATAATAATATTTTAAAGGTATCTATCGAAAGATTTGACAGTTACAGACAATTAGACAAACAGGATCCACATCTCTGACTCAAAATATGTGGATGTAATATAGCCACGTTGTTCATTCTCTTTCCCTCTGTTGTGCCCTTCATTCCATCCTTACCCTCTTCAAAGCACAGTTTCGCTTTCCCTTTCCTCGAGTGGCCTAGCTTTTCAGTTGCCCTTTCTTTTTTACTTACAGCGAGTCGTGGCTTTCGTTGAAATTCTGGGGTCTCTTTCATTGAAGGTAGGACTACATTTTCAGATTTAGCATCTCTTTTTCTGTATGCACGACAGAAAAGCTAATTTCTCAAAGTTTTGACTTTTACCCTTTTGTTTTTTCACTTGCCCTTTCTTTCTTACTTACAGTAAGTCGTGGCTTTCTTTGTGTTCGTTGAAATTTTGGGGTCTCTTTCGTTGAAGGTAGGACTACATTTTCAGATTTAGCATCTCTTTTTCTATATGCTCGACAGAAAAGCTAATTTCTCAAAGTTTTGAGTTTTACCCTTTTGTTTTTCTCTGTCTCGGTGAAAAGCAAAGTGTTCTTTGCTGTGATATTCTTTCATACCCATCTGAACAATTTATTAGAGCAAACTACACTGTAAAAAAGCATCTTTGCCCTTGTGAAATCGGAAAGTTTTTAATTTCATAATTTCTAAAACGTTTCTGAGATAAAAAAAAATAAAAAATTATCCATACACTTTTACTTAAAAATAAGATTTTTGGTTAAAATAATTTTTAAAGTATTAAATCACAAGATTAATATTTGTCGATTTTAGATAAATAATAATAATTTAACTCAAGAAATTATTTGTGTGAAAAAACAGAGATCATAATAAAAAATGTATATTAAATGTCATAATAAAATATTCATAAAAAATTAATAATTTAAGTCTAAGAATTAAAATAGTCTCATCAAATAATTAAAGTTAGATTCTTATCAACGCATTCTTTTAAAAATAAAAAAAAGTGAGAAAAAAACAAAAAAAACTCAAGCTCTTGAGTTCGTAGTTCTCTGAAGAAATAGCGACCTGCGGTTGCAGATAGCGTCTTCTTGGTTCTTCTTTTTTTGGCTTTTCCAGTCACCGTTGTGTTTACTTTTGCTGGTCTTTCTCTCCGGTGAGATCAGGATGTAGTTTCCATTTTTTAGTTTCTACTTTATTCTTGGTTCTTGGATTGAGTTTGCTGTTATTTCGGGTAATTTTCGGTCCCTTCAATATAACATCGGAGACTTGACTGGGTCACAACCGAATCTCTTTCTCTTTTTTCTCTTATTTTTTGCTTTTTTATTTACTTTTTTTGAAATTTCTTGCATGTTTGCTGGACTTTTGTTTTTACAAATGCAAAGCAAGGATGGTTATTTTGGGTGTTAAACCGTGACAACTTAGTCTTGAAAGTTGACTGCTATATGTAATAGAGAATATCACAGCACGTTAAAGGTGAACCAATGACCTTATGTTATCTCCCACTTAGGCCACATGCTCGACTTTCAACTTTTTCCATTTAAACTAAAAAATTATTTTTGGCCTGTCAATTATACCAATATAAGATCAAAGGGGTCTTTTCTATTCTTAAACGTAAGTAGACCTATTAATGAAGGCATAATCATATATAATAACATATATTAGGTATAGATATAGAGGTGTGGTATGAAAATAGCACGAAATATGATTTAAACATGCTTATTTTCAATTTGTTCTATTTATGGTCCAAAGAATTTAATAATAGATTTTTAAATAATAAATGTTAGATTACAATAAAAATTATTACTTTATTTTAAAGTAATCAAAATATATAATCTGTACAAAAACCTTAAACATGTCAATTAAGTAAATGTAAAAGTCATAGCTTGTTGTAAATTCTACTTATATTGTAGAAAAAAGTACGAGTGATTATTTGACACTTTCATAATATAATTTTTTTACGTAACATAAAGACAACTTGAAATGATTTTTTTGCTATCAAAACACTCAACAAAATCAAAGTTTAAATATTTAACAATTTCTAATTGGTCAGGTTTTCAATGTGAGCATGAAATTATTTGTTTTCTATAAATATCGTATTTGCTTTTCAATGATTTATGCTCGAGTTATTCAAATATGTGTCTAACATTCTTACAATGTACACAATATTTAAACGCATAAAACCTATGTATATACGAGACTTTCCGCTGCACATGTACAAAAGAGTTTTTTCATTTCTTTCTTCTCAAGTTTATTTTTTGAATATTGAAGCATATTAAATTTTTTTTTTCGCCACAAGTGTGTCTCTTAGTACATAACTATTAATGCCAAATCTACTTAACTTATTATCGATATAGGCTTTTTTTTTCGCCACAAGTGTGTCTCTTAGGGCATAATTATTAATGTTAAATCTACTTCACTTCTTATTGATATAGGCTTTTTGTAATTACCACAAGTGTGTCTCTTAGGGCATAATTATTAATGTTAAATCTACTTCACTTCTTATTGATATAAATTTTTTGTGATAGTCTAAGTATATTTTTTGAACGATTTTTATAAATTTATATACTTAGAACAAAAGATATATTAACAAGATCTTTTATTTTAAAATTATTAGAGAAAACTTTTTTAGTTTCATGCATTGCAAGTAAAATGTCATTAACATATTACATTAGAATAATCAATTTGTTCTCACTTATAGTAAAATATATGTACTGAACAATGATGGTATTTTTTTTTAAATCAAATAAAATTATCACTTGATCAATTCCCACACTGCCAAAAGCTCTCCCTTCTCTCCTTCGAGACTGGTGTTGCACTGCTCCTTTCCACACTTCTCAACTTGCTCTTTTCACCCTTTGTGTGTATATATTTATAATTTGTTCAAATATTTAAGGTTGTATAAAATGAAGCTGATCCAAATAAAATCAATTGAATTAAAATAAAATTGAAAAAATATTATAAAAACAATTTAGATCAATTTTTTATTTAAAAAATTAATCAATTTAATTTTTAATTTAAAAAAATTTAACTGAATTAAATTGAACTAAATATTGTTTATGTCCTTGTCTTTACTCTCGAAATTGAACTTGCTAAAAGATGAGCCGTCATTGTGCTTCTACGTTCTAAATTAATCCAACAAATTAATGATATGTTTGGTTTGTTTATTTTTATTTTTATTAAAAATAAGTATGAAAACATATTTTTTTTATTTTTAAAAAATATTTTTTAAATTTTTTAAAATTTTAAAAATACTAAAAAGATATTTTTAGAATTTTTAATTTTATAAGGTATTGTAACAGTAATATTTTTATAATTATTTTAAATTACATATATAATATTTATTATTTATATAATTATAAAATAATAAAAATAAAAATAAAGTAAAAATATAATTATATAATTAAAAAATAGTAAAAATAAAAATAAAAATAAAAATTAAATATATTTTTAAAATTATAAAAATTATTTTTAAAAAATAAAAACAACAAATATTTTTATAATCTAAACGTACTTTCATTTTCCATCTTGTGTCACATTTGTCCACAAGCAATTAATGACTTAAATTTTTTATTATTTTTTATTGTTTGCATGAGTGAACAGGAGAGCACAGCTAATTAATATTATATATATATATATATATATATATATAAAATATGAGTTTCTGCCCCCTATTTCTTTCATTGCCGTAAATACTTTTTTCCTTTTTGTAAATTGAAAGCTCGCCAAAATCTTTGAGCTCATTTAATTTCTACAGTAAAGAGGCAGCGAAAGCTAAGAAAAATCAATGGTTGCAGTGACTATCCAAGGCACTGGGAACATTTATAACGTAGCAGGAGAAGAGATGAGGAGTGACACTCAAAATCTTAATGCGAATTTAATATTTTTAAAATACATTATAATGATTTCGCTGGCCCACATAGATTATCTTGTCATAAATATTGTAATTTAAAAAATATATAAAAGTGAATTACAACCTACACTTTCCCAAAGCATTCATAAGAATTTTGAGTCTCGAGATTGTTGATAGGAGGGTAAGTGGGTCGATTGGGTCAGATTTAAACACCTTCCCAATTCAACTGTACAATTTTCGAATTGGTTATAATTCATTCAAAATTGATTGGTTAAAAAAATAAATCGAGGATTTCAAGTTATTTGAGGTGAGAGAAAGAATGTGTAAAATTTCATTGGGTGGGTTAGACGGATTGAGTGAGTTGAGAAGCCATTATTTTAGCATCATTATTGTTTTAGCATATACACATTGGTTCATTGCTATACTCATAAGAGTTAATATTATAACAAAATGTAATTGCATATGTGCAACATATCATAAAAATTCAGTCCAAAAGCTAATTCAATCCAGTCCAAAAGCTAATTCAATCTAGCCCAACAGATGTGCAACAATACATGTCATTTTTCACCCAGCACAAAAGCAAAATAAGAGAACAAAATAACTTATGAATACTTGTAGCTGTTTAAGCTAATTCAATCTATCCTAAAAGCTAATTCAATCCAGCCCAACAGTGCAACAATACATGTCATTTTCCTCAGCACAAAAGTAAAACAAGAGAATAAAATGACTTATGAATACTTGTAGTTATTTAAACTAATTCAATCCATCCCAAAAGCTTATAAAAGACTAACCAATTTGCAGGCCTAATAGATGCTTGAGTGGGAGGCTAGGAGCTCTTACGTTATTGGAATGGAACAGCATTATATTTCAATTTATTATTAAAAAAAATAAGTCAGCATCAAGCCATGAACTTAGGAAACATTGAAACAATAGGCAGAAACAATTTTAATAAATATTGCCCATGTCCAGAATTTTTTTAAAGGATTACTTCAAATGATTAGAAGAAGTCTTGAAAATAAAATAAGTCTCATAAATACAGAAGCATCAAAACAGGTTAAAGGCAGACACAATAGGCAAAAACATATAAAGGATTATCTCAAAGACAAACATATTCTCCCTGTAGTTTGTAGCATGTCTAGAATTTTATCACATATTGATAGAAGAATAAGAATAGAAGAAATCCTGAAAAATAAAGCAAGTCTCGTAAATCACCTGGTAGAAAAAAAACAGACAGTAAGAAAAGAAAAACATTTTCATCCAACTAGTCTCATGCATTCATATAGCAAGAAAAATAGACATGCCATTGCCACCAAATCCAATCCAATCACACATGTATATATAGTAGACAAAAAATATAAAGGATTAGCAACTATCAAAACCTGAACATCAACTTTTTCACCATCATGTGTGCAGGCTACATGAACTTGGGCAAGGGAAGCACTTGCTATTGGGAGTGACTACCATTAGATCAAATTCAGAATATATTTGTTCATTAGAAAGTCAAATAAAGCCACAAGCCCACAACCACAGCAATATTTCAAAACAAAAAATTGTACATACTTTATAATGTATTTCCCCAACCGTTAAAAATCATCTGTATTCAATATGTAAACATCATCGTAGTAGACCTATCTCAATTTTCTCACATAGTCACATTAGTCACAAAGGAAAAAAAATGAAAAGAGAGGGAGAATATAAAGTCAACAATGGACATAAGAGAGCTTGCTCTTCATTTCATATGGTAGAATATAAATTCAAATCCAACATAATGAAAATAAAACTGTCTGGATATATAGATAGTTAGATACAAAACCAAATACAAGTATACAACTCAACAAACTAACATAATAAAGTACTACAAATACAACCCAACATGCTATTTGGAGGTAGATTCTGTAATTTTTACAAAACATTAAAAATATAAATGATAAGTATTTTACTTACTTGATTAAAATATAATAAATTAATAGCAAGTAATAATATATAGAACAAATCAGCAAATATTTAGTACTTTACATGTTTCAATTTTTTCACATCATTGGAATTCTTCAACCAAATCCATATCATTAATATCGAACTAAAATAAATTTGATTCAACCAATTTTGTATATAAATTAGTGCCTTGGCCACTTTTGGAGAGAGAAATGATCTAAATACATCTAATACATGGCCACAAGTACTGAAAGCCGACTCAGAAGCCACCGCTGACACATGAATGACCAACACATCTCGAACAATAATAGAAAAAGTGTAGAACCTAGACACATTTGATTGCCACCATTCTAGAGCATCAAAAGAAATCATCTGCATCTACACAAACTTCAGTTAAATATCTTTTCACTTTATTTTTTGCTTCAATAGAATCTTTAGCTTTTAAATGGGATTTAAAAGCAGCATCTTTAACCTTTTGAGCTAGTTTTTTCTTTGTAGCACCTTCACCTTGATCTACATCATCCATGACCATTGAAAAGTTGTCCTCTACATTTGGAGCATCCTTAGGTTTGTATAATTGGTGATAATACTCATACAATCTTTGTAAATCATACTTGACTTTGTAAACCATATCATATGATAAAGCTATACCATAAATATCATTAAATGACCATTTCAAATATGCAAACTTGTATCTAGGGTCAAACACATTGGCAATGAATAATAAATGGTTCATCTTTTTCACTTTTCCCCAATACTTATCAAATTTCTTTTGCATTTCAATTGTCATCACACTCAATAAAGAGTCACTACTTGAACTCCACTACAATAACTCACTCTGAACTAAAGCAATTTGAGAAAATGCCTTATTTGACGTGACATATAAAGACCAAGACAATTCTAAAATAACATCATAGAAAAATTTCTAAAACTGAATGAAGATTTTAGCATTATTCCAATCATCAAAAGAAGGAGGACAGTTGTTTTATCATCAAAATAATCAATATATGTGGTTTCATTATCCTCTAGCCTATTAAATGCTACTTCAAATTTTTCAGCAGCTTCTAACATCAAATAGGTTGAGTTCTATTTAGTTGGAACATCCAGGCATACAAGGCTTTGAGAGTCAATCTTTAATTTTTCAGCACACCATTTAAATTTGGCAAATTTAGAGGGAGAAGATTTAACATATCTCATAGCATTGCGAATAGATGCAATGGATGAATGCATCTCTTTCAATCCCTCATTAACAACTAAATTGAAGATGTGGGCACAACATCTAACATGCATGAAATCACCATCGAAAATCAAACAATTTGTTATCTTTATTCCTTTCTTTAAATATACTATTGCCACATTATTTGCACTAACATTGTCCACAGTCACTGTAAGTACTCTTTCAATACCCCATTCATTCAAATAAAGTTCTATATGCCTTCTAATTATTTTCCCTTTATGATTAAGAATAAAGCAAAAGTTCAAAATTTTCTTTTGAAGTTTCCAATCGTTATCAACAAAATGTACAGTGAGTGCCATATAATTCATATTTTGAATTAAAGTCCAACAATCAGTGGTAAGACATACCGTAGCACAATTTGATTCTAAGAAACTTTTAAGTTTTAATTTCTCATCTAAATACAATTGGTAACAATCTTTAACCATAGTAACACGGGAAGGAATATGAAATTGTGGTTGCAACCTACTACAAAAGTACTTGAATCCATATCCTTCAACCATTCTAAATGGTTGTTCATCAGCAACAATAAAAATAGACAAAGCTTTTTTACACTCTTCAATATCGTACACTTGTGGTGCTTTTACCATATTACTTCCCCCACCATCCTTTTTGGGTTCAAAACTAATTATTTGTTGTTTAGGATCATTCACCAATGCATGAGGATATTTAGGACATTTAGACAAACGATTAAATAAATTAGAAGTGCCATGCATCTTAGGATTACACATATATCTCTTTCCACAATAGTTACATTGAGTTGTAAATTCTGATGTATCTGATAATTTGGTAAAATTATTCCATGCTGCTAAGGATTTTCGAGATCCACTTACAGGAGGCTTTTATTTTTTATGCTTAGGGGGAGCAACATTAGAACTTTCAGTGCCAAGTGAAGGTGAAGCATTCACGGGTGGTGATGCTATTGTCTCTTGCTCTTTTTAATTTGAGGAATCCATCTCTACAAATGAAAAATGGATTGAATATATAGAAGGAGGGCTTAAAACTAAGAAAAATGAGAAACATGAGGAATTCAAGACAAGACATTTTATATACATTAAGGCCACAGGACATTCTAACTTGCCAAAATCAGGAATCAAAAGAAAATAAAGTAAATACAAAAAGGAAAATATAGCACATCTATCAAAATATAATTTTAAAAAACTACTCAATAATCATAATTATATTCAAATTTTGATATAAACATCAAATTTAAAAAGTTAAGAAAGTTTACTATTTTTAAGAATTAGAAGGATATGTAAAAATGAATAAAAATATTATAAAATGCTCTAATTTTTTTTTAATTTAGTCTTTCAAAAATTATCTTTTCATAAAGATATTCTCACATTCACTCCATTTGTAGATATTTAATAAATTTTTTTATATGACATAACTGAGAGCTTATATAGTTTATATAAAAATGTGATTTAGATAAGTTTTCACTTTGATGAATGAAGCAAACCTAGCTATTAATAGAATAAACATAAGATGCTTTTAAAGAGAAGATATAGTCTTTAAATTTTTATAAATAGAATAAGTATTTAGTCTATTGGTAGTGGATCAAAATTTACGTAAGTGAGAATATAAAAATTTGTCATCTGTCCACTTAAAATAAAAAAATTTAATTAAATCAAGTATAGGTGGATGCTTTTTAGATAATTGCTTGTGTAAGTTTGGTGGACCAAATAATGTTTTTTATAAATATCTCTTGGTTAATGTATTGTAGCTATGAGCTTCCATTTTTATCCTCCTAAATAGTCTGCCTCTCTCTATTACACGTTCTTTCTCCTTCTTGGTTGTTATCTTTCATGGTATCAGAGCCACTAATCATCTCTGCAATGGAAGCTAATCAAGCAAACTTTGTACCACAACGCTTCTTAAGCCCTTTGTGAAGTTTGAAGAGATTAATTTTCAAAAATGGAAGTAGTAGGTGCTTGCAATCATATTGGGATATGACTTTGAGAAATACATCGAAGGTTTAGAAATTCCTCAAAAGTTTCTCAACGAGGAAGATGCTCAAAGAGGAAAAGTAATTGAGCAGTTTTATAATAGGCTGAGGTAGGATAAAATCATGTTGTCATGGCTTTTGCCATCAATGGAAGATAGCATGCTGGCTCGAACGGAAGGGTCTGTACACTTCTTTCAAGTTTAGGAAAGGCTAGACTCAGACCAAGGTAAGGCAATATAAGACTTAATTTAGAAGTCTGAAGAAAAATAATTTGACACTGAGTGAGTATCTGATGAAGGTAAAGAAAAATTTTGATGCACTTGCTTCAGTAGGAATTTTAATTTCTATTACTGAGCATATTGAAGTTATATATTCTGGACAAACTCAATGATGAGTACAATGCCTTTATTACTGTCATAACCTCCAGAACAGATCCATATACTGTGGAAGAAATTGAATCACTCTTGATGTCACAAGAGGATAGAATTGAGAAAATAAACAAGAAGCTGTATGAATTTGGTGCTCCTCAGGCCAATCTGATACACAATCAAAGTCAACGGCAACTTAGGAAGGATTTTTCTCCTAATAATTTCTATTCCAACAACAATAGGGGTAATTATCAGTTTAATTGACTTTTTAGTAATAACAATGGCAATTTTTTTAGTGGATGAAATAACTCCAGTAGAAATGGTCAAGGTAATGGAAGAAACAATAAAGCAGGCTAGAACAATAGCAATAAGCCTCAATGTTAGCACTAAGGAAAGTATGGGCATATTGTGTGGGATTTTTTTCCATAGATTTTATCATCACTTTTCTATGCAACAAAATTCACAGAATTCAAGATAAACTCAAATGGCAGTAATGTTAGCTGCACCTTCTGAGACATTTTGATAACTCTTGGTGTCCTGACTCTAGAGCCATAAACAATGTGACTCCAGATGTTAACAATTTGCATCAAAAGGCTGAGTATAATGGTGTTGAAAAGATACATATGGGCACCAGTGAAGGTTTGCAAATTCTTATACATTTCATTCACCTCGCACTGCTTCTTTGCTTGATCTTGATCATTTGCTACATGTGCCTAAGATCACTGATGGAGATCAAGGTGTGGTTAAAACTATTCCAAACCATTCCCAAGATCCTTTGCAAGGGATAGGCGGTCCAATGACTAGGAGCAAAGCAAAGCGGACCAAAAAAACTTTATTGGGCTTAATTTTGGATGTGCAGATTAAAGATGAAGTTATTGGGTCAAGTTAAGACATCAAATGGGTCACACTTTACAACCTTGAAGATGGCATTAAAAAGAACAGTTTCGAGGTCAAATAGAGCTTGTTGTATCTTGAAGACAGTTAGCTCAAATCTGTATGAACTAAAGATGTATTATGGACTTTATGTCATATGCTTTCTTTTAGATATTATTAGTATTTGGGCCTATTGTTTATATTGGCCAAATATTAGTTTAATTAGGGGTTTAGTTTTTTTTTGTTAGTTTAGTTGGGTCAAATAACTAGTGTTGTTTGAACTATATTCTATTGAGAGTCTAATTAGGAGTTTTAGGGTTTCCTACTAGTTTTAGGATTACTTAACTATATAAAGGTTTTTTATATTCATGTAATGCAAAGTTTTTGATGATTAATAAAGATTGAGTTTTCTCCTAAAGTAAGAGCTTTCCTTAGTTCTTAGGTAAAAAATTAAATCCGATCTTATCGAGGCAACTCGTGGCGATCAAACATCCATTGAATTTTCAAGATGATCCTTATTTTTGCCAAACACTCTGTTTCTTGGCTTAAGGAAGCACATCATTTGGTATCAGAGTTTTGACTCATTAAAATTTGGTTGATGTCCTATCTTTTCCTTTTCTATTTATTTTCTAGAGTCTTTCTTCTTCTTCTTCCACTTTTCTTTAGGTCAAATTAGAGTCCTAATTCTAGTTAATGTTCTTCTAATTCCTTCACACAAAAAAAGAGTCATAGTTCTAGTCAATTTCTTTTTTCTACTTATAGTCTAATTCTTTCAAAAAAAAATAGAGTCCTAGTCCTATTTCAATTTGATTTTTTCTTCCAAAAAAAATTCAAAAAAATGCAGAAATTCGCTAAAAAGGTGAAAGTGAGCAAAAGTTAATTAAAAAAAACCGTAAAAAAGAGAGCAAAAATTTGCTCGAAAAAAAGTGAGCAGAAGTTCATTGAAAAAAAAAAAGAAATTCGTTAAAAAATAGGAAACAAAAAAGAACAGTATACTGATTTTATTATCCCTCAATTTTTAAAATTCAATTCCTAGGGTTGTCATTGTCTAAAATTTTTGTCATCATTCTTAATTCATTTGTTTCCTTGATCAGTTTGTTGATCAGGTTCTTGCTTAAGAGCTTTAAGGAAAAGAGAGTAAAATCGAGTGCAAACACGTGACATTTGTGAGATAAATATGAGCAGTAAAATAAATCAACCTAAAATTGATTTTAAATTTTACATGAAAGTGGTTCAGGAGCAGTTTAAATTAATACATATGTAGCTGGATAATCTTGAGTCACTATCTAAACTTAAGCCTTCCAAACAGTTTGGCTTTGGTGAAGAAGAAATGAGACGTATGGAGAGTAAGCATTCTAGTGATAATGAGATACCACCATTGGAGGATTGTAGTAATAGGGAGATTAGTGAGTTAGTAAATAGAAAAGTATTGGTTACTCAACGTACTCTTAATATGCAGCCTAATGATGATGTTGATGATGAACAACGTGAGCACATATTTCAAACCAGGTGCCATGTGAATAACAAGGTATGTAGCTTGATTATTGATAGTGGGAGTTGCACTAATGTAGTTAGTACCTTGATGGTTAAAAAATTAGGTCTACTCAATTGAAACATCCTAAGCCATATAGGCTAAGATGGTTGAATGATAGTGGAGATATATGAGTGACAAATCAAGTTCGAGTATCTTTCTCTATTGGTAACTATAAAGATGAGGTGCTTTGTGATATAATACCAATGCATGCTGGACACTTGCTGTTGGGACGTCCATGGCAATTTGATAGAATGATCAATTATGATAGCTACAAGAATCGATATATATTGACCATGCATAATCCAACTTTTATGTTAACACCCCTAAAACTAATTGAGGCTTTTGCTGATCAAGTGAGGATTATAAAAGAGTGTAAGTTGAGAGAAACAAAAGAAAAAGAGAAAAAAGAGAGTATGGCCAAAATTGAGAGTGAGAGAAAAGAGAGAGAGGTTGAGACATGTAAGCAGAAAAAGAAAGAGAATTGTGAGTCAAAGAGAAAAGTGAGTGTTTTTGCATTAAAAAGTGAGGTGAATGGTGTGTTAGTATCTAAGCCAAACCTCTTTGTGCTTATGTATAGGGATATTTATTTTACTAACACTCATAATCTTTCTTTGTCTAGTATGGTTGTGTCTTTGATACATGAATTCATAGCATTGAAATATACTACTTATGATAAGGAGTTATATGCATTGATGAGAACTTTGCAAACTTGGCAGCATTATCTATGCCCGAGAAAATTCATTATCCATTCAGATCATGAGAGTTTGAGATTTTTGAAATCTCAAGGTAAGTTGTATAAGAGACATATGAAGTGGTTAGAATTCATTGAGATATTTCTTTATGTGATTAAGTATAAAAATAGAAAGGAAAATGTGGTAGCTGATGCATTATTTAAAAGATATGCGTTATTGACATTCTTACATGCTAAGTTGCTTGATTTTGAATACATTAAAGACTTGTATGCTAATGAAGTTATTTTTGATCTGCGTAGAATTCTTGTGATAATCGTCCTATTGATGGTTTCTATAGACATGAAAGTTACATGTTTAAAAAGAATAAATTTTGTGTGCCTAAGTGTTCTATGCGCGACTTGTTAATTAAGAAGAGTCATGGTGGAGGTTGAGACATTTTGGAGTGACTAAAACATTAGAAATTCTACATGAATATTTTTATTGGCATCGCATGAAACATGATGTCATTTCATTTTGTGCTAAGTGCGTAGCATGTAAACAAGTTAAGTCTAAGGTTATGCCACATGTTCTTTATACTCCATTACCTGTACCTACACATCCTTGGCATGATATTTCTATAGATTTTTTGATAGGGTTATCAAAGTCTCAAAGTGGTAAAGATAGTATTTTTGTGGTTATTGATAGGTTTAGCAAAATGACTCATTTCATTGCATGTGCTAAAACTAATGATGCAACACACATAGCTAATTTATTTTTTAAAGAAGTAGTGTGTTTGCATGGGTTGCCTAAAACAATAGTAAGTGATAGAAATGTTAAGTTCTTAAATCATTTTTGGCGTACTTTATGGGATAGATTAGGGACTAAATTTCTATTTTCTACTGTTGCACACCCTCAAACAAATGGGCAAAATGAGGTAGTTAATAAGACACTTACTACACTTTTACGTGTTATTATGTCTAAAAACTTGAAACATTGAAAAAGAGTTTTGCCACATGTTGAGTTTGTTTACAATAGATCTGTGCATTTTACTACTGCTTATAGTCCTTTTGAGATTGTCTATGGCTTTAATCCTCTAACACATATGGATATTCTACCTTTGTCTACTAATGAGTTTGTTAAATTGGATGGTAAGAACAAGGCTGAGTATGTAAAAGATTTGCATGTTAAGGTTCGAGTTAACATTGAGAAAAAAAAATAAGCAATATGCAACGTAAAACAACAAGAGCCGAACTAAAATTGTATTTGAACTTGGTGATTGGGTTTGGGTACATATGCGTAAAGAGCGGTTCTCGACTCAAAGGAAGTCTAAGTTGCATCCTAGGGGAGATGGACCTTTCCAAGTTTTGGAGTGAATCAACAACAATTCCTATAAGATTGATTTTCCTAGTGAGTATGGCAATATTAGTGCTATATTTAATATTACTGACTTGTCTTTATTTGATGTAGGTGATGTCTTTGATTCGAGAACGAATCCTTTTGAGGAGGGAGGGAATGATGGAGATCAAGGTGTGGTCAAAACTATTCCAAACCATTCCCAAGATCCTTTGCAAGGGATAAGTAGTCTAATAACTAAGAGCAAAGCAAAGAGAGCCAAAGAAACTTTATTGGGCTTGATCTTAGATGTGTAGGTTAAAGAGGAAGTTATTGAGTCAAGTCAAGACATCAAATGGGTCACACTTTGCAGCCTTGAAGATGGTATTAAAGAGAGTAGTTCTGAGGCCAAATAGAATTTGCTGGATCTTGAAAATAGTTAGCTCAAATCTACATGAACTAAAAATGTATTATGGGCTTTATGTTATATGCTTTTTTTAGATATTATTAGTATTTGGACCCATTGTTTATACTGGCCAAATATTAATTTAATTATGGGTTTAGTTTTTTTTTTTGTTAGTTTAGTTGGGTCAAATAACTAGTGTTGTTTGAGTTTATTCTATTGAGAGTCCAATTAAGAGTTTTAGGGTTTCTTACTAGTTTTATACTTGTTTAACTATATAAGAATTCTTTATGTTCATGTAACGCAGAGTTTTTGATGATTAATAAAGATTGAATTTTCTCCTAAAGTGAGAACTTTTCTTAGTTCTTGGACAAAGAACTGAATCCGATTTTATCGAGACAACTCGTGGCGATCAAATATCCATTGAATTTTCAAGACAATTTTTGTTTCTATCAAACACTCCGTTTCTTAATTTAAGAAAACACATCAATCACTAAGAATTTACTTAGTATTTCAAAATTTGCTCATGACAATAGAGTTTTCTTAATTTGAATTCTACACTAACTATTGTCTTATCAAATCCCAGACATACCAGGGAGACCCTGTTGCAAGGAATGCTTAAGAATGGGCTTTATGTTTTCTCTGACTCCCTATTAAATGCAAATACTTCATCGACTTTAGGACCTCCTTCCTGTTCAACTCAGTTTGCCATCAATTATTCTGAGTCTAAGAAACATGTTGATTTTTCTTTATGGCATGCCAGATTAGGACATTGTTCCAATTCTATTGTAAAAGGTGTATTACATGCAAGTAATCTTCAGCCTATCAAAAGAACAATAAATTCTGTTTGTTCAGCTTGTTGCTTGTTCAAAACTCAGAAGCTGCCACATTCTGATTCTCCTACTGAATATTCAAAACCTCTTGAGCTTGTCTTCTCTGATACTTGGGTAACCTGACCAGTAAAATCAAAAGGTTTCCAATATTATCTTCCCCTTGTTGATACTATTTCACGATATGCATAGCTTTAAATTGGTTTTGACTGAATTATAAACAGTATGTGGACATGTAACTTAATTCCACCAAGGGACATTTTCTATAATTTTAAGCAATTAATAAAGTTGAAAAAGTTTAAGAGATTGTTGAACTTGAAAGTTCAATTATTGAGAATGATAATAGTGATGTTCGATTAAGGTCCCAATTTTTTTTGGAAAAGAAATACAGCAACGTCGCGGTTAGTCAATGACTTGCGTTTCTTTTCCTTTTGGGTCAATGCAAAAAACTATTAAAGAACATAAACGTTGGCATAAAGAGACCGGGCGAGATGACAAATTCACGATTGAAGAACCCACATTCATGTATATAATTATGTGAAAAAGTTTTCTTCCGCTCTCTGGGTCTCTCTGACCCAACTGTTATAAAATATATGCATGGTATTTATGTTTATAATAATATTACAACAAAAAAGTTTCCGATATCCCCCATGAGATGGATGCCTAAGAATTATAATTAAGATATATAATTATCTATAGCTCTCTCTCTCACGCTCGCACACACACGAAAGATGATTCAGTTTCAGGATTTACATATAATTCTCTTTATATGACATGGAGCACAATTATTTTTCTGTGTTCTAGAAGTAGTAAATTTCAGTTATTGTATTTATTTGAAATATATAAGACCAAGCAAGGTTAGTCTTTCGGTTCTCATCAAGTCAATAAATCTGCCATGGCTGTGGGGGCATAGCTTATAGCATCTTCCACTGCCACACGCAATTCCAAATTAGAGTGAACCCACCTTAATTTGAAACAATGAATGTGTTTTTATTTGTTTTCACAAAAAAAAAAAAAAAATCAATTACAACTGGATAAAAAGTCATCACTAAAAATATCACTAAAAAATCAATAATTTTGTTGCTAAAACTTTTATTTTTGTGATTTTTGTAGTTGTCAATGACTACTTATTAAATTGTCACGAAAAAAAATTTCAACGGTGATTTCAATAAATCATTATTAAAATTTAACATTGACAATTAAAATCTTTCAATATATTTCTTTATTATTAAGATTTTTATATTTAACTATAAATATAATAATCAAAAAATATAATCCATAAATTAGTTAGTTTATCAAAATCATAATAACAAAAATATTATTATTATTATTATAATTTATTTTTAATTATAATTAGTTTAAATATAAATATTTAATGTAATATAATTAGTTATGTTTAAAATAATAATAATAATTAATTACAAATCAAACTAGCTAATTCTAATACAATTATCTTAAAGTCATTGTTTTCTCTTTGTCTGCTGAGCAACTTCCAAAAAAATTGTTTTCAGGCAAGTCTTCTGTCTTGTTTACAAATTTGTTAGGTCAGCCCCATTCAATTCAACCCTGCAAATTTGTTAGAAACTTCCAAGACGAGAGCTAAGCTTAGTTAAGCCCCCATTCAATTCAACCCTGTAATTTAAAGCCTGAACCCTTTATAGTTTCTACTAGACCCGAAGCCACTCCTGTAGATTGGATTGTTGTCTGTTTTCTCAACTGAATTGGAGCATAAATGGTCAGTAAATAATGACATTGGAACTTCTGGATTTGTGACTGAAGTACTGCAAAGTTAAAATAATGTTGATTTAAAATAAAGTAACAAACAGACTAGCGTTTGACTATTATATTAAATCCTGTTGCCCAGTCATCCTGCTTTGAGGTTTATAGAGTTAATTATTAAAAACAAACAGCAATTTCATATCCATAAGTACTCTTCAGTGCCAGCACTACCGTGTCCATAAATAGATGGCAAACTCTAATCACAAGTCAACCAAGATGAGTATAAACTACAATAGGACAAAGCAAAGCAGCAATCCAAAAACCACTTCTACCACAAGTGCAAATGCAATTTCTCATCAACGCAGAATTCAAACCAAGGATTCAACGAACAAAGTTTCAGTTATAAAAATAAATGAATCATCCCCTAACATTGAGATCGATGGACGCATAGGCTAGATCTTGTTCAGGCTGTTCTGCTTGCAGTTGAACAAAACGTGGCTGAAGAGGTCTTGTACGTCATTTAAACCCCTAATTCCTCTGTGCTAGTCCCTCTGGTGGAATGGAAGGCCCCTGAAGGTTCTGCTCTGGAGTTGAAGGCGTGTGCACCAGGGTTGGTGGTGCTAGGAACCTCTTTTGTGCATTAATCTCAATGTTTGGAGCTACATACTATGATGTTGGAACTTATAAGGCAGGACCTTCCTTCTCATGCAAGTCCATTGAGCTTAATGTTTAGAGCTACATACTACGATACTTCAACTTATGAGGCAGCGTCTTCCTCTTCGTAGCATGCAGGTCTCTCTTCCTATGATATACCAATGAAGAACTTAACTTTTCCTTCTTTCAATGTCTATAGTGATCTGTCATTTTTTGGTATGTCATTTAGCACATATTTCTTTCAAGTAGGGGCAACATCATCTTATACACCAAAATAGTTCGTGTACAGATGGCAGCAAGATCTAAACACCGATCATACTATTTACAGGACACCGTATTGTCAAGTACCATAATACCAATCATTTAGTGTTGGTCTAATTAAGTATGGAATATGGTGTTCCATGGCAATACCTACCAAGATATTGTCAAGGTCTGCCTACTAAATTCATACGATGTGTTGGCTCCAAGTGAACATGTGTGAGGCCTTTAATAGGACTATTATAGAGTATAGGGGCAAGCCAATAATCATCCTATTTAAAGTGCTTAGGTTGTATCTTAAATGATAGGTTCACTACCTAAACAGAGAAAGTGTCAAGGGCTTCTGGCTCAATCCCAGAATTCAAAATGTTGTTAACCTGGCAAAAAGACAGTTTCAAATAGACACCCTTATGGGTAAAGGATGATGGGGAAAACATATTTAAGGTTAGTAGAAAACCAGATAGGTATCTTGTAAACTTGGGTGATTAGACATGCAGATGCCAGGGGTAGGATTTTATTGGTATCCCCTGCTATCATTTCATGGCAGCAATGGCTGGAAGAATTTGGTGCCTAAGGACTTTGTTAATTGATATTAAAATTATTTAAATCCCTAGTTCATTGTGTTTTTTTTCCTATTCCCATATTTAGATTGAAATTACATCTAAGTACTATGTTTTTGTCATACTTATGGCTGCTGCAGGAAGGAAAATTATATGACAATGTATGGCACCAAGGTATAGCCTATTAACGGGCCAAGATTATGGCCTAGGACTAATTATGACTCCATATGCCCCACATACGCTATGGAGGGATCCTGGTAGGCTGAAGAAGCTAAGAAAAATAGATAAGGATGAGCTGAAAGACCACCACAAGCTTTGAAGGCAAATGTCTTTTGTTAGGTGTCACAATTGGGGTAAAGTTGAACACAATATTAAAACGTGCAAGGGGAAGGATAGGGCAAGAAGGGAGATTCACAAGGGTGGAAACAATGTAGGTTTGCCTAACCATTTATTGGGTATGTTATAATCCTTAAAATGTAACCTTTAACCTTAACATTTCCGAACTATTTGTGGTGCAGCAGGCTAAGGCGAACTCATTTTGGAGTGAAGCAAGTCAGTCCCAAGTAGAGTTACAAAAAAAATTACTAACTGTATTGTGGTCACTTTATTGTAACCCTTAACATGTCTTGGCTTTTTGTGGTGTAGCCAGTTAGAAGGAGCACATCTACCACTGAATCAATACAATTCACTTCACTTGGAGCACCATCTAGTGTCACGAGAAAAATAGTGCAAGGTGAAAGTGAAGGCTTAAGGAGAATGTTTAGAGAATTTCTTGACACGCAGAAGTCAAGTATTGGGAACACAGGTAGTTGTCGTAGTTAGGATAGGAAGTGCCATTTTTTGTAAGGCCTATCATAGTTCAGTTATAATGTTTATAGACCTGTGCATTGAATTGTAAGGTCTATCTGTCGGTCATTTTTTTATTAGTCTTGTCAAGCTAATATGAGACACTATGCATATAGATATCGATGAAACGATGTGATATATATTGAAATAATGTAGTTGTATACTGTTAGAGCATTATGAATTATGGTGAATGTTGTTTTGGCCTAGTTGGGTTGTATAAATGTCATTTGGTATTCCTTCCTGTCGTTGATATTTGCTTTGTGGGAATTCGGTTATTCAACCCATTATTTGCTAGAAGTTTTGATGCTAATTTTAGCAAGTATATATATATGAATTATGATGAAATTATGGCATGTGTGACAACAAGCCATTATTGAAATTATGGAACGCATTATTATTTTAGGAGGTATTCATTAAAAAATATTGTTAATAGTCAATGGTTGTGAATATAATTAAATTGAAATTTATATAGGTTTCATATTTGGTGAAAATGTGAAACTAACCTAATATAGTCCAACATATTGTTTTGCATGTATTCATAAAGTAAAACTTTTCATCCCCTTTGATGGAAAAAAAATTTGAAAGCCTCTTTACTACAATATCATGTAACTAAAATCAGTAACCGAAATCGCCAACAATACTTATATCTTGACGCATTATCATGACCAGTGTGATTTACACACGTGATGATGTATAGATGACAGGTTAATAGAAAAATAGATAATTAATTTCATAGTGAAACTATTAAGAAATTAAATTCATATTTAATATTATAAAGGGATTAAATTAACGTATTCACAAAAAAAGAAGACTGAAAGTGGATTTAAACCTTATATTTACTTACTTAGCATGTTGTAAAAGAATAAACCCGACTATGTCTAATTTGTAATCAACACAAATCAATCATGGCAACCACTATATACACACCATATATTCTATATGCGTCATCTAACAAGTAACCTAAACAGTGAATTCAATTGCATGTGAAGCTAAAGACTCTTCGTTAATATAAGTAACATACATAATAACTTCAAATTTATTTGCATAAAGTATATTAATATATTTCATTATAATTGATATTCTAAATATGTCATGTGCAATATACCAATATGAGAAGCATGTGGTTGAACAAAATATATGGATGAGTAGCGTGCTTTGAATGATCATTCTGCAAATTCGATAAACAAGATCCCCAGCCACCAATGGTGTCGTGCTTACAGTAAAGCTCTACGTTGTGGGCATATGACAACCAACCTGGTAGAGTGTAATGTAGTCGTTAAAAGGTTCATTAGTCTTCCTATCACATCCTTAATCTAGGCCACAAAGTATAAACTTGCTACCTATTTTGTCGATAGAGTAAGGCAACAATTGCGCAGATGAAAGCCGAACATGGTTTTGTGAGACTCTTGCTAATGCCCTGCACGTAAATTCTCCTGAAACTTATGCATGTGTTGTGCAGGCGTTTGATAGGGAACATTTGTTGTTTGAGGTGCAGCTCCTGAACATGTGTTGTGCAACCAACCTGTTAGGCGTTTGATATGCCCTGCACGTAAATTCCAAGCACTTTGGTATCCTTCTTGTCATGTGATCACAATATGTGCTTATGTGTCTGATGCCTACATGATTTATGTTGACAAATGCGTGGTTCAAAACAAAAACATTGATCTGATGTAA
The DNA here is from genome assembly GCA_037074535.1 of Gleditsia sinensis. Taxonomy (NCBI): domain Eukaryota; kingdom Viridiplantae; phylum Streptophyta; class Magnoliopsida; order Fabales; family Fabaceae; genus Gleditsia; species Gleditsia sinensis. The sequence continues at coordinate 63,091,400 of CM073468.1, read as the reverse complement.
ATGAAGGTATTTTAATTGGTCAAAAAAGTAAGGTATGGATTAAGTTGTCATATATGTTTTAATTTTAGAATATATTTATATATATTTTAAAAATAGAGAGGAGGGTTATGTAATAAAAATAATACACAGGCGGAGGGGAATGTATTTTACTCTAATTTTTTTTATGTTAATAATAAATATTCAATTTTGTTAATGTACATATCACCTAAAACTAATTCATAACTTGATATTCATATTAAAAAACACTACGTAAACTTCAACTAATTTGGAAGCATATAAATAGGATATCCGTGTATTAGTTATATTAGATATTGCATAATCAGGGTAAACTGTTAGATATCTTAGATACACAAATATATTTTTATATAAGAAAATACAAAAATTTATTATAGCAAAGTCATCAAGATGTCCATTTATTATGAAAAGCACACATTCTATATATAGTTGACAGTCTATTTCACTTATACAATTTAAATTAAAAATATATATAATGTACTCACAATATCGATTTTAACAAAATAAATGAATAAAAAATTAATACATTAATTTAAAAAAACATATTACTAAAAAAAAAGTAAAAATTTTAACATGTTTCTATTTTATAGAGCAGATAAATTTTAGATATACATTCATTAGTGATGCTCACTTATAAAAAATGAAGAATTCTAAATAGTGGCAAAATATAGTAACCTAAAAATAATTATAAACAAATAATTTGTTGAATTAGTGGGGGCAAAGTATATGAACAATATAATTACCTTAAGAATGTTTATCTAAAATCTTGAAAAATCATACACCTTGGTATTGTAACTTTATCTCCCTAAACTATGGCCACATTACAACTTTATTACATCAACTTTAAAATGTAACTAAACACCTTTCAATTTTTCACAAAAGTGAAAATATTGAATTTTTGTGACTTTTAATTAATATCTCAATTATATCTGAGGAGCATGTAGTTCTCATAACTTAACACATACATGCAGTTTTTGCCTGTATTCCCTTCCCACCTATCATAACTTAAATTTGAAGAATCTCAATAAAATTAAAGCGATCTTTTAAGAGTAAATTATTCTCTTTTTCTCTTATTAATACTTTTATTAAATGGCCATCCTTTCTATTATAAAAATATATACAAATATTTTTTTTAAAATAAGAGTAAAATACTATTACCTCTCTTGATTAATGCTTTTATTACACTTTCTTCTCTTCTATTAAAAAAAAATACAAACCTCCCTAATAAGTAAAAATAAAATACTATTTCCTCCCTTGATTAATATCCTTATTACACAGAATTTTTTTTTATTATGAAAATGTATATGAATCTCTCTTAAAAGTAAAAAAAAAGTATTATAATTTAATCTAAATATCTTAAATTCGTTTTATGAAAAAAAAACAGATAATAAATAAAATATTTCTATCTTGAATATTTCTTCTTTTTCTTAATTTTCAAAAAAAAAATTAAACCAATATAATTGATATTTTGATAACTCAATCTCCATGAGGACAATGAATTAGAAAGAAAATTTGTAGAAGTGCTATTTTATTTTATTTTATTATTTGCTTCACTTTTATTGGATGTTTTTGAGAAATTTAGATTAAGTTATAGCATATTTTTTATATTTAAGAGAGATTTATGTATATATTTTTTATAATAGAAAGAAGAGTAGTGTAATAAACGTATTAATCAAAGAATAAGAGAACTTTTTATTCTATATTTTTAGTTTTAATGAAATTTTGCGTTTAATTATAAAATTTTTGGAGAAAATTATGTAATAAATACATCAGACAAAAGTGGGAAGAGTAATTTACTCTTTTCTTAAAGATTAAAGTTGCTTGAGTGCTGCTAATGCTGAATTTTATGTAAAAAGAGAAAAAATAAATATAAGTGTTAAGGTAAAAATTTACTTACTCTTCATGTTTAATTGGGACATCAAAGATCATATGAATTTAATATTTTTACTTTTTATTAAAGATTGAGGGAGTATTTTGTTATATTTTAAATTTATAATTAGGCCATAATTGAAGGAGGTAAAATATATTTTCCTCTATAATATTTTTCAATGTTAATTATTTTTCAATAAAGAATATTCAAAGCATGATAACATTGTTAAAAATAAAAATGTAAATAATAATAACTATATTTTTATACATGATAGAGATTTTTAAACTTTAAATATTTTGTTACTACCCGTAATTTTCATCACCTAAAGCCTTAAGATTTTTCAAATGAAATAATGGTCAAAAGTTTTTCATGACTAATTTAAATTTCAGCAAAAGTAATGGGACTATTATTTATCCAGTTTGAAGCCCAGAAAACTGTGGCATGACAATTATAAAGAGATAATGATATATAATAATAAAAGTAGCGTAGCAATTTAAAAATCGTACAAAAAATTAAAGTTAAGAAAGTCGCTAGATTAAATTGAGATATTTTATTTACTGCGAGTATTTTCAATATTTTAAACTATCATTAAATAATTTTTTTAAATATTATGATGTCCTTTTATTATATATTTAGAGTAATCTCAATTTTATTGGGAATCAAAAATTTCTATCTTTGGTAAAAGAAAAAAAATTAGATACCTATCATATATCATAAAATCTAGGCTGACATATACCAAATATGTACTCCTTTCCGGAAGAGAACCTAGATAGTGTTGATTATTCAATTAACGTAAAGTGCAATTCAAATCAGTGTGCTTACTAATTCCAACTACAATAAATCAATTTGACTCAATATTTGAAGTCCTCAAAACATTAAAAAAAAAATGCACAATCATGAACATGGCCAACCATTCAGTCAAACCTCATTATTAATATTAATAAAAGAGAATTGGAGAAATATCACCCACTTAGATTCATCTTTTTCCGTGCCTTTGAACAGCCCTGGAATTGATTGTGGCTTGGTTGAGAAGTTGTGTTTTTACTGACAAAGATGGCAAGGTTGTCACGGCCCCAAATGATAGAACACATGACCGGTACGGTATAAGGGTTTCTCCCTAGCCGTAAGTCTAACACATAGCATGCACAACCATTCAGCACACAATCCAGTACATAATAAATATAACTGGCCACATACGCCACATCCAATATCAGAAAATACTGTATATATATATATCTTATGAATCCAACATCCTTGATTCAACTTGGCCCATGGCCTCATAGTACAAACATTGTTGTAAAACTTAAAACCATTTTTCAAACAATCACAAGAAGCGAGGATCCTGCCTGTATGTTCATGGAGATACACTAGACATATACTTAAACTATACAATCATTACAATGGAGTCTTGCCCAAACTGGGGCTCACCAATGCTATAGTTAGCCTCCTATGGAGCTGTAGCTGGATCAGTGTTTCTTTGACTATCTGTGGGGAGAAAACAGAAGAGGGGTGAGATTACCACATCTCAATGAATGGATAAATCATACTATAACAGAAACAGGGCAAACTAAACACGAGTGTTTCGCAATGAATTAAATAATTGAAATCAAGGTATAGAAAATATTAAACATTTAACCAAAATTTATTGAAAGAATGCTAAACAGTTCAAATGATAAAACATGATTAAATCAATAACTGTAAGCAAATCAATTATGCATGGTAAGTAATAAATGAAGATACTTATACAATAACAATGATGAATGAGGTATTTTAGAAATATATAATCTTTAAGAAAAATGCACTAGTTTATTGGAGGTCTTTCCTAGCAGATCTATCATCTTCCCCAAGCACATAGCAATGGGTATGGCAATCACTGTAGGCATAGACATACGTCTACCCTAAATTTCTCAAGCACATAGCAATGGGTATGGTAATCACTGTAGGCGTAGACATAAGTCCACCCTAAATTTTCCCCAAGCACATAGCAATGGGTATGGCAATCACTGTAGGCATAGACATACGTCTACCCTAAATTTCCCAAGCACATAGCAATGGGTATGGTAATCACTGTAGGCATAGACATAAGTCTACCCTCAATCCCTGTGTCTTAGGCAGTCATATGCCCGTCACAGTATCCTAGGCCGAAGCCTTAACATGATCATGGTGCACCAGGGCTAGCACTACCTGCGGCTAGCTAACAGTGATCTAAAAGGGTCCCTCCAATAGAAAACATTTGAAATATGCTATTCAAAGAGTTTAAAGTAAAACATTTCAATAACTTTACAATAAAGCTATAATTCTCCATCTAACTCTTTTTATGCATAAAATTCCGTTCTAAAATATATCTCATCCATGAATTCCCATGGAGATTTTTAAAATCATAAACTTTCCCTTTTTAAACATAGATCGTCCGTAGACGTTACATAGATACTTGTCATGCATCAAATCACTTCATGGCTAACTTAGTTCATTTCTATGACTAAGTTCGCATTTCTATAAATCTAGCTCAAATGGAGAATTAATAGTTTAGATGCTTGCCCTGCATACCTAGGGTTCAACTAGGATTGAAATTTACAATTTCTAACATGGTTGGAACATATTGGTTTTCAAAGCGGTAAAACAGTTTAACATACATTCCAACTAGTTAAAATCAAACGAGAGAGTTATAAATCAAATTCCTAAAACATGCGCTATAGTATGAAAAACCCACTCACCTTACTAGGAGTCCAACAACGAGAATTTCACCTCGTGATGGCTCAACAACCTAGAAAATATAGCCATAACATGAAAATTAGAAAACTCTAAAAGTCACTATTCACGCCGGAAAATACTATTCACTCGCCGGAACACTATTCATGCTGAAACCTAAAAATCCTATATTCTGTATAGAAACTAATTCTAAGACTATCTATGGAAAGAAATTCGGTAAAACGAAGCCTAAAACGCGATTAAACGGAGTTTTACCTTTGGAGGTACTATTCACACGATTTTCCGGCGACTTTCCGGCGAAATTGATCGGTGGGATTTGTAGCTCTTCTTCCCACGAGTCCAACGATACCTTACTTGCTCAAATCGGACGTCCGGATGATGAGATATCTTAGAGAGAAGTTTGAGGAAATTTTTAGAGAGAGAGAGAGTTAGGGTTCAGATGAAAGAGAAGTGAAGAAAAAAGGGGGGGTCCGCGAAAAAAAGTTATCAGACGAATCTCGCCGCGGCGAACTCATTCTCGCCGCGGCGAGATGCGAAATCAGAAAACTCATGCTCTCGGGAAAAATACCGCATCATTCTCGCCGCGGCGAACTTATTCTCGCCGCGGCGAACTCCATTTCACCGAATTTGACAAAATATCCAACATGAAAGTTGTAGCCCTGTCTCTTATCTTTCCATAGCCACTTGAATCACCTAATTTGGAGTTCATATGAAGGAGTTATGTATAAAATAGTGAGCAAAGGTCTAGACCACACTACACTTCGGTTTTTGCCTCGTCTCACTATGATATTCACGGAATTTACAAAAGTTCCCAACATCAAAGTTGTAGATATATGTCTTATCTTTCATTAGAAATTGGAATTACTTAATTTAGATTTTATATGAAAGAGTTATGAGTATATGAGTGACGAAAGGTCAGAAGAAAAGGTCGAAAACGCTCTAAAATTTTACATTGTTCTCAACTTTTTTTGTTTCAAATGATTTATACTTAACCTTCAAAGGTTTTATTAGTTGAGGGTTATTACATTCTCCCCTCTTTATAAAAATTCGGTCCCCGAATTTTATAAGAACCAACAACATAAAAACATAAAACTACTCTTGGAACAGCTGTGGATACTTCTCTCTCATGACGTCCTCTACTTCCCACATAGCTTCCTCTTTGGAATGATTCTGCCAGATCACCTTCACTGTAGGGATATCCTTAGACCTCAACTTTTTCACTTGTCTATCAACAATGGCCACGGGTTTCTGTTCGTAGGCCAACTTGTCATCCAAAAGGATTTCCTGCGGTTGAATCACATGAGATGGGTCGGGTAGATACTTCCTCAACATCGAGACATGGAAGACTGGATGTACTTCGCTCAATCTAGGTGGTAGGGCTAGGCGGTATGCCACTGCTCCTACCCTATCCAGAACTTCAAAAGGTCCAATATACCTCGGGCTTAACTTCCCTTTCTTACCAAACCGCATTATTCCCTTCATGGGTGAAACTCTGAGAAACACGTGATCGCCTAGAGAAAACTCCAACTCCCGACGCCTATGGTCCACATAAGACTTCTGACGACTTTGTGCAGTTAAAAGCCGTTCCCTTATCAACTTAACCTTCTCTATGGCATCTTGTACCAAGTCTGGCCCTAGCAACTTGGCTTCTCCAACTTCAAACCAGCCAACGGGAGATCGGCATCTTCTCCCATAAAGAGCTTCAAAAGGTGCCATCTGAATACTGGCTTGATAACTGTTGTTGTATGCAAACTCAGCTAATGGCAGGTATCCTTCCCAACTGCCACCAAAATCCAATATACATGTTCTAAGCATATCCTCCAGAATCTGAATCGTGCGTTCTGACTGGCCATCTGTTTGGGGATGAAAAGCGGTGCTTAGATCCAACCTCGTTCCCAAAGCTTCTTGAAAAGCTTTCCAAAACCTTGCTGTAAACTGTGGACCTCGATCAGATATGATGGATACAGGGACTCCATGCAATCTGACGATCTCACTCAGATACAGGCTTGCATACTGAGCCACATTAAAGGTAGTCTTCACTGGTAAGAAGTGGGATGACTTGGTCATTCGATCCACTATCACCCATACTGAGTCATAACCCTTAGGGGTCCTCGGTAACCCTATAACGAAGTCCATAGTAATCCTTTCCCACTTCCACTCCGGTATCTCAATCTGCTGGTGCAAACCGGCAGGCTTCTGGTGTTCAGCTTTCACCTGCTGACAAACCAAGCATTGAGCCACAAAGTTTGCTACATCCTGATGAGGGATCACCTACACCTCAAGTTCCTACATTTGAAGGTCCTATCACTAGGGCAAGGGCTAAGGAGATCCAACAAAAATTAGACAAGGTGATAACCTTTTTCTTGTCCAAGGAGCCTTCCATGTTAACAGCCTTCTTCGAGCCATCAATCAAGGATCTGTCCATCAAGTCAATGGTGGCCATTGCAGCTCATGAAGACCCTAGGGGTGAAGAGAAGACTCCATGAAGTGATTGGATGTTTTGCTTGTAGTCTTTTCTGTTTTAAGACAATTTCCTTATTTAACTTTTAATATTTCGTTTTTATAAAGGGAGGCCAGCACTAGGACTATAAAAGGCCCTCCTTAGCATGTTTTTAGGAGATTAGACATTTTGTAACTCAGATACTTATTTTCCCTTCTATCAAAAGAGTGCTTTTGAGAGAAGAGAGCTTTGCTGATTGATCTTGCTTAGTTGTTCTTGTGTGTGTCAATCTCCCTAGAGATTGGTGTTCTCAAGCCTCCATAAGCCTCCTCCTTGTGCTTGGCTGCCATGGCCATTGTGTAAGGTTGTACTGGTAGGGTTTCTTCATCATTTGGTTCAGTTCTTGATTCAGAGAACAAGGGTTGTTCCATTGTGTGAATTGGTTCTACTTCTATTCCTTTTATTTCTGTTTTCTTCTATTTTCAGATTTAACCTCCATTGTTGTCTTCTTTGAGTTCTGTCAAGGTTTGGTGTCTAGATCTAGAGTTTGTGGCTTACCCCACATCAAATTGGTATCAGAGCAAGGTGACACCTTACCGCCACCACATCACCACCAAAGCACTGCCGCTGGTTTGCTTTGTTCATCTGGAGTCTTTGCCATTTCAGTTTTCTGTCATTTTCGTTTTTGAGTCATTTCTGGTCTTTCATTGTTGTGCTTTGCTTGAATTGCTTGTGGTTTTGGAGATTTGGACACATTCCCTCACCTACATCATCGTGAACCACCATAGAACTCTTGCTGCAGCCTTGTTCAACCACCAACCACCATTCCTAGCCTTCACCATCCAGAAAAACGTCCATGACTTGCTGCAATAGCCAGATTTGATTTCTAAGGCTGAACATTAGCTGCTCCCTACAAATCAGGCTGCATTCCTTTATTGCATCAACCAGGTTTGACTTCCATGGCTGAGCATTAATTGCTCCTAAAAATCAGGGATTTGTTTTTGTAGCTGTCATAATTACTCCATAAAATAAGGGATATTTGATTTTCAGCTGTTATAATTGCTCCTAAAATCAGGGGATTTGATTTGTAGCTGTTATATTTGTTCCTCAAATCAGGGAGATTTGATTTGCAGCTGTTATACTTGTTCCTTAAAATCAGGAAGATTAAGTCCAATCTGCTATTAGAAGTTATTTTTGAAATTTAAATTGAAATTCCAGGTGTTAATTTCTTATTTCTGATATTCCAAGTTTCATTTCTGTATTTTATTTATTCTTGAGACAAAAAGAAAAAAAAACGAAAAAAAAAAACGAAAAGAAAAGAAAAAGAAATTCAAGTCTCATTTCAGCATTGCATTTGTATTTCATACTATCCTAAGTTGTAATCATTTCATAGAAGTAATTTGTACTTAGTCATTTCTCAAGTGAAACTCAAAGGGATTGCCAAGAGGCTTCAGATACACCAAGGAGTCCTACAAGCCCTAGCCATACCTTAGCCTTGTCCCACACTTAGCCAGATTTCGAACCTCACCCTTCTAATCTCCATTGGTACAAGTTGAGACAAGTAAGGTACAATTCTTCCTTCTTGAGTTCAGATTGATTGAGTATACTTTGTCTAATTGCATTACCTTCTTGTAATTGTCTTGTTCAATCTTATTTTCTTTCTTTTTCTGAGTCATTTGCTTGTTTAATCCTCTGCCGAACTTATCCTTTCTATAATTCACCATTTCTTGGCGATTGTTGGCTTAGAACACTCTGTTCACGTGGGTTATTTGATTCATACAAGACAATCCATTAAAAAAAAAAAAGAAAAAAAAAACGTACATCAACAACAATTAGGAGAGAGAGATCAAACACAAGAGTGAAACACTAGTGAGGTGATTTTGATTTCTCTAATCTGACTTGTTTAGGTGTTAGTCTTCTTTTGAACATGTCTAGGTCACCAAGTCCTCCACACTCAAGGAGTTCTTCACCAATACCGCCTGAGATGTTCAACATGCTCAAGACCATGTCGGACAACTTAGCCCACTTGACTGCTCGGATGGCTGTTTTGGAGTCAAGGCCAGCACCACCCGCCCTCGTCCCTCTAGGCACCTATGCTGAGGATGGAGGCCCTTCCAATGCCGCCGCAAGAGCGCCCCTACCAGATCAAAGGAGTGCTTATGATGCAGCTCGAGGCGCACACCAACAAGTCCCTCCAGACATCGCTTCTCACCTTGGAAGATCAGAAGGCGCTGCCCCACATCATGGCACTCCAGTCCATGCTCACAATGAGCAACTCTCTGTCCATAACTCTCCTTTACATAGACGAAATCATTATGCACCTAATCGTTTTAATACATTTCAGGGTTACCAAAATGAGGAATTGGAGTATGAAGGCTGGCAAGCTGAGCCACCTAGGGGATACCAAGCTAGAAGAGGACGTGAGCCAGAGCAAGATGGCATTGGGAAGATCAAAGTGAAAATCCCAAGTTTTGAAGGCAAGTGTGATCCAGATGCATACATGGAGTGGGAGACCAAGATAGAACAAATCTGGTCATGTCACAACTTTGCTGAGCATAAAAAGGTCCAGTTAGCTGCATTGGAGTTCAATGGCTATGCCCTCATATGGTGGGACAACCTGGTCAAGGAAAGAAGAAGAGTACTTGATCCAGACGTGGCCACATGGGAGCAAATGAAAGCTTTGATGAGGGCTAGATTTGTGCCTCAACATCATACAAGGGATTTAAGGCAAAGATTGGAGAATTTGAGACAAGGGTCAATGAGTGCAGAAGAGACCTACAATGCCATGCAAGTGGCAATGGTGAAAGCTAATGTAATTGAAGATGAAGAGACAACCATGGCCAGGTATCTTAGAATTCTCAATTCATTTCTGGCTAATGAAGTCGACTTGTATCCATACAGCTCTATGACAGAATTGCTACACTTAGCAATCAAAGTAGAAAGAAAGACAAGGGCTAGGAACCAAGGAAACAAGAGCTCAAGTGGAACATCCAACACTTGGAGAAACCAGCAAGGACGTAGCTCTCAACCCTATGGCCGGGAGTCTTCACAAAGAGAGCCATACTTAGAGCAAGTCGGACAGAAAAGAAGTGCACCACCTAGTGCCACACCCTACCCTCCACGAGCCACAACTGGTTCCTCTAATGGATCCAAAGGGAGTACCTCTAACCCTACTCTTAGAACTAGGGACATTGAATGCTTTAAATGTAGAGGAAGAGGTCATATGATGAAGGATTGTCCTAATAGAAAAACGCTCATGATTAACCACTTAGGACAATATGAATCTGAAAGTGACAAAGAAGATAATGAAGAGTGTGTTAATGAGGTGAATGAGCATGAATCTGGTTTTGATAATGAGGATGAGATTGAGTATGAGCATGGAGAGTCTTTAATTTGTAAGAGAACATTGCATGTACAACCTGCCCCTTGTGAGGATAATCAAAGGGAAAACTTGTTTCATACTAGATGCTTGGTTAAGGGAAAGGTGTGCAACATGATAATTGATGGAGGTAGTTGTTGCAACATTGCTAGTACTGAATTGATTTCTAAGTTGCAAATTACTACTTTTCATCACCCTAGGCCTTACAAACTGCATTGGATGAATGATTGTGGAGAATTGAAAGTGAATAAGCAAGTTAAAGTTACTATCACATTAGGTCACTATGAGGATACAATTCTGTGTGATGTTGTTCCTATGCAAGCTTGTCACATCTTGTTAGGAAGACCATGGCAATATGATAGAAGAGTCATGCATGATGGTCACACTAATAAGCATTCCTTTACATTTAATGGCAAGAATGTTGTCTTAAAACCTATGTCTCCTATGCAGATTGCCGAGGCCTATGAAAGGAAGAAGGAAAACAACAAGGAACAAGGAGAGGAGAAGAAGAAAGGCAAGAGCACAACTCGGCAGCAAGTAGGCACCCCCTCAAAGCCAAGCCAAGCATTAGCAATACAGCCTTCTAGTGTCTTATTAGCATCCAAAAGTGAGCTACAAGGTGAGTATCTACCCCTAGAAACCACCCTCATGCTTTTGTGCAAGAAACTGGCCATGCTAAGTGAAGAAACTAAGGCTGCCCTACCCCCTCCTATCCAAGCCCTTTTAGAAGAGTTTAAGGATGTATTTCCGGATGATATACCCCCTGGCCTACCCCCTTTGAGAGGCATAGAGCACCAAATAGATCTTATTCCCGGAGCCACCTTACCAAATAGGCCAGCTTATAGAATGAACCCTAAGGAGAGCCAAGAAATCCAGACCCAAGTGCAAGAGCTCCTAGACAAGGGTTATGTGAGAGAGAGCCTATCTCCTTGTGCCGTGCCAGTTCTACTTGTGCCAAAGAAGGACAACACATGGAGGATGTGTGTTGACTGTAGAGCCATCAACAACATCACCATCAAGTACCGCCATCCAATTCCGAGGCTGGACGACATGTTGGACGAGCTCCATGGTGCCACCATCTTCACAAAGATTGATCTAAGGAGTGGATATCATCAGATTAGGATGAAAGAAGGAGACGAATGGAAGACTGCATTCAAGACCAAGTTTGGTCTCTATGAATGGCTTGTGATGCCATTTGGTTTGACAAATGCTCCTTCTACTTTCATGAGATTGATGAACTATGTTTTGAGGAACTTTATAGGGAAATTTGTTGTAGTATACTTTGATGATATACTCATCTATAGCAGGTCCCTAAAGGAGCATGAAGAACACTTAAGGGAAGTTCTTTCTACCCTTAGAGAAGAGTACTTGTATGCCAATTTGAAAAAGTGTGATTTCTGCACTAATAAAGTCACATTTCTTGGTTTTGTAGTGAGTACACAAGGGCTGCAAGTGGATGAAGAGAAGATAAGAGCCATTCAAGATTGGCCAACTCCAACTTCAATTGGACAAGTGAGGAGTTTTCATGGACTAGCTAGCTTCTATAGGCGCTTTGTCAAGGATTTTAGCACCATTGCTGCACCCTTGACTGAGATCACCAAGAAGCATGCTCCATTCGTGTGGGGAGAGGCACAAGAGAGGGCCTTCAACAATCTGAAGTGGAGGCTCACCAAGGCGCCACTTCTAGTGCTCCCAGATTTTACTCGCCCATTTGAAGTAGAGTGTGACGCTTCTGGAATTGGTATTGGAGGTGTACTCATGCAAGAATGTAAGCCTATTGCCTTCTTCTCTGAAAAATTGAAAGGTGCATGTCTTAACTACTCTACTTATGACAAAGAGTTGTATGCTTTATATAGAGTGCTTAAGACTTGGCAACATTACTTATGGCCTAGAGAGTTTATTTTGCATACTGATCATGAGTCTTTAAAGCATTTTAGGAGTCAAGATAAACTTGATAGGAGGCATGGTAGATGGATGGAATTCATTGAAACATTTCCATATGTCATTAAGTATAAAAAGGGAAAAGATAATGTTGTTGCTGACGCACTTTCTAGGAGACATGTTTTGTTGACCACATTAGACTCTAAGGTGTTAGGATTCACTTACATTAAAGAGTTATATGCAGATGACATTGATTTTGGTGCTACTTATAAGCATTGTGTGCAGAAAGGTTCCTTAGATAAGTTTTACTTGTTTGAGGGATTTTTGTTCAGAATTGATAAGGTGTGCATTCCTAGGTGTTCCTTGAGGACGTTACTTGTCGAGGAAGCCCATAAGGGAGGTTTAATGGGACACTTTGGTAGGGATAAGACATATCATATGCTGCATACACATTTCTTTTGGCCACACATGCTTAGGGACGTAGAACACTTAGTGAAGAGATGTTTAGAGTGCCTAAAAGCCAAGTCTAGAATTAAGCCACATGGTTTGTATACTCCTTTACCTATTCCTACAGCCCCTTGGGAAGATATTAGTATGGATTTCATTGTAGGGTTGCCTAGGACTAAGAAGGGGAGAGATTCTATATTTGTGGTTGTTGATAGATTTTCTAAGATGGCTCATTTTATTGCTTGCCATAAGACTGATGATGCTTCTAATGTAGCTAACTTGTTCTTTAGGGAAATAGTTAGGTTACATGGAGTGCCTAAAACTATTGTGAGTGATAGGGATGTGAAGTTCCTTAGCTATTTTTGGAAAACTCTTTGGGGAAAACTAGGGACTAGATTGTTATTTTCTACTTCTAGTCATCCACAAACTGATGGTCAAACTGAAGTGACCAATAGGACTCTCACAACTATCTTAAGGGCTATCATTAGAAAGAATCTGAAGGCTTGGGAAGATGCATTACCTCATGTAGAATTTGCATATAATAGGGCTGTTCATTCTTCTACTTCTCTAAGTCCTTTTGAGTGTGTTTATGGTTTGAATCCTTTAACCCCACTTGATCTTACGCCGTTGCCTATGAAGGAACGAGCAGATTTCAATGCAGGAAAACATGTGGAGTTCATTCGGGAGATGCATGAAAGAACTAGGGCAAAGCTACAACAAAAGGGAGAGTACAATGCTGCCAAGGCAAACCAAGGAAGAAGGAGAGTGATCTTCAAACCGGGGGATCTTGTTTGGCTTCATTTGAGGAAGGAGCGTTTTCCTGAAAAACGCAAGTCCAAGCTTTCACCAAGAGGAGATGGTCCATTCAAGGTTCTGAAAAGAGTTGGAGATAATGCTTATGTGCTGGAGCTGCCCGGGGAGTATGGCGTGAGTGCAACCTTCAATGTTGGAGACCTTACACTTTATGAGGGACATGATGAGGAGCTGGATGATTCGAGGTCGAATCCTTTTCAAGAAGGGGAGGATGATGAGGGATCACCTACACCTCAAGTTCCTACATTTGAAGGTCCTATCACTAGGGCAAGGGCTAAGGAGATCCAACAAAAATTAGACAAGGTGATAACCTTTTTCTTGTCCAAGGAGCCTTCCATGTTAACAGCCTTCTTCGAGCCATCAATCAAGGATCTGTCCATCAAGTCAATGGTGGCCATTGCAGCTCATGAAGACCCTAGGGGTGAAGAGAAGACTCCATGAAGTGATTGGATGTTTTGCTTGTAGTCTTTTCTGTTTTAAGACAATTTCCTTATTTAACTTTTAATATTTCGTTTTTATAAAGGGAGGCCAGCACTAGGACTATAAAAGGCCCTCCTTAGCATGTTTTTAGGAGATTAGACATTTTGTAACTCAGATACTTATTTTCCCTTCTATCAAAAGAGTGCTTTTGAGAGAAGAGAGCTTTGCTGATTGATCTTGCTTAGTTGTTCTTGTGTGTGTCAATCTCCCTAGAGATTGGTGTTCTCAAGCCTCCATAAGCCTCCTCCTTGTGCTTGGCTGCCATGGCCATTGTGTAAGGTTGTACTGGTAGGGTTTCTTCATCATTTGGTTCAGTTCTTGATTCAGAGAACAAGGGTTGTTCCATTGTGTGAATTGGTTCTACTTCTATTCCTTTTATTTCTGTTTTCTTCTATTTTCAGATTTAACCTCCATTGTTGTCTTCTTTGAGTTCTGTCAAGGTTTGGTGTCTAGATCTAGAGTTTGTGGCTTACCCCACATCACATCCTTCTTCATCCCATTCCACCAATACAAGTCCTTGAGGTCACTGTACATCTTATTTGTTCCTGGGTGGATAGTATAGGCTGATTGATGTGCCTCCTCCAAAATCTGCTTCCTCAAGCTATCCACATTGGGTACACACAAGCGCTTCCCACATCTTAACACTCCTTCAGCATCCACGCTGAATTCAGAAGTCTGATTATTCCTAACTTCATCCTTGAGCTTGGACAGGTTAGCATCCTTGTCCTGATCTGCCTTAATCTGCTCAACCAGTGGAGAGTGTAGCTGCATGTGGGCTAACAACACCCCTGGCTCCTTCACTTCAAAGCGCATCCCCTCACCTTCTAGCTGATGAATATCCTTTACTAACGGCCTCCGGAGTAGGGTAATATGGGCTAGACTCCCCATTGACTTTCTGCTCAAAGCATCAGCTACCACATTGGCCTTGCCTGGGTGGTACAAGATAGTGCAGTCATAGTCCTTCACCAACTCCATCCACCTCCTCTGTCTCAAGTTAAGATCTCTTTGTTGAAAGATGTACTTGAGACTCTTGTGGTCCGTATAAATCTCACAGGATTCACCATAGAGATAGTGCCTCCAAATCTTCAAGGCAAAGACCACTGCCGCCATCTCCAGATCATGTGTAGGATAGTTCTGTTCGTGCTTCCTGAGCTGCCTAGATGCATAGGCTACAACATGCCCATTCTGCATTAACACACAACCCAAGCCCACCCTTGAGGCGTCACAGTATACTGAGTATCCTCCAGTGCCCGTTGGGATAGTTAGGACTGGG
Organism: Gleditsia sinensis; assembly: GCA_037074535.1. Classification (NCBI taxonomy): domain Eukaryota; kingdom Viridiplantae; phylum Streptophyta; class Magnoliopsida; order Fabales; family Fabaceae; genus Gleditsia; species Gleditsia sinensis. The sequence goes on along the minus strand of CM073468.1, from coordinate 63,076,093 downwards.
GTTGTGGTTAGACACTTCTTCAAGGTCTGGAAACTTTCTTCGCATGCATCTGACCACTCAAACTTAACTCCCTTCCTGGTTAATCTGGTCAAAGGAGCAACAATTCTGGAGAAATCCTTGATAAACCTCCGGTAATACCCTGCTAGACCCAAGAAACTTCGGATCTCTGTTACACTAGCGGGTTGAGGCCACTGCTGTACTGCCTCTACCTTCTCGGGGTCTACTTGAATGCCATCCTTCATGACTACATGCCCCAGAAACATAACGCTGTCCAACCAGAACTCACACTTAGAGAGTTTGGCATACAGCTGCTGATCCCTCAAGATCTGCAGAATGACCCGTAGGTGCTGTTCATGCTCCTCATGGTTTTTAGAATAAACCAAGATGTCATCAATGAACACAATGACAAACTGATCCAAAAATGGCTTGAACACCCTGTTTATCAAGTCCATAAAAGCAGCTGGTGCATTAGTTAGTCCGAAAGACATAACCAAAAACTCATAATGACCATAACGGGTCCTAAAAGCCGTCTTGGAAATATCTTCCTTCTTGATCCTCAACTGATGATACCCTGACCTCAGATCAATCTTGGAGAAACATTTCGCTCCTTGAAGTTGATCGAACAAATCATCAATCCTGGGCAAAGGGTAATTATTGCGCACTGTTAGCTTATTCAGTTGCCGATAGTCAATGCAAAGTCGCAAAGATCCGTCTTTCTTCTTCACAAAAAGGACCGGAGCACCCCATGGAGAAGTACTCGGCCTGATGAAGCCCTTATCCAACAAATCCTGCAATTGACTTTTTAGCTCCTTAAGCTCTGTGGGTGCCATCCTGTAAGGCGGTATAGAAATTGGTCGAGCCTCTGGAATAAGGTCGATACCAAACTCTATCTCCCGTTCAGGAGGTAATCCTGGCAACTCTTCTGGGAAGACATCCAGGAATTCTCGTACCACTGTCATCTTGTCTACATCCGGTACCTTCCCATCCACATCTCTAACATATGCCAAGTATCCCTGGCATCCCTTCTTCAACATCTTCTGAGCACCCAAGACTGAAATCAGGTTACTTGGAGCTTTACTTCAATCACACTGGAACCGGAAAGGAACTTCACTTGGAAAGTTGAACTTGATTGCCTTCTCATAGCAATCCAAGGTAGCATAGCATGCTGCCAACCAATCCATTCCTAGGATTACATCAAAATCGACCATGTCTAGGATGATCAAATCAGCAGATGTCTCCCTATCACCCACTGTCACTTTACATGACTTGCATACATGCTCTACTGGCAAATAATCACCGACCGGGGTGGTTACAAAGAAAGGGGCATCCATCCTAATCGGATCTTTACCCAAACTCTTAACAAAACTAGGGGAGACATAGGAATATGTAGACCCAGGGTCAAACAAAACATATGCTTCATGTAGGCAAACCGAAAGAGTACCTGTCATAACCGCATTTGAAGCTTGTGCATCCTGCCTGGTAAGAGCAAAAATCCTCGGTTCACCTCGGCCTGCTTGGTTTTGACCTCGGCCCATCATCCCTCTACCAGTACCTCTGCTACTTGTTTGGCTCGGTATAGTCCTTATAGGCTGAGCTGCCACTGGGGTTGGTAGTAAAGCCGGTCGAGTTGGCCCTTGGCTTGAGCCATACAACTAGGGACAGTCCCTCTTCATGTGTCCAGGTTGGTTGCAATGATAGCAAACAATCATCTCCCTGCGGCACTGACCCAAGTGATGGTTGCCACAGATAGGGCATCGTGGCCTGTTCTGCTAAATGGGTCTTGGTCCTTGTTGACCTGGATACCTGGTGTTTCCCTGGCTAAGACCTAGCCTACCACTTGCATCTGGTCTCTGGTTGGGGTTCCCAACATTCTGTGGTGCTGGGCGCTGCTGGCCTTGGAATCGGGTTCCTTAGGAATGAGAACTTTGCCCTCCTTTGGAGCTCCCGTCCCTATCCCTCTTTCTTAGCTTAGCACTCTCGACATCGGCCAAATGTCTAGTCTCCATCATTCTTGCACAGTCCACAGCCTCTGCATAGTTCGGGAATTGCTTCATCTGGGGTGCCACTGATTTAAACAATGCTGGCATCAACCCCTGGATAAACTTCTTGATCATGTCCCTTTCAGTAGGGACCATGTGCGGTGCATACGGCATCAGCTGTGTGAAACGGTAGTCATACTCCGTGACTGTCATACCGGGAGTCTGCTTCAACTCCACAAACTCTTGACACTTGGCATCCCGGATACTCTGAGGCACAAACCTCTCCATGAAGACTTCCTTGAACTCTGGCCATCTCAAAGGTGGCGCTGTGGCTCCCCTTCCGCGAATCAGGGTCTTGAACCATACCTGCGTTATACCAGACAACTGGAAAGATGCCAACTCTATTGAGTGGATCTCTGAACACTTAAGAACCTCGCAGATCTTCTCAGTACCCTCTATAAACTCCTGGGGATCCTCACTAGCCAACAACCCCTTGAAGATTGGCGGTTTCAGCTTCAGGAATTCAGATAGTTCCACTTCCCTCTCAGCGGGTCTCACCTGCCGCTCCACGGACCTAACTGGTTCTGGAACGGAGGTAGCAGTTTCGGGCTGTTGTGGATCCCTTCTATCTTGCCCATCCCTTCTCTCGGCTAGATTCTCTATTGCCCGCTGCATACCCTGCATGGTTACCAGCATCTGGGCTATCACATCATCCCGGGGGTGAGAAGACATTTCCCCCGTCCTGGGAGTCTCAGCTTGCTCACTGGTTAACTCAGCTTGTTCGGCTGCTTCAGCAGCCCTTACACCCCTGCCACTGCCTCTTGCACTGGCTCTAGGTCGGCCTCTGCCACGACCTCTACCTCGGCCTCTAGGCACGGGTACTGCAGACTGAGCAGACTCTTCAGCCATCTGCTCTTGAACCGCGGGTTGCTTAACCTTTGATCTCGTTCTTGGTGGCATCTCGCTACAAAATAGAGATAGCCCAACCATCACTTAGCCATGCCAACATAGCATACTATAAACTGACTTACTTAAACAAAAAGACAACATCCTATCGAACCCTTTTAGCAGCACCGTGAGTATAAGCATGTCCGGATTCATACCCATACTCAAAGTCCTACCTAAAGGTCCGTTACTCCATGAACACAGGGAAACCTAATCCTCTGATACCAACTTTGTCACGGCCCCAAATGATGGAACACATGACCGGCACGGTATAAGGGTTTCCCCCTAGCCGTAAGCCTAACACATAGCATGCACAACCATTCAGCACACAATCCAGTACATAATAAATATAACTGGCCACATACGCCACATCCAATATCAGAAAATACTGTATATATATATATATATATATATATATATATATATATATATATATATATATATATATATATATATATATATATATCTTATGAATCCAACATCCTTGATTCAACTTGGCCCATGGCCTCATAGTACAAACATTGTTGTAAAACTTAAAACCATTTTTCAAACAATCACAAGAAGCGAGGATCCTGCCTGTATGTTCATGGAGATACACTAGACATATACTTAAACTATACAATCATTACAATGGAGTCTTGCCCAAACTGGGGCTCACCAATGCTATAGTTAGCCTCCTATGGAGCTGTAGCTGGATCAGTGTTTCTTTGACTATCTGTGGGGAGAAAACAGAAGAGGGGTGAGATTACCACATCTCAGTGAATGGATAAATCATACTATAACAGAAATAGGGCAAACTAAGCACGAGTGTTTCGCAATGAATTAAATAATTGAAATCAAGGTATAGAAAATATTAAACATTTAACCAAAATTTATTGAAAGAATGCTAAACAGTTCAAATGATAAAACATGATTAAATCAATAACTGTAAGTAAATCAATTATGCATGGTAAGTAATAAATGAAGATACTTATACAATAACAATGATGAATGAGGTATTTTAGAAATATTTAATCTTTAAGAAAAATGCACTAGTTTATTGGAGGTCTTTCCTAGCAGATCTATCATCTTCCCCAAGCACATAGCAATGGGTATGGCAATCACTGTAGGCATAGACATACGTCTACCCTAAATTTCCCAAGCACATAGCAATGGGTATGGTAATCACTGTAGGCGTAGACATAAGTCCACCCTAAATTTTCCCCAAGCACATAGCAATGGGTATGGCAATCACTGTAGGTATAGACATACGTCTACCCTAAATTTCCCAAGCACATAGCAATGGGTATGGTAATCACTGTAGGCATAGACATAAGTCTACCCTCAATCCCTGTGTCTTAGGCAGTCATATGCCCATCACAGTATCCTAGGCCGAAGCCTTAACATGATCATGGTGCACCAGGGCTAGCACTACCTGCGGCTAGCTAACAGTGATCTAAAAGGGTCCCTCCAATAGAAAACATTTGAAATATGCTATTCAAAGAGTTTAAAGTAAAACATTTCAATAACTTTACAATAAAGCTATAATTCTCCATCTAGCTCTTTTTATGCATAAAATTTCGTTCTAAAATATATCTCATCCATGAATTCCCATGGAGACTTTTAAAATCATAAACTTTCCCTTTTTAAACATAGATCGTCCGTAGACGTTACATAGATACTTGTCATGCATCAAATCACTTCATGGCTAACTTAGTTCATTTCTATGACTAAGTTTGCATTTCTATAAATCTAGCTCAAATGGAGAATTAATAGTCTAGATGCTTGCCCTGCATACCTAGGGTTCAACTAGGATTGAAATTTACAATTTCTAACATGGTTGGAACATATTGGTTTTCAAAGCGGTAAAACAGTTTAACATACATTCCAACTAGTTAAAATCAAACGAGAGAGTTATAAATCAAATTCCTAAAACATGCGCTATAGTATGAAAAACCCACTCACCTTACTAGGAGTCCAACAACGAGAATTTCACCTTGTGATGGCTCAACAACCTAGAAAACATAGCCATAACATGAAAATTAGAAAACTCTAAAAGTCACTATTCACGCCGAAAAATACTATTCACTCGCCGGAACACTATTCATGCCGAAACCTAAAAATCCTATATTCTGTATAGAAACTAATTCTAAGACTATCTATGGAAAGAAATTTGGTAAAACGAAGCCTAAAACGCGATTAAACGGAGTTTTACCTTTGGAGGTACTATTCACGCGATTTTTCGGCGACCTTCCGGCGAATTTCCGGCGAAATTGATCGGTGGGATTTTTAGCTCTTCTTCCCACGAGTCCAACGATACCTTACTTGCTCAAATCGGACGTCCGGATGATGAGATATCTTAGAGAGAAGTTTGAGGAAATTTTTAGAGAGAGAGAGAGTTAGGGTTCAGATGAAAGAGAAGTGAAGAAAAAAGGGGGGGTCTACGAAAAAAAGCTATCAGACGAATCTCGCCGCGGCGAACTCATTCTCGCCGCGGCGAGCCGCAATTTTCACCGCGGCGAACTCCATTTCACCGAATTTGACAAAATGTCCAACATGAAAGTTGTAGCCCTTTCTCTTAGCTTTCCATAGCCACTTGAATCACCTAATTTGGAGTTCATATGAAGGAGTTATGTATAAAATAGTGAGCAAAGGTCCAGACCACACTACACTTCGGTTTTTGCCTCGTCTCACTATGATATTCACGGAATTTGCAAAAGTTCCCAACATCAAAGTTGTAGATATATGTCTTATCTTTCATTAGAAATTGGAATTACTTAATTTAGATTTCATATGAAAGAGTTATGATTATATGAGTGACGAAAGGTCAGAAGAAAAGGTCGAAAACGCTCTAAAATTTTACATTGTTCTCAACTTTCTTTGTTTCAAATGATTTATACTTAACCTTCAAAGGTTTTATTAGTTGAGGGTTATTACAAGGGTGGATCTTTGTATGAAGTTGAAAGCAAAGCCCCAGAAAAAGAAAAAAAAACAATTATTGCTTTGGTATATATGCTGCTCCGTTAAGGAAAACTTGCATTCTAAGTATCGATTTATGAGATTACTACATGTATTGTTTTTCTTTTCTCCTCATAAAACTTTGGTAGATATCAGTAATGGATAGAGATTCAAATTGACATGTAACTCTTTGACAAAACATTTCAAATCTCACAAAAAATAAAGTTATATATATAAGAATGTTATCTTTTTTGGGTTTTTTATAATAATTTTCATAGTCATCCAATGTCTAGAGTCCAAGACATGAGTTTCATGGGTCTAAATTTCAATTTGGGTCAAGGGTTGGGTTTATGGGCTAGGTTTGGAGTTCAAGTTCGGTCTAGTGACTGATATATTGGACCAGTTGCCTGACTTTGTGGATTAGGCTAAGATGCATTTTTTTTTATCCAATGCGGTGTGTTTTTTCAAAACGTACTGCTTTTGGACCACAGCATGCGGTGTTGTAGTTTCTATCACGATAAAGGATCCTGGTCCTATGAATTATGGTGAATGTTGTTTTGGCCTAATTGGGTTATATAAATATCATTTGGTATGCCTTCCTGTTGTAGACATTTGCTTTGTGGGAATTCTATTATTCAACCCATTATTTGCTAGAGATTTTGATGCTAATTTTAGCAAGTATATATGAATTATGATGAAAGTATGGAATGTGTGACAACAAGCCATTATTGAAATTATGGAACGCATTATCATTTTAGGAGGTATTCATGAAAAAATATTGTTAATAGTTAGTGGTTGTGAATATAATCAAACTGCAATTTATATAGGTTGCATATTTGGTGAAAATGTGAAACTAACCCAATATAGTCCAACCTCTTGTTTTGCATGTATTCATAAAGTAAAACTTTTCATCCTCTTTAATTTGATGGAAAAAAACATTTGAAAGCCTTTTTACTGCAATATCATGTAACTAAAATCAATACTGAAATCCCCAACAATACTTATATCTTGACGCATTATCATGACCAGTATGACTTACACACGTGATGTTGTATACATGATAGGTAATAGAAAAATAGGCAATAAACTTAATAGTGAGACTATTAAGAGATTAAATTCATATTTAATATTATAAAGGGTTTAAATTGACGTATTCACAAAAAAATGGACTAAAAGTGCATTTAAACATTATATTTACTTCGTCACCATGTTGTAAAAAAATAAACCCGACTATGTCTAATTTGTAATCAACACACATCAATCATGGCATTAGCCAGCAATGAACGTCAACTGGCAACCACCATATACAAACCATATGTTCTATATGCGTCAACTAGCAAGTAACCTAAACAGTGAATTCAATTGGATGTGAAGCTAAAGACTCTTCGTTAATATAAGTAACATACATAATAACTTCAAATTTATTTGCATAAAGTATATTAATATATTTCATTATAATTGATATTCTAAATATGTCATGTGCAATATACCAATATGAGAAGCATGTGGTTGAACAAAATATATGGATGAGTAGCGTGCTTTGAATGATCATTCTGCAAATTCGATAAACAACAAGATCCCCAGCCACCAATGGTGTCGTGCTTACAGTAAAGCTCTACGTTGTGGGAATATGACAACCAACCTGGTAGAGTGTATAAATGTAGTCCTTAAAAGGTTCATTAGTCTTCCTATCACATCCTTAATCTAGGGCACAAAGTATAAACTTGCTACCTATTTTGTCGATAGAGTAAGGCAACAATTGCACAGATGAAAGCTGAACGTGGTTTTGTGAGACTCTTGCTAATGCCCTGCACGTAAATGCTCCTGAAGCTTATGCATGTGTTGTGCTGGCGTTTGATAGGGAACATTTGTTGTTTGAGGTACAGCTACTATTTGATCAACGGCATTGGCAGTTTTCAAGGACATTAAAGTTGTAAATTCCAAGCACTTCGGTATCCTTCTTGTCATGTGATCACAATGTGTGCTTATGTGTCTGATGACTACATCATTTATGTTGACAAATGCGTGGTAAAAAAAAATTGATGTAAATGGAGGTATTTTAATTGGTCAAAAAAATAAAGTATAGATTAAGTTGTAATATATGTTTTAATTTTAGAAGATGTTTGTGTATATTTTAAAAATAGAGAGGAGGGTTGTGTAAAGAGTATATTTTACTCTAATTTTTTATGTTAATAATAAATATTTAATTTTTTTAATGTACAAATCACCTAAAACTAATTCATAACTTGATATTCATATAAAAGAACACTACGTAAACTTCAACTAATTTGGAAGCATATAAATATAATATTCGTGTATTAGTTATATTAGACAGTGCATAATCAGGGTAAACTGTTAGATATCTTAGATACATAAATATATTTTTATATAAGAAAATACAAAAAATTATTATAGCAAATTCATCAAGATGTCCATTTATTATAAAAAGCGCACATTCTATATATAGTTAATAGTCTATTTCACTTATACACTTTAAACTAAAAAATATATAATGTACTGACAATATATAATTTAAAAAAATAAATGAATAAAAAATTAATACATTAATTTTAAAAAAATTCAACATGTTAACATGTTTCTATTTTATAGAACAGATAAATTTTAGATGTACATTCATTAGTGATGCCCACTTATAAAATGAAGAAGTCTAGATAGTGGCAAAATATAGTAACCTACAAATAATTAGTTGAATTAAGGGGGACAAAGTATATGAACAATATAGTTACCTTAAAAATGTTTATCTAAAATCTTGATAAATCGTACACCGTGGTATTACAACTTTATCTCCCTAAACTATGGCCTCATTACAACTTTATTACATCAACTTTAAAATGTAACTAAACACCTTTCAATTTTTCACAAAAGAGAAAATATTGAATTTTTGTGACTTTTAATTAATATCTCAATTATATATGAGGAGCATGTAGTTCTCATAACTTAACACATATATACATGCAGTTTTTGTCTTCATGTTTTCCCTTCCCACCTATCAAAAATTAAATTTAAAGGATCTCTATAAAATTCAAGCGATTTTTTTAACAGTAAATTATTCTCTTCTCCTTTTATTATTACTTTTATTACATAGTCACCCGTTCTATTATAAAAATATACACAAATCTTTCTTAAAAATAAGAGTAAAATATTATTACTTTTCTTGATTAATAATTTTATTACACCGTCTTCCCTTCTACTAAAAAAAATACAAACCTATTTATAAATAAGAGTAAAATAATATTTTCTACCTTGATTAATGTCTTTATTACACATTCTTTTTCTTTATTATAAAAATATATATATGAATCTCTCATAAAAGTTAAAAAAAAAGTATTATAGTTTAACCTAAATATTTTAAATAACTTTTATGAAAGAGAAACAGATAATAAGTAAATAAATAAATAAAATATCACTCTCTCGAATTATTTTTTTAAATTTTCAATCAAATTTCTAAACCAGCAAAATCGGTATTTTGATAATCTAATCTACCTCACAATTATTTTGAGAAGGAATAATTGATATTAGAGAACAGTAAATTAAAAAGAAAATTTGTAGAAATGATATTTTATTTTATTTTATTATTTGTTTCTCTTTTATTAGATATTTTTGAGACATTTAGATTAAATTATAGTATATTTTTTATTTTTAAGAGAGATTTATGGATATATTTTTTATAATAGAAGAGAAAGTAGTGTAATAAACTTATTAATCAAAGAAAGAGAGAAATTTTTATTTTTTATTTTTAGTTTTGATGAAAGTTTGTATATATTTTTAAAATAGAGGACAAAACTATATAATAAATATATTAGTTAAGAGTGAAAAGGGTAATTTACTTTTTTTCTTAAAGATTAAAAGTGCTTGAGTGCTGCTAATGCCGAATTTTATGTAAAAAGAGAGAAAATAAATCTACAGAAAAACCACATATAGTGTTAAGATAAAAATTTACTTACTCTTCATGTTTAATTGGGACATCAAAGATCATATGAATTTAATATTTGCAATTTTTATTAAAGATTGAGGGAGTATTTTGTTATATTTTAAATTTGTAATTAGGCCATAATTGAAGGAGGTAAAATATATTTTCCTCTATAATATTTTTCAATGTTAATTATTTTTCAATAAAGAATATTCAAAGCATGATAACATTGTTAAAAATAAATAAGTAAATAATAATAACTATATTTTTATACATGAAAGATATATTTAAACTTTAAATATTTTATTACTACCCATAATTTTCATCACCTAAAGGCTTAAGATTTTTAAAATGAAATAATGGTCAAAAGCTTTTCATAACTAATTTAAATTTCAGCAAAAGTAATGGGACTATTCTTTATCCAGTTTGAAGTCCAAAAAACTCCGGCATGACAAGTGTAAAGAGATAATGATATATAATAATAAAAGTAGCATAACACTTTATAAATTGTACAAAAAATTAAAGTTAAGAGTGAAGACATCATTAGATTAAATTAAGATATTTTATCTACTGTAAGTATTTTTAATTTTTTAAACTATCATTAAATGAATTTTTGAATATTATGATGTCCTTTTATTATACATCTAGATTAATCTCAATTTTATTGAGAATAAAAAAAATTCTATCTTTGGTAAAAGAAAAAAATTTAGATATCTATCATATATCATAAAATCTATGGTGACATATACCAAATATGTACTCCTTTCAAGAAGAGAACCTAAATAGTGTTGATTATTCAACTAACGTAAAGTGTAATTCAAATCAGTGTGCTTAATAATTCTAACTACAATAAATCAATTTGACTCAACATTTGAAGTCCTCAGAATATTAAAAAATAATGCACAATCATGAACATGGCCAACCATACAGTCAAACCCTCATTATTAATATTAATAAAAGAGAATTGGAGAAATGTCACCCACTTAGGTTCATCTTTTTCTGTGCCTTTGAGCATCCCTGGAATTGATTGTGGCTTGGTTGAGAAGTTGCTTTTTACTGCCAAAGATGGCAGGGTGGATCTTTGTATGAAGTTGAAAGCAAAGCCCCAAAAAAAGAAAAAAAAAACAATGATTGCTTTTGTATATATGCTGCTCCGTTAAGCAAAACTTGCATTCTAAGCATTGATTTATGAGATTACTACATGTATTTTTCTCTTTTCTCCTCAGAAAACTTTGGTAGATATCAGTAATGGATAGAGATTCAAATTTACATGTAACTCTTTGACAAAACATTTTAAATCTCACAAAAAATAAAGTTATATATATATATATATAAATTTTATCTTTTTTGGGTTTTTTATAATAATTTTCGTAGTCATCCCATGTCTAGACTCCTAGATATGAGTTTAATGGGTTTAAATTTCAATTTGGGTCAAGGGTTGGTTTATGGGCTAGGTCTAGTTTAAATTCGGTTTAGTGGCTAGGTCCTAGCTTGGGTCTAAGTAGGGGTAAGCAAACTTTTGGGATAACCTAACAAAAATTAGGTTAAAAAAATAACATCTAACTTCAATTAAAATTTTAAATTACTTAAAAAATTTGGTTAGTTATGTTCAGTCGAATTATGACATATTAGTCAGATCAAATTTAAAAAAATTCTAAAAAAAAAAGTCACCTCACACATCTGTTTAAATAATTTTTTTTTTTGAAATTAGCAATCCTCACAAATCCACATAACCCAAGCCAATATAAATCTAAAGTAAATTTTAAAATCGAGTTCAATCGGACCAGTGGATTATGCTTTCCCCTAGGTCCAAGTCTAAGGTCTATTTTGATAAGTAGAGTTTAGAGTCTAGAGTTAAAGTTGAAATTTGGTGTAGCTAAGAATCAAATTCAATGTTCAAGTTTGGTCTAGTGATCAATTCCGATGTTAAGAAGTGAACTCAAGTTAATTCTCCATGAAATGGCATATTTGTAAGAAAATAGAAATTCATGTAACTTAATTCACTAAAAAATAAAAATAAAATTAAATACTAAATATATAGATAAAATATTACAAAAAGCATAATATTTCAATTAATAATCAATAAATTTTTGTTTTAAGTATATGATTTTTTTTACTACTGATTTTGATTATTTAATATTATACCACAATTTTATGATTTAAATTTAAAAACATGTATCACTCTTTATGATTATAAAATTATCAAAAGTAAAAAAAATAATTAATGAAATAGTTTATCTCTAAAATGAAATGAAAAATTAAACTTGTGTTGCTATCATTACTTTAAATTATATAAAGAAACATAATATATTAGAATATTAATTTGTCAGGGACACTTGGCCTAGGGTGAGTGGGTTGAGTGAGACAATTAAATTATGGCCTATGGACACAAAGGAAAAGGAGGAACTATCCTTTGAAAAAAGGAAGGGGAAAAAAAAAAAAGATTGTCATGTGAGCCAGCCAAACTCAACGCATACAACCCATGAGTTATGTGTGTCCAGTAATTTTCATCCAATTCAAAGCAAGGGAATAAGGATCTGGGTTTGAGGCAATTTTCATCCAATTCAACGCATACAATCCTTAATTTTTGGCTCATTTGACAATTCTATAGCCAGGGAATAAGGGTTGGGTTTGAGGCAAGGTATTATCTGATGGCCAGGTCTAGGGCTTACGTTTAGCTTTAGCATAGGGTTAATTCTCGAGTATGGTGATCAGATCCAACTTTGGTGGTTACGTTTTAGTCTAAAGCCAATGACTTGATTTGAGTCCAAGGTTTAAATCCAATATAGTGAATGTGTTATTATATGACCGCGAATCTTCTACTGTGTTTTGAGTATAGTGCTGCGTGTCGTGTTTAAAATATAACAAAAAACAGCTTCAAAAATATTTTAAAACAACTAAAGAGATGCATTTTAATTATATTTTGAGTACAAATTTTTTTTTTAAAAGAACACATACATTTGACTGTGTTTTAAGACATGTTGTGCTCAAAATATAACAAAGGATCTAGGTTCTTTAGACCGAAAGTTGAGTCTAGTATCTAATTCTAAGTTTAGAGTTTAACTCTAGATCTGATGGTTGAGTTTAAATTGAAAGTCAAGTTCAAGTCCGAAGGTTGGACTAGTATTGGACATTCAAATAAGATATAGAGGTTGGATCCAAAGTTCGTGTCTAGGTTTAATAGTTAAATTTAAGTCAAATTTGATGGACAAAATCTAAAGATTGGTTCAAGATTTGAATTTGGCCGTGACTCGAGAGTAAGGTTTATTATGGTCTTTGGATTCTGACTAATAAGAGAGGTGAAGGAAGAATATGAAATCTAAATGTAAATTATTTAAAATTCTTTATTTTGACAAATAAAATTTCATCATTGAATTATTTGAAATTTCTAAAATTTCTTGATTAGTTATCTAAACAAATTAATTTATATTAAGAAATTCAAATGGCATTTAAATTACTTTCTTTCTTATATTACGTCTTCCAAACACACTAAGAAATCCCATCCCAAATATTTATATATATATGGCATAAAAGGACAAACCCTTTTAGCCCTTTGTCCACAAGAGAAGTAGACATGGAGAGCTTTTTACCAAGAATTCACCACTATAATATTAAAGGCAGTGGTAGTATTATGGCAACATAACTAACTATAATCATTGCCCATTGTCAGTGACTCAACAAGCCTTCTTTAATCATAACCTCCCCTGAATTCTCAGTCATGTCCTCTCTTCTCTTTACCCTTTTCTAATTTTTTTATCAGTTTCTTTCTTCATTATTCTACCTTCAATGATTTTGTCACCTACCAAGCGAATACCCATTTTCCGAATTGTTTCCCTTCCTTCAAGCTTTGTCCTGTCTCGTCAATATATTTTCTATGATGATGGTCATGGGGCATTTCATTACAAAACTTTGATCCTATTTATCACTTAGACTTGTCTTCTTGTTATCTTTGGTTCTGAGAAAGACAAAGAAAGCAATTGGTTTTATAATAGGCTTCTGAGTTCATGGACTTGTGGGCTTCATGGGTTGGTTTCTTTGTGTTTTATAGCTTCTGGACTTCAATTTTCTGTGATCAAGATGGTAAGGGCTGTACTATTCTGAACAACATCATTTGTCCGTGTCATTTTGGCTTTCAGAATTTTCATATTTAAACAATTTCAGATGCCAAAGCCACGTTTTTTGAACTACAGTACTTTGTCTCTTGACTTTGTTACAATGCCATATTTCATGCAAACATTGCTCTTCGTTTGGCTTGTTCTTCTTTTCCTGCAGGAAATCTGGAATTGTGTTAAAGTTAGAAAACACTTTGGTTCATTTTTTTATAACACTATCTTCATTTTGAAACATTCATTTCATGACACTTTCTCAGTGTTAACCAGAAAATTCATCCTTCATATATCAAAAGACATGAGCATCTTTTTTCTAGTGAGGCCAACGTTGTTTAGTTCCAATTCCAAATGCTTCTCATTCATGGGACAGGTTTCTTGAGTCTATCTTGTGGGGGAAGAACAAGTTTCAATGATTTATCCAACATTTCATGGATCCCAGACAGCACTTACATAAGCTCAGGCAAGACAACAACTATCGGTTACAATGATGATATCTCCTCATCAAATGTCTCAGCTCGGTTCTTCCCAAATTCCCGAGGTCGATTATGCTACAGGATACCAGTGAACAATGCAACTAGTCTGCTTCTTGTTCGAGCAAAATTTGTATACAAGAACTATGATGGACTTGGAAATCCTCCAACATTCTCTGTTTCTCTTGGGACAGCTATTTCTGCCACAATAAATCTTGCCAAAAATGATCCATGGACAGAAGAGTTTTTATGGACAGTCAACAAGGACACACTGCCATTCTGTTTAATTGCTATCCCAAATGGTGGATCTCCTGTAATTTCTTCCCTTGAAATTCGACCACTTCCTGAAGGAGCCTACACAAGTGGCATGGATGATTTCCCAGATAAGTTACTAAGGAAAAGTTACCGAATCGATTGTGGTCATACCAATGAGTCTATCCAGTAAGAACCATAACATCCTTCTCTTACATTTGTACCTTTGGTGATACTGTTAAGGTTTTCAAGGTTTTTCTGTGTAAAATACAGGTACCCTATGGATCCATATGATAGAATATGGGATGCTGATAGAAGTTTCACACCCTTTCATGTTGCAACTGGGTTTAAGGTTCAGCTTAGTTTCAATCAGTCTAGTCTTCTGGAAAAACCACCAGCTGCTGTTCTTCAAACCGGGAGAGTTTTGGCACGGAGAAATGTGCTGACATATAAACTCCCTCTTGATGCATTAGCGGACTACTACATCATTCTCTACTTTGCTGGGATTCTCCCTGTATTCCCCTCATTTGATGTATTCATAAATGGGGATCTTGTGAAGTCAAACTACAAAATAAAATGCTCAGAAATCAGTGCTTTATATGTTACACGAAAGGGAATCAGCAGCTTGAATATAACACTAAAGAGTATCAGCTTTTACCCTCAAATCAATGCATTTGAGGTGTATGAAATGGTTGATATTCCATCAGAAGCTTCTTCAACCACAGGTGCCTCACCTTCTTTTCGGAGCATACACATCCAGCCCACAAACGAGTACATGCACATCGTTCTAATTTCAACTGTAGTTAATTTAATTAACTTATGGTCTTTTCAATTTGTATTATTCCAGTTTCAGCACTACAGGTTATTCAGCAGTCCACTGGCTTGGATCTAGGATGGCAAGATGATCCATGCTCCCCTTCTCCATGGGATCATATTGGGTGTGAAGGAAGCCTTGTCACTTCATTGTGTGTGCACTTAATACTTTCTTTTATTTCTTTTCTCAAAATAGTAATAATTTCATTGGTGATCTAACAGTTAATGGCATTTTTCCAGGGATTTCTCTGGTGTGAATTTCAGATCAATTAGTCCAACATTTGGTGATTTGTTGGACCTTAAAAAATTGTAAATTCCCTTAACTTGAATAAACTCCATTGACATCATGTAGTAGTATTGCTCATACTATTTTTCTTATGTATGTCTTGGTGTTTATTATTTATCAGAGATTTGCACAACACATCGTTGGCTGGTGAAATACAGAATTTGGGTAGCTTGCAACATCTTGAGAAATTGTAATGTCTCCCAACCAACAGTAAGAACTTGAACTTTGGTTTTATGCAGAGAGTGATAATGACTGCTCAAAAATTTTCAGGAACCTGAGTTTCAATCAGCTAACATCCTTTGGTGACGAGCTGGAGAACTTGGTTAGCCTTCAAATCTTGTAAGTTGAAAAAATAAGGCACTAGTCATTATTTCATAAAATATGGCACTCTATTTATTAGAGTGATTGGCTAGTTATTGTAATGACTCTAGAATTTCCTAGGATTACTTTATAAGGCTATAACTCTTTGTATCCCTTGGTATGACCATAGATGAACAGAAATTATCCAATTTCAGATTATGACATTTCATAGAGTAGGCTATAAGACTTTTCAGTTTTTGATAGATTTTAGCATGTAGATACAAGCAACCTCTAGTGCCTGCTCGTTTGAGTCTTCCACACTTTGAACTCTTCACAATCAATCATTTTCTCTCTTTTTCTAATATTCTGTCTCATAACCAGTATTGTAGGCATAAAAAGTTATATAATCTTATATTCCTTTCTTTTTTCTGTATGTGAAGAGACTTGCGAAACAATAGTCTACAGGGACTAGTTCCTGATAACTTGGGAGAGTTAGGAGACCTCCACTTACTGTAAGTTAGCATCAGAACAAAAAGTTCAACCAGTCATATATGACAATCTTTTTTTTTCCTTATCATTTGTTTTTTTTTATTTGTTGTTCTGCTCATTATTCTTTGCTTTTCACAGTACAACGTTTTGCATTCTTCAGGAATCTGGAAAACAACAAACTAGAAGGCCCACTACCAGAGTCTTTGAACAAAGAAACTTTAGAAATCAGGTATGGAAGTTGTACATTTTTTTCTCTTTAAAAATTATGCATATTATTGATAGCTTGGTCTTGTGCAGAACATCCGGGAATTTGTGCCTTACTTTCTCCGCAAACTGTTACGATGCATCATCCAATCCTTCAATTGAGACGCCACAAGTTACAATAATTCCTAGAAAGAAGCACAATGTACATAGCCATCTAGCAATCATACTAGGCATGGTCGGCGGAGTCACACTTGCCCTTCTCTTGATCTGTCTTTCAGTGTTGCTACACATGACTAAGAAAAGATATGAAGTGTCTCACACAGCAAGTATGTATTCTTTATATTCCTAGAGCACAAAGCTAGAAAAAGATTTTCCTTTTACCTTTCTATCATTTCTGCATCCACAATTTTGAAAAGCAAGTATACCGTCGTTTCACTTCACCATCTCATTTTTCTATAATCTCACTCGCAGAAAGAAGCATCTAGGAAGAAGTAACCTCATCTCATTTTTCTTTCACACGGGCACACACTCCTTGCATCTTTACCCTTGGAGAACACTCCATGGAATTTAGAGGTCTTTATGTTCTTCCTCACTCCTCCCACTAGATCTCCCCTGCTTTCTCCCTCAAGGAACAACATGACTCATAGATCATTTCCCAGAAAAATTTTTACATCATGCTTATTTCTACACCCTTTCTTTAATATTTAAAGAGATGCTATTCTGAATTTTAGAAGCAGAAATGGATATAAGAAACTGGGGTGCAGCAAAAGTCTTTTCCTACAAAGAAATCAAAGTGGCTACAGGAAACTTTAAAGAAGTTATAGGACGGGGAAGTTTCGGATCTGTTTACCTTGGAAAGCTTCTAGATGGCAAATCAGTAGCTGTCAAAGTTCGGTTCGACAAAACCCAACTGGGGGCTGATTCTTTCATCAATGAGGTTCACTAAATGAATTCCTTTTGCATATTACATGGTCTGTTTGCATCATCATACTGAGCTCTAGGACCCTTCCAAGGTCAGCTGCAATACACCAGCATGCTCTGCAATAGAAGAAATGCCCGGTTAATAATGATTAGATATATAAGCACATGAGAGATAGATTCCACTGTGCCCTGTCTTATTTACATATCTATATTTACATATTTACATCATATCTATCTGTGATTTATTTAGTTTACTTTGGAAAGACTTGTTTAGTTTACTTTGAAAGACCGAGTTTACTTGACAAATTCTCTTCTAATTGTATTTTTCAAGTGTACTTGCGCATGAATACATATTTCCTTTCTTGCGGTGTAAGCATTCTTTAACATCCATATAGGTAGTTTTGAAAAATAATGATCCTCGGGCTGTTTCCCATTTATAATTGTTTACCCCACTTTGGCTTCTAATGGCAGCTCAAAGTCTTCAATTTATGGGCATAATTTATCAAATAAAGTCTCTGGATGATATGGAAAAGCCTTAGCTCCACTTTTTAAATATTTATGGAAGATTCAGATCCTTCTTGCACATAAACTGGAACTACTTAAGTTGTGTCTGGTTTATCTAATTCTGAGAACACTGATTCTAATATGAAATTGTAATTTCTCTTTCCCTTTTGTTGGGCTAATTCTTTCTTTCATATCTTGTTTAGGTCAATCTTCTGTCAAAAATCCGCCATCAAAATCTTGTATCTTTGGAAGGATTTTGTCATGAATCAAAGCATCAGATATTAGTTTATGAGTACTTGGCCGGTGGATCCCTAGCTTCTCACCTCTATGGTACTCTACATGCTTGAACAATAATTTCTGGTTCATCTGTTTTTGCTTCACAAATTCCAAAAATGCTGTCAGGTTTAAGGATGCTAGCACTTATATATTATCTTTTTCTCCAGGCACAAACAGCCAAAAAACTTACTTAAGCTGGGTTCGAAGATTGAAAATTGCGGTTGATGCAGCAAAAGGTACAAACCCTATGAGTGACCTAAAACCCCTGCATTTATTGTGTCTTTATGAGGACATAGCCTGCCTACCCCAATATTCATTGTGTCATTAAGTGAATGAGTGAGCACTTTTTGGTGAAAAAGCGTTGTGTGCAGCTTGCTAACTTGCACATAACCAGTATTTTAACACGTATGGGCATGTGCATCAGTGTGTTGTGAGAATGTCAGACACACTTCAAAAATAGCTGAATCCGTGGTTTACAAGCAGATTATGGAAGATTATGTTATACTCTAATACATCATAAGTTATCTGTCTAAGGCTCTTTCTCTTTGTTTGGAAGGACTGGACTATTTACATAATGGAAGTGAACCTCGAATTATACACCGCGATGTCAAGTGCAGTAATATCCTGTTGGATATGGAGATGAATGCCAAGGTCTGTGACTTTGGCCTCTCTAAGCAAGTAACTCAGGCGGATGCAACTCATGTCACTACTGTTGTCAAGGGCACTGCTGGCTATCTAGACCCTGAGTATGTTCTAGAGATTGAGAAAATAATGGTTTTCCGATAACTCTATACTTTTTTAAACTTGTTTCCATGTACAGGTACTATTCCACCCAACAGCTGACTGAGAAAAGTGATGTATATAGCTTTGGAGTTGTTCTTTTGGAACTCATTTGTGGAAGAGAACCATTGAGTCACTCGGGAACTCCTGACTCCTTCAATTTGGTGTTATGGGTAAGCAAAAGCTCCATTATTTTTTCTGGTTTCTTCAACGAAATAGCTTAAACGTATTCTTCCTTAATCTCAAATTTAATGGAAAATGTTATTTCTTGTGTCGAAATTTAAGGATAAAGTAATGTATGGTTGGCTGAACTCTGGGTTCACACGCACAATTCAGCCCCCGCACCCTCCTTGATTAACAACATTCTGAAAAAAGAGTTAAACTACAAGATAAACTCCTTGAAATAAAGATGAATTACAAAGATAACTAACTTTCCTATCTTCAGAATAAAACTAGAGAATAATCCAAGAAGATAACTCTTTAAGAGTCCTAGACAGAAATAAACTCCAAGACTCCTAGATTATAATAAAGATACTACTTAAATTGTAACACTTACCCTAGGTTTCTTGACAGTTAGTTTTATTGGTCTTGATAAAATTCATGCATATTCCATCTCCCTCAAGCTTGAGCTTTAACAGTTAACACTAGTTTGTATGACACTGCTATGGAATATGGTAGAAGCCTCACTCATCTTTTTTTCCCATTCTAACTATGTTGACCCAAGTTATCTAACTCGTGAAATGAATAGGCTGCTAGAATCTTATGTTACTTGCATGAACTACTGAAACTTTATAACTTTGATATGCTTACCATCAATTGGTTTCTAGTAACAAAGTAAGATTTGAGTTAAAAGTTATTCTTAACATGATATCAAAACTTCTATGATAAACTAGTCTAGAGTTTGATCCTTGCCACTTCTTATTCTCTTAATTAAATTTAAGATTTAGTATAAAATATGGTAGGCTTATATCTTTGTCAACGCTTCAAACTTAAAGGCTGTTGTGAGAGGAAATGTATTAGAGATAATAAACATATTTATGGGCTTTCCCTGTTCATGACCAAATAACCATGAGGTGGTATTATTCAGTTTGAAATTTAAACTAGATAACCCCCATTTGTAATTATTTGGTCGTTAACCATAAAAAGGTTACTACAGCATTCCAAATTATGATTCTCCCTTCTTCTTTTTTCAGCTTATATCAATTATGCCTAACTACAAACTTTACTGCTTTTACATTGAAAACTTACACTCTATTAGTGTATACTATCGAGAAATTTACGTTGTAGTTTCTTAACCAAGTGTAGGCCAAGCCTTACTTGCAGGCAGATGCATTTGAAATAGTGGATGAAAGCATAAAAGGAAACTTTGATCCAGACAGCATGAGGAAGACAGCCGTCATTGCTGTGAAATCAGTGGAGAGGGATGCATCACAAAGGCCGTCTATTGCAGAAGTATTAGCAGAACTAGAGGAAGCCTATAGTATTCAGCTCAGGTTCCTTGAATCTCATGAAAATGAGAGTCAAGTTACAAACCTTTAAGACCAAACTAAATTATGTCATTTTATAGAGAAAAACAATTTCACTATAACACTTCCTGTTGAGTGCAAAGAGAAGTTAGATTCTTCTCACAGAAGAGAAAATAGGAGAGATATAAACATAATGGAAAATTATAGTAAATTATGATGAAATATATAAATTTCTATTTTCAACTTGCTGCTCACTGGTAGTGGCCATCATAAACAAGGATTCCTTTTCATAGCTACTTCAATAGAACTTTATGAAATATTTATACTTTAAAAATAGAGTCGTATTGTGTCTGATACATGTCCAATATTGTGTCTGATACATGTCCAAAACTTATATCTGACACAACAAAACACTTTGAATTGCTCTTAAACACAATAATTTTTGTCATGTCCCATGTTTAGGTCATTGTCCATGCTTCCTAGGTAGAACTCCATAAACAATTTGGATTTTCTGTGCAATCAACCTACTCTAACATAAGGAGAACTCATAATCATGACAGATGTTAATAATTAACTATCATTTCGGTAATTAGCACAATCAAGTACTATAACATCGATTCACATTGATCATATTTTAAGGAGGGAAGAAAAGGAATTCTAATCAACCTTATTCTGCATTTCCACCCAAAAAAAAAGCAAAAAAAAAACAATGCTGACCACTGGCCCAGAATAGTAAGCCTAATTAGCCATATTGATCACCTCTAACAAACTGGTACAACACTTCAAACTCCATAGTACCTTGGTGATTTGCCCTAAGTAATAGCATTAAAGCAAGGAAAAGTTCAATAAATGGTTACAATTAACTTTCAAAAGTCACTTAATTGCATATACATGACAATATCTTTTTCTTTTTGGTACAAGAGAAGGATCCAAGTAGAAACCCTTTACCCAAATCCCCAACTCCCAACCACCTGAGCTAGCCTCAGGTGCCATACATGACAATATCTAAGTTGACCTACAAAGCCATTCAAGGACTAAGAGGAGTAGCGCCTTCGGAGATAGAAGAATAAAGCAGTTGATCCAGCCAAAGCATATGGGAAAATAGACCAAATCCCCTGTACAAATGAACAAGTTAAATTTGCGCATTTAACTCGCATATGAATTTGATTGTTCAAAATCAGTTTTTTATACCACTACAGTTGCAACAGTTGCTAGGGCAAACACAGGGCGTTCCCTCAAAAGAAAACCTATTCCAAGCTGACCATACAAGAAAAGAAAAATTTATGTCAGTTATCTGATTACAAACTAGCTTTCTTATAAGTGAATAAATAAAACTATATCCTTTAAGCCATCATGAGTCACATAAACAAATGGAATAAAATTTGAATTAGGAATTTATGATTGTTTCTTTATCTTTTCCCTTCCAAAGGTTTTTCCTCTGGCTTTTGTTTGTTCCAAAACCTATGCAAAACATGAAGATGGATAAACTATATAATGACAAACAACATATCTTGCTTATTCTAGATTCATAGGATCCAAATTGCAAGAAACTCCCATGATTTTTTTCCAAATCCTAAAAATTTCAATATGAAGTTCATTTAAGTTGCCTACTTTCAGTAATGCAAGTAGCAAGTCAATGCTTTTGAAAAGATAGGAGCAACATCACAAATTAGAGGTTGCAATGACCATTAAGAAAAAACAGCATTATGATTTGACTGAGCAATGACCTTCAACAATGGGCATGCTAATAGGTATTGCAATTTTTTTATGTATATTAATATATAAATCAATAAAATAGATTACTGTCATAAAGCTGCATGTTTCCAATAGAAACATATTCACCTGAAGGGGAAGTGTGAACAGACCACCACAACAGACTCCTGCAAAAAATAACTCTGGAGATATACCCTGCACTTAACCAAAAGTACTTTAGTTTTATCCTTAAAAGGATAAGTAATTGTAATTGGAAATAAATTGTCTTTGAGAAGAAAATATGAACAAAAACAGAAACAAGGACAAACACTTGTAAATTGTTTCTCAGGATTTATCAATTTAAAGCTTCACTCAGGACAGACAGAGACAGCAGCAGACCAAAAAGAAAAAAATACTGGGATCAAGCATAAAAATAACATGGATTACAATCTGAGGTTGATGGAATCTAAAGAAATCCCAAAAATAACTTCATCACAAACATAGAATGAAAAAACTGCCAAGGAGATCAAGTGTAAAAACAAGCCTCAATCTTTTTTTTTTGGGGGGCCAAGAAAAAAAAAAAAAGAATCCCTATGTACCTCCATCATCCCTCCAACCCTACTATTCATTTGTCACCAACACAATGCATCCTAGTCCAACTGCAGACAAAATCTCCACACCGTTTTGGTCCTCTCTCTCCCAACTCATGCAACATTTAAGAACCAACAATTTTGTGCACCACTTGACTTCCCCCAAATTAGACAAAACAGCAAAGCATAACTGAACGAATACTGACAAGAGATAAATCATTGAACATAACTCATAAGTAACTAAGTTTAAGATGTGAAGAAGATAATGTTTCCCCCTATCATATTTACATAGAGGACAGAATCTAACTATCCCATTGCAATGTTCCTATCATTATACTTCCGTATGGTAGCAATGAGACAATGACCTCAACTTTCAAAAGCTATGACCTAAATAAATGGCATTGAGAAATTTGGATGATTAATTTCCCAACTAGTAATTTTATTAACAACTGTATAATTTAGAAGTGCGTCAAGTTTTATTTCATAAATAATTCAAAAGGATTTATCTGTGGGTAGATTGGATCTTCTCTTGGCCCTCTCTCAAGGAGGATTTCTTGGTTATGGATCCTAAAGGTTTAAGGTAAAAAAGAAAAAAGAAAAAAAAGGAAGGCATAAATTATTAAGATGTTCTCTTCTTTCCTTAATTTGGAGGCTAGGATTTAGAGGAATATGAAAACTTTTAAAAACAGAGATTAAACCCTACCTTACTACGGGACAGAATTATTCATCTGGCTTCACTTTCAAACATCAAAATCAGGCACAGTTATAACCATTGCCATCATTGCAAGTACATCAAACAAATTCAGTGACTAACCATGGCACCCGCTAGGAAAGCTGTTTTGTTTCTTATTCCAAGAGAAAATCGTTCAACTGCAAAAATATAATTACATGAACACCATAAATCAATAAAAGAATTAAGTGCACCTTCAAATAGAAAATTGTATAGACATAAAGAAATGGGCAAAATTATACTTTGCCCGACTGTGGTTTGGGTGGATGCTCTCTGCCATCCAGTATCTTATATAGGGTTTTATCTTAACACCTGATTTCGCATGTTGGCTTTCAGTCAGATTAAACAGAGGACGTAACAAAGTGAAGCTCGGGTAGGTCAGTTGACACTTCTGAAGCGATAGATGAGAAAAGTGGATTCCATCCATACCACACAAAGGAGGAGTTTACTTTCCCGTAAGACATTTAAACAAGCATGATGTTTTAATGCATGGGTACTCATCATATATTTGTCTCAAATGAAATAATCATGTTTGTGAGAATATGGTATTAAAGGACTAAAAAAATATTGCTGAGAACCTTAAAAGGACTAATGCTTCACATAATTCAATAACCAAATTTAGTATTGTCAATGACTATTTCATTTCAAAAGTTTAAATTGTTACATGAAGGTCTATAATTAGTTCTATTAATATCCCTAACACACCCCCTCCCACTAAATCCCTTTGGACTTCTTGTACAAAGCAAAGGTCATAACACACCCCCTCCCACTAAATCTCTGTTAGGATCACAGAGACTCTAATACTATATTATAGGTCATTTCAATCCAAAAACTTAAACTGTTAACTGAAGGCCCGTGATTGGTTTTATTAATATATCTAACAGATATGATATCTGTTAGGGACCTTCTGCAATAAGTCAAGCTAACAGAAGAAAAAAATATAGGAACTCTCTCTGTGTTATTGATAACTAGTGATATATGACTATTCCAGCAGTAAAATAGAAAAGAAGTTCTCCAAAACTCAGCTATGTCCTCTATTTGTTAGGTTCCTGCTACAGCTATAAAAGAAAAAGATGATACGAAATGCAAAGAAGGGAAAACAAAGTGTTGCCCTATGACTAATTACAAAAAATAAAAGAAAAAGCTATAAATGGTGAACACAAGGTCACCCCTTGGCACATTTTAGGCTGTCAGTATCTCCCCTCCACTATTCTGATTTTCCCCCCTTCACCTCCACTCTCTCTCCCTTTTTATAACCAAAATCTTAATTAACTGCTCCAATTACAACTTGCCACATGTCCTCTCAAAAAAAAAACCCTTATTTTTTCTTTTGACCCTAGGGTTCTATCAATATCATAAACTAAGAAAGAAACTCTTGTTTTAGCAGCAATTGAAAGAAAACTCTTCGGATGGAATTTTCATACGGATGGGTTCTAAATCTAATGTCCTCTCTCCCTCCCTCACCCTTTCATGCTAATACCATGATAGGTGAAATGACATTGGCATGGCCAATAATTAGGATGCGTAGATGAAACTGAGAATCAAGGACTACCTATATAAAGTCTGAACTATGCAATAATTAAGCAAGTACTCCAAGTTCCACCCTTATATCAAGTATCTAGTGGAAGAAAGTCTGTTGCACAAAGAGAAGGGGGAGGGAGGGAGGCTGATGACCCAATTGAAGTGACAGAGGACTTAATTGAACTTCAACAAGGTTCTTATACCCATTTGATTTGTAAAGTATCACATTATAATTTATTAAAATTAAACATTAGTTAACCCATCAATGTGGGAATAAGTTGATTAGTATTACAATTAACTTTATAATAAATTACTGCACATAAAATTTTCAAACCAAACCACTAGTATTGCAGATAACAAAGGTTTTGAGCTTACCAAAACCTATAAGATTGCCATACTTTTGCACCACATTTGTAATCTCCAAAGCCTTCTCTTTGTCAATTCCTAACTACAGCCACACCAGAAATAAAAAAAATTATAAAAGGAAGAAAAATATTTGATAAGCATTTGGCAACTACAAAGAAGTGCATGCAAAACCTCTTTTCCAGATTATGATGTGAACCTAACCCATCGGAGCATGGAAGGAAGGAGGCAAAACTAACCCTCGAAGAAACATCATCAGATGCCCCAGACTGTCTGAAAAGCCTCCCCAAGTAAAAGGGTATAAGGTCACTAATGCACACCCCCCTGAAATACGAATTTTCCAAGTACAACTAAAGTTCAATGATCAAAAAGATTTGGTAACAGGTGATTTGCAAGATGCAATGTAATCATGAGGCTGGAATCTTCAGTAATATAAGCTTTTCAAAAAAAATTAAACATAATCATATGAAAGAAGTAAAGGCTAAGATGGAGTTGCTAACTACCAATAAACCCAGAACAATACTGATATTATGTACGAAGCATTCCTTGAGAAAGATTCTGCAAAAGACTTCCATGTTCCATCCAGAGACAGCAACCGTGATAATGATATGCCAACCTAAATTATTTCCATAAAGATAATTAAAGGGTTCCTGAGTATAATGAAACTAGGAAAGTGTGTCATTACGGAAAGAATTAGTAGTTTAAAAAACTAAGAAGCAAACACTTGAGGATGTGAAACAGAAGTACCAGTGAAAAGGACAGACCCAAGTATTTATAGCCTCTTCACTAATGAAAAGTCCACACCCTGCAGCCATAAGCAACCAGAAGTAGATCCATCTGTAGGAAGTTCAGATGAAGGTAGCATATTTTAAACAGGAATGCTATTTCAGGGCAGAAGAGTACCCTTGTTACAATTCTCTCTTCCATGATAAGAAGAATTAATATTGAAACCATTTAAGCATGAAAATTAGTGAAAAAAAATTCCTGATCTCCATTTAAAAGGACCAGTAGGTCATTAAAATTACAAGATCAATAGTAAGATTTCTCCTTTTAAAATAATACCCTTTTTTACCTATTTAAAAAAGTGTAGGAATGCTAACTACTACTATTAATAGAAAATCTATTGCAACGAATGATGACACAATAAAAGCAGAAGAACAGTTTCATCAGCCAAGCCAAATCTGCACTGAGGGGAGCAAGGCATACCCTGGTGCATATTCTGGAAGTATAATTTTGTGTCCAAAAGCTTTGAAAGTGAAACCAGCAGTGACTGGAGCCACTGCTGAAGATAATGAACCTTCAGAAAGAATCTGCACACCGAAAGATGATCCAAGAGTAGGCCGCTGGAAAATGGATATTAGCGTTGCTGTCACAGCTATGCCCAATGCAATTGCTATCATAGCCAGGAACGAGATTTCAACATTGTTCCGCCTCTCTTTACCATTTAAATGCACCTCGCTATTGATGCTATCTGGTCTTTCTGAATTATCTTTAGATCTTGGAGCCCCATAATTTTCCTTATCATCATGTTTAAAGCTTCTAGTTTTGTTCCTGGAATTGAAAAACATCACTTTATTATGGCTGAATACAATGCAATAAACTAACATAGAAAGAGCAGCAAAATAACTAAAGAACCTCCTGAAGAGTGCCAGAATACAAAACATCATTTTGGAGGCTCCACATAATATAAACAAATTAAGGCTAACATACAAAACACGGAAATATAACGGTAAATGCTTAATTAATCTACAAGCGTATATTTCTAATAAATTAAAAATTACAGTCCTCAACAAAATCTCCGTGAGCTTGTATGCAAAATCTACTCATTATCTCAGGAAGCATAAGAAAGTGTTGAGCCCCATCAATGGCTCACTATTTCAATTTTTATAACAGGCAAAGAAGCACAGGAGTAATTCAATCCAGTATATAATAATAATAATAATAATAATAATAATAATAATAATAATAATAATAATAATAATAGTTGTGTGCGTAGGGAAACCTCACTGGTTATAAATTGAGTATAGAATAAAAAGGAGAACAACCCATCCATCCAGGCTTCTGCTGCTTAATAATGCTTGGTTCTTGATCAAAAAACTGGTAGTCCTATCCATCATCTTTTCTGACAAACTATTTTGAGTACTTATGATGGATGTAAGTCCAGATTCTAATAGTACATTTCACAAATTGATTCGCCATCAATCCCTAAGCATTAAATAATAATAGTACCCCCCGTATCAAAAATCTCAGCGGTCGGTTGTTACCAAACAGAAGATAAGCATTGAATTCAATTAAAAACACTCTCTTCTCAACAATATAAGTAGACCAATGGCAGTGTTTGTCATCCACAATTGCACTGTTTTGACTTTTGACAGCCATTCAATCAATTTTTAGTAAATCCCTTTCTAAGGTGAAAGTTACTCATTATTTTATTAGAGGGTTTTGAGAAGCCTTTCTTAATAAAGTCTCACAGCACTTTGATTTAGCACTTCTATTTTATATAATTTTATAGTGCATCATTTGAAGCTCCTTCAGTGACAATTCAAATTCAAACCTTGTGGACACCATTAGTATTTTTCTTAAAAAAATGGTATCCTGTTGATCCCAAGTCTTCTATTTCTGGATCCAATGATCTAGTTCTCACATCTATATTCCCAAACATTCCATAAATAACAGAAATTTTTTGACATATTCCTTGCATCATTCATGTTAAGCGGTTAAGCCATTGCACAGCTGAAAATTGACATTTGAATCTTTTACAATTTGGTCAGTTTACAAACTTCCCCTGATCAGAATAATTTGAAATTTCGTAAAATAATTCAAAAAACCTTATTTAAATACAGTATAAAACAAGTAGCACTTTAATCACCTTTATCCCTCAATAGCCCCAAAACAAAAGAAAGACACCCTTTATGTAACTCTTGGCATAATTGATCTACTTTTCATAAGCTAAGAAGCAATGATACTGATAAAGACCATATGAATATGGCGAAACCACCAGAAAGAAATATATGTGTGTGTGTATTGTTTATATGCAATTTGAAATTTGTGTCATCTTTTAAATATGAATATGAGATGAAAAGCTGATAAGTCACTGGCGTTCCCTTTTAAGTGACGGAAATAGAACAAGAATGGCAAAGATGTAAACTTCTGTATAAAAGTGATTTCTTTTCCCTCCTGGTCAAGCTTTTGAATAAGTAGCATAAAAAGAGCAATGATATTATGAAGTGTGGGACAATTGGATAGATATCCATTTTTTAAGTATAGATGCTTGTATCTATTGAATAACTTTTGGATAGGTGAAAAAATGTGGAAACAAAGCTAAAGCAACATAACATATGATATATCTTAGAAAAATCAAGGACCTGAAGAGGCGCGAAAGAAGTGCAGGTTTATTCTCGTTGGCAAACAAACGCAGGCAGACGGGAAAACAGCTCCCCTGCTTCGTATAACATATCTTAGGATGTGTTGTGTACAGATTTAACATAGACCCATGTGCTAAAACCGCCATTGGAGACATAGTTGGAGCTCAAAGTGCTCCAGTCAATACCAGTAAAGAGACTGATATTGACAACCATGATGGGTTCGAATGTGGTCCTTTGCCATAGAGACGAGAGGTTATCTTGGGTCCATGTGGTTGGACGTGAATTTTAATACTTTGATGTATAGATATGGATATATGATTAGAATTATGTCTATTAGAGTCTTGAAAAACAAGGAAAAAAAAAACACAATTAGGAAGAAAAAAATGGAGCTCAAAATTTTAGGCTTAATGTATTTTACTCAAGTTAAAAGAAAGGTAAATTATGTATTAATCAGTGGGATTTGGTCAAAAATAATTTTTTTTCTTTAGATTCTAAAGTGTGTTATTTATCCTTAATATAATTTGTTATCTATTCACTTAATTATTGTGTGATTTTTTTTATTTTAATTTTAATAATTTAATTACCTGACTATAAAAATAATAAGTAATTTTATTTTTTAAAATATGTTTCATTTATATTTGAATAATTTTATAAAATAATTGTTATTATCAAGATGAAATATAAAATTTAAATTTGTAAATCAATTATAATTTTATATCATTATAAAATTATTCATTATTTTTATTAAAATTTAAATAAAGAATAATACAAATTGATTAAGTGATTGCAAACAAAGGACATTTTTGGCTCCTAGCATGATATATGAGGACAAACTAATTTTAAATCAAATCTTATTAGAGTAAAATGTAATTTAACCTTAAAAGAAACTAAAAATTTTACATATAATATAACTATTAAAAAAATTAACATTTTATAAAATTAAATAATCCATTTATATAATAATTTCAAAAGAATTTGCTGCTTTATATTTTTAGCCATTGGCAGAAGATACGAACTTATTTGATTTTATTTTTATTTTAAAAAAATTTATTTTTAAAAATTGTTTTATAAAATAAAAAAAAATCTGATTGATAAACTATTTTAAAAATATGTTTTTTTTTTGTTTTTTTTATTTAGAAAATAAAAATAATTTTTTATTTTTTTTATTTTTTTTATTTTAAAAATAATTTGTTTTTAAAATTTATTTTTAAAATAATAATAAAAAATATTTATTAAACGAATTTTTTAAAAAAAAATAATTAAAAATAAAAAATAATTTTTAAAACTAAAGAACTTATATTTTCCTTTCCAAATTTTAATTTATTTATGGCCCGCCATGCCGAGTTACCAACAGTCTGTTTGTAGTTGGAAGGAGAAGCCAATAAAATAAAAATTCAAATAAAATGAAAGGAGAGAGAATGGAGCAAAATATACAGCTAAATGATAATTTTTTTACTTATAAATTTGTCTCTTATTAAAATTAATGATAATAATTTCATTTATTAATATTTAATTTTAAAAATAATATTTAATTATTAATTTTTTTTATAATTTTCAAATATATAATTGATCGTGTCTCTAAATTCTTAAAAAAAAATTAAAATTTATTATAAAAAAAATAAAAATTATAATTATTCTAAAATTTAAAAGAAATTGATTTGATGATAATATTTATAAAATTATCATTGATTCATAATTAAAAAAAAATCTTTCATTTTCTTTTACAAACTTCTAAACAATAAAAACATTTCAATAAAACCTCTCATTTTCTTCTCTTTCTCCGTTCTCATCCAAATGAACATATTATAAGGGAAGGTCCTTGTAATTTTTTTATTATTATTATTTAATTCTCAGACTGGGTAGGGTTGAATTTGCGGGATCACCCATATGCATCCCTGCCAACCGCAATCATAACTTCATCTGCTTTCTTTTTATCAATCCCATGCGGTTGCACGTGCCTGCGTTTGAGTATCTGCGAAGGAAAGTAACTCCGTCATCAATTTATCATTGAAAAATGTTATCGTTTGAATTGGAGAGGGGACTCAAGTCATGAATTTATATAATCTGTACCCATTTCATCATTATTACGCCCAAGTCTAAACAACGGCGGGCGAGCAAAAAGGTCGAATTGGGTTATCAATTTAATTTAATATAAATTAAGTTAAAAAATAATAATTTGAATTTAATTAAAATTTTAAATTATTTAAAATTTTTAAAATATTTTTAATTAAATTAGAGTAAATTTGTCAAGTTAAATAAATTAATTTATAATTTATTTGATTAATTTATAAGTTTGTTTGACGAAATTAGATATGTTTGATAAACAAATTTATTTAAATAATTTATAATTTTTTATTTTTTAATTGATAGTTTTTATAATTTTTTTAATTTTTATTATTTTATTCAAATTTTAACACTATATTATTCACAAGATTATATTATTTTTACTATATTTGAACAACATTCAAATTACATATCTCATGATGAACTTTCAAATATTATTAATAGTGATATAAGGAATAAAAATTTAGAGACATCTACTAAGATGAAAAATGTAACATCTCTGATTTTTCCCTAAAATACTAATGGGTATTTACGTAATCTTTAATGTAAGGGTCGTATTGTAATGCTTTTAGAGTGTGACAATTATGTAATTTCAATAGACTATTAATGTTGTAAATACTTTAAAGTGATATTTTAGTATTTATATGATTTTTAGTATTTATACGATTTTTGGTAGAATGACATTCGGGTAATTGCAACCAAGTAACTTGGAAGTGTTTCTAAAACACTTGAATGGTAGGCTGAAAATGTTTTTAAAACACTTGAGTGGTAGGTTAAAAGTATTTCTAAAACACTTGAGTGGTAGGCTAGAAAAATTTTTAAAACACTTGAGTGGTAGGCTAGAAGTATTTCTAAACACTTGAGTGATGATGATGGTCTTGACTATCAAAGGGGAGGGGGAGTGATCAGAAAAAATTCAAAAAGGAGAGAACAAGAAGAAGAGAGAGGAAGAAGAGAGAGAAAGTGCATGAGGAAAAAATCAAGGTAGGTTTTCTTAATTCAAATTCGACTATAATCATCTTTTCTTCAATGGATCCTAAATCAAGGTATGGATGTAGGTTTTGGTGGTGAGAAATTGGTATACAAAGTTTAGGAAGCTTGTTAAGGTAGGTTTAACACCTACTCTCCACAAATTTTGATGCAATTTCTATGTTTTACAAGTGATTAATTGTGAAATTGTGCAACATGTGTGCTGTATATTATGTGGATTTTTCTGTTCTGGTTAATTCGAATTTCTGGGCAAAATTGGTAACAATTTTAAAGAAAGTATCAACATAAGAATTGTAGCTATGTGTCTCACGAATTTATAGGCTAGGAGAACACCTAATTTGGAGTTAATATGAGGAAGATATGACCTAAGAAGTAAGCAGAGGTCACAGAACACGAAGAGTCTGGAATTCAGAATTTGTAAATATGAGTACCTTTAGTGTTTGAATTTATGGGACTACTCTATAAGGAATTGGAATATATGGTAAACATATAAGTTGTAGGTAATTGTCTTAGTTTTACATAGACACCAAAATAACCTTAATCTGAGTTGTAATGAGAGATTTATGTTCTGATTAGTGAGGGAAGGTCACAGAACACGAAGAGTCTGGAATCCAGAATTTGTAAATATAAATGCTTTAATGTTCGAATTTCTGGGATTAATCAGTAAGGAATTGGAAAATATGGTTAGCATCAAAGTTGTAGGTAATTGTCTTAGCATTACATAGACACCGAAATTACCTTAATCGGAGTTGAAATGAGAGAGTTATTACCTGATTAGTTAGGGAAGGTCACAGAACACGGTCCAGCCATGTTCTGAGTTTCAAGGCCGTGTTTAGAACTTGAAAACCTTATTCTTCACTGTTTTCTATAGGAAAAAGAACCTTATTTGTTGAAGGGATTTTAGAAACCAATTGACTAAGAAAAATACTTCTAAAGTGATGGTTTTATATCACCAAAACATTATTTTCTTTACTTGATTTCAAATGGCTTACATTGAATATTGATTTGAGATATTTTGAAAGAGTGATATAGCTGGATATACCTATTGAACACATGATTTGAAATATGCTCATGGTAAGAGTTGTGATGTATATTTATATAACTCATTGAACATGAAAATGATGTTTTTACATTGCATTTGTTATTGATTGACAAGCGTAAAGCTCGTGGTGAGTTGCTTGGTGCATATGCATTGCATTTGACTTGAGTGGACATCGATGAATATCGGTGGGTTGTATGGCTGTGACGATACCGGGTAGGGGACGCCCTACTAGCCTGAGTGAGCCGATGAGGCCACCCAACTAAATGAGAATAAAAGAGAAGCAAATGAGAATAAAATAAGAGCAATGAGTGACAATGTGTGTTTTAATAGTTATGGCATGCGATGAGCATTGCGCAACATGAAGAGCTATGTTTTCCATGCATTGAGTGTGCCAGATCGCCGAGTGAGGCAGGTGTATTAAAAGTTATGAATTTATCATAAAAGCTTTATATTTTCTGTAGTTTATACAGCTGAACATAATATCTGTTTTTACACATTTTATTATAAAAGGTTGAGTACTGGGAACCATGTTCTCACTATTTTGTAGTGTTACGTTCAGATAAAAGGAAGTGAAATGCTTCCATGGATGTCGTTGCCGATAAAGATCATGATGTCAGCACCACCTCCTCACCCTTTGTGTTTCAAGGGTGGTGTGCTGTATGGGGACTTTTGTATTTGTATTGTAATTATGACTTGTATTGTATTATGAATACTTATGCGGAATTTTTAATATACATATATGGGTATTTATGCATATATATATATATATTGTTATAAGAAATGTGATAAAAAGGAAAAAAAATATGGTGTTACATAGTTGGTATCAGAGCAGGTCGATCCTAGGTGACCATTGGGTGGGTGGTCACCTGGGTTGACTTAGTAGAGTCTTACATGGTTATGCAGTAATGTTGAGTAAGGTAGCGGATAAATTCAGTAGGAAATTACTAGTGTTTCTTAACTGTATACTTGGGTGGTGTAATGCTTACTGTAAGTTTTTAAAACCACTATTGAGATTGATCACCTCGATAAAAAACTGATATTTTTCTTCACTAATATAGTAAGTGATGGCACCACCAAAAAAGAATCTGACAGGCAGCTCGGATGCTACTTTAAACAACATGGCTGCAGCTATGCAAGTTCAGGCAGCTACAATGAATCAAACTTTGTTTGATTCTAATGCAAGTCATTATTTTATAGCCATAAAATGTTTGAAAAAATTACAATACCCTACTGTTAAGTTACTGTATGAGTTGGCGGTAGTGACACCTACAGGAGGGAAAGTAGTTATCTCCTCATTGTGTCTGAATTATTCTGTTGAGATAAGTAAACAGATCTTTTGTAGTGGATCTAGTCTATCTACCCTTGGACAGTATTAATGTTATCTTGGGTATGAATTGGTTAAGTAAGAACTAAGTCCTTCTGGATTGCTGCAATAAGACTTTTAGGTTTCTCGCAAAGTCTCCGGAGAACCAAAAGTATAGTGTTATCAGTGCTCACAGACTCAATAAAGAGTTGAGAGAGGCAGACCTGAGTTGTGTCTTCCTGTATGCTATTAGTCCGAATACGGACCATGAACTGCTTAGAATTCAGATAGTCAGTGAGTTTCCAGAGGTTTTTCCTTTTGAGATCTCCGAACTTCCATCGAAGAGATAAGTGGAATTTTTCATAGATTTGGCACCAAAAGCAAGGTGCTCAATGTTTTTCAAAAATTGAATTGATTTGAAATCTAGATATCATCAATTAAGGATAAAAAAGAAGATATTGCAAAAGTTGCTTTCAAGATTCGTCATAGACACTATGAGTTTTGGTGATGTCATTTAGTTTAACAAATGCTCAGCTGCATTCATGAACTTAGTAAATAGAGTATTTAAGCTATTCTTGGATAAATTTAGTATTGTCTTTATTAACGAAATACTAATATGTTTCGAGAGTACATATAGTTTTACCAACTTTAAGGGAGTATGGTTGGTAAGGATGGTATCCAAGTAGATCCTAAGAAAGTAAATGTGGTATAGCAATGACCACTTCTTACTACAGTTATAGACGAAGATCCAAATCCAATTTGCGCTTCCTACGGTTGTCTCCTGTCCATTCTATTTGAGCCATAGTTGGATCAGGTACATGAACATATGCTTGTAAAGTATCAATCAACTCCTCAGCATTTGAAGCTTATATGAGAATTCATCGTGCTAAGTGTGAGATGAACTTTTGTTCCACAGCTTGATCAAGAAAAGATAACAGACCATCAAAGAAGTGGTTAACATTTAACAAACATATCGGTTTGTGATGCATATTCAGTTGTACCCAAGAGACTATTTGAAAAATCTCCTCTAAAGTACCAAAACTCCTTAGTAAAGTAATGAAAGCATTAGCATTGCTCATCATGCTAACCATGCGTTCATGCATGGAAGCTACCTTAAACTCTTCCCCAATTATCTTTCCTACGATGTTAGATACAGCTAAAACTGTAGGAATAATACCTAGAACTTGGCATCCTCCTATATGGGCAGTTGTAGACACACACCCCATTAACCCACGGTTACCTCCACCATAAACTAAATGAATTTTTCTTCTAGCCAGTACCATGCCCAGATTTTGAGCAGCTCTCACATACTCTCCATCTTTTCCAGGACTAGAACCACAAAAAACATAAATATTTCGAAATTGACGAAATACGATTCCCTACATAGTTGCACACACCTTAACTTGGAGTATGAAAGTAAAGATATAACGTGTGCATTTATAGAACTCGGAGAATGACATACTTATGATAGCTATGTGAATAAGTCGAAAATAATTAGAACAGCTATATGAGTGACTGGTAGATATCAGTTAAATCAAAAACGAATCTCAAAAATGACAGTACGCATGTATATGCACAGTAATTGTGACTGTGACCCATATTAAGTATAAAAAGAATAAGATTAAGGTATCATCAGAAAATTTTCTTTTTCTTGTTGTCCTTAATGAAGCATTGATGTCTTGAAACTTGTAAGGAAGTTGTAAGTGATAGGCGTCATTGTAAAAAAAAAAGTAAAAAAAAAATGCAAACTAGTTAGTTGTTGAACAGGGACGATCAAAAGATTTATTTTGTTTTCTCAATGTTCTTGCCAGTCGACTATTGGTATTATTAAATCGACTAGCTACTTTGAGAATTTTTAATTTGGACTAGTTATTTTACAATTGATTGTTCACATCTGTTTTGAAACAAACAACTGCATCCTACCAGTTAACTACAAGCTCTTTGTTTTTCACAAACTTTTATAAACTCATAAATGTTTCTATTCCATGTGATATTCTTCCACCGAAAAAACGGTATTTTTGAATTAACTTTTGGCACATATATTCAAAATTTGCGACCATTAATTCTTGCCGAATTTAGTAGCTAGATTTTGTTTATAGATTTTCAAGAATTACGATCACCAATTTTAATTTTCTTCAATGCTTTGCCTAAATTTTTGACTTTCTATTTTGGCATCGTTTTCTATTATATTTTTTGTCTGTTTCACTGCATTCTCCCGCATTAATGGTTGACATTAAATGTAAGATTCTTTTCCCTTATTACAAGGAAAGTTAATTTATTTTCTTTGAAACTCAATTATTATGATGTTCGAGTGATTAGTAAGTTAAAATAATGGAGATTTTGATAGGATTTATCTACTAAAGAACGTACTTCAAAAAAAATTATTATATCAAGTATGTATAACTGTGTAAGTTGGCAGATTATATGCAAATTAGAAAGAATAATGAGTTTACAGTATATACTGATTGAGTACTAAGGTATGGAGGACACCTAAGTTTATCTAAAGTAGTTGAGTAAGGAAAGGAGATTTCAGAAAATAGCCATAGATTGTGAAACCCAAGGCAATAAGGATATAATAAGATATGAAAAAAAAATTGTATTTTTTTTTCATTGTTTGGTATGTCAGCAAATAAATAAAAAATTGGATATATTGTTTCAAGAGAACTATTCAGGAAGCCTAAGGATCTTTGTTAGATTATAGTATAGCTTATAGTAAATCCAAATTATGTGTTTATGCATTAGAAGTTATGCTTCAGGTATTTTTATATAATTTTAATGATTAGTGAAAATTTGGAGAAAATCATTTATCCTTAGTTGAACTTACCCCTATTAGTAATTATCAGGCCAACATACAAATGACACTATTTGAGGTTTTACATAAAACATTGTAGGTCTCCTAATGGGTGAGTGAGTTGAGTAAAGTTAAGTCTACGGTATATAGGATCGGCCTAGTAGCTTACCGTTGGACTTTGCTATTTGAATTGAGTAATGTTCATTCAATCTTTCACGTGTCTATACTACAAAAGTATCCACCAAACCCAACACATGTTATTCAATGTTGAAAAATTTAGTTAGACAAAAAATTGTCATATGAGAAAAAAAATCAGTGACTATAGTAGATAGACAAATAAAGAAATTACATTCAAAAGAAATACTACAGTGAGAGTGATGTGACAGAAGAAGCCATGTGGGAAAAAGAGGATGTCATGAGACAAAAATACCCACAACTATTTGAAGACAGATAGGTTTTGAATTTTGGGGACAAAATTCCTTTTTAGGGGGAAGAACTGTAACATCCCTGATTTTTCCCTAAAATACTAATGGGTAATTACGTAATCTTTAATGTAAGGGTCATATTGTAATGCTTTTAGAGAGTGACAATTATGTAATTTCAATAGACTAGTAATGTTGTAAATACTTTAAAGTGGTATTTTGATATTTATACGATTTTTAGTATTTATACGATTTTTGGTAGAATAACATTCTGGTAATTCCAACCAAGTAACTTGGAAGTGTTTCTAAAACACTTGAATGGTAGGCTGAAAATGTTTCTAAAACACTTGAGTGGTAGGCTAAAAGTGTTTCTAAAACACTTGAATGGTAGGTTATAAGTATTTTTAAAACACTTGAATGGTAGGCTAGAAGGATTTTTAAAACACTTGAGTGGTAGGTTAGAAGAATTTTTAAAACACTTGAGTGGTAGGTTAGAAGTATTTCTAAAACACTTGAGTGATGATGATGGTCTTGACTATCAAAGGGGAGGGGGAGTGATCAGAAAAAATTCAGAAAAGAGAGAACAAGAAGAAGAGAGAGAAAGAAGAGAGAGAAAGTGCAAGAGGAGAAAATCAAGGTAGGTTTTCTTAATCCAAATTCTTCTATAATCATCTTCTCTTCAATGGATCCTAAATCAAGGTATGGATGTAGGTTTTGGTGGTGAGAAATTAGTATACAAAGTTTAGGAAGCTTGTTAAGGTAGGCTTAACACCTACTCTCCACAAATTTTGATGCAATTTCTATGTTTTACAAGTGATTAATTGTGAAATTGTACAACATGTGGGCTGTATATTATGTGGATTTTTCTGTTCTGGTTAATTCGAATTTTTGGGCAAAATTAGTAACAATTTTAAAGAAAGTATCAACATAAGAATTGTACCTATGTGTCTCACGAATTTATATGCTCTGAGAAAACCTAATTTGGAGTCAATATGAGGGAGATATGACCCAAGAAGTAAGCAGAGGTCACAGAACACGAAGAATCTGGAATCCATAATTTGTAAATATGAGTACCTTTAGTGTTTGAATTTATGGGACTACTCTGTAAAGAATTGGAAAATATGGTAAACATATAAGTTTTAGGTAATTGTCTTATCTTTACATAGACACCAAAATCACCTTAATATGAGTTGAAATGAGAGAGTTATGTTCTGATTAGTGAGATAAGGTCACAGAATACGAAGAGTCTGGAATCCAGAATTTGTAAATATGAGTGCTTTAGTGTTTGAATTTATGGGACTAATCAGTAAGGAATTGGAAAATATAATTAACATCAAAGTTGTAGGTAATTGTCCTAACTTTACGTAGACACCAAAATTACCTTAATCGGAGTTGAAATGAGAGAGTTATTACCTGATTAGTGAGGGAAGGTCACATAACACGATCCAGCCGTGTTTAGGGCTTGAAAACATTATTCTTCACTGTTTTCTATAGGAAAAAGAACCTTATTTGTTGAAGGGATTTTAGAAACCAATTGACTAAGAGAAATACTTCTAAAGTGATGGTTTTATATCACCAAAACATTATTTTCTTTACTTGATTTCAAATGGCTTACATTGAATATTGATTTGAGATATTTTGAAAGAGTAATATAGCTGGATATACCTATTGAACACATGATTTGAAATATGTTCATGGTAAGAGTTGTGATGCATATTTATATAACTCATTGAGCATGAAAATATGTTTTTACATTGCATTTGTTATTGATTGACAAGCGTAAAGCTCATGGTGAGTTGCTTGGTGCATATGCATTGCATTTGACTTAAGTGGACATCAATGAATATCGGTGGGTTGTATGGCTGTGACGGTACCGGGTAGGGGACGCCCTACTAGCCTAAATGAGCCGATGAGGCCAACCAAGCAAATGAGAATAAAAGAGAAGCAAATGAAAATAAAAGAGAAGCAATGAGTGACAATGTGTGCTTTTATAGCTATGGCATGCGATGAGCATTGCGTAACATGAAGAGCTATGTTTTCCATGCATTGAGTGTGCCAGATCGCCGAGTGAGGCAGTGTATTAAAAGTTATGAATTTATCATAAAAGCTTTATATTTTCTGTAGTTTATACAGTTGAACATAATATTTGTTTTTACACATTTTATTATAAAATGTTGAGTCTATTGGGAACCCTGTTCTCGCTATTTTGTGGTGTTATGTTCAGATAAAAAGAAGTGAAATGCTTCCATGGACGTCGTTGTCGGTAAAGATCCTGATGTCAGCACCACCTCCTCACCTTTTGTGTTTCAAGGGTGGTGTGCTGTATGGGGACTTTTGTATTTGTATTGTAATTATGACTTGTATTGTATTATGAATACTTATGCGGGATTTGTAATATACATATATGGGTATTTATGCATATATATATTGTTATAAGAAATGTGATAAAAAGGAAAAAAAAATATGGTGTTACAAAAAAGATTCGTAATAATATTGTTAATTTATTGTGTGACTCTAGATAATATTTTTATTTTATATTTTTTAAGATTATATAATAAAATATAATTACTAATAAAAAATAATAAATTTTATTTAAGTATATTTTTTATGTTATTTTACATTTATCAACTAATTCAATAGTTAATTTTATCAAATACTTTTAATTCAATAAATTAGTTTAACAATTTTAATTTTCAGTTAACAGTTCTCAACTAAAAATTAGTTTTTCAATTTTTAACTAATTTTTAAACTTTCAACTAACTTATCAACTATTTTTGTCAAACATAACCTTAATCAGGTTAGGTGAATTATATCATATTAGATTGAATCAAATCTAAAAATTAAAAAAAATATATATGACCCATCAATTCAAATTTTATTTTTAAAAAAATTTTAATATGTATCAATTGACTTAATTAATTTAAAGTGATATTCTTAATTAAGTTGAATTAAGTTGGATCAAATTATGGAATTAGTGTTCACTTCAACCACCGCAACTCTAGACGGAGTTAAATGTTTAACTAGCCTACCCAATCAACTAGTTTTACTATAAAAAAAATAAAAAACTTGATATAAAAATTGAACACCTCCAATTTGAACTTAATATATTATATTTGATTTATCACAAAAATATTACATTTTTACACGTTTAATTCACATTGATATTCCTATCATATATATTTTTTAAAAAATTATAATATTAGTTTAATTCTTAAATTTGTCAATTTAAGTGAAAGTACGTGAAGAAAAAAAATGTAAATAAAGTTCTTTATATATATATTTTTTAGGCCAAACATTATTGAAAAAAATATTTAATGGAGTAGTGTGGATGTCATATTTGTATATTCTCGCATACAATTATGTGACGTAGAACTTAATCAGAACAAGAAATTGAGACTCGTTTGATTATTTTTTTTAAAAAAAAAAAACTATTCTACAAAAAAAATTGTTTGATAAAATATTTTAAAAACATATTATTTTTTTATTTTTACATATTCTGAAAATAAAAAAAATAAAAATAACTTATTGAAATTTTTTTCATTTGCTATGAATTTTTTTAAAAAATAAACTATTTTTAAAAACAGTTATTAAACAAATTTGACATCTTTCTTTCTTTTTCATATGTTTGCTATGAAATTTTTTAATAAGAATATAACTCATTGAAGAATTTTTTTTTTTTTAAAGAGTCAATTATATAATATTAAATTATAAAAAAATGTACAAATTATATTTTTACCATAAAATCTCATGATAAATACTTTAAAAATTATACTTCAATTTGGTCCAATTGGCATTTCTATGTGCCTACCTGTCATTTCTTTTGCTTGTGGCATTTAAATTAATCATCAAATCTTCTTCCTTCTTTTTTCTCTTTCGTCTCTTCTCTCTTCCAGCAGAAAACAGAAGCCTTTCAGATCTCCTATTTCAATAGCAATTTACGAAGACCACAGAAAATTAACCCAAACAGGTTAAAACCCAGATCAGCTACATTACGCCAATCATGACCAAACCCATGAGCAAATAACGTATCAAAAGCGGAAAGGTGAAGAGGTAAGAACAAGCACAAATAATAAGTTGAGATAATATTGTACCCAAAAAAAAAAGTTGAAGAATATACAACTGCAAGACAAACCCACAAAATATTCACTCACAGTGATGTCTTCGGTGATGTCTCTAACTCCGTTTTGGCTTTCTGGGTAATCCATGAGTCCCTCCATTATTGAAAGAACTTTGGCTTTATGGGTTATATGGCATCAATGATGGTTTTGGCCGCAAGCTTCCCAATCAGAGCCTGAAATTGGGTCTTTTTCTGCTTTATTTCCTCTTTGGATGATCTTAGCGTGTGGGTTTTTTTTTTTTTTCAGTTGATTGTTGAATGGAGGGGAGGAAATTGAGAGAAAAGAAGACGAAGAAGAATACCAAAAACAAAAAAATGAAGAGAAAATCACAATTGCAAAATTCGTCACTTGATAAAATTAAGGATTAGGATATTATTAAAGCTTTTTTGAAAAATATAATACAAAATTGGATCGGCTCGGGGACATAAATAGTACTTTAGCCTCTCTCTTTTTATTGTAATCCACAAACTATAAATCTGCCCTAAAGCTGCCTTGGTTATTCCATTTTACCAAGGATAATTATACCATCACAGTAAATCTCAGAAAACTTCAACAGCCAAGCCGAAATGCATTTTCCAATTTCAAAATCAGTCATCGCCAACGTTTTCAAAGTCATCTAACCTCAGCTTCCTTCGAGGTGGTTGTGGATGCTGGGTTCTGGGTGGTCTGGGACTTTTCTACTTGTTGCACACTTCCAATTTTTTCTGCTTCAGCTTCCTCAAGTAAAGCTTGTTGCTGCATTGTTTTCATCATCTCCTCCATAGTTTTCTCTTCCCCTTCTAGCTGCATTTTCATTATAATCTCAGCTTCCCTGTCAAGTGGTTTGAAGTATTCTTCAATGGTTGCCTCCTGCATCAAAGTATGTATTGTCAGGCCTTAAATTTGAGTGCCCACCCCAAATCAAACAAACACGGAGGAAAGATTAAGGATAAGAAACCAAATATAATTGAACATCTCCCATTTAACAGGAAAATATCTCTTTTAAACAATCATGCTGAAAATTAAGAGTTGCATTTTAGACAGCAAATATAAGTCCTGAAATATTATAGCACTAAAAAGTAAAATCCACAGGATAAACTCTGCAATGCGTACCTATAATTTTTTAAGAAAAATAAAACTTTTTCAGAAGACATAGCGCTAATCATAGTAAACAACATACCCCATATAGATAAACAAATTAAAAGGATTGTGAATAACATATAAAACTCCCTAAATGGCAACTGGGAAGTAGATATACTAATTTATACATATATATATATAATGCCATACAAAGCGACGGTGGCAAAACAAGAGAGAACTTCGAATTAAACGGCCGATTTGATTAACAAGCTGCTCTATTCATTTCTTCGGGTGGCTCTCTCTTCCATCCGTGGGGCACTTCGCTTTCCCCAGCTACATACCTGATGCCACCCCCATTTGAACAACATGTCTCGGAATGGCACTAGACTCAGATAGAGCAAAGCAGACTTTGGTAAAACAATATGATATGAGTGTTTGTTCTGCTTTCACTAAGGAAGGCACTCAGAGAAGAGTGGGCTTCTCACTAATACTTTCGACTCACTGCCAAAAGCTCCTAATTTCAAAGAGCCGGAGCCGGACTCAGGAACCATGAAAAGACGGGGTTTGCGACAAATAAGATTTTCTTCCAAAGGTACGTAAATGAAAACCCTTGATGACATGACCTCACGGGTGATCGCTTCCGACTTGCTTGCTACTATCGTATTATAAGACAGACTGGTTTGCATTGGTAGCTATGCTTAGCGGTTCCTGATTATATATATATATATATATATATATATATATATATATATATATATATATAAGGAAAACTACTTATATTACATTTGAATACGAAAGATACGGAAAATTTTATATTCTAATCATTTATTACTCTTGTAATATGTGAATTCTGAATTTTTAATCAATTTCATTCCCACATATCTTATAAATAAGTTTTGAAGTGCTTGGGAAATTAAAATACCTACTTACAAAAGGATATCTTAGAGATATCTAAGTATTTTAATTTAATAAAATTTCCAAAATTTGAAAATTCTTAATGAAGATACAACTTACCGTTTCTTCCAGCTTCTTGTTTAAAGCTTGCATCTCTTCAACCATACGACGAACTTCGGATAAAATAATCTGCTCAGGTATTTTATTTACAGCCGCCTTTCTTTCTTGTGCCTTTTGCAGGGGCGAATTTCATACACATCAAGATGGGAGTAAAGAAGATATTTAATATTAGAAAGATTTTAAGGGCAAGCAGTAGCGCAGATAAGAGAAAAATCCACATTTGCCTTCACATTGGAAACAAAAAATAAAAGGTTAAACTAATTTACACCCTTGTGATAAGGAGCTTAACACCAAGAAAGAAGAAGAACATTATAGAGTAATATCTTAATAATGCTGTTCCACCTATATTATAAGGATGTAAT
Source organism: Gleditsia sinensis (assembly GCA_037074535.1). Taxonomy (NCBI): domain Eukaryota; kingdom Viridiplantae; phylum Streptophyta; class Magnoliopsida; order Fabales; family Fabaceae; genus Gleditsia; species Gleditsia sinensis. The sequence continues at coordinate 63,032,005 of CM073468.1, read as the reverse complement.
ATTATCATTTAGCCCAATAGAATAGCCCACGCTTCTTCACAATCTGCTACTCTTTCAGATTATGGATCAACATGACCATGGTTCATAAATTACATTTTAACAGAAAAATGAAAGATTTGAATGACTTAGCACCTCAGTTTGGTATATGTAGAATAAGATTTAACTTGGAGTTCTCTGATGATTTTACATAAACCATGTTAGACCAATTTTTTCTCAAATAGTAAATCCACCACTCCTCCATTTTAACATAGTAAATCTTCCCTTGCACGAATCAGGAATTTGGATCCCCTACAGTTCTATGAGAACAGCAGAGGCCATGTCCTTCCTTTTCTCTTAATAGATTAGGTGGGTGTCACTTGGTTTTTAAAATGTGGGGCTTACTTCTTGGGCCTTTCATAGAGCGCACAGGCTCCATCTGAAATCTCAAGTCCCAGCTCACAACATTCACGTATTATCTTCTCATATGGTTTCTAAATGAGAACAGCTACTGACTCAGGAATATAATTGTTGAGATAAGAGAGGATGCCAGACCTGTTGGAGACGTTTTTCAAGTTGCAGCCTAAAAGATCGTATTTTCCACTGTTCATATCCAGAAAGCACCCGCGCATAAAATAAGGCTTTCCTTCCAAACTCTAGCAACTTACTCATGTTGATATATCATTAAAAACTAGTTTTACTTTCTTCTTTTTTTTTCTTCTTCTGCAATTTCCTGCCAAAGGAAGTCCACTTCAGAAATGCCATAATCAAAGCTGTATTGAATGTTGATTTAGCTGAAAACTCAAAGAATGAATTTACAATGTTTTATTTGGCTGCCATATGGAATAAAACCAGGGCAAAATGATCACTAAACGAAAGAGGCAAATTACTTAAAAAATACTAAACCAAAGGACTTTTACATTTTAATTTAACATCCTCAAGAAAAACACAAGAAATACCCATTAATGATAACTTTTAAGCAACCAAAGGGCCTTAGTTTTCTCAGAAATCATAACTAATTAGAGAATCTAATTCATTTGGTTTGTTTTGCCAGAAAATAGACATCTATAGGTAATTTTTCTATTTGTTTCATCAAAAATATTTTCTGTAGAATTTTTCTTTTTCAATTAGATTACATGAAGAATTTTCTATGCACAAATGTGGTGTTTGAAAATTATATGATGTTTTGAATTATTGTAAATTGTCATGATAATAGAAGTCAATTCTATGCCACAATTGGATCCTTGGATCACCTATGCATCTCATTGCTTCAATTCCTAGAACTTTTTAAGTAAATATGAGACTTTCGGTTTTCAAATGGGAGATTCGTGTTTTGGACTTCTTACAAGCATGCACAGAAAAAAGAAATAGGAAAAATATAGAAAAGAGAAGTCTCAAGTAAACATTCCAACAAAGAGCACATAAGTGACAGCAGCAAAATAACTTCAACGTGAAACTCTGTTTCCAACCAAAATATTTACAGGTCCATTATGAACCAAGTTAAACAACCTAGGAAAGACAAAAGTCAAGAAACTGAGTGTTGACAACCACCCATTGCAAAAATGTGAATGACAATAGTATCTTCCAAACATATGATAAAATTCTTGTTCATATTCCTTCTCCAGGTAGATTATGAAAGCATTGTGCTCTTATACAAAACTTCATCTCTTATGAGTTTAAGTCAAGAAGTCATGTAATTTATATTCCAATTTCAGAATTAACAGGAATGTAATAAGTCATCAGGAAGTACGCCATTTGTTTTTAAACCAATTAATTGGTAGTGCCCATTAAACTAAATAACACATCAGTGCAAAAAATTTCTTGATGCCGCAAATACTCAGAGAATGGCTAGATACTATTGATACAAATTTCAGAAGGAAAGCTACTAAAACAGTTAGACCAAATCAAAATCCAAGTAGATTTGAATTTGGATAAACAAAGGCAATTGGCGCCAAAAGCTCTTTACTTCCATTCACCTAATACCAAGTACTCATATGGCCTACTATTACTAGAGAAGAAATCAGAAAAATCCAGAGAGCTATACATGTACTGATTTGAAAAACCATTCCATGAATAATTTGAGGATTGTTATTTGCATTTCACATTTTGTTGCACCACATTAAGCCTCTAGTAATTACCTAAATATTTGAATGTAACAAATGGCTTGGTAATTAGGGAATCAAAATTGATTCATTTTATGTCACACAAATCTTAAATCTCTAAAACACAGAGCAATGTCAAGCAACAAAGCATTCACAGGTTTGTCATATTATAATAACATATTTTCCCAATGCTAAGGCTTCATATAGCAGTGCTATTTCAAATAGCAAATAAATTGATTTCTCTAAGTACAAGAAAACTTAATAGTAAGCTCTCCCGATGACATCCCATGATACTAAATTTTATTTTCCTGCAAAACAAACATAAAAGATTTTTCTATGACAGATAATATTTCTAAATACACCAATTTTAGCAAAACAATCAGATCCATTTAAATATTGGGGTAATGACAAATAGTTATATAACAATTTTATAATGCTTGTTTAATTAGAAAATTTTTGGGTAAATTACAGTTTACCCTCCTGTTATTTGGCCTAAAATGAGTTTACCCCCCTATGGGTTAAAATGTGTCATTCAACCCCTTGTGGTTTGTTCTATTACCACTTAACCACCCTATGGTATTTTCAATCCTAATCTTATCCTAAGTTATCATGTGAATGTTAAAACAATGAACATCTTCATCATTTACAAGTTTGTTTCACCTATACCTTTAATAGTTTCACTGTTGACATTTGAAAATTGAAACTAATTGCTTAGTCCTAAAAGTAGTCTCAAAACACGATTAACTTGTTCAAGATATAAGTGATTATGTGAAAAGTGGGATTAAATTACCAAAAGATGGTTAAACGGTAAGTGGTAACAAAACAAACCACAGGATTGTTCAAGGACACGCTTTACCACAAGTGGATGGCAAACTAATTCTAGGCCAAATCAAAAGGAATTAAATTCTAATTTAAGCAAAAATTCTTTTGGAAAAATTTTAATTTTTTTGAATTATATTGAAAAAAATATTCTCATAAATCCATAATAATAAATATTAGCAATGTAAAGAAAACAGGCTGTTAAAGAAGATACAAGAATCAAATGCTAAATTGCTTCTTGCTATACAAAAACAATAGTGATTGTTTAAAAAAAAAAAAGATGGGGATAGAGGCAAGTGGTTGGCACTGTAGTGGTGGCATTAAACCAATGATGGTACGAGGTAGCGGGCAGTGGTGGTGGCAGGGAGGTGGTTGTTGGTGGCAGAAGCAAGTGATAGTGATAGGAGAGGGTGCTAGGGTGGATGGCATTGACAAGCAATGGCAGGTGGAAGACAGGGGTAGCAGTGGTAGCGGGCAGCAGGTGGCAGTGGTTGGTCGGGGTGATTGCGGGCATTGGGTAGCTGTAGCAGAGGGTTGGTGAAGGCGGTGGCCCACAGTAGTGAAAATGGATCGAAAAGAAATTGGAAGGGTTTTCCTCTCCAACTTGAACTACAAAATTTTCAAGGCTAATTTTACCTGATTGTCAATGCTGGTATGGCTTCCTGAATAATAATATCAAGGTCATCCTAAGCTCTAAGGTACAGGAAAAAGCCTTTGAAATGTACAGGGGTACAAGAAGAGATGAGGTGGCCAAGGCTTAGCAGCCCCAATTCACATATTACAGGTAAAAAAAGGCAAACTTACTAATTACTATATAAGGCACGCTGCTGGAAACGCCTGACAATGAACTGTTAAGACTAAGCACTGTAATTCTAAATCGGTTTTTTACTTTCGGAAAGCAGTACGCCAGGAAAATATAATCGCAATTTCTATCACAGAATACAACCTATTAATAGTAAACATAAAAAAGAAAAACAAAATAAAAAAATTAAAGAAATTAAAGTATAGTTGCATTACCCAAGAGAAAGATAGAACATAAATTCTTCCATTGACCGAAAGAAAAGACCATAATTCCTCAAAGACAGGTTAGCCAGCAATTAATATATTCACTTTTTATCTTTTTTTCAACAAAGGGAAACTTTAGACTAAGAAGCAGAGCTTAGCATCATAAGTTATTCTAAAAATTTCAAAATAATTCTTAAAAAGATCTCATGGCCATTTGAACAAAATCTTTGACATACTCACTCTCGCCGTTATTTTATTTCCAGTTTTTTAGAGGTACCCCGAGCACTGCCAGTTTGCATTTTTCTCTTGGGTAATGGATGTGGATCGGACCGATGATAAATAGATATGTAAGCATTGCACTTTTTAACTGGTACAGAGAAAGAATTCTCAGTACTGGGTTTCAATTCCATTGCAACGAACCGAAATTCGTCAAGATCCCACAAAACTCAGTTCAAGGAAGACCCCAAATTTGTCAATAACAAACCCTAACATTATGAATAGATGCTTTCATGGAGAGATTCCCCCACAGGAGAACGATAAATGGATTAAAAAAAAAGGGACAGAGAAGAACCAACCTGATGACGCGAGGAGTTCGAGCTCACGTAGACCAATGGCTTGACGGCGACAGTGAACGATTGATTAGGATTAGCTCGGCAGGTAAGGATTGCATCCAGCAGAAGAAGACGAAGGCAATGTAGAAGAGAACGCGGACGCGAGGGTGAAGGTGAGTGAAGGGTAGGGATTGCCATTTCAAAAAGTCATAAAGGATAGTGTTGACCAATAAAAAACCAAAACTGCTTGCTGTTTTAAAAATTAAAAAGAAGAGTTAATTAGCATTTTTCCACAGGTTAAAAATTTGAATTTAAATATGAGTCAGAATAATTAAAAAATAAATTCGTGTTTATTTTGTAAAAAAAAAATTAAATTTTATTATTTAAAATATATTTTTATTTACAAATTTTTATTATTTAAAAAATATATTTTTTTTGTAAAATTAAAAATTTATTAATATTTGTTTTTAAATTTAATTGACATATTTAACTATAAGTTTAATATTATTTGAATTTTGAGTTTTATTTCTATAATTATAATTTTATTTTAATTTTATTTAATAATTATGATAAAATTATTTTTAAAATAACAAAAATATTACCAATTATTTTTTAAAAAAATATTTTCTATGTTCACTCTGTTTTAAGAAATATTTTTAAAAAAATATTACTAAACATATTTTCAATTATATTTTTTGTTTTTAACGAAAATGAAACAGATAAACCAAATTCTACATTTTATGAAACACACACACTATTTTACAACGGTTTTACGAAGATAAACTAGTTCTCTGCTTTTTATTTTTAGTGAAAGAAAAGGGCATGAGAAAAACTACAACAGCTAACCAAGAAAACCGCACCAACTACACAAAGAAACAAAAATAAAAGAACTCAACAAGACACCATCCTTGGACTAGCACTACCAATAGCGTCACGAAACGGCAGCCAGCATAACTGGTCCAGAGGATTATGAAGAAGACGGACACCTACTCAAGTTAGAGACTGAAGTTGGCCAACCAGTCCGCGCAAGCATTTGCATGGGACAGACATGAACAAATCAATCTTGATAAAAGCCAGTAGCTAATACGTTTGACAAGACGGATGGGGCTTTCAACAATCTTTCCTCTGTCGGACAATAGGCTGATGACACTCGCAAAATCACTTTCCTCGTCAATTCTTCTGTAACCTTTATCCTAAACAAATTTGAGACCAATTAAATATTTTAAATTAAAAATATATATACATATTTATTTTTAATTTTTAAAAATTATTTTTTATTTTTAATTATTTTTAAAATAAAAAAATTTATTTAATAACTACTTTTATTATTGTTTTGAAAACAAATTTTAAAAATAAGTTATTTTTTATTTTTTATTTTTATTTTCAGAACACATAAAAATAAAAATTATGTTTTTAAAATAGTTTATTAAACAATTTTTTTTATAGAATAATTTTTAAATATAATTTAAAAAAAAAAATTAAAAACAAAAATAAAATCAAACAAACCTTAGATGAGTTTATATTATAGTAGCATCTAATTCAAACAAAAATTTCTCAAAAAAATTACATTAATCTCATTTTCAATAAAGATAAATAGATATAGTTGATTATCATTCGTTTTTTTGATAATATTTATTAAAATTTTATTTTTATATTTAGTTGATACAGAATATTTTCATAAATGTAATGCATTTTTTCAAAAAGATCCTTAAAAAATTTTCAAAAAAAGATACAATTATATACTACTTATTTTAAAATTTTAACTACTTTAATTTATTACTACAACCAATTTCAAATAAGCCCCTTGTGTGTATACTACTCAACCATGAATATTAGTTAAAAAATTTATACTTCTAAAGTGCAAATTATTATATTATTAACATAAAATTTCAACACCAATGCTTTTAAAAAAATAATGAGCAATATGGAATCAGTATTATAAACCAAAGGCAACATATGATTTCTCAATATAGTGCAACCATTGTCTCTTTTGTTAGTAGAAGTCCAACATATGCTATAAAAACATAAAGAGCTTAATTAACTCCAAAAAAATATGGTGTATAACATTAACTTTAAAAAATTACAAACTACTATCATAATGTTATAGTTAGAAGTTGAAAAGATTCAAAGCAGACTTAATTAACAATACAATGCAATTAATGGATGTTTGTTGTTAAAATTTATTATACATAAAGAGCTTTCAATTCAACATAAATAGTAAAGAAGAAATCTAGTGCACTTTGATCATTTGTGATTATAAACTCAGCCTTTACTCTTTTCATATCAATCAACTGCTCGATCTTTTTCAATTCTTCAAATACTTTCATTCTCCTTTCCACTCCTTCATTTTCATGCTTGAAGCATCCAACAAGGTCACCAATGTTGTCATTGGTGCTTTCATACACTTTTCTTAGAGTTTGTATGGTCTCTAAAAGTTCAGTAATAACAGTATCATTCTCAGTGATTCTCTTCCTCTTCTCTCTAGCACTAAATGCAAAATCTTAGCCTCTTGAAGCTCCAATTCCAATGTGAATGAAATAATGATTAGGAGAGTGTGGAAGCTGTGTCTCAGCCACAAAATCAATTGAAGCATTATCTATGTCCACGTCATCGCCCATAAAAAAAGCATTTTCTTGCATCTCTCTGTCCATCGCCTCAATTGCATCAGTAGGATCTTCAGCATCCATCCCAATGGCTCTATCATTTTCAAACACCAATGCCAAGTCATTAAAATGAGAAAATTGCTTCTTAAACAAATCTGCAGCATTTGGATGTGCTTGTATTTCAAAATAATAGAAGTTACTATAACATAAATACAAATGATACTTACAACATAAGTTAAATAATTGTATCATTACCTTTACCCAATCTCTGAATAAGTCATTCTCCACCACTATCATTTTTTTTTATTCCACCCAAATCCACTTGCCCTCAACATTTCAACTATAACACAATATTGTTTCTTCAACTGCTTTACTCTTGATTCAATATGTGAGTTTGCTTTCAACTCATAACCCGACATTTTTTGGTGAAGTCACTGCTCTAACTGTTTTAGATATCTAGGTCTAAATGTGTCGTTGTCTACAGTCCAATTTCTGCATGACACAAGCTCCAACAAACACTTCACAAGCTTTGTATCTTCATCTCTTGTCTATTAATGCTTTTTACCCATCAAAGTCAATTGGCTTGATCCTTCCATGTTCCTTTATGACATACAAATGAAGAAAAAAATGCAAGTATATATAAGATAAAAATTATCAATAATGATGCACAAATAAATAAAAGTAGAAGTTTATTTAAAAAATATCAATTACATCAAATAAGTAAATAATGTCAAAGGAGAATAAATCAACTTAAGTTCATTATAAATATTCATAGACAATTGAATTAACTAAAAGAATAACATTAATTTTTATTTCAATGTTGTCCTACTCTCCAAGCATTGAACATTTCTGTTGTAAGGTTGTCTCTTCATAGACTCAAAGCATTACTTGCCTCAACATGTCTAATCTTTTCTCCAAGCATGACATCCTCATTGTTGTCAACTTCTGTCTCTATTATTTCTCTCTCCAATGGATCCATAGGCATCTCTCGTCAGATATAATTATGCAACAAGCAGTATGCAGTAATTATCCGCCCTTGAGTCTTAATTGGGTAAAATGACTTATTCTTTAAAATTTTCCACTGTCCTTTTAGCAATCCGAAGCATCTCTCAATTACATTTCTAGCAGAAGAATGTTTCATATTAAAATACTCTTGTGGGGTTGTAGGATGTGATCCATTCCTCCACTCATTTAAATGATACATTTGTCATCTATAAGGGGTTAGAAACCCTTCCTCGTTCATATATCCAACATTACATAAGTAATAATAACCTATTGTAAAATATAAAAATTTAGATTAAAATATATCAGAGACAATTAACACGAATTATGTAATATCATATAAGAATATAAAGTACCTTGAGGGACTTTCAAACTATTCCAACAAGAGATAGCATCTCTTAAGACCTTAAAGTCCGTAGCTGAACCCTCCCACCCAGCCAATACATAAATAAATTGCATGTCTTGAGAACAAACTCCCAAGACATTAGTTACCAGTTCTCCCTTTCTTGTTCTGTATCTAGGTTTATCAACTTCTAATACATTAACCTTTATATAAGTTCCATTTAATGCTCCTAAGTAATTTTACATTGAGAAAAAAAGAAATACATAGTCATTGAAGTTCAAAAAAATAAAAACAAATTCTACTTATGTTTCAAAGGAAAAATTGCAAAAAATTACCTCGAACCATTTACATCTCTCATCAGTGCAATTTTTTTGAATTGGCTCATATTCTTTAAGGAGTTCTTTGTAGCATCTTAAAATGGCATGCATAACATAATTAAATCTCTTACTAATAGTCTCACCACTCCTCATAAATTGTCTTTTAATTATTCTATTTTTAACATCATGGGAGATTATATGTAAAAAGATTGCCACCATCTCTTCCACTCCTATATTCTTATATGACTCTAATTGACCTACCACTCTCAACATATGGCATAAGGAATGGAAGCTTCTCCTATCCATCATAATGTTTTCTACACAGGCTAAATCTAAAAAAAACACCACTCTATCAAAATTAAATTCCCTCACTAGATGTCAATTATATGAATCTTAAGTCTTATTACTACGGTGTCTAATATAATCGATTATGATATATGCGCTGTAATGACCCTATGTAAAAAAAATAATTACTGTAGCGTACTGTAGCTCCTGCACATATATGCATACGGGCAACCAGAAAGCAGAAAGCAGAAAAGAAAAAAAATCGCAGCTCCCCCATTTTTTTCCCTTCAATTTCAAACCCTCATAACTGGAGCTACGGACCTCCGATTGACGAACCGTCTGGACTATTGGACTCGTGGCAACGAGTACTTCAAAACCCACCAATCAATTTCACCAGAAAGTCACCGGAAGTTCACCAGAAATGATGAATAGTAACTACGATGGGTAAATTTTGAATTTCAAAATTCTTTGATGTTTTCTGGTGATTTTGAACCTAGAATTATGTTTAGGATATAGAATCATCAGTGTATTTATAATTTTCTGACTGAAAAACATGATTTAAAGGATTAAATCATGAAAAAGGGTTTCGGATGAACAATGCGTGGATAGTGAACAGTGTTTTTGACTGGCATAAAATAGTGATTTCGTGGTGTTTGGTTAGAAATTAATATGCCAAAGTTGTTTTTCTAGGTTTTGAGATAGCGGAAGATAGCTTTCAGCATCAATTCAACCATTGAGTTTTGGAAGAGATCAAGAGAGTTCAACTACCTTGCATCTCTAGTGTGTGAGTAGATAATACTTACTATGACATTATTTTTAACTATCCATTTGATACATCCACATGAAATATTACTATTATTGTGAAATTTATTTCTTTTAAAATATGACTCCTAGTATAAACTTTAGAAATACAAGACAAGCATAATTTATATTTTAGTTCTCTATTGGTTTATGGTAATGTTGATATTTTATATGAATTGATAAATGATTTTATGAGGTACATGTGTAGGCCTTTGGATATAAATGTATAAACTAAGTTGATATTATTTTGGCTATTTTTGATTAGTGCATATTAAAGTTTGTGTAATGTACTTTTGCTTAACTGATTGTGCGGGTTTTTGCCTGATGGATGAATTATGCGGGCTTATGCCTGAGGGATGATTATGTGGGCTTATGCCTGATGGATGATTGTGTGAGCTTTTGTCTGATGGATGATTGTGCGGGCTTTTGCCTGATGGACTTTGTGAGCTTTTGCCTGATGGATTACGGGTTTTTACCCGATGGACTACAGGCTTTTGGCCTGATTGATGGTGAATATCTTCTTTATTGTATACTTGAGAAATGACTGTAGATATGATATAAAGAGAGTTAAAACTCTAACATTGATATTATACCTTTAAAATACTGAATTTTTCTTGTTATTGATTCAAACACATGATACATATGGCATTCATCTTTTTCTTGTATTAAATTTTATATTTGTGAAGGAAAAACTCGTGCCCTGCTTGTCCTGTTTCTGTTGTAGTAAGGATTACATATTTACTGAGTTTTATACTCACCCCATCATATGTTTCCTTTTTCAGATAGTCAAAAAGATTCAGATCCAGCTCCAACTGTTTAGTGAGCTAAAAGAGTTGTGGTGAGCCCATGTTGCTTTCAGGGCTCCCAGTTTGTTTAGATATTTTTAGTTTGTATTATAAGGTAGCTCCATGAAATACAAGCAAGATCCCTGCATCCCTGTGTATCTGAATATTGCTAGAACCGTTGTTGTATGAAAAACAGATGATTTCTGTATTGTATGGTTTAATGCCAATTGTATGTGAAATTATGAATTCTGAACCATTCTTATGGTATGCATGATGTTGTTTATGCCTATATGTTGTAAGTTGTAAGTCATAGTGATAACTTGGTATCAGTTGAGTTTAGGCTTACGGGATATGATTTATTCCTACTCTTGTGCCGGTCACGTGCCTGCTTCTACAGGGGCCGTGACATGCGCAAACTAAAATCAACACCACGATAAAATCATTTAGCATTTCTAAATACAAAACTAAGATTGTAATAATCCTCATCTTCCTTGTTCTTTGCAATTGATCTATGATTCGATAAGTCAAATAATTGGTATAAGAAAAAAATTAAATTAGAATCTACATTAAAAGAATTACTTTTCACAATACATTTAAACATGGAATAAATTCATTTAGCATAGTCACAAATTCATTTTTTGGTTTTTTAGGTTTGAAATTTTTTTTTACAGAATCTCCTCTATAAAATGGACATTTTGAAAATACAACAGTTCCAAAACAATCAAATAGAACTATCTACAATTCCTATATATCATCCAGTACACAATTTCTGTATATCATCTAATACTCAAACTCAATCTAAATCAAGACAAATATAATCAAAACTATATACTTTAATCCAAACTTCAAACTCAAACTGCATGATTAGGCAACCATTTCCACATATCATATTCACTTATAAAAGAAGATTTAATTAAAAAAGAATGACCATCCACACATAACAAATAAGAACTCATATCAATTATTGTCAGGTGCATTTTGACAATTGTAACAACATATAAGTGATACTACAGAAGGGGTCTAACAGTCCAAAAAAATTTCAATTGTTTTCTATCAATAGTCCAAATAAGAGCTTCACAAGAGAAGAGCTAATAGCTACATAAGGGGAATAAGATTCCCGAAAAGGGATTTAGTTTATCGTTCTACTTTATTGAGCCTTTTATCCTCAGAAATAGACAAAGAATTAAGTTCTTGAAAATATTAGGAAATAACATAGTGATCTCTGAAAATTAACAAAACCTTCCAATTTAATATGAAGGAAATGGTTCATAAATTATTAGTAAGTGAGTATAAGATCCTAACCAAATAAAAACACTATTCCCACAGTTTTCTTCACGGAATTACAACCTAAACAAGAATTTTATGGTTTCTTTGGCAGGAGTTAGTTCAATAATATCAGACAAGAAACTTCCCAAGAAGATTCTAAAAAAAAAATCAAAGCAACAAGAAGTAAAACAACCTGCTAAATCAGTTCATCTCTATAGCCCTACCACATCTTACTAAATAAGAGAACAATTGTAAAATTGTTCTAAGAATGCATTTTCATGAAGGAACCCATAGAACAAATTTATAAGAACAAGGAGAAAAACACCGAGGAAGTAAATTAATCAGCTCTATAACATCAATAAGAATAAGCAATCAACTGCACAGAACAATCTAAAAAAAATTTCAGCAATCAAAACAACAAGACAAAAACAAAACAGAAGCTTAAACCATCTACTCTATATGTAGCAATCCAAAAAACAAAAATAAGTTGATAGTACTAAGAACACATTTTCTTGAAACATAATCAGAAAATAGAATTTGGAAAAAAGCAAAACAAAACAAGGAGAACCACCCAAAAATAAATTCACGTGCTCTAAAACATCAACAAAGAAAAGCAATCAACTTAAACATAATCAGAAAATAGAATTTGGAAAAAAGCAAAACAAAACAAGGAGAACCACCCAAAAATAAATTCACGTGCTCTAAAACATCAACAAAGAAAAGCAATCAACTTAAACAATCTAAGAAGAATTTTATCAGCAAATGATCAACCCAGAAGCTTAAGCCATCCACTCCATATATAGCAATCCAATAAAAGCTGATAACACAAAATATTGAAGGCAGAGAACAATTGCAGATTTTCCAGAAATGGAGACAGAGAGAACAGAAACCAATCATACAGAAATGGAGACACAGAAAGAGAACAGAGACCACAATGAAAGATACTAACCAAGGAATGGAGTGCGGCGTAGTTGGCAGACATATTTGATGAAGGCAGATGAGAGTTAGGAAGATCAAGGGGTCTGCTTTGCGATGTGTCTTGAGTCAGGTAGATCAATGGGTTTGCAATGTGTCATGATGGGTCTGTGATGTGTCGACCCAGGAAGACCGAAGGGATAGGATGGGTAAGGTATTCGGCTAGGATGGGATGGGTTGCGATGAGGAGGTATGCGTCGAGATAGAGGGGATGGGCTATACAGAGCTTTCGACACAAATGAGGTCTCGCGAGGGATAGGTTAGAGGAAGGAGTTTTATGTCATGAAGCCCAAAAGTTTTCCATCCTTTTTGTAAATATACATTCTTGGGAATAAAATTTTTCCAAGAATAAATTTACATTCCTGTCACAAAACGTGGGAATATTTTTTCCCACTCAACTTTCCCAAGAATGTTAAAATTATAACTTGTAATAAACACCAAGTATGTGATATCAAAGTCTATTCTCGATTGATTGGTGGGTGGCCTCTCATATGGGTTAACAACAGAATTGACACAAGAGTCGAAAATGATATGTCCTACGTCTGTTAACGAGAAAAATTTTAAATGTTATATATATATATATAAGTTCACAATTCTCCTCTTACAAGTTAATTTTTAAAGAAGAGTTAAGCGAGTTCATATTATGCTACTTTGCTAAACCTATAATATTCTTTGAGGCACCATCAGAATTTAGTTTGCACCATCCATGAACTTTCCAAGAAATAAAACACTCTTTTTGAATCTTCGTAGCAACATGACCTTAAAGCACTGCTAACCTCTACTATATATTTCCTAATGATTTTCATGGGTCTAGAAGCTTTAGCAAAACCTTCTTCAAATAGGGGTTGGGTTTCTTCATGGGTGCTTAGAGTGGTTAGTAACCCTTTACCCTCTATTCTGATTTTGACAGTCAAATCCTATCTTTCATTGTGATAATGAAGTTATCTTTGAGAGGGAAAAAAAAGGTACAACTATGTTACTCTTAATGTTGTTATGGCTTGGAGGGTATTATATTTGTTTAATTAGTATCATAAATTTCAATGTACTATACACTTTTGATAAAAAAAATTAATTGTGGATAATTTTTTACTATTAATTCTAAGAAATTTGTATGTAAAGCATTATTATTAATTCTATTAAATTTATAAATGTCCCTTTTAGGTATTTATTAATTAAGTAACTTTCTTACTAATAATATCCTATCATAAATTAATTGAGTTATATTATGAGCATTGTACACTTATTAAATTATTATTATTTTATTTAAATTACATTTTTAATTTTAGATAGAATAATAACTTTTAAATAGATTTCAATGAAGTGATAATAAATATAGGTCACTCTTAAATATATGTGAAGATAACTATATATTTTAACTGTTCATAAAAATATATTTAATGTCCATAATATATATATATATATATATATATATATATATATATATATATATATATATATAGACACACAAAACATTGAGTTTTTAAAACTTGTATATTAGTAGATGAATCCGTAAATTACATTTATATTTACTTAAATTCTGAAAACTTACACACATATCCAATCTAATTTTAATTTATACAAAACTTTCTTTTTATTAACAAAATTATTAATAAAAAATGTACTTTATGTATTTTTTTTCTCTTAAAAACTCATAAATAATTTAAGTCAATATATTATAAATTATACTTATAAAAATTTTAAAATAAGTAATATTAATATAATTTTTTCAAGACTTAATGGATTGTGAATATATATTTTACAAATGTTGAAAAAAAAATTAGTCTTAAATTAAAACTACAGAAGATATAAATATAATTTTTTAAAAAAATTTTAATTATAAATACAATTTCATTTTTGATAATGAGATGAATGTAATTTCTTTTTGGGTAGAATAGTTTTACTTTGAAAAAATTTGTATTCTTTGAATGTAATTTTTTTATTGGACAAAAATAAATTTGTATTCTCAAAAGTAGGGCTCATTGACACATGGAAATGGTGGGTTAGTTACGGACTAAAACCCACACACAAAAAAGGAGTTAAGCAATGGAGCTCGCTTTCTCACCGCTCTCAAACTCTCAACAAAAAAGTTTTCCTCAAATAAACCTAGTCAAATAGGAAAAAGTTTGTGATCAGAAGAGTACAGGAGGATTAGGAATACGTAACCTTAAGGCTATGAATGAAGCCTTCTTTATGAAAATTTCATGGGGTATAATTCAAAAACCAAAGACTCTATCAATCAAGGTGCTGAAAGCAAAATACAAGTGCATTAAGGGTACAATTCCTATTATGCAGGAAATGTGCTCAAATCCTTCAAACTTAGGAAAAGGAGTAAGAAGAACATGGAAAGATGTTTTAAATAGGATTACATGGAATATTGCTAATGGAAGGAATGTAAGATTTTGGTGGGATGAATGGGTTTTCGAAACTAGTACTTTGCAATAGCTAACAGTTGATACAATTCCATATGACATTATAAACTCCTTTGTTGCATATATGACCATGAAAATTGGACAATGAGATTAGAATAAATTCGAACATCTACTCCCAGATAACATCCTTAACAACATCATGGTTGTGGTTCCACCGAATGAAGAAATGGGGAGCGATACAGCTTGCTAGAGATATGGCGCTGACGGCAAATTCACGATCAAATCAGCCTATGGATGCAGGATGGAAAATCAATAGTAGCTAAACCTAATATGTAAAAGAATCTGGAGATGGGTGGGCCCCCAAAAAATTTGAATGTTCATGTGGCTCGCAAGACATAATAGTATCTTAACCAACTACTTGAGGGTTCAAAGGCACTTAGATGACTTTGGAATGTGTCAAGTATGTGGGAAGGAATAGGAGACAACACTGCACTGTTTACGAGACTGTGAGCAGATCAAAAACCTATAGATAAGACTGGTCAATCCTAGGAAATGGTAGTTGCTTTTCAATTGGAATATTCAGGAATGGCTATTATATGATCTCTCAAAAGAATATGGAAAGGGGGAAACCAATGGGTTAAAATCGAATACACATTTTGGGATAACAGTTTGGAGCATCTAGATCCGTTGCTGTGAAATAGTTTTCCCGTTGTTAAACCACTCCACAAAGGATCCACTTATGGAATGTTTGATAAAAACGAAGGAATGCATGAAATGGTGGAACTCAAACCCAGATTGCCAAAGAAGATCAACTGTGACCTAGGAGATTGGGTGGAAAAGCCCTAAACATGATAAGTTGAAATTCAATGTTGATGGCTTGGTGCTAAATTCCAAGGATGCAAGTGCGGCGGGGTCTTAAGAAATGAAATAGAAGGCTAGATCATGTGATACAAAAGAAAATTAGGGTGATGCAACATAACCAAAGCTGAACTATAGGGAATCTTAATAGCTTTCCAGCTAGCTTGGGATCATGGCTATAGAAAGATAACAATCAAATATGATTCCACTGCTATAATACCCCAAAATTTTTATTCTTTTTATGAAATAATGTGTCACAAAAGCTCATTGGCATTTGCCTCAAGAAAAGATACACTTGGCCAAATTCCACTCAATTAAACAAACCCTTAGTCAATGATATGGTTACATTGTAATGGAATGACAAAAGTGTAATAATTTAGAGAAAGGGAGGGCATATGTTAAGGAGAGGCAACCTTCTAGAAGCTTGGAATAAAAAATGCATTTTGCCTTGACTTGAAAGAAAGTCGGCCAAGCTCAAGGAGAGGGAGGAAGTTCACGGCAAAGGGAGAAGAAGAAAAAAGAAGAAGAGAAAGAGAAAGTAAAGGAAAAGGAAGACAAGATAAGATTTGGACCTTTACCCCACTCTAATCTTGTTTATGGCTAAAGAAACCTCATGAAATACTCTCATGGTGAATCAAATTTGCAGTTTTTGTGATTTGAGAAGAGAGAGAAGTTCAAGAACAAGAGAAAGAAAAAACTTAGTTGGTGGAAAGAGTATGATTAACATCTATTTTCTTGATTCTTGGCTAAATGGTAGTGTGTATGTGTACATATGCATTAATGGAGGCATAAATGTATGGTGGTTGGGTTGCATTGATGATATGATTATGATGTTTCGTGGTTACGTTTCATAAACATGAGTGAGAGAGTGGTGAGTAGAGGCTTTTTGGAGGTAGTTTTTAAAGGTTATAACTCATGATATTTGAGAGTAATTGTTGTTTTTACTATGTATAATATGCCTATGGATCACATTTTTTGTTGGATTTCTATTTGGGGGTTATTTGGAAATGGGGAAGAAAAGACATGCTTTTTCACGCCTAGAACACAACCGTGCTTCGTGGCACAGCCAGACCGTATTCTAGGCAGGATTTGGAAAAATGCTAGAGCAAGGCATAAGCACAACACAACCGTGCTTTGTGACGCAGTCAGGCCGTGTTGCGGGCTGTCATAGCTTGAATTTGCTTACTTTTTACTTCTTTTTAATACTAACCATTATCCAATGATTATAGAACCTAAATTAGAGTCTTATTATCTATAAATTGGAGTAATATAACATGGTTTATTTCGTTTGATGCTATATTTATCTGGATTAAATCATAAGTGCATTAAGGTAAAGGGTTAAATGTTATTGATATGTATAATTTGCTGAGAAAAAGTGGCTGTAAAATATGTTAAAGATATATATAAAATGTTAGAAGGACTCTCTCCGAATTAGGGTAGCCTGGTAACAGGTGGCATCTTACTGTGTTGAGGAGACTGACGAATATTCGGGATGACCCTTACCCAATCAAGGTGAGCTGGCGACATGTGGCACCTTGTGGAAGTAAGGCGACTAAGGGGCCGTGGTTTTGATATGGTATTGAGATAGGGGATGCTCTATTAGCCTAGAGTGGCCAATGTGTAAAGGGTTGCTACGACCGAGAACCTAATAGTGGGTGAATAGCGAGAGGCAGAGAGCTCACACCACTCTAGGGTTAGAAAATTGAAAAAATGCATATGATGAGCCACTGTGAAAATTAATGTATATGCATACTGTTAATACATAATCTGTTAATTGCAAATACGTGATGTTGATGCATAACCTGCATAATGAATATGTAAGCATATTATACATTCTTGTTATCTTATTATATGTAAAAGGAAAAATGTTTTCTGTAGCCTATATGTAACAACTCCATTTTTTTCTTTTACATATATACATATATATAATTTTTTTAAAAGTTCCATGAAGTCATTACCTTTATTTAATTCATAATAACATTCAATTAATTTAACCAAGTATAATTAAGGTTTACACATCATTAATTAACAACATTCATACACAAATCAAATACATATATGTCTACATGTTATTCATCCATATTGACCAGTTTCGAAGATATGGGTGTGGGTGGTTGCACCTTCACTAAGATCTTAGCCAATTCGACCACAAATACCTTATTAATTTATGGGATCTGTCTAACATAGAATAACTCGATCTAATGTACACTAAGAGTCAGAGCCAAAGAAGATCTACAAAACTAATTTTCTGAACATGATATAAAAATATAGTGAGAATTAAATCTCAGTAAATTCAACAATAAATCACAATTATCATCAATATAGATCATCATGTCATGTTCATCTGTATAAACTACAGCAAATATCTTAAGTCACATTAATATACTTTATCTATGCACATAAAAATCATATAGTAATGACATGTATGGTATGAATAACTATTTTCATATTACCATATGATAGCTATCAACTTATTTTTATATCAAATTACTCTAGTCAGGGTGAGTATTTTCTATTTTTCGGTACGGGCTTTTCTCTCTCCGTCTGACATGGCACACTTTCTCTTTATTTTTTCATTAACATAACCATAGCCGTTGGTAGGGTGTCCTCTACTGGTGCGCCACATGGACTGCCATGTGACCGTACTTATTTTTTTCTTTTCTTTTATTTTCTCATTAATAGCCAAAAATATGATTTCAATAACATTGGTAATTATGACATGAACATAATCATTTCAAATATCACTTTATAAAATATTTTCATATCAAAATTACACACTTAAGATGGTAAGGAGTTCATGGAATGGCAATGACAATGGTATACACTAGTCATTTATTCTTTTAATTTATAAGATTATTCTTCTTTTTTAAATATTATTTTTATCTTTTTATTTTCTTTATGCTTGGCCTCTAGTCACTTTCCTCCTACTTATATCATTTTCATCACACGTTCTCACAAATTTAATACGGTATTCTTCTTCAATTTGGTTTCTATTAATATCCTATAGTTAATGAGGTTCATTTAGAGTAGAAAAATATTGAAAATAAGCTTTACTAACTTCTAACAGAGCCTAAACGTATCTTATAACACAGCTTGGCCATTTTTTGTAAAACAACCATGCTTTAGGCTTCAAAATGCCCTTTTCAGCACAGAACATAGCCATGCTCTATGTTGTGTTATTCCCTGATACAGGTTTTCGTCCTACCAGACATTTTCTCACTAATCAGAGTATAACTCTTTTATTTTAACTCCGAATTAGGTGATCTTGGTGTCCATTTAAAGATAAAACAATTATATAAAACTATCATGTTAAACATTTTAGCGAAATCTCAAGGAAATTTGGTGATATTATTCCCTAAAGTCAAACATTATTTCTTCTCGGGTAGGTTCTGATCTTTACTTACTAATCTGACCATATCTCCCTCATATGAACTCCAATTGAGTGATTCTAGTGGCTAAATTTCTGTGAGACATATATCTATATTTTTTATGTTAACCAGTTATTTTAATTCCCTATATAATTTTTTAAAAAATTCAAACACAGAAACTTTCCTAACAGAATCTTCCTTGGTTAACCATTTTCTGACCACTGCTTACTAATCTGACCATATCTAACTTATATGGACTCCAAATTGAGTGATTTCAGTGGTTAAAAATTCGTGAGACATATATCTATATTTTTCATATTAACCATTTCTTTTAATTACTAACCAATTCTTTTCAAAATTTGAAAAACAAAAACTTCTCTGGTTACTCCGAAATCTAATTTCCTAACCAAACTTTTTCTAAAGTTTTAATTTATCATTTTATTATGCCCTCTTCCATTTTCTTCTTAATTTACATTTAATCATATTTCATCAATTTTTCACCACATTTAAATATACAAAATAACAGTATAAAAATCTTAAAATTTTGTTGCCCATAGACCTATCCAAAACTTTCCACACCAACCTAAGTATTCAAACATATATCACTTGCAAGATCAACATGTAACATGATATAGTAACATTCATGGACAATAATGCAGGTAACAAACATAGTAAATTTCATCAAATTTCTAGAATCAAAATCTAATATAAATATTTTTAATTTCAAAGCCTTTCTAAAAAATTATTGTTAAACCTATTTAAAGATCTATCTAACTCACTTAGTGAATTTTTTTTCTTGTTTCTTCTTGAAGAAAATAGCAAGATTCCTCCATTCCTTTAACTTTTCTAACAGCTTAAATAAGAGAAGGAGGGTGAGTTTTTGAACCCAAAGAATGAAGAAGAAAGATAAATTCAAGTGGAGATTAAGTTAACTTACCTTGAGTACTTAGTCCTCTAAATTTCTCATTCCTTTTTCTTCTTCTCTTTCTCTCATTTTCTCACTCTACCTTGCTTATGTTTTTCCTCTCTCTCACTTAGACGAAATTATAATGTTATAAGAGTGGATTTTGCTTAAATAAACTATCATGTGGTTCACCTTTCATAACTATGGGTCTACCTTATCACAATTAAGATACACTTGATTTTTTTTTGGAGAAAAATAACTCATGTTCTTGTCTTCCTCTCCCTTAGTCAAGATATGCATAGCAAAAGGAGATTTATATTTTGAAAATCATGTTAAGATGTTCTTAAGACAAGGGACAAGGTCCCTTTGATTTAGAGATTTATTTTCTTTTTCTTTTATCTTAATCAAGTATGATAGGTTTGCCTTTTTAAGTGGCAAATTTTTAACCCTTAAATCTTTCTTACTTGGCTGAAATTATTTGTGTAAGATAAAGATATTTTGTCATAATGCTATGCATTATTACCCACTTGTTGAAATTATGAATATAAGATATAGATGTTTTGTCCTAAAATCATGTATTATTACCTACTTGTTGAAATTATGAATGTAGGATATAAATGTTTTGTCTTAATGCCACGTAACTTAATCTTGATTACTATTACACTACTATTTCTTCACATGATTCTTATTTTTTTTCTTCTTGAATTTGGGCTCATTCTTACCTATTTCTTTTACTTTGGCTGAAATTCTACCTTTCATAAAAGGTTTGGTCACATTTTTATGATTTTTTGGGCTATCAATTCAACTTCTATATCCTAGTCCAAGTCTATATTTTATTTCTTCCTTGGACTATCCTATTGGCTTGTTAGAAATTTATGTGAAGTGGAAAAAACTCTATATGAAGTGTCCATAGGTGAAAGCCCAATTTATGGGTGGAGATATTAAATTTAGTAATTCTAATTCTTAAATTAGTAAAAATTACCATAATCCAATTTTATTAAAATTTTAAGACATTTACTTACTTCACAAAAATTTATCTTCCTTACCGAAGAATTTTGCCTCTCTTTAGTATGTTATTTCTAATTTTTCCTATTAAATTTTTTTCTTTATCTATTCCCTTAATGTTATAAATATTTTCTATGCATATACATAAGGTGAAGAATTTCTAAAGATTATATTTTTTAGATATTTAAAAATTTGTCTAATAAATTTTATTTTCTTAATTAATTATTTATATAACTTTATTAATAAAAGAAATGAAATTATGGATGTTACATTAAATATTTATGTACCTTTATTAATAAATGAAACAAAATTAAAGATGTTACACTATAAAGCTAAACATAACACGTAAGTTTTCCTGACATGTGATTATTTTTTGGATGTTAATTTTATTGGGATACATTATCTCATCATGTTTCTTGTGGTGTTATATTTGGATACAGACTAATAGGACGCCTTTCGTAATTTTGACTCTCCTCCTAGAGCTCTAGACAATGGAGGTCCCTTATCTAAGACAATTCGCTGTCCCAGTTTACTAATGATCAACATGATAGAGATACCTGTATTTGGGCCACCTTTTCCATCAGCTGTACTCCAAGAGTGATGGCCATAAGAGTAGTTGTGCAGTAAACTAAGATATGTCTAGTTAATGGGTTAACTCATTGTTTTAGTGTAACCATATGGTACTTTATCTTTTGAATATAATGCTTAGTACCTAGGATTACATGTGTACATACAAATTAATCTCTCATGTAATATGGACGTGTATATATATAAGATGCATATGCTTTTGACTTGCCAATTATCTGTGTTATTATATATATGCACCAAAAAAAAATTTAGTCATTATAATAGCTGCAATTGAACTGTGTAAAACGAGAAGTAACAAGGAACATCCATGTTATGGTTTGATAATGTGTATTCAAAATCTCATCAGGAAGGAATGGACTGTCTCCAACAATCATACGTACAGAGAAGGGAATAGAGTAATAGATTGGCTAACTAGAGAAGCGCATAAAATGAACCCACGGTTGCATATTCTGGAAAGGCCACTTAATGGGCTGGGTTGGCTCTTGTTATGCAACATAAAAGGCAAAACATCCACTTGGGAATGTTTTTCTTAGTCCTTTGACTCTGATTTTGTACAAAAAACAATTTTTTTTCTTCATCAAGAGAGTATTTTCTTTCTATTAAGAAAGATTTTTTTTCTTTTTTATAAGAGATTAAGAGTTTAAATGTCTTCCATATCTTCTGTCTAAATATATAGTTTTAAGTTCAGATTTATAATTTTGAACTTAAATCTAAATAAAAAAAGATCAGATCTATAATATAGTTCTTACAATGAATAGAAGAGATTTAATATTTAGAGAAGATTAAAAAATATATTATCTTTCTAATAATATATCTTTTCTTCTTATTTTTTAGAGAAAACACATATTTTGATCCTTAAATTTAGTACAGATCTACAATTTAGTCCCTAGATATATATTAGTATACATATTAATCCTTATATTATATAACTGTTAAACAAATAACTCCTTCTGTTATATGTCCGTAAATTAAAATCTGATATGGCACGTTAAATATCCAAGTGTAACGTTAACTTTTAATTCTTTGTCCATGTAATTAACCACTAAGCAACAAAATTCCACCTAATCAATAACTAAGAAAAAAAACAGAGAAACTCAAAACAAAGCCTGGAAGGAAAAATTTCTTTTCCTCTCCCCGTGAGTCTCCGTCCCCTACTCTCCCACCCCTCCCAGCGTCCTTTGCTTTCCCATCGCAGAGCCCACCATGCCCGTCGCACATACCGCCGGCGAACCTGACTGTTGAATCCTCGTTCCCACAGCACTGTGAAGCATCTTCCTCTTTCATCGCGTTAGCGTCTTCCTCCCCATTGCGAAATCAAACAGGTACTGTAGCATTTTCATTTTATGCAGAAATAGTGAGATATGTGGAACTTCATCCTGAGTTTTTATCTATGGACTGTATCGAAATCAAACAAGTTCTTCTTTTCTCTCTCTCTCACTCTAATTCATATAATAATTTTGATGCACTGTATTTTTAAAGTTCTATTCTTTCTTTCTTTTTTTCCCTTCTTGAAATCGGCAGAAATTGTGGAAGCAAAAAAACTCATCATTGGTTGAAGCGCAGAGTTCTAATGAAATTCAAGAAAAATCCAGCTGGAAGTAACGCTGCTTTTGAATGCTCCCTTTTCTAGTCCTTGCATCCCTTGCCTCTACACAGAGAATGTTTGTTTTCGAAATTGATTCTGACACTTAATAATCATAATCCATTCCTATTCCAACCTGACAAAAAGAAAAAAGATAAAATAAGATAAAAACAAAAATTCCATTGACAAAAAGAAAGTATTGCTCTGTGGGCTCTACCTTCATGCATATGAAGTTATGAACTTGATTCTGACACTTGATAAAATATTTTCTTTTTTTGGTGGTGGGGTTACACAAGCATTTTCATACTAATATGTGAGATAATTCGCTTTCAAATACTTGGAATTCAAGATCCTCTTGGTTATTACAACAATTAATAATCAGTTAATATCCAACATTGAGATGAGATTGTTATTCTAAACATAGTCATCCAAGATGCTTGGTGCTTTACTTTCTAGTGTGAAAGCACAGTGAAAACCTCATTTATCAGTATTGCTTTTACTATCTGCTAAAAAACCAGTTATGGTATTACGTTTTTTATCATACTTAATTAATGTGTATCCTGACATGTTCTTTTACTTTGTTGTATATGACTTGATAAAACACTATGACAGGTCTTCTGGATCTATTCAAGATGAAAGAAAATAAAAAGAGACTCGTTGTTTTAGCTGTTGTATATGACTTAATTAATGTGTATATGCTTGGTGCTTTAGATTTATGGTTTCAACTCATTGTTTTAGCTGTTGTTGGATATTGTCATTTATGATAAAATACAAATGCATCTGACTAATTGCTAACTTGTAATTCAATCTCTGAGAATATGATTACTTGACTTTTTAGGTTGCCTTCTGTGTTTGAAGCATTTAGACATTACTGCAAATTGCCAACATGTATTGCTTATGAAGTTGTGATTATATTTTTATTACAAACTTGTTTTTGACAATCTTTCTTGTACTAAATACACTTATGTGATTTTTTTCTGCCATATTTTTGTCAATGTAACTAAAATCACTTGTTGTTTTAGAAAAGCTTATTTGTTATGTGTTTTTCATTTCACTTGTCTCTTTTAGTCTTCATTTCAACCTAGCTTGTTAGTTTTCTTTGCAGATTCTCGTAGCCAACAAAGATTCAAATGGTACTAGAAGGTGAACTAAATGCAGCTAAAGACAGAACTGCTTATGTTGGGGGACAGTTAGAAATCTCATGGTGGCAGCTGGTTGCCAAGCTATTTTTAAAGACATCAGCACTTAGCGCAAGGTAGAAAGTGGGAAAGATGCTGAATAGAAATCAATCTTATTGAATGGAAAGTAGGAAAGACATTGAATAGAATTGCAGCTAAAGCCAATTGTCTGGATTGATGCTGAATAGAAATCAATCTTATTAAAACTATTGTATTTGGTGAAATAGAATGGATGATATTACTGTAATACTGTAAAATGCAATACTTTGTTTCAATGCATTTCATATATGTAAACAAGTACCAAGAATGGATGATATTACTGTTATGAAATAGAATGGATGATATTACTGTTATGAAATTGTATTTGGATTACATTTTATATTATCAGTACCAAGAAGTTCTATGTTTCAATTCATTTCATATATGTAAACAAGTTATACAAGCACACTAATTATACCAAGAACTCTCATTTTTCAAATACATTAACAATTCCTATGTATATAATCAAGATCATCATAACATTAAAGTCCTATGTATAACCAAGAACTCCCCTTTTTTAAGAACTCCAACACAAGCCATTTTTCATAACATTAAAGTTATACAAGTCCGATGTATAACCAGGAACTCCCATTTTTCAAATACCAAGAACTCCCACACTAATTATATAAGCACACTAGTTATAGAAGCATTTCATATATGTAAACAAGTCCTATGTTTCAATGCATTTCATATATGTAAGAGCATATTTAATAACAGCATAACCAAGATCATCATAACATTAAAATGATGTTCCAAGTAGTAAGTACATCACTATGCTACTACCATGGTAGCCAACACAAGATCAAAAACACTGCTGACTAGTTTCTATACAAAAAGGCACACTTTACATCCATCTAACCCTTTCACAAGTCTTTCAACATTACTAATAAAACTAAGTAAACCATAAACCAAAATTAAATAATATCATCTACTAATATCATCAACACAGCTGCTACTCCATTAATTGGCACCACTTGAGTTTCCTCCTACTTGTTCAACCCTCCTCAATCTTCTATTTGGCCTAGAAGGGTTAATGCTTGAAGGATGTCTATTAGCAACTTGAAAAATTCAAGCACATAATATTAAAACCAAAATTAAATATGTTTATTAAAGATAAACTTAAAACTATAGCTCCTACCTCTGTATTTTGCTCAATGGGTCTACACTTGCATGATCGAATGTTATGGCCTGTGACACTACATTTTGAGCACTTGGTGTTCCCATACTTTCTCTTTAATTTATGAGGGTTTACCTCCACCTCCTTCTCCTTTCTTCGATGCTTCTTTGGATGGCCAGGTTGTCTCTTGAATGGAGGAGGCAAAATAGTGAGATATCCTGTTTTTCTCCAATGCTCAGGACCTACAGTAGATTGAATATAAGGCTCATAAACCTTTCTCCATGTTTCAATAGAATAGTATGGATCAACATAATCTTCAGGTTTCAAGTTGTTGTGTGCCATACAAGCAATTGCATGCTTACATGGTATCCCACTTAATTGCCATAAGTTGCAAGAGCAAGTGCCACTACCCAGATCAACTGCAACTTTTAATGGTCTAGACTCCACTTCAAACTTGTAACCATCTGGGTCCCCCACCCAATGCGGAGTCCATTTAAAACTCTCTCTTTTTGCAATCTCTAATCTATCTTGGGCCTTAGGACATATTGGCCCATTGTACCTCGTTGCCTTTGCCCTTTCTTTGTTCATCTTCCTCACAAGATACAATCTCAACTCTTCAGCCATCATTATTATAGGCTTGCTTCTAAACTTCTCAATACAATTGTTGAATTGTTCACATGCATTGTTCAAAGTGGAGTCATTTTTTGAAAAATAGCTATACCCAGACTTAGACCAAGAGGAGGCTGAGTGTCTATTCAAGAAAGCCCATGCTTTTTCATCCATCATCTTCATTCTCTCCATGTTCCTTGTGAAAGTATTTGTAGTAGTGCTATTTACACATTCCCACAAGAGGCTTCTCATGTTAGCATTCTTCCACTGTTTATGAAAGTTTGTCCATAAATGCCTCGTACAAAATCTATGGTGAACACCAGGCATCACTTCATGCATCGCAGGTAATAATCCCTACAACATACATCAAATTAAATGTCAAGTTAAAAATAAAAAATAGTTAGATTGCAATCATGCAAATGAAAAAATAATGAATTTTTACCTTCTGTTGATCAGTGATGAAATTCCAGCCATGCTCCCTATAGTCCCCTATATCCTGTAATAGTAGCTCCAAGAACCACTTCCAGGTGTCCTTTGACTCGGTGTTGACAAATGCATATGCAATCACAAAGAAGGAATTATTTCCATCCATTGAACATGCAACCAATAACTGGCCTCTATAATATCCTTTCAAAAAACATCCATTAAGTCCTATCAAAGGCCTACACCCATTCTTGAATCCTCTTTTACAGGCTTCCAGACATATATAAAGTCTATCAAATATAGGAGATTGATTCAAATCCGATCTATTGACTTTTAAGAAGATCGAAGATCCAGGATTGGTTCTCTTTAACTCCTCACAATAGTCCCATAGTGCTGCATATTGTTCCTTTTCTGACCCCTCAACCATATACATTGCCATCTTCAATGCCCTACATATTTGAAAATCATCAATAACAACATGTCTATTTTGTTTAAACCAATCAAGGGCTTCAGCATGTTTTATTGCTGGATGTGCTCTAATTATAGGGACAAGCTCATTTGCTAGCCATTTCCTGTTTGCCTTCCTATTCTTGAAGCCTCTAGCACATGAATGCTCATCCTTGAATGTCTTCACTTGGAAACTATTTGTTTCATTGCTCCAACTGCAAAAAATTCCCCACTCACAGTGATCTATGTTGCATCGTGCCCTCACCCTAACCTTATCATTTTTCACATATCTAAACTCCCTTCCAAGTGCAAT
This sequence comes from Gleditsia sinensis, assembly GCA_037074535.1. Lineage (NCBI taxonomy): Eukaryota > Viridiplantae > Streptophyta > Magnoliopsida > Fabales > Fabaceae > Gleditsia > Gleditsia sinensis. The sequence goes on along the minus strand of CM073468.1, from coordinate 63,004,375 downwards.
GCTATAATTTTGCAAAGCTGACTTAAACACTTGGAGGGTGGGAAACTCCATGCCTATCTCTATTGCCACCTTCCCAAACTCTACATTTAGCATAAATATCGGATACCTCCTTGACCCTTTGCCAACATCATCTTCATCAGAGCAAATAGGGCTACCCAACTCTTCAGGCTTGTACCTCTCATCATCATCATCTGAACTTATTACCACACCTTAAGTGTGTGAGCTATCAAGGAAAAAGTTAAACATGTTTTGTTGCTTCTTTCTTCTAGCATCTTGTTTGACCATTTTTGCTGGTCCTTTTCCTTTTCTTTGTCTTTCATCATTTAATGTTATGTCATCCTGCATATTTTTTTGAGAAAAATACAAGTTAAAAGCAGAAACAAAAATAACTTTGAAATTCAATGTTACACAAAACATGTTGTACTGTGCTTTGTGCTGCCATATCTTCCTCTGTTGTGTCATTATCATATTCATCTACTGGGCATTCATCGGCTATGTCCACTGGTTGATTGCATTGGTCCTCTGTAGTGTCATTATCAAATTCATCTACTGGGCATTCATCTACCATGTGTGCTGGCTGTCCACATTGTTCCTCTTGCCATCCTATGAGTAGTTCAGGTGGGATAACATCTGCCACTTCCACATTATGCTCAAAATAAATGTGTATTTCACTTGTTCGTTCGGTGACTTTATACAATTGTATAATATCTCTATCACCAACCAAAGGCCTTAATCCATTCTCTAATTCAAACCCCGGAACTAGCCAAAAACACCGCTTGTATTCGTGATATCCATGCTCTTTATACATTTGATTTATAATTGGGATGGAAATATAATCAACATCTAAATCATCCCAAGCATCTTCTTCACCTTCTACATATTTTAAGGTTGGCTCTTTCACAAAGTATCCTCCATGGTGAAGTATCAGGGTTAGAGGTTGTGCCATCCTAGATAATGATTATAAATAAAGATTAGTTACTACTAAAAAAAGTAATTAAAGAGGGACAATATAAAGAATAAACAAAACACCTATTGTAGGATACATCTCTATCTTTCTATTAACATCTTATTCTATCAATGTTAATACACACAGTTATTCAACAAAGAGAATCAAAAAAAAAAAAACTAACCAACACATAACTTGGTTCACCTTTATTCATATTTTTTGTTTGTTGTTGCGTACATGTGGGCATAATTATTGTGAGCATGAAAAAAATAATGAATATAAAATATATTAGATTATGACAAAAAATAAAAAGTTACTAATAATGCAAGTAGGTATATAAATAATGAGACAAGGACAAAAACTAAAGTAAGCAACAAGAAAAGAAAATTCAAAGAGAAAACGTATAACATGTGATTTAGGTAGACAAATGAATCAAGTGGTCCCAAACTCTAGTGGTTAATTTAATCCACATGGTCCTGAATAACACACACTAGAAAAAAACAAACTAAAGTGCAAGACTCACGAGTCATTACTTTATTCATCACCAACCTACTTAATTCTCCTATATGTGAAAGCAACATAAGCACTTACACTGCATAAATGAAACGTATAAATGAGAAAAAGGCTGAAAAACAGAACATTTTAGTTTGTATTACATTTTGCACTATTTGTATTACATTTTGCACTATTCTCAGTTTACTGTCCAAATACAAGTCTTCCATGAAAACATTTAAGTTTGCAGCAGATTGAAAATTTTCAAATGGAGATAGGAAAAATAAAAACGCTACAGCACCTGTTTGATTTCGCGATGGGGAGGTAGATGCTTCGCGATGCTGTGGGGACAAGGATTCAATGGGTAGGTTCACCGGTGGTTTGCGCAATGGGTATGGTGGCCTCTGCGGTGGAAAAGCAAGGGACGTTGGGAGGGGTGGGAGAGCAGGGTCTATTTAGGGTGAAGGGGAAGGAGATTCACGGGGTGAGTGAGGGGAAGAAATGACTCATAAGGCTCTTCGTTTTGGGTTTCTCTTTTTTTTTTCTTTGTCATTTGAAATGCCTTCTTCCAGCATTTTGGGTTTCTCTCTTTTCTTTTTTACTCATCGATTATGTGGATTTTTTTTTGCTTAATAATTAATTATATGGATAAATAGTCAGCACTTAACGTTACATTTAGGCATTTAACGCTCCATATCATCTTTCAGTTTACGGAGAGATAACAGAGGGAGTTATTTGTTTGACGGCTGTATAGTCTGAAGATTAAATTGTATACGGATATACATATAAGGACTAAATTGTAGGTTTGTGATAAATTTAAGGATCAAAATGAGTATTTTTTCTATTTTTTATATATTATAATAATTATATTTGTCGTTGTTGATATATAATATTTGATAAATTATGATTTTAAAAATATATTGTTTCTATAATTTTTAATCATTGTACTTGCATTTTATATTTTTATTTTTAAAAATTATAAATTTATTTATTTTATTTTTATCTTTTATTTATTAACTTTAAATTAATGTATAAATAATAATTTTTCAACTATTAAAAAAAAAAAAAACAAAGTACAGAGAAAAAACAAAACAAAACAAAACAAACGAAGTAACCTCGGCTCCTCTCCCTTCGCCCGCCTCTGGCCTCTGCGTCTTCGTGGTAAGTCGCGATTTCGCGAACGGACCAGCAGCAGCAAGCAACCGCGCAGCACCCATTTTTCAGCAGGTTGGTCTTTCTATTTCCCTCTCCCTTTCTATCATTAGGTTGGCACCGCGTAGCACCCATTTGGGATGAGAATCAGCTGATTAATTATATTCCCTGTCTCGATTTTGTGAGTAAAGAGCAAGTAGCATCCTCTAGTTTGGATTTTATGCTTATTTAAAACTGTAATAAGTTCTATTGAGGCTATAGCGGCCATCTAATTCGATTAGTCTTGCCTTTTTCTCCCCTGATGGATGTACAATTCAACTGTGCTGCCTCCTGCTTGTTATGCGTTTTATCTCATTTTATTTAGCATAATGAAAATTGCAAACGTTGGTTCATCTAATTTGTCTAACAGAAACAAGTTCCAGTGGCGTTTGAAGTTGGATGAATGGACAGAGAGATATGAAAATGCATATCATAAATGGGACAATGCACAGATATGATTTTTTTTTTTTTGGTATTTTGATATTTATTATATCCCAATGTGTTTTCATATACTACTTGAATTAGTGCAGTTGATAAGTAGATATATTTATAACAAGTCACTAAAAAACTATGGACAAATTATTGATAAAAATCTGATGCTTTTATGTTGTAATTATTTACTTATTTCACACATTATAGAATCATGTCTTATCTTATAGGTCATAGTACAGTTCACGGTTTCTAATATCTTATGATAAAGCTTAGCCTCAAAAAAATGTTAAACGTTGACATATTTTCTGATTTAAGTTCTTGATATTGTGATTTAAGAATGACTTACTTTGTTATGAGTTTTTTTTAATATATATGAGTTTGGTTTTCTATATCTTAGTCATTATGAATTATATTATAATATTACTATTATTTTTAAAATTGTGCGTTACATTTTCATGTAGCTTGCGCAACACTATGTGTGCTATAGCATTTTGGATCCCTTGGTGCTACAAGTGTGCTACGTGCTATTTAATAACTATGCTTTTTTCCATAAAAACTTGTCTTTTCTAACAAAAGCCATTGAATAAAGTCTTGGGCACCATTGTTTGCAATTTGCTGTGTCTATTGGGAGATCAAAGATTGATACTGTTTGTACCATGAATGTAGTGTGTGTGTATATATATATACACACACACACTACATTCATGGTACAAACAGTATCAATCTTTGATCTCCCAATAGACACAGCAAATTGCAAACAATCATATATATATATATATATATTTATTTATTTAACAGTGCTACAATTGAGTTCCTTGTTGCGCACCACAACTCAGAGCAAGTAGCAATTCAGGTTGGATTTTTCTGTTCCTTAACTCAAACTGAACTTAATAAATTAATTTTATTTACCCATTTAGGAGAGGGACAATATAAGACGATTTAAATGAAATTTTCCTCAGAAATATCTACAACTTGGATGGCAGGCTTATAGCTTCAAATTCTTCAGTGTTAAACCTTATAATGCACAACCATTGCGACAAGTTTTGGTTTTAGTTGTGCTATGAGACGGTTCTGTTGTTTCTATTTTGCTAGAATCATATTTGATTATTGATGGGTGTTATAGCAATTTGTAGTGGTTAATATTTTCAATTATTGTTGATATTTTCATTTAATTGCACCTTTGACTTGGTTTTAATTATGAAATATGCATCTTTGTAGTTGGGGGATGAGCTAACAATAATGGGTATGCCAAGGTTTGGGCGTCCTAAGAATGATGGTGAATTGAGTTCCAACCTTTATGTGGCAAATTGTGGACCAGCTGTGGGACTTTCTCATGATGCTATTGCATCTGTGTTCGGCAAATTCGGTGAGGTCAAGGGAGTTTATACAGCAGATGAAAGTGGTACCCGTGTAATCATATCTTTTTTTGAAGAGAGCTCTGCCCAAGGTGCCTTAAAGGCATTGGATGGACACCCTTGTCCTGAACTTGGAGGCCGATCGTTGCATATTCGTTATTCAATGCTTCAACCAACTTCACAGGTACTAGATTTTCTCAAGTAATGTGGTAAATAATTGTTGTTGATTCCCTATTGAAGGCGATTAATGGTGTCTGACAATTCTTATTTCATGTAAATTTCTGGCAAATTTTCTATTATAAAGATATACAAACCTGAAAAACTTTAGAAAATAAGATAGGGGAAATGTTCAGTTATCATTCCATGGCTCAAGGATTGTGTGCTCATTCACAGGCTTCAATGTTTGGGAATAAAAAGATTAGGTGATTTCAAAAATTCATGCTTAAGAAATACTAGTATACCGAAACTTCAGTCCTATAAAAATAGGAGGCTGGATTTTTCAAATTTCAACATAAAGGCATAAAGTGTATGGATAAAAACATTATTAGATCCTTAAAGTGGAGATGACTTTGCTCTTCCAGTTTGCACATGAGAGTTATATCTAATTCCCTTTCTTTTTCCAATTGCAAATATAAGTCACACTGCTTCTGAAGGCCAGAATGATTCTAATTGAATTCAGCTTCTACTATATTAGAGCCTTTGTTTTTCTTTCTTGGGATCAATTACCTTTGGATTCTTCAATTAAACTAGAGCATAGAGCCAATGTTTTGAATCATGTGGACTTGGATATTTATTGGTGTTTCTCTAGGCTTCCAGCTGTAATAGACAACTTCAAGGTCTTTGAGTTAAATATAATGCTTAAGTCATAAAAGGGTGTATGCATATTCTCACCTTGCTAGCACAGTAGCAAATCACCTGACATTATTATTATTCTAAACTTAAAGTATTTTGTCAGCAGTCACTGCTCCTATTTGCGTGATTTTGTCAGCCTTGTTAATATTAAGCGTTTGATAGTCAACTATTTTGTTTTCTTTTCTATTGTTTCTTCTGTAGCAAAGACAATCAAGCAAAAACTTACTTTCTTGTTTGTTTTATATAAACCTCTTGGGTATCACCTTATTTGGTTTGCAAAATAATCCCTATTTTCATTAGACGAGAGTATGTAATAAGTTTGTAATGGTAAAAATGTTTTGGCTATAATTGTGCACACACATGCGTTATTTTAAGAAATATTTTTCATATGATGTGTCCTTGCAAAGCAGGTTTCTTGTGTCTCTGATTTCTTATTTTCCATTTATTTCTATTCTTTATTTTTCAGGTTTCTTCTAGTGCCTCTTAATTTAAAGAAGTCCTTAAGGGCTTGTTTTAGAAAACTTTTACTTGGACTCCCTCCTGATCCCAACTTTCCCTCTTCTGCCAATGAGGCCCTAAGACTATATAATCAATTTAAGTTAATATTCAACCTTACATAGCAGCGCTTAAGTGTATATAAAAGACATTACATCATTTATAATCACATGTTCTTTCTCCATGCTTATTAACATTTTTTGTTATTTGCACGGACTTTTTATTCTTGCATAAAGTTGATGTTCAAACTGAAAAAGTTGTGTAAGTAAAAAGTGAATTACTTGACAGTAATCGAAGTATTATTTGTCTTCTAATATTTAGTTTCTGTTATCAAACCTATGGGTTTCTTCATGATCCATGTTTGTTGATAAGTTTGCATGTCTGTTTAGAGTCGGGTGAGTGACTTGGTTCCTGTATCTATCACAGCCTCAGATCTTAGCATTCCAGGACTTTACCTTGTGCACGACTTCATTAGCACTAAAGAAGAGGAGGTTCGCATTTTTTGCCTTCTATAGCTTTATTTTAGTTTTACTTTGCTTATTTGCAATATTCTTTTAATCTTCCTGTTTCTAATGAATCTAGCCATTCCTTACGTTTATTTGAACTTCAAATGATGAGTATGGCCCTTTTCCATCTTCCCAGGAATTGCTCCAAGCAGTTGACTGCAGGCCTTGGAAAAGTCTTTCAAAAAGAAGGGTTCAACACTATGGTTATGAGTTTTGCTATGATGTAAGTTACAAGGATTCTGTGGTTCTTCTAAGGTTATTGGATCTTCAAATTTGTTAATTTTTGTCCTGGAGTTTATTCTATTACGGGATAGGAAATTCTAATCACGATGCATCATTGCATTAGTTCTAATGCTCAGAGGATATCCACATGTATTTTGATTAAAATCTTTTTACCTCCATTAGCCACTTCGAACATGATCAAGATCTCATTTTAGCCTCAAGAAGGCTTAACTCTCCTTTGTTAAGCTCTGCCACACTTCTGATCCATAGGATTCTTAAATACAATATATAAAGCCCTAACAATTTGGACTTATGATTCATTAAGTATTCTACCCATAGAAGCTTCATGGCATTAGCCCTCTTCTTTTCTTCGCCTCTAAACAGCCTTAAGGCCTTACACTTTCCATCTTAATTTACCATCTTAAAACTCATATAACAACCCTTGAAATGTTAAACTTGTTCTTGCAGTCCTTTATGAAATATAAAACAAATATCTTTCTTCTCTTTATGTGGAACTGATAGGGACTTGAGTAGTATGGGATGCTTAAGTCCCACATCGGGTAGTATGGGATGCTTGATAGGGTATTTAAGTGGCTTGGTTCTTCTTCCTTAACGGTTAGCTTTTAAGAGTGGGTTATCGAAGTTGCTTGGGTGCCTATCATTCCCATCAAGTATCCCATACTATCCGATGTGAGATTTAGACATCCCATACTACCCAAGTCCCTATCATAGCACCGCTATTGAAAGCTGACGTCTCGGCAACTGTACTTTATGACGCTTCACTCGATGTTGCTTCACTCGGCCTTTCTGGTCAGCTCCTCTGCAGGAAGCCCTTTCCGTGACGTCAACAACCAGCTTTGATACCAAGTTGATAGTTTCCTTTCTCACACAACTCTTAGAATGTCAGGAAATTAGAGAATAACAATGCAGATAGTTAAGAGAAAAAAAGATGGATCTACTGCTGACATATTCAAGGCTGCTCTCCCATGCCTTTCCTCAGAATTTGCTTGCCTCCCTCACCTCCTCCCCCCCCATTTTATCCTCTACCATCTGAACTTCCTTTTGATTCCCCTGCTCCACTCTAATAGAATTGTCCTTTTGTTTCTCTCTCTTAGGACATGTGTCTCCCTCATATTTAGCACATGGCTCAGTTCTGCTCATTTCCATTTTCCTTACAATATTAATCTTCTAGTTCCTCCTTTGGTATCTCTGTGCTTATACCAATCTCGCACAAAACCGTGCTTATATCACTCATTTGTCAAAAATTGTAACAAATTAAGTGTATCTTTTGTTGACAATTTAGCTCTTGAATATGTGGCTATAATTCACTCACAAATGCTATAAATAGGGGGCATTTGGAGTGATTTAATTGTTCTCTCCTTCACTTTTCTTGGACTTGATCTTTGTTAGAGTCTACAACTAACGTGTCGTCTACGTACAATATCAGAATGATGAAGTTTTCATCACCAAACCTCTTGTAATAAGCTCAAGGATATGAACTGAGTCTATTGTACTCAAGGCTAATAATGAAGGAATCAAATCTTTTATACCAACATCTCGGCGCCTGTTTGAGACCATATAGAGATTTGTTCAACTTGCAAACCAAGTTCTTTTTATCTTCTTCTACAAAGCCTTCTGGTTGGAGCATATAAATCTTTTCTTCAAGGACACCATGAAGAAAAACAATCTTCACATCTAGTTGATCTAAATATAAATCGAATGTAGCATATATTGCTAAAATTACTCTGACTGTTGTAAGTCGAATTATAGGAGAAAATAACTCATTGAAGTCAATACTTTCTTTCTGACCATATCCCTTAACTACTAATCTCGTACAAAATTGTTGTATTTGATCATTGCTGTCTCGCTTGATCTTGTAGACCCATTTGTTACTAATGGCTTTTCAACCATGTGGTAACGATACAAGTTTTCATGGCTTGTTCTTATGAAGAGTTTCAATTTCTTCTTGTATTGCTGTCATTTATTGAGATGTATTTGAGCTATTTAAAGTTTTATGGAAAGTTGATGGCTCCCCATCCTCTCTTAGAAAACAGTATGCAAGATTATTCTCTATAACATATTCTGAGTGCTAAATAGGTTGTCTTTTCTCATAAATAGATCGACGAACTTTTTGAGCTTCAGACTCACCTGATTCTTTTTCTTCGTGCTCTGGTATTGTTTTAGAAGAATTTTGATTTTCTTTCTGATTATTTTCTACCTGAATCAATGTAGTTTCAGTTTGCTCTTAAAGTGCTATCATTTTTTTTTGCAGTTTGTCCTCTGCAAATATTACATTGATGACCATTGTGTGGACAATAGGATTCCACAAGCGATACCTTTTGATTCCATCAGCATACCCCAAGAAGATACACTTTCTGGATTTTGAATATAGTTTTATTGTTTATTGGGTATTGTATATCACGTACACTAGACTTTCAAATGTATGGAGGTGAGAATAGTTGGCTAGCTTACCAGTCTACATTTCCATCAGTGTCTTCAGGTCAATGGCTGTTGATGGAGACCGATTTATCACATAACAAGCAATGTTGACTACATTTGTTCAAAATGACTTGATTAGATTTGCAGTCCTCAACATTGCTCTTGTTTTTTTCAACAAGGTTATGTTCATCCGCTTTGCCACTCCGCTTTGTTGCAGAGTATATGCTATAGTGAACTGTCTTTTGATGCCTTTTTGACAAAATGTGTCAAAATTGTCGCTTGTATATTCTCCTCCATTATCAGTCTTAGAGCACTTGATTTTTTTTTTCAGATTTAAGTTCTACCCGCGCTTTAAAGGTTTTGAAGACTTCAAATATATCCGATTTTTTCCTAATTGGATACACCCAGCATCTCTTAGAGAAATCATTAATAAATGATACAAAGTATTTGCTCCTCTTAGGATACAACTAATGCTTGCCAAACATCAGAATGAATCAACTTTAATATGCTTTTGCTCTTAACTATTGACGAGTTGAACTTTAATCTGTGTTGCTTACTTGCCACACAATGCTTATAAAAGGGTAATTTTACTATTTTGAGTCTAGGAAGTAGTCTTTGTTCAGAGAAAATATTTAAGCCTCATTCTGACATATGTTTGAGTTTACGATACTACATCATTGTTGATTCTTCTCTTGAATTTGTTGATGTAGCAGATGATTCTCCTTTCTGGTGTGTTTCTACAGAAAGCTTGTACAGATTAGCAGTCACCTTTTCTACCTTCATAACTATTAGCGCGCTTTTTACAATCTTCATGATTCTGTTTTCAATGCAAGTTTTACACCCAATATCATCTAGTTGTCCCAAAGATAATATATTTTTCTTTAAACCTCTTACATATCGTACTCTTTGTACAGTGCGAACCATACAATCATACATTTTTAGTTTGATAGTACCAATATCGGCAATCTCCAAAGCATGATCGTTACCCATGAATATAAATCCTCCTGAAATTGGTTTATATTGATGAATCCATTCTCTTTGAGAAGTCATATGCTATGTTGCTCCTGAATCTATGATCCAAACATCAGCAAAATTTGATCTATCTTTAGTTGTTACCTTACTGTAAAGAATTTTACCATTATCCGAGATACTCGTTACACTACCCTGAGCATTTGATGACTCTGGACCTTTTTTATTCTTTTTCAAATGCCAACACTCTTTATTAGTGTGCCCTCTCTTGCCACAATTGTAGCACTTGATAATTTTTCTACCTTTTAACTTGGACTTACCATGATTTTGGCTTTTACTGGGTCTATGTTCCGTTGATCTCCCTCTTGTCACTGATAATGCCTTCACTTGTTGTGAACTTGCTATCCTGTCTTCCTTGTTTTTACGTCTTTGTTCTTTTTCAAATGCCAACACTCTTTATTAGTGTGCCCTCTCTTGCCACAATTGTAGCACTTGATAATTTTTTTACCTTTTAACTTGGACTTACCATGATTCTGGCTTTTACTGGGTCTATGTTTCGTTGATCTCCCTCTTGTAACTGATAATGCCTTCACTTGTTGTGAACTTGCTATCCTGTCTTCCTTGTTTTTACGTCTTTGTTCTTCTTCCAGAACATAAGCTGCAACGTCTTCAAAGACTAGACAGTTTGTGAGAATATTATTGGTCAAATTGACGACGAGTTGATCATACGAATCTAGTAGACTTTGAAGTAGAATTTTTGTACACTCGCTTACACTTATTTTATAACCCAACTTTGAGAGTTTAGAAAATAGTGTATTGAGGGTGTTGATGTGATCTGTTGTTGAAACAGATTATGATATCCGAAAAGTGTATAGTCTTCTTCGTACAACTTTGTAAGAGTATCCTAAATCTCTTTTGCGGTCTTCTTCTCCTCTACGCTTGATAGGACTTCATTTGAGAGGCCTAGGTGAAGATTGGCGACAACATTGGCATTCATTTTATTCCATATTTTGTCATTAACGATCTTCACTAATCTTTCTCTTATTGTCTCCTTATAATTTTTTTTGTCAAGATCGCCATCATTTTCATATTCCTTAATGAAAAATTATTTTCTTCGAACTTCTCTATTTCGAACTTTGTTGCCATCTTTGTACAATACAACAGTTTCACTATAGATTATGAACAGTACTGCAATACAGATCACAACTTCAAAAAATCTTTTCTGATGTGGAAGATCAGTCAATAGTTGTAACCACAGAGTATACTAAGACTTACGAGAACCAATGCTCTGATACCACTGTTAAGAAGTTGGGCACCCCGCAACTAAAGTTGAAATGAGAAAATTGAAGATAAAATGAACACAGAGATTTAACATGGTTCACCCAATGTAGGTTACGTCTATGGCCAAGTGAAAGGAGGATAATACTAGAAAAAATAAGGTAATTACAATAATTCTCAAATTAAAAAGAGAGAACAATTAAATCACTTTCTTTAACAATAGGAGTAAAACACCTCACAATTACTCTCTAGAGAAGTTATAGAAGAGAAGTGAATAAATGGGATGGGATACTAACTTCATTTCAAATGCCCTCTATTTATAGCATTTGTGAGTGAATCATAATCACATATTCAAGAGCCAAATTGTCAACAAAAGATGCACTTAATTTGTTGCAATTTTTGACAAGTGAATGTGAATATGAGAAAAGCATGGTTGCCACATTTCTTGACTAAAGGTTGGTGGCCATTTTTCTTGACTAATTAGATATGGAAGCGAAGTCCAACATTTTTCCCACTTGAAGACTTCGATTTTGAATCATGTCTTCACACTTTATTATCAATTCTTGCACTTGTCGTCAACATGCTGTTTACGTTTCTGTTAAGCCCATAAAGGATTTACATTATATAGACTTGTCAGCATTGATAGATTTGGTCATTACATCTACTAGATTGTCACTAGTATATATCTTTAATGTATCTACACAAACTGAGTTTAAAAACTACAAACTGTTGTTGCTCTATCTACTACAGAAACAGAATACATGGCAGCTATACAAGCTTGCAAAAAAGCAGTTTGGATTTAAAGGTTATTGGAGGAGTTTGGGCACAAACAAGAGAAGATCTCTTTGTTTTGTGACAGTCAAAATGCCTTATATATTGCAAAGAATCCATCCTTTCATTCACAAACAAAGCACATCGGAGTTCTGTATCACTTTGTTTGAGAAGTAGTAGAGAATGGATGTGTAGATATGTTATTTTTGGGTACTAAAAGGGAAAATCCAAAATGCTACAACATAAAACGGCAGGGGTAGTAGTCCTTTTACAATCTTCAAGAAGGAGAGTTTCCAGGTCGGCTGGTGGGCTTTCCAAAATATGAAAATTCAGTCTAACGTTATGGGCTTCCTTTGCAAGCCAGTCCGCAATTTTGTTCCCTTCCGTGAAAGACATGTGTAGATATGTTAAAGATACATATCAATGCTGATAAATCTATATGGTGTAAATCTTCTATGGGCCTAGCAGAAACGTAAGTGGCATAATGCTGACAAGTGCAAGAATGGATAGTAGAGTGTGAAGACATGATTCAAAATCAAAGTCTTCAAGTGAGAAAAATATTGGACTTTGCTTCCATATCTAGTTAGTCAAGAAAAATGGCCACCAACTCTTAGTCAAGAAATGTGGCCACCATGCTTTTCTCATATTCATATTCATTTGTCAAAAATTGCAACAAATTAAGTGCATCTTTTGTTGACAACTTGTCTCTTGAATATGTGGCTATGATTTACTCACAAATACTATAAATAGAGAGTATTTGGAATGAAGTAAGTATCCCATCCTATTTATTCACTTCTCTTCTATAGCTTCTCTAGAGAGTAAGTGTGAGGTGTTTTGCTCCTATTGTTAAAAAGACTGATTTAATTGTTCTCTCTTTTCAATTTGAAAATTGTTGTAATTACCTTATTCTTTTTAATATTATCCTCCTTTCACTTGATTGTGGACGTAACTTATATTGGGTGAATCACGTTAAATCTCTGTGTTCATTTTATCTTTAATTTTCTCATTTCAATTTTAGTTGCAGTATCCGACTTCCTAACAGTGGTATCGGAGTCTTGAACTCATAAGTCTTAGTATGCTTTGTGATTGCGGCTATTGACCGATCTTCCACATCATAAAAGATTTTTTGAGGTCGTGGTCTGTACTGCAGTATTGTTTATAGTCCACAGTGAAACTGTTGTATTGTGTAGAGATGGCAACAAAGTTCGAAATAGAGAAGTTCGATGAAATAATTTCTCATTATGAAAGATGAAAATGATGGCGATCTTGACAAAAGAAGATTGCGTGGCGACAATAGGAGAAAGACTAGTGGAGATCGTTGATGACAGAATATGAAATAAAATGAATGCCAATGTTGTTGTCAATTTTCACCTAAGATTGTCAAATGAAGTCCTATCAAGCGTAGAGGATAAGAAGACTGCAAAGGAGATTTGGGATATTTTTACTAAGTTGTATGAAAAAGAATATAAACTCTTCGAATGTCAAAATCTGTTTTAGCGACAGATCACATCAACATCTTCAATACATTATTTTTTAAACTCTCAAAGTTGGGTTATAAAATAAGCGTGCAGAAATTCTATTTCAAAGTCTACCATATTCGTATGATCAATTCGTCGTTAATTTGATCATTAATATTTTCACAGGCTGTCTAATCTTTGAGGATATTGCAACTTATGTTCTGAAGGAAGAACAAAGACATAAAAACAAGGAGGATATGATAACAAGTGGAGGCATTATCGATGAAAAGAGGGAGATTAATGGAACATGGATCCAGTGGGAGCTAAAATCATGGTAGGTCCAGGTGAAGAGGTAGAAAAATTATCAAGTGCTGTAATTGTGGCAAGAGAAGGCACACCAAGGAGTGTTGGCATTTGAAGAAGAATAGAAAAGGTTTCGAGTCATCAAATACTCAGGGTAGTGTAGCGAGTACCTCGAATAATGGTAAAATTTTTTACAGCGAAGCAACAACTGAAGATAGATCAAGTTTTGTTGATGTTTGGATCATGGACTCAAGAGCAACATGGCATATGACTTCTCGAAGAAAATGGTTTCATCAATATAAACCAATTTCAGGAGGATTTGTATTCATGGGTAACGATTATGCTTTGGAGCCGGTATTGGTACTACCAAACTAAAAATGTATGATTATATGGTTCGCACTGTACAAGGGGTACGACATGTGAGAGACTTAAAGAAAAATCTATTGTCTTTGAGACAATTAGATGACGTTGGGTGTAAAATCTGCATTGAGAATGAGATCATGAAGATTGTAAAAGGCACGTTAGTGGTTATGAAAACAGAAAATATGATTGCTAATTTGTACAAGTTTTCTGGAGAAACACACTAGGAAGGAGAATCTTCTGTTGCATCAACAAATTCAGGAGAAGAATCAATAATGATGTTGCATCGTAAGTTCGAACATATATCAGAACGAGACTTGAAGATTCTCTCTGAACAAGGATTACTTCTTGAACCCAAAATGATAAAATTACTTTTTTGTGAGTATTGTGTGACAATCAACACAGATTAAAGTTCAACTCGTCAACAGTTAAGAGCAAAAGCATCTTAGACTTGATTCATTCTGATGTTTGGCAAGCACTAATTGTATCTTAGGAAGAGCAAGATACTTTGTATCATTTATTGATGATTTCTCTAGAAGATGTTGGATGTATCCAATTAGAAAAAAATTAGATGTATTTGAAGTCTTTAAAGCATGGGTGAAACTTGAATCTGAGAAAAAGATCAAGTGCTTGAGGTCTGATAACGAAGGAGAATATACAAGCGATGATTTTGATATTTTGTCAAAAAGAAGGCATCAAAAGACAGTGTATTACAATATATACGCAACAAAATGGAGTGGCAGAGTGGATGAATAGAATCTTGTTGGGAAGAATAAGAGCAATGTTGAGGACTACAGATCTAACCAAGTCATTTTGTGTAGAAGCAGTCAACACTGCTTGTTATGTGATAAATCGGTCTCCATCAATAGCTATTGACTTGAAGACACTAATGGAGATGTGAACTAGTAAGCTAGTTGACTATTCTCACCTCTGTACATTTGAAAGTCCTATATACGTGATGTACAATACCCATAAAACAACATTCAAAATCCAAAAAGTGTATATTTTTGGGGTATGTTAATGGAATCAACAAGTATCGCTTGTGAGATCCCATTGTCTACAAAATGGTCATTAGCAGAGATGTAATATTTGCAGAGAACAAACTAAAAGAAATGATAGCACTTTAATAGAGCAAGCTGAAATTACATTGATTCAAGTAAAAACTAATAAGAAAGAAAACCAAATTTTTTTTGAAGCAGTACTAGAGTACGAAGAAGAAGAATCAGATGAGTCTGAGGCTCAATAAGTTCGTCGATCTACTCGTGAGAAAAGACGACCTGCTTAACACTCAGAATATGTTATGGAGAGTAATCTTGCATACTCTCTTCTAACAAAGAATGGAGAGCCATTAATTTCTCATGAAACTTTAAATAATTCAGATGCATCTCAGTGGATGACAGCAATGCAAGAAGAAATTGAAGCTCTTCATAAGAACAAGATATGGAAACTTGTACCGTTACCACATGGTAGAAAAGCTATTGGTAACAAATGGGTCTACAAGATCAAGTGAGACAACAAAGATCAAGTAACGGTTTCGTGTGAGATTGGTAGTTAATGGATATGCTCAAAAAGAATGTATCGACTTCAATGATATATTTTCTCCTGTGGTTCGACTTACAACAGTCAGAGTAGTTTTGGCAATGTGTACTACGTTCGATTTACATCTAAATCAACTAGATGTGAAGACTGTTTTATTTCATGATGATCTTGAAGAAAAGATTTATATGCTCCAACTAGAAGGCTTTGTAGAAGATAAAAAGAATTTAGTTTGTAGATTGAACAAGTCTTTATATGGTGTCAAATAGGCACTGAGATGTTGGTATAAGAGATTTGATTTATTCATTATTAGCCTGAGTATAATACATTCAATTCAGATCTTTGTGCTTATTACAAGAGGTATGGTGATGAAAACTTCATCATTCTGCTATTATATGTGGACGACATGTTAGTTGCAAGCTCTAACAAAGATCAAGTCCAAGAGTTAAAGGCACAGTTGGTTAGGGAATTTGATATGAAGGACATGGGATCAGCAAACAAGATTATAGGGATGCAAATTCACTGATATAGAAATAATAGGAAGATTTGACTTTCTCAAAAGAACTACCTATTAAAGATCTTGCGGCGCTTCAATATGTAAGATTGTAAGTCAATTTTTATCTCACTTTCTATTAATTTCAAGTTATCCTCAAGTATGAGTCCTAACAATGAAGTGGAGAGAAAGGACATGTCTCGAGTTCCGTATGCATTAGCAGTGAAAAGCCTAATGTTTGCTATGATATGTACAAGATCAGACATTGCACAAACAGTGGGAGCAGTTAGTCGATACATGGAAAATTCTGATAAAAAACATTGGAATATTGTAAAGAAGATCCTGAGATATGTCAAGGGTACCTCAAATGCTGCATTTTGTTATAGAGGATTAGATTTTACTGTCAGAGGTTATGTGGATTTAGATTTTGCAAAAAATATGGATAAAAGAAAATCGACTACTAGTTATGTGTTTACATTTGCAGGTGGAGCTATAAGCTGGGTTTTAAAATTACAAACTGTTGTTGCTCTATCCATTACAGAAGCAGAATGCATGACAGCTATACAAGTTTGCAAAGAAGTAGTTTGGATTCACAGGTTATTGGAGGAGTTTGGGCACAAATAAGAGAAAATCTCTTTGTTTTGTGACAGTCAAAAATGCCTTGCATATTGTAAGGAATCTAGCCTTTCATTCACAAACAAAGTACATAAGAGTTCAGTATCACTTTGTTCGAGAAGTAGTATAAAATGGATGTGTAAATATATTAAAGATATATACCAGTGATAATCTAACACATGTAATGACCAAGTTTATCAATGCTTACAAGTCTATATGGCGTAAATCCTTTATGGGCCTAGCAAAAACGTAAGCGGCATGATGATGATAAGTGTAAGAATGGATAGTAGAATGTGAAAACATGATTCAAAATTAAAGCCTTCAAGTGGGAGAAATGTTGGACTTAACTTCCATATCTAGTTAGTCAAGAAAAATGGCCACCAACCCTTAATCAAGAAATGTGGCCACTATACTTTTCTCATATTCACATTCACTTGTCAAAAATTACAACAAACTAAGTGCATTTTTTGTTGACAATTTGACTCTTGAATATGTGGCTATGGTTCACTCACAAATACTATAAATAAGGGGCATTTGGAATGAAGTTAGTATCCCATCTCATTTCTTCACTTCTCTTCTATAGTTTTTTTAGAGAGTTTCCTATTTCTTCATTTATCTTCTATAGCTTCTCTAGAGAGTAATTATGAGGTGTTTTGCTCCTATTGTTAGAGAGAATGATTTAATTGGTCTCTCCTTTCAATTTGAGAATTGTTGTAATTATCCTATTTTTTTAGTATTTGATGTAACCTACATTGGGTGAACTACGTTAAATTTCTGTGTTCATTTTATCTTCAATTTTTTCATTTTAACTTAGTTGTGGTGCCTGACTTGTCAAAAATTGCTTATACCAATCTCGCACGAAACCCTTTTTGGGGTATGCTGATGGAATCAAGGGGTATCGCTTGTGGGATCCCAATGTCCACAAAAAGGTCATCAACAGATATTTAATATTTGCAGAGGACAAACTGTAAGAAAAAAGAAATAATAGCACTTTAATAGAGCAAGCTGAAACTACATTGATTTAGGTAGAAAATAATCAGAAAGAAAACTAAAATTCTTCTGAAGCAGTACCAGAGCATGAAGAAGAACTAGGTGAGTCTGAGGCTCAAGAAGTTCGTTGATCTACTCGTGAGAAAAAAACGACCTACTTGGCACTCAAAATATGTTATGGAGAGTAATCTTGCATATTGTCTTCTAACGAAGGATGAAGAGCCATCAACTTTTCATGAAAATTTAAATAGCTCAGATGCATCTCAGTGGATAATAGCAATGCAAGAAGAAATTGAAACTCTTCATAAGAACAAGACATGGAAACTTGTACCGTTACCGCATGGTAAAAAATCCATTGGTAACAAATGAATCTACAAGATCAAGGGAAACAACAATGATCAAGTAGAATGGTTTGGTACGAAATTGGTATATTGGTGACCAATATTTTCTTTTATTTTCTGTTGCATTATGTTATTCATTCAGTCATTCGTATTGTCCCTAAATAAGTGTGGATCTGATTTTTCCCAAGCCAATTAATTGCTTCTTTCACACAATTGGTGATGCTGTTCCTTTTGATATGTGTGCTACACAAGATGAATATGTTGCTGAGTAATGTGAGAATATTAATGATTAATCTAGGTTTTCCCCTTTTATTTGGCTGTGTAGATAAGGAATGTTAATACAAAGCATCGCTTGGGTGAACTTCCATCATTTGTTATTCCAATACTTGAAAGAATCTCATCATTCCCAATTTTCAAGAATGTTGGAAGTGTAGTTTTGGACCAACTTACGGTAAGCTAAGTTACTAGTTTCTCCATGAAAATTTGTTTGTTATAATCTGATATTGCCAAACTATTGTTTTTATTTAGTCATGAGCATAGGTATATGTACTGTATTACTATCTGGACCTTTAGATGATAATAATTGTTTATGTGTGCTTGATGTTCTGAGTGTCAACGACTATGTCACAGGTAAATGAGTACCCACCTGGAGTGGGCTTGTCCCCACATATAGACACCCATTCTGCATTTGAAGATTTAATTTTCAGCCTTTCATTAGCAGGGCCTTGTATAATGGAGTTCAGGAGATATGCAAATGGTGGTTGGCTTCCTAAAGTTGCCTCAAGTACTTTCACAAAAGCGGAAAGTCCAGAAGATGATTTAAATTTTATAAGGAAGGCTATTTATCTTCCCCCTCGTTCTATGCTACTCTTGTCTGGAGAAGCACGATATGCCTGGCACCATTACATTCCCCACCACAAGGTGTAATGTCATTTCCATGAATTAATCATCGGATCACCTTCTTCTATTATTAGCATAAAACTTGAAGATTGGTCTGGAACACCCCACTCCCCCTTTCTTAGAGTACATGTGTGTGTGCCTTGATCATCTAGTTTGTCCGTAGAGGATTCCATAATATTTTCTCCTCCCACAGATTGACATGGTGAATGAGAGAGTTATCAGAAGGGCTTCAAGAAGGATATCTTTCACTTTTCGCAAGGTGTGTGGATCTCATGGTTTTGGTTTTTTATCTGCCTGAGAGCATCTTGTTAGTTCCCTTATTATCTTTTAGAGTCTGTATCCAGTTCAACTGAACCAACACAAGGAAAAGTGCAGAACATTTTTTTTATTGGTAAAATGCTCAACCACCAGATAGAGCTATTGATCCTGTCATCTAAGTCACCTAAGGTTATTTCAGTTGCTGCAGTTTTACTTGTCATGAACTCCTTTCTTTTATTTCTTTTAAGTTATGCCTTTTCCTGTGTACTTTTTTTTTTCCTCTCTTGTTTTAGTTAATATGATCAGTTAATATGCACTTTAGTTTTCCTGAACTATGTTCCTGTAAACTAACATTTACTTGTAATAACGTGTTATAGTATAGTTAGTAGCTACTGTTGGTGGCTACAAACATTTACTTGTCATAACCTATTGTTCCCATATTTTTCTTTTCTGGTTAAAATTTTATGTTTGAAACTTGGGTGTTCCAGGTCAGAGTAGGTGCTTGCGAATGTGAATTTTCTCAGTGTTGTGACTCTCAAAGGTAGGAAGGTTGGCTTTCACCATGTTTGAGGAGGCAAGGAGAAAGTTCAATCTTTTTTGTCGGGCCAGGTGTATAACCCGAGCTCTGATCTGTTTTTGTTGTTTCTTGAAATTATTGTGCATCTAATAATAATATCATTTAGAGGGTGAGTCTTGGCGCAACGGTAAGGTTGCTGCCTTGTGACCTGGAGGTCATGGGTTCAAGTCTTGGAAACAGCCTCTCCGCTTGCGGGGGTAAGGCTGCGTACATCTTCCCCTCCCCAGACCCCACCAGGTGGGAGCCTCGTGCACTGGGCTGTCCTTTTTTTTTTTTAATAATAATATCATTTCACGAAGCGGATTAAGCAAATGTACACTGATCTGATATACATTGAATTCCACTAAGTAGAATGGCTTTTTGTGGTCTTTATGCAGGTAATCAATCATCCTGCCTATCGATTGCTTATAAGTGTACGAGATGGAGTGTAACACTGAAGATTCAAGGTTATGATGCATTAGCTATTTTTTCGGACTAAACAATTAGACATCATTTCTATATGTTGGAATCTCGAGCTGACATGACTCTAGTAGTCCTTCTATTTTTTCTGATGTAGCCTCGCCTTGGCCGAGCTTCATTCAGGTTTGGCTTTTTATAACTTAACAGCTTTCTGAATTTATATAACCTGTTAGGAAGTAAGTTTTAGTACAATCATTGCCCAACAATTTTACTCTAGCACATATAGCAACTACTTTTATAATCAATTTCTTGTGTACTTAAATAACCTGATTTTTTTGCAATCTTTTTTTATCGTACAGTAAGGGTATCTTTGGAACAGTTTATGCGTCAGCCAATACTAGTCTTAGTTTCTTTTTTTCGATGTCTTTTTTTGTGTACTGGACAGCCGTATGCACAAATTGAATTTGGTTTAGGTTACTATTTTCCTCAGTGGCCAACTACCAACGCTGCACTGATACAAATGCTTTTGCACCCTGAACTTGGCTTTTATACATATATATATATATATATATATATATATATATATATATATATATATATATATATATATATATATATATATATATATATATATATATATATATATATAACATTTAGATATAGGACTAATTTTGTTTTGAATACTAAAAGTGTCTATGTTTCTTATGGTTCGAATTTTTAGCATTATAGAAGTTTTCCAACTACTGAATTTAATATTTAATGAGCAATAAGTATGATGCAAATTATACTATCCTAGATTGTCTAACATCAAGAATAATGATTAATGCAATAGCAAAATTTTCCATTTTGTGGAATCCAAACCGAAATGGAATTTTGATAAAATCCCAAAATAACTTGTTTGTCTACAGCAGTATCATAAACCGAGGTTGAGCTGTTTCCCTTTGGATTTTAAGCAAACATGGGGTCTTGCTTAGAATATTGTTATTTCATATTCTTTAGTATTTTAAATATTATAGTACAAGATATTAACACGCAAGTTATTGATATCCAAGATTTTTATGTTTGATATGAAAATTAAAAGTTATTATAAAAAGTATACAAGTAATATTTTATAAAAATTTTATGGATGAGATTTTTATAATTTTTTTAATCATATTTTAGTGATATTCACTCAAATGGTGTCATGAAAACAAGAGTGTATCAACAACTTCTTCGTAAATTATAGACAATATGGAAAACTCAAATGTATCGGTGATATTTAAGGTCTATCCAATTTTAAAAATTAATTTTAGTCATGGTAAGTGATAAGAATACTTTGTCAAATTTTCAGTTACAAAATCATACTATCTTTGTGAATCATAAAAGAATTACAAACTTATTTAGGTGTTTGGAAGTTGGAATGTATTTTTTTTCCTACTTTATTTTTTTTCTTTCTCCTGATAATTTTTATTATTTTTTTATATAAAACAAGAGTTGTTATTTAATTAATTATCAATAAATAATTTTTTATTTACTAACAGTTTAAAACTTAATATATAATATAAAAAATATTATTTTTATTACGTGTTTTAATTTAAATATTACTAATGTTGGTAGACGAAAAAAAATTATTGATACCAAATTATTTTTTAAAAATTAAATAGACCATAAAGTTAGAGAACAAACCGTCCATGTGAAAGTGAAATATGGTACATCCAGATCTTACCTTTAGAACATTTGTTCTGATGGTCTGAGATAGCCATAACTCAACAAGACCTAAACTGTAATCCTACTAGTCGCAATATTAGGAATTTGAAAAAAAAAGTTTGAATGAAATTAATTTTATATTAAAGGACTGTGAGAATGTTTTTATGAACTAAAATCTGCTAGAAATTTTCTTGTAGTCATAGCGCAAGGCATACACTTCATCATTAAGTTATCTTGCGTTGAAAGGAAGCCAGCGTAGTACGCATGGGGGAAACGGAAGTTGGATGCTAGCTTTGCTGCGACATTCCAGAATATGAAGCAATCCTTTGACACCTGGAATGATGAAGGCTAGGGGTAACATCTTCTAATCAATTCCAAATTGCAGCGTGAATGTATTCTGCATGCTATGCATGGAGACAACCAAAATTCAGTAAATTGTCTCTCACAAGGATGCTTTGAAATCCTTCAACTAACGAAGAGATTAATGTCAAACATGCTCTAACTAAGCCAAAGGGAGACTGTCCCTCCTCAAAGCGTCCTATACAGATCAGATCTTTAGTCCTCGTGTGTTTGGGAAATAAGCCAACTATGCGTAACATTTTATTCATAGGAGAATTTAGTAGCCATCCAAGAAATAACACATTGAAACAGGGTGACTGAGTTTGTAGCATCAGATATCTAATCCAACTGCAAAAATGTAGAAGTTGAATATCATCTTATTCTGTTTTAAGAAGGAAGATCCAAACTAGACTACATGAGCTACATCACACTGAATAAACAAATTATTTAAGTTTTCTTTATATTTATCACCCATGGGACAATTTGATGGAACATTTAGATTTCTACGCGGAAGTTTATCCCCGGTGGGTAGGCAGTGGTACATCACCCTCCATATGAAGTTATATTCCGTACTTTTGGTGTGTCAAAGTAGGTTCTTGTAGTGAATATTTTATATATTATAGCTTCACCATTAATATTTTATATATTATAATATAAGATATTGATATTTAAGTTAGCATCATATTTAATATTTTTACGTTTAGTATAAAAATTAAGAGTTATTCTAGATAATATACAAATAATCTTTTATAAAAATTAACAAAATTAAGTTAATGACTAATGTACAAAATAATTTTCAAAAGACATACTATCTAAAACTTTAATTTTTAAACAAATTAGTTTAAAAAAAATATAACTAGTTAGCGAGAGAATTAATTTTTTTTTTCTAAATTAACAATTTTTTTCTCGACAGAATAGTGATAAGTGTTTCCATCACTAAGATTTCAGTAAAAATAAATTGTTGAGATAGAAATTCAAATTTTATTCTATCATTATGTTTAATTTATAAGATTATAATTTTTATGAAATATAAATTACCTCCTACGTGAGATAATATTATCTCAAAAAATTAATAATAAAATAAAATAAAATAAAAAACAAATAAATTAAAATACATTTTTATTTATTAATTAATTATTAATTTTTTGAATTAATATAAAAATATAATAAAATAAATTTTCTTTATAATTATATTTAATTCAAAATTTTATATTACTAATTATTTATTTTATTTTTTATATATTTTAAAATATTTTTTTAAATTTAAAATATTTTTATCTTTTTATTAATTTTTTATCATATTTCTATATTATTTATAATATACTAAATATAAAAAACAAAGTCTATTTTTTTGTACTAAACATAATTTTAAATATAACATTTTATTTAATTTTATTTTTATTTTTTATTTTTATTTTTTTCTTCTATCAATAACCAAATGAGACTTAATAATAAAGAGCAATGAATTAGAGAACTTATTCCATCGCTGATTAACAACCGAACAATTCTACAGCTAACTGATTGTAATTACGATTTAACTACAGAAAAGCGACATAAATTTTTTGTCGCTAATTTTTAAATTTCTTGTGAAATATCTTTTACATATCAAACTAGTGCAAAGGCGAAAGAGTTTAAAACTCAGCTATGAAATATACTAAGTCAGGTTCACTATCAGATAACATGATAGTGACACATGACACATAAATTTTAAAATAATATAAAACACATACGTTAAAGACACAAAAATTAAAAAATAAAAATTATATATATATCTATATATATATATATATATATATATATATATATATATATTACTAAAAAATAATAATATTTATAACTCACTTTACAACTTATTATCAAAAAAATTATTATAAATTTATAATACAATCAATATTTTTTTTTAATATATTCTTTATCAATGCTATTATTTTTATTTTCTTCGTTTGTGAAAAAAACTTTCTAATTTTAAATTATACAAAGATAAATTTGTAACCGATAAAATTTCAATATTAACAAAAACTGAAAATAACAAAGAATACAAAAATTATGTGCACATACTATAATAACAAAAAATAAAAACAAGAGAGCAACTCTAGAAAGAAATATATGTGTATTATTATAATTCAACTCCCTCACCATAAACAAAAGCTATCTTAACTCTTTGCTATTGCGATTATATAAAACATTAAGAGACAAAATAAAAATTAGAAAAATTTAGTTTCCTTTTCCTCAGTAAAATATCTTGAAACCCAAAAGCAAACTTTCGAATAGGTATATATGCTTGCATAAAAACAAACTTCAAAGGCTTGTTGAAAAAAAATATACAAATAGCCACGCACACAGACAAATCCAATAAGAGAAAATAGATGAACTTACTCTATAGTCAACAAAAACAAACAATAAAGTTGCAATGATTTAGATGCAAGCTACGATGGATGATAGAGACCCAACTTCAATAGAAGACATGTTGCGATAACCAAGATACAAGTTATGATCGTTAGTTTTGGGTTCTAACTTCAAATTAAAATCTAAAAAGGATGTAGGATATGTGTCTAAAATGTCTAAAATAAGTGTCGGACACGTTTAAAAAAATATCCGACACGAGTTGTTTTTTTAATATTTTTTTTAAAAAAAGTTAGACGCGAGACACGCGTCGGACACGGTGTCCCAAGAGTGTCCAAAGAGTGTCGTGTCCGTAGAGTGACCGACACGTCGACACAGTTAAAACGAAATGTTCGTGCTTCATAGATGACTATTTGTTGCAAATCAAGAAAGTGACAGATTCTTTAGCATCCATTGGTTTTCCTTTAACTATATCAGCAATTTTTGAAGGATTGCATGAAGAGTATGATAGTTTCATCACCACCGTTTCTTCTGGGATTAAACCTTACTCTGTTAATGAGATAGACTCATTGTTGATGGCACAAAAGGGTAGAAATGAAAAGCACCAAGGGAACTAGATTTTGAAGTTGAAATGTAGCCCAATGACAGATTAATACTCAGGATATGAAAGGGTTTTCTCAAGGCTATAGGCCTTCGTTTAATAACTTCCAGAATAAAGTGGGTCCTAGAAGATTTGGTCAAGGATGTTATCAAAAAGGAGTTAATACCGAAGGTTGAAATCGGGGTGGAAGGAACATTTGGAATTATAATCCTCTGCCAATTTTGCGGGAAATTTTGTCATATGACTTCAAATTGTTATCATAAATATGATCAACAGTATACAAGTCCCTTTATATCACAACAGCAGCAACAATTCATCAGTCATTGGGGCCTAGATCTCTTTCACCTATGGCTCCCACAATAGCAAAATGTGCCAACACCAGAAACCATATTTGATTCAAACTGGTACCCTAACTCACAAGCAACTAATCACCTCACTCCTGATTCTAGTAATCTTTTCGTCAAGACACCATATATGGGTCAAGGAGAAGGTGCAAATGAGCAGGTTTATTCTAAGTTGCAAAGTCCATTTACTTCATCTTCTACTTCATGTTCCTGCTATTATTGAGAATTAACCAAGTGTTTCCAAATTTGCTCAAGTCATGTCCTCTTGGAGTTTCATTCTAATTTTGCCTCGTCAAGTCATAGGATACCTAGAAATTTACTTCATGTTCCTGCTATTCATCTAATTTCTCTTTATAAACCTGTGGTTCTATTCCTTTTGATATCTGGCATTGTAAGTTAGGCCACCCATCATGCAAGATGGTAGATTCTGTCCTTCACAGTTGTAATATGGCTTTTCATCAATAAAAATGTTTCCTTCTTTTGTTCAGTTGTAATAAGTCTTAAACTTCCTTTCACTACTTCTCTAACTCAATATTCTAATCCATTAGAATTAGTTCATTATGATGTATGCTCCAATACAATCAACTAAGGGTTACTATATACATCAGTTTCATTTATGCTTATTCAAAATATTCCCAGGTTTGTATGATGAGAAATGAGTCAGATTCTTTCCAGATCTTTCTTCAATTTATAGCCATGGTTGAGCTTCATTTATCCAAAGTGACTGGGGTGGTGAGTATAGATGTTTTTAAACCTGTCCATACACTCATGAGCAAGGTTTGCAAAAAGAAAGCATAGGCATATAACTGAAACGGGGTTAACTCTCCCTGCAAATGCCTCTATTCCCTTTTTCAAACCAAGGTCAATTACCCAATTATTTTTTCTCCTAAAAGTCTACCCGAATTTGACAATAAATTTCATATATATTATCTAACTTCTAACCCGAACTTTTCTTCTACAAAAAATTAATTTACATTTTCTTAATCTTTTGATCTAAGTAATTCCATGTTAAAATCTTACAAATTCCCCTTTTACTTGTATTAAACTGGCAATATATTATAGAATCAGATACACTCAATTCTGGGAAGTTAGGATTATGCTACCAACATCCACAAAATTACACAAAAAGAAGATAAAATAGTTGATTGAATCTAAATTCATTGGAGCAGGAAGGTAACATATTATCCAAACAAATCAAGAACAGTTCATAAAACAGTAGACATAACCCAAAATTTCTTTCTGAAACAGCTATCGGAAAAACGAAACTAAACCTTTACGCACGACACAAAACGACAACATTTCTCCAGAAAATACTACAAAACAACAATTTTTCCCAGAAAAACTCAGAACCTAAGCTTGGTAAAGAACCACCTGTTCTTGCCGGTCTTGTACCGCTCCTCGAACTTCTTCTTTGTCTCCTTCAAAGCTGTGACCTTCTTGTCCTTAGACGCAAGGCAATCCAGAGACACCACGTCTTTGAGATCCACGTCGAGGGTGTAGCGAGTAGGCATTAGGTGCTGGTAGTTGACGAGTTTGATGAACGCCTTCACCCGAGACTTCTTTGCGGTCTTCTTGGCTGAATCCTTCTTGATAACCTTACTGGGGTACTTCTTGATTCCGGCAACCAAGCAGTGGCCATAGGCGCGATCACGGGTGCCTTCATCGAAGGTGCGAAGGATCACAGCTTTGCGCCCCGCATAGCGACCTTGGAGAACGATCACCGCCTTGTTTGGCTTCAGAAACTTCACCATTTTCAGCACCTGTGACTTTCAGCCTCTCTCACTCTCGTCGCGGGTCTAGTTCTCGCCGCTGCGGAGAATACCTATCTAAGTTATAAATGGCTTCCAGAAACCCTAACAAGTAACGGGTCTAGACTGTAGAATGGGCTTTAGATAAGACTACATTGGGCTGATCCACAATCCACATGGTCAGCTTATTTAGAATGAGGATACACACACACGAAAAATATATTAAAAAAAAAGTAAGTTTAATTTTTAATTATGACATCATTAATAAAAATGATTAACACATAAAATTATGATTAAAAAATATTAATTGACCACAAACGAAATTTTGAATTCTGACTCTGAAAATTTTGTCTTAGTACAAAAAAAAATTTATGCTTCTAAGTTACTTTGAGACAAAATTTGAAAAGATTTTTTTGAATAAATTACACTAATTTATTTTGATATTTAATTAAATTCACTTAATTTTTATTTTAAAAATTACACTCGACTTCTTTTATATTTCAAAAAAAAAAATTACCCTTTGATCGAAAGGTTTTTAAATGTTTATCACCTTTATATTTGCTAGGTTAAACAAATTTATTTAATTATTAAAAAATTTAGAACTTAACAATACTTAATAATGAAATTTTTTATATAATATTTTGTTTAAAATTTAAATTGACAAGTTTCCACTTGAGTTTAAAGAAACTTTAAAAGTTAATATGATTAAACTTAGATTTATGCAAGAACTTAATAAAAATATAATATAATTAATATTTGATTCCTTATTCTGGTAAAAAAAAAATATTTATGTAATAAAAATGTTTTCAACATCTATGGTTTACTTTAATATACATTTTTTATATTTTGTCTACTAATTCTATTTTTTATCCAGTAGAAATATGCAAAAAAAAAATCAGAAAATTTGTTAGAAATTTTTTTGCTCATTAAAATTAACCTATTACTTGTCAAAGAGATTTTTTTTTTTTTTTTGTTAATGGCTTTTAAAGATATGAAAACCATGCTTTTAAGCAAAAGAGTCTTTTTAAATATGAAAAAATAACTTAAAAAAGTATCTGTAATATAATTTTAATATTTAAAGAACGAGTTGTTATTTTTTAAATAAAACATAGGAGCTTAGTATAATTTAATTTTATTTCAAATTCACTAATTGAAAATTATTTGAAAAGGAAATAAAAATTTATTTCTAATTTTAGATAAAAAAATTTGTCATTAAAATAAAAAAGTATGTGTTTAGACAAAATATATTATAAATGTTTAGATAGAATAAATGTGTCTGATTACTGAAAAGAAAAATAACTCAAAAAAATTACCTGTAATATAATTTTAATATTTAGGGAATGAATTTTTATTTTTTAAATAAAATATGTAAGGTTAGTATAATCTATTAAAAAAAGTATCTCAAATTCACTAGTTGCAAATTCTTTGAAAAGAAAATGAAAATGTATTTCTAATTTTAGACAAAATTTTCTGTCATTAATATATATATGTGTGTGTGTGTGAAAAAAATTTATTTTTTTATAAAAAAATACGTTTATTTTTAAAATTTAAAAATTATTCATAGTTATTTTTAAATTAATTTAAAGTAAATGACTAAAATTTAAATTACATAGATTCTAATACTGTATTAAGAATCACTTTAATGAAAAGTTTAAGTTTTTGAATGAATAGCTAAGAATGATTTTGTTATGACCTCTACCAATTATTAAGAATGAATATGGATTCTTCATTTCTCATCTACTTTAGAATGTGAGAAACAGTACTATTTCAAATCCTCGATGGTATGGAATCTCAGTTTCAGAAATCCAAGCATCTCCACTTAGAAATCTTGATGCAGTAAAAACCTTCAATTTCCATATCTTATCATAATCACTCTTCCATCTGTCTTTGGACCCTGGCCCGACAATGTAAAACTCTATGTAACCTCCCACCCTTTTGTATCTGTTAGTGAATCAATATATATAGAACTTCATAATGACTTGAGTCAAGACTGCTAGAAAACTGTTCAGCGTGTTAGCAGTTGAAGTAAAATACTAATTACTGCAGTAACTGCACTATAGCATTAAAGCAAACAATAGCATCACGAAATGATAACTAAGATTAAGTTAGTGTTTGGTTTGAATCTTTGGAGGGGAGAGGAGGGAAAGGGAAGAGAGGAGAAGGAATTTTTTAAAAATATATTATTTGAAACAATAATTTAAAAGGGAAGAGAGGAAAAATAGAGGTATAAAATCCTTTTTCTCCCCCCATTTTTTTTTCTCCAAAAACGGAGGAATTTAGAATGGAGAGAAAATATAATATATAAAAAATATCTTCGCCAAAATATATATTTATTTAAAATTAAAAGAGTATAACAGTTATTTTATTTTATTTTTTATCTTTTCTTTTTGCAAACTAAACAAATAAAAACTTTTTTTTTCTCTTTTTAAATTAAACCAAACAAAATTTTTTATTTTCTTTTCTCTCCTTTTTCCTCCATTAAAATCTCTCATCTCTTCTTTCTTCCTTTAAACCAAACAGACCCTATGAAATCCTGATTCCTAAGTTAAGAGAAATAGCTTAAAAATTCATAATAAATTAATTTAAACAGTATATGATTTATTTACAGTAATCCTTTATTTGAAGCAGTAACTTTCATCTTCCAATAAACTCAAGCTCTCCAAACTTCCATATGGTGACACAGGACGAGGGAGAAGCTGAAAGAATAATTTGCACAAAGTTTGAACAAGCCCAAGATTTTCTTCCACCATTAGAATTAACGTTGAAGTTTGAACTTTAAACAGAATTATAGAATGATACGGAAAGAGCAAGTAAATGTCTAAAAAAAAAAAAAAAAAACTGTTCATTCAAAACTATTACATTTGACAGTAAAGTTACAAGAAGGTACAATGCAAAGTTGGCAGTATCGCAAATCAAATAATACAAATCATACAAAAATACAATGAACATTATGAATAATGAATAATACAATACAACTAATGATAATATCTTTACAAACTGGTCTCAATCCCTAACGGAAGAGTTTTAGAATTTCTAGGGAAACATTAAAAAAATAAAATCTATCTCATCTTCCTCAAATGAAAGGTAGTCATTATCTCTCCTTCCTCCCAATCCCCACTAGGGAACTTCTCCTCATCCCAACGACTCATCCATTCATCCTTTAAAGCCAAACCCAGACATTCTAGTGGATTTGCAGTCGTGGAGTATGGGAGGGAATGGCCACACAGCAGCTCCAGTTCTTTAAATGAATTCAAACTGTCATCAAAACAAATTGTTCTCTCTATCTTTTGAAGTGCCACTCGAGCAGCTTCTCTTTCCTTCTTCCTCCTCAGCTCAGCTTTGCGTTCAAAATCTAGAAGGCAGTCTTGTGTGGCCAAGATGGTGTCCAAGAAGTGCTGCTTTGGTTTGGCAATATAGCTTCTCTTTTCCTTTGCTAACTTTGCATCAGAAATTGCCTTTGTCAACTTTTCTGATGCAGAATCTACGGACAGAGCTTGACAATATTGAAAATCGGGGCACGTTTCCTCATTGAGCTTAAGATTTTTTGAAGGCTCTAACCTATAATGCACATGCAGGTAGGAATATGAGTATCATATTGGGTACATTCTATAGAAATAAGAAATTTTTTTTATAATATATAACAGTTTTTACAACAATAAAAATAGATAATGAATTTTGTATAATAAATATAATAAACTGAAAAATAATAATTTAATTTTTTTAATATAATTTCAAATTTCATATAACTTCATCAAAATAAATCAAGATAATATGTGATATTAAAAGTGTGCATGGATCACTGCAAAACTCAAAGTTAAAACTTTTTAGTTATATTTACAATTTACTGAATATATATCCAAATAAAACTTAAAAAGAAAAGATAATACTTATTTTGAAATACTCAAAAAGTACAAATACGTACAGTATGAAACTATGAATATAAAAATACTTACCCATGGTTCGTAGGCTTTGACTTGTTTATCACTTGTTGACAAACTTCTTGACGTAGAATCTCACTTTTGTTTGCCAGCTTACTGAGCTTGAGCTTGAGCTTTCTTGATGGCTCTCTCCTACATTGCATAGATAGGAAGATAAGTATCGTATTAAGTATATATATACTGTAGAAATAAAACTTAAAAAAAGAATATTTGAAATACGCAAAAGTTACTAGTACATAATGAATATAGAAATATGTACCCATGCTTCGTAGGCTTTGACTTGTTTATCACTTGTTGATAAACTTCTTGACGTAGAATCTCACATTTGTTTGCCAGCTTACTGAGCTTGAGCTTTCTTGATGGCTCTATCCTATATTGCATAGATAGGAAGATGAGTATCATATTAAGTATATACTATAGAAGTAAAACTTAAAAAAAAAATATTGAAATACGCAAAAAGTACTAGTACATAATGAATATAGAAATATGTACCCATGCTTCGTAGGCTCTTTGTTTGTCACTAGAGAAGGAACTTTTTGACGTAGGGTCTCTTTCTTGTTTGCTATCTCACTTGCCCACCTCTCCTTGAGAGATTTCCATCTCAACTCAAAGTCGTCTCTGAACTTCTCTGCAATTCTGTGAATTTCATTCTTTGGATGATGAGACGTGATGGCATTAGAGAGCATAAGACTGATGTCAGCTGCAAATTCATCAGTTCCCTTGTACAAACCGTTGTCCAATTTGGACTTAATAGTGTTCAAATCCATTGGCTTTGGCATGATATAATCACAGTAATCAGATTTAGCCTTTGGATCCACTGAATGCATGAAAGCCCACCCATATTTGTGGGACATTAACTTCAAAATCACAGAACATTGCAATTTCTTGCAGCGATCAATTACCAACCTCCTTTTCTTCTCTTTAAGTGGTTTTTCGTCGTTGGTGGAGGCCTCATAAACTCTTTTTCCAGTGCTGTGATGGGTTGTCATGGCAGAAGAATTTGGATTGTCCAACCCACGAGGTGCTTCAGTCTCCACCTTCTTTCTCTTGCTGCTGGCAGAGTCTGTAGCCTCCGGCAGCGATTTAAGCTGCAGGATAGAAGAAAGCTTCATGATGTCATCATCATATTGAAAACATCAAACAAAACGGAAAAAGAATGAAGTGTTCTTCATACCCAATTCCCAGAAGACGGTGTATTGGCCGTGGCAGAACAACGTCCAAGAACGAGAATGAAGATGGTTTGAGAACGTAGATGAATGATATTGGAGAGTTCTGAAGCTTATTATTGTTTAGCCGTCTTAGTTATCCATTCATTACTATTTTATTAGAATTTTATTGTTATTTGTATTTTTGTAGGATTAAGATTTCTATTTGAAAATATTATGAGATATTTGGGTGTATTTTTATTAAGATAATTATATTAATATTAAATAATATAATATAAATTCAGACTCTATCTTGTCCAAAATTAGATAGTGAATTATTATCTAGGAGTTTAAGTTTCCTTTTTCTTTTTTCTTTTTAATTGTTTACGAGTCTTATAAGATGGATACTTGAATTTTATTAATTATAATGGATAAGAAGATCGTAGTTCTAATTTTATTTATTATTTAATATTGAAATAATTATCCTATTGAGATTAATGATTTATAATTGATAATCATGATAATTATTTTACGATAAATAATTCCTTATTTTTTTAGAATTTTTAAATTTTTTATTGTTTATGAGTCTTTTAGTTACCCATCCATTAAGATTTTACTAGGATTTGAATTTGTTACATCATTATTTTGGTAGAATTATGATTTCTATTTCTACATTTTTTGTATACATCTCTTTATGACAAAATATTGAGGTATTTGAATAATATTTGGAGTGTTATTGTGAGAGTTCTATTTAGCTAAATTCACTATTAATTTCAAAAATTAAAAAAATGAAATATTTTTTTTAAAAAAAAAATCTATCGCTAATTAAACTTGACGCCGAAAGCGAGAACATGTACATTTTTAAAGAATTGTGGAAATTTAGAACTTCAAAAATTGTCACTGAACTAATAAGATAAATACGACATTCGTTCAAGAAAATGGGCCCATTATAACTTTTTTTTTTTTTACTTAATTTTACTTAAAGGAGTCGGTAAATGAAATTCACAAATTCTACCACAAAAGTTATGACAATTGAATAGGACTCCTCCTCACTCAGCTACCGCAACATACGAGACAAATTAATTTCAAATTATTGGGTCGTCTCAGCATAAAAGTTTCAAATTTTAGTTTTAAGTTTGACAGTATGAAGACAATTGATTTTAATTAAAAAAATTTGGAGATTATATTTGATAGTGGTGATAAGTTCAAAGCTAGGAGTAAAGTTTAAAGGAAAATATTTATATTAAAATTAAATTTATTTTTGTATTTTTTTTAAATGTAATATAGAAATATTTATTGGTTTTAAATATGACATCATTAATAAAAATAACTAAAAAATAAAATCATGATTTAAAAAAAATTATTAACCACAAAAATAATTGAACTTTGCGTCCAAAAAATTTTGTCTCTACTATAAAAAAAATTGTCTCTAAATTATTTTGAAACGGAACTTGAAAAGAAACATTTTTTATTTGAAATCCATTAATTGCAAACTGTTGGCGAAGGAAATAAAAGTATGTTTCTAATTTGAGACAGTTTTCTATCATTAAAAAAAAAATATTTGTCTCCAAATTTAATATAAATAAAAAATATATGTGTTTAGATTAAATATATTATAAATTTTTTGACAAAATATTTGTGTCTAATTTCAGAAAATATTTTAAAATTTTATTTTATTATTTAGAAAATACATTTGTTTTGCAAAGTTAGAAAATTGTTGATATTTATTTTCACATCAATTTGACTTAAATGACTATAAATATTACTTGACTTTTGATTAACCTTCAATGATTGTGAAATTATAATAATTTTCACTATCTTTTAAACTTATAATAATGTCATTTTTTTAAGAAAAATATTAAAAATGTCTTTTATATGTTTTCTGTTTTTTTTAAAAAAATTTAAACACATTTTAATTATATTTTCTATTTTCAATTAAATAAAACAGAAAACAAACAAATCAATTCCCTATCTTTAAATTTTTTTAATTTAAAGACCATTGTTTTAGGTTTTTTTTTTAAATATATATAGCGGCAGGTTTAGCGTTACCACTATTTAAATTGTGCTGAATTTTTAAGTAGTGGTTTAATAATATGTTGGAAAATCATGTAATTTTACCTCAGCAATGACAATTGTTTGATTATTGGAGAAGTCAACTCGGAGAAAATTTTATCCAATGCACTTCCATTTCTTATACCTTTTTATTTACCCAAAAAAAAACTGAATTTGTATTTGTGAGGACTATTAAAATTAAACAATCATGATCTTGAGTAATTTAATTGTAATATTTGACATGGAAATGAACTCTACGTAAAAAAATAAGATAATATTTTATTATCTGTTATTAAAATCTCAATCTTTATAATATGGTACTCTTAAACTTCAAAAATTTTAATTACTTACAAATTTATGGCTCAAGATTTAAATAAGTTTAATTTTAGCAGTTAAAAATTGTCTGTAATGTCAAGAGTTTAATTCTTTAAAAAAATATTTGTAAAAAAGGATTTAGTACTTAAATAAAATTAATTTTATATTAAAAAAGTATGAAAATTTTGATTAAAAGAAATACCTTCCAACTATATAGATAACATTAACCATAATCACACAAAATGTTCTAATCACAATATCCTTTTTTTAAAACACTATTCAAGCACTTTTAAATGCTAAAGCTGAATACTTAGAGAACAAATAATCAAATATATATGATATCAATCTAAATATTCTCTTTTGTCAAATTTAAAGCTGTCAATTAAGGTTAATTAAGTCCAATCCAACTCTACTTAGAGTTAAATCAAAAAATCTTTTTATAAAATAAAATATCATTTTATTAGCCTAATTTATCTCCTAAAAGATTATGGATTAACTTTAAAACTTGACTTAAGGGGAACCCTAATTCTAAAGAATTGTGCTAACTTTAACTTTTTCTTAATAAATATATATATATATATATATATATATATATATATATATACAGAGAGAGAGAGAGAGAGAGAGAGAGAGATTGTGAAATAAGTGTTATTTTAGCCACA
This sequence comes from Gleditsia sinensis, assembly GCA_037074535.1. Taxonomy (NCBI): domain Eukaryota; kingdom Viridiplantae; phylum Streptophyta; class Magnoliopsida; order Fabales; family Fabaceae; genus Gleditsia; species Gleditsia sinensis. The sequence continues at coordinate 62,969,025 of CM073468.1, read as the reverse complement.
TAGACCATTTATAAATGATTTAAAATTTTAAGAATTTAATTACAGAAAAATAAACTGTTAAAAGACTAATTTGAAAAAGGAAACTATGGGAATGAAATGTGGAATACATAAAATACATGTCAAATTATCACTAGAGAGTCGTTTTTAGTGGCGGTTGCCGCCGCTAAACGGCTCTTTAGCGGCAGTTCTTAAAACCGCCTCAAATGTACAATTCAATTTGCGGCGATTCTCGTGTGTTTAAGGGCAGTTTTGTGAAATTCAACTTTGAGCTCCATTTTGTCTCTCCAGCAATTCCCATCCCTCCTCCCTCGCTACTATCTCCTTTCGCCGTTTGCTCTGCATTCCATCTTCCATCTCCCATCGTCTTCTTCTCCATCGATTTGCAAAGAATGGACATCTCAATCTCTGTTCGTCCCAAGTAGAATGCTTCTCATCCGAACTTCTCATTTTCTCTGCTTCTTCATTTGCGACTTACATATTATAATGTTCCTGCTCTGCTGCTCAGTCACAATTGTGGACAATTGGCGGTGAAAATTCCTCATATTTGTAGGTATTTTTTTTTAATTTCAATGGCTTTTGAGTTTATTTTCAGTTCGATGGGATTTTTCTAACTGTGGTTTCGTTCATCACACATCGCTTTGTTATTGGGTGTGTTTTCTTGGAACCGTCAGTGGGAAGGGCAACAAACAGAGATGAACCAGGTTCTCCTATTGGGGCTTTGCGATTTCCTTTATTTGGTTATTCGATTCGTAAATATTCTATCCTACTTGGGTCGGTGGACTTCATTTTTAGGGAATGAATTGTAGTTTCAAGGCACAGAAATCGCAAATGCAAGCGGCATTCAAGCAGAGGTAGCAGCAATAGGGGGGTTGAGGTCTTCTTGTCACGTCCGTACTTTACGAACGCAAATACCGTTACTATCCGAAAAAAATTTCATTACACATGTGCAAATGATCTCACGATAACACATATTCAAGTATAATTCAACGTTCACAAGTTTACAAAAACCAATAATTATACATGCCAAATCTATATACATCAAGTTTACAGCGGAAACAAGGATCCTGCCTGTGACTTTCAGAGCAACACTAGAGTACAAATATATTACAATATAATACACTGAGAGCCTAGAAACAAGTTAGGCTCACCACTGAGGTACGACACCTAGTCGGTCAAGTAGCTGCGGGACCAAATTCTGGGTCTTTATCTGAAAAATATGTCAACCACGTGTAGTGAGTTTTACAACTCAGTGAGCAGATAACACCTCCTATGACTTCTCAGGTCAACATAAGGATGTACTCATATAGTAAAACTTATCATATCAAAATATATCGTTCAGAAGTACATTCTTATGGGACCCGCACTTTCAAATATTCTCTGTTCAAAAATCATAATCAGGTCTTTCAAACTGTATGCTATACTGTATAAACAATGCTCATATCAAGTTCAAAATCATATTCAATACTGTAAAATCATTAATCAAATTATGCTATGCATCAAAACATTTCTGTTAAATTATTCGAAGGATCCCATATCAGAACCACCATAAGAGTTTGACCCCTTCCGTACTTTGGTGGTATAGGATTTGCCTAAACTCAGCATCCCGCTGAGGTTTGCCCTACTACCATTCAAGAGGACACGCGAAGGGACTCTGTATGGGTCTTTCCCAAGCACACAGCAAGGGAAGGCAAAATAACATCTCATATAACTGGCATCTCGCCCATATATAGTAAGCATTCCGCTCTCTTTCACATATAATCTCCCGTGTGTTGGCCCTCACACGAGGCTAGCACCACCTCCCCTGCTAGCTGAGGCAATCAAGGTGCGCACCAGGGCTAACATCACCTGCTGTTAGCTGACAGTGTTTCCAATAGGATTCCTCCACAAAAATTATCATATGCGTATATGCCATATATTATAGTATAAAATTCTCAATGTAATACAGACTATCAGTCTCAGTACATTCATCTGTCAAAACTTCCCATTCAGGGGAATCATGTATAAATGCCCACATCTGAGGCAAACATATTACTGTATAAAATCAATGTCACATGTATAACATATTTTCTTTGCCATGTCATGCAAAATACGTGTAAAAATCACATGCTTAATGTGTTTCAAAACTTATTGCAAAATCAAACTCTTCTTGAACTACATATCATATATCAAATATTTCAGACATTTTCAAACCATTTCAAGAACATATGGAAGTATAAATAACATGTAATCATACTCATTTCTCAATGTAAAGTTCAAGAAGAGTAAAAACAAGCCATAGAAAGAATCATTTACTCACCTCTTTGAAGCACAAAGTTGGACACCCTTAAAATCCTATTTTCTGATCCGAATTCAGTGAAATAAACCCCAAAATCGAGTCCGGAACGTCCGAAAACCTTGAAAACGACTCCGGATATGCGAAATTTGGCCTCCGGGAGCTCGGTCAACGCAGGTCAACGCGAGGAGGTTCGGGTGCCACGCGCTACACGCGCCGCCCGAGGAGCTGCGCGTGGGCGTCACTCTCCGAGGAAGATTCGGCGCGTGGGGGAGCGTGCGGTGGTGGATCGGCCTGAAATTTGAGATCCAAAGGTTTCGGGGCCTTCCGGATCGATCTAAGGTGTTAGTTTTTGCGTTTGAGAACTAAAAGTAGGAGTTTCGGGGGTTACCTTTTTGGCCGTTTTTCCCTTCAATTTTCCAACCAATTTCCGGCCAATTCTCCAGAAACCAATCGGATGGATTCGAAGAACTCTTCGACCTGAGTCCGTTGGTGGTGGTGGTGTCGAAATCCGAAGTCCGTAGGCGAAGAAATCTTAGAGAGAAGTTAGAGGATTTTCGGGGAGAGTTTTTCTGAAGAGAGATGGAGAAATCTGCGAATGATTGCTTCCGGAGTGATTGAGGCCCTTAAAATATCTCGGGGAACCTTTCTGCAAAATTTCACTTTTAGCGGGAGGTCCTTGCAAATTTTTCTTATTTATATTTTAACCCCGAAACTTTTAAGAAATTGCATTTTTTCCCCGAAACGTAAATTCTTAACATTTCTTTTATAATTCTTTAATCCATGTAAATAATAACTTATTTTCACCGAGTCCTAATTCCATTTTTGAAATCCTCTGTTTTAAATTCCAAATTTTCCTTAATTAAAATCTCCATTTTCCAAAATTATCTCTTTTATTCTAAATTCCTTTAGTTGAACTTTCTCGTTAACTTTACGGCTATTACATCTGATATGAATCAAAAAGCTGGCGCTGCTAACATGGGTTCGGGAATGGACGTGGAAGGATCTGGCACTAATGACAGGAGTCCAGAAGTGGACGTGGAAACAGCAACAAAGAATGATGACGAGGCTATAAATCCAAGAAGAACGAGTAGAAGGAAGAGAGATTCCATATGGCTTAGGGATTACGTGGTATAAGCTGAGGGTTCAACGTGCATGGGTCAGGACTACGTGGTGAAAGCTGAGGGCTCAACGTGCATGGGTTGTTAAACGAGCAGACTGCATACATTTCTTTCCGTGCTCTCCGCGTTCGTTTATGCTTGTTTCTGTTATTTCGTTGTGAATAAAAGCAGGGAAGAGAGTGAGAGGGTAGCATGGTTTTTGCATTGTAGAAGCTTTTGCTTATGGAGTTTTTCCCTCTACTCGAAAGGGGGTAGCGTCTGTAACCATATCTAGATACATTATCATATCTGTTTCTTATTTCCCATCCATTTAATCCGTCCAAAACCCTTGGTACGTACCATTGGTGCTTTCGTTGAGAGGCTCTGCAAATGGCGGAGGGAACTCGATTCACAAAACTGGAGGCAGCCACGAATGAGTTGTAAAAGAAACAAGAAGCCGTGGAAGAAAAATTGAACACGATGAGCGAACGTATTGGCGGTTTGGAAGACACGATACATGGATACAAAGAGTCATTCATAAATATGGAGGAGATGATGAGAAGGATGTTGCAACAGCAAAAAAGATAAAGCAGTGGAGTCTTCGACTAGTACCCATTTGGGGAATCATATGGAGACGTCGAATATCTCAGGCCTATTTGGAGGGAAGGGTCTGAAGGTGGATGTGCCCAGATTCAACGTTGGAGATGCAGAGGATTGGGTGTTCAAGATCAAGGAATTTTTTTGAAAGTTACGGGGTGCCAGAAGAACAACGAATCAAGGTGGCATCCTTTCATATGGAAGGTCCGGCATATTCATGGTATAAGTGGGTTATGAGGAATGCTTTAGTGCAGACCTGGACAGAATTTTTGCAGACCTTGTTACTGCGTTTTGGAACCTCATTATTCGATGATCCAAAAGGGGCGCTTAAGGAACTTAAGCAGGAGGGTACCGTAGCTGCATACCAGACACAATTCGAGGAGATATCAACCAAAGTCACAGGACTCAGTGAGGCATGGCTGGTTAGTTTTTTCATTGCGAGGTTACAAGATCAACTTAAATGTGACCTCTTACTTGCTCAGCCCCATACATACTACCAAGCAGTGTCGTTGGCAAAATTGCATGAACAAAAATTAGTAAGTTTACAAAACACCCTTAAGCACAATCCTAATAGATATTCTCCAACATCTGTGCCCAAAACCACGAGCCTGGGAACAGCCTTCCTAGCACCCCATAATAAACCTATCGTGCAATCAAGTTGGACAGGCAAAATGGGAGCAACAAATAATCAGACTGGTTGGAAAGGGATTACCCCAACAGCGAGCAACGTTTCTTCAGGTCAGGCTAGTAACTCAGTGCCATACAAGAAGCTCTCAGCGGCAGAATTAAGGGCCAAGCGAGAAAAAGGGCTATGCTACTACAGTGATGATAAGTATAGCCCCAATCACAAATGTAAAACTAATTACCTACCGTTGGTAGGACAAGACGAGATTGAGGAAATGCTAAAAGATGATGAACTAGAAGACATGGCAACCGAGGAAGAGAATGAGGACCAGATGAATACTATGGAAGTAGAAGCTGGCATCAGTATAAATGCACTAGCTGGGCAGTTCCATCCCAGTACCCTCCGGGTGGTTGGACAATGCGCTGAGAAGGAGGTTAAAATCCTGGTTGATAATGGGAGTAATAATAACTTCATTAAGGCAAGTGTGGCTAACCGGTTAAAACTCCCTCAGATGTCAATTGCAGACTTTAAAGTAGGCACAGGCAGTGGGGTGAATTTGCAGTGTGAGAAAAAATGCGAAAGAGTTAGATTGAAGATACAGGGCCATGTTTTCACGATTGATCTCTTTGTCCTTGAGATTAAGGGAGCTGACATCGTCCTAGGGGTTTAATGGTTGATCGAGTTGGGGCCTGTCATTACCAACTATAAAGACTTAACTATGCAATTCAACTACCAGGGTGCAGAGGTTAAGATCCGGGGAGAAACCTTCTTGACACCTACTCCCCTAAAAGGGAAGAACTTAAATAAAATGATAGGTGTTGATGACACTGCAGAATTCTATCAATTACAAGTGCTGCCAAATGGACCAGAAGCGGACCAAGCAAAAATACCAGCATGTGCTCAAGGGGTGATCAAGAAATTCGAACAATTGTTCGAGGAACCTACGTCATTACCACCATCAAGGGAAATAGACCATAGAATTCCCATTGAACCTGGGTCTAAGCCCGTGAGCATTCGACCCTATAGATATCCTCAATTTCAAAAGGCAGAGATTGAAAGACTAGTAGGAGAGATGCTACATACAGGCTTGATCAGGGAAAGCAGGAGCTCGTTTTCATCACCTGTGCTTTTAGTCAAGAAGAAAGACGGTAGCTGGTGGTTTTCCTTGGATTACCGAGGGCTGAATAGAATCATGACCAAAGACAAGTTTCCCATCCCCACAATTGATGAGATTTTGGACGAGCTGCAGGGTGCTACTTGTTTCTCTAAACTGAACTTACGCTCAGGTTACCATCAAATAAGGATGTGTGAGGCAGACATACACAAGACGGCATTCAGGACCCATCTCGGCCACTATGAGTTTGTCGTCATGCATTTTGGGCTAACCAACGCCCCGTCGACATTCCAAGCTACCATGAACAAGGTATTCCAACCTCACTTACGTAAATTTGTCGCTGTGTTCTTTGATGATATACTTATATATAGTAAGAGTGAGGGTGAGCATCTACGACATCTATATACTGTCCTATCTACACTAAAAGAGCATTGTCTCTTTGCTAAGTTGTCTAAGTGCGTATTTGTTCAAGACACTATCGAATACCTGGGGCACGTTGTAAGCAGGGCAGGAGTTCAGGTGGATAGAAAGAAAATTATAGCTATATTAGACTGGCCGGTACCATGAACCATTAAGCAACTAAGGGGGTTCCTTGGACTTACGGGATACTACTGAAAATTTGTTCAAGGATATGCTCACATCGCGTTCCACTTAACAGAGTTGCTAAAGAAAAACAAGTTTGGAGCACAACAGGCATTTGAAGAACTCAAGGCTAAAATGACTACAACCCCTATATTGTCATTACCAGACTTCAGGAAAAGGTTTGTGGTGGAGACTAACGTGTCGAACACTGGGATTGGGGCAGTTTTAACTCAAGAGGGACACCCTCTAGCATACTTCAGTAAGAAACTTCCCCCAAAATTGGTACATGCTTTTGCCTATGTGAGAGAGCTTTATGCCATCACACAAGCCGTCCAAAAATGGAGGCATTACCTATTAGGATGGTTATTCACCATCAAAATTGATCACAGGAGTTTAAAGGAGCTGGTTTCCCAAATAGTGCAGACACCGGAACAACAATTTTACTTGACTAAGTTACTGGGTTTCCACTATGAAATCGTCTACCGTACAGGGAAAAGCAACCAAGTGGCAGATGCTCTGTCAAGACAAGAGGATTTAAGTGCAGAGTTAAATAGTATGACATTTATACAGCACCCACTCATAATAGCAGTCAAGAAAGCGAACAAGGAAAATGAAGAAATGAAATCATGGCACAACCAGTTTAACCAGTGAGAGTTGCCCGCAGACTTCACAGTCAAAGACAGAATGATGTTCTTCCAAGGCAGAATCCTAGTGCCTGATATACAACCCCTCAAGCTATCAATCTTTCAAGCATTTCATGATACGCCTACAGCGGGGCATGGGGGAATACAGAAGACATACAAATCAATAGCAGAGTTGTTTTTTTGGAAAAATATGAGAAAGGAGATTACTGAATTCCTAAAAGGTTGCTCGGTGTGTCAAAAGGTTAAGTACACTACGGATAGGAAATTTGGGTTGCTACAACCTTTGCCAATCCCAAATAAACCTCGGACAGATGTCACCATGGACTTCATTATCGGATTGCCCAATTCAAAGGGATACGTAGCAATCTTTGTGGTAGTGGACCGTTTCACAAAATGTGCCCACTTTAGCACTCTAAAACTTGCTTTCACAGCAAGCTCGGTAGCTGAAGTTTTCATCCAAAATGTGGTCAAACTTCATGGGTTCCCTTGCAGCGTTGTTTCATATCGTGACCCACTTTTTATGAGTAAGTTCTGGTCTCAACTTATGCAGCATAGTGGGACGAAGTTGCTACACACTACTGCTTACCACCCTGAAAGAGATGGCCAGACAGAAGTTGTTAACTGGTGTGTGGAGCAGTACCTTCGGTTGTTTGCACATTCCCAACCGCACAAATGGGCTACTTATTTACCTTGGGCCAAACTTTGGTACAACACATCCTTTCACAGCTCAATTGGAATGTCCCCTTATCAAGCTCTATATGGCGTGACACCTCCCCTGTTACCCGCATATGAAACAGGGGCCTCCATGGTCAATAGTGTGGATGAGTTACTCGTTCAAAGGGAAGAAATCCAGGCACAATTGAAATTAAATTTAACTAAGGCACAAGCCCGAATGAAGAAACATGCAGATCAACGTCGCAAAGAAAAAGAATTTCTAGTAGGCACGTGGGTCTGACTTAAGTTGCAACGCTATAAGCAACAATCACTAGCTAAGAAGCTCAATTTCAAGCTTTCCCAGAGATATTTTGGGCCTTATCAGATTGTGGAAAGAATAGGTGTAGTCGCATACAAGCTGCAGTTACCCCCTGGCACTAAACTCCATCCGGTATTTCATGTAACATTATTAAAGGAGTATCACGAAGTGCACCCCAAAATTATCCCAGCTTTTCCCGAACCAGCGATCATCGAAGAACTACAACCAGCAGCTATTGTAGACTACAGGACATGCGTAATGGATGGCAATCCTTGTCTCGAGGTACTAGTTGAATGGGACAAGTTACTGCGTGAAGAAGCTACTTGGGAAAAGTTGGCAGTCTTACACGATCAATTTCCACAATATAACCTTGAGGACAAGGTTATTTTCGAACAGGGAAGTATTGATATGAATCAAAAAGCTGGCGCTGCTAACATGGGTTCGAGAATGGACGTGGAAGGATCTGGCACTAATGACAGGAGACCAGAAGTGGACGTGGAAACAGCAACAAAGAATGATGACGAGGCTATAAATCCAAGAAGAACGAGTAGAAGGAAGAGAGATTCCATATGGCTCAGGGATTACGTGGTGTAAGCTGAGGGTTCAACGTGCATGGGTCAGGACTACGTGGTGAAAGTTGAGGGCTCAACGTGCATGGGTTGTTAAACGAGCAGACTGTATACATTTCTTTCCGTGTTCTCCGCGTTCGTTTATGCTTGTTTCTGTTATTTCGTTGTGAATAAAAGCAGGGAAGAGAGTGAGAGGGTAGCATGGTTTTTGCATTGTAGAAGCTTTTGCTTATGGAGTTTTTCCTTCTACTCGAAAGGGGGTAGCGTCTGTAACCATATCTAGATACATTTCCATATCTGTTTCTTATTTCCCATCCATTTAATCCGTCAAAAACCCTTGGTACGTATCATCTTCAGTCATAAATGAGAAAGACGAGGAACTTGCATTATTTTTGGATATAGAAAGGCGCGAGAAGGGACAGAATGATCTGCTACACAGTTCGTAGGAGTTCGATGCTCCAATAGGTGTAATTATGTTTAAAAGCGTTTCTTAATTTTTGGGATTCTCTATTGTAGTTTAAGTAAAACTACAAAATACTTGTGCTGTTTGTAAAAAGTGTAGTTTATGGTCTGGTGCATTATTGAAATTCTGTTGGTCATCTGGTGTCTTTCATTTTGCAGGCTCAAAGCCGGGTTCATCTCTCATATTCAAAAGACACGTCATAGAGTATTTGTAATTCACAGCAATTGAAAGAATGACTAGATTTCTTTGTTACAATCGTGGTAAAGTAGTTATGTCACAAGGACTCAGGCAGTAACACTATCATTCTCATGTTGACTAATTTTCTAAAGTCCTTTCTCTCATCTTTTTCTTCCTTTTTCATAGCTAGAGAATGTTGACTCTTCTTTCTAAAACTAAAGCCTTGTGGCCCCTGTTCACTGTAAACAAGTAGCTGCGTTTTCCCAGGGTCATTAAGAATCAAGCTTTCGATGTTCAAGCCATTAGGAAATGGAACTTATAGAAGTCACTATTAATGCTCATTAATTTTTGAATATCTTGTCAAAATTTTAACGCATACTCTCTGGCCTTGGAAAAAGGAATGTTGTCAGAAATCATGGGTTCATCACCTTATTTTCATGAAGTTTTCTAATATGTAAGTGAATTGTGTAAGATATCTTAAGGTTGCTAATGTCGTGTGCTTTTGATTTGAGAGAAGTAGGATCATTACGTATAATAGCCATAATCTTCATTATTACATAAAAATACAGCCACGACCATTATTGTTTTTAGTTAAACACATGAAGCTCTTTTGACATCTTTCTGGTTAGATTAGGTAGAGATGAGACCATAACACAAAGGAAGCTGGATGAGCGAGCTAGCTAGTCTCTCTATCACATATTTTGCCTCCTGGGCTTAGCAGAAGGCCACCTCCCTTGGAGGTTATATATTATTATTATTATTATTTAGTCTCACTCTTAAACTTAGTTATGTTCTATGAAGCACGGATACTTCATTTTAGGGCGTGTCGACGTGTCGGACACTCTACGGACACCGACACTCTTCGAACACATGTCTGATGCATGTCTCATGTTCAACTTTTTTTAAAAAAATTATAAAAAAAAACTTGTGTTGGACACCATTTTAAACGTGTCCAACACTTATTTTAGACATTTTAGACATAAATCCTCCATCTCCTTTAAATTTTTATTTGAAGTTAGAACCCAACACCAATGATTGCAACTTGTATCTTGGTTATCATAACATGTCTTCCATTGAAGTTGGGTACCCATCATCTATCGTAACTTGCATTTCAGTCATCGCATCTCTATTGTTTGTTTTTGTTGACTATTGAGAATAAGTTCTTCTATTTTCTCTAATTAGATTTGTCTATATGCGTGTGGCTATGTGCATATTTCTTTTCAACAAGTCTTCGAAATTTGTTTTTTTATGCAAGCATATATACTTATTTGAAAATTTGCTTTTGGGGTTCAAGCTTTTCTATGGAGGAAAAGAAAGTCAAATTCTTCAACTTTTTGTGTTGTCTCTTAATGTCTTACATAAATACAATGGTAAAGAACTGAGGTAGCTTTTGTCGGTGAGGGATTTGAATTATAATAATGCACATATTATTCTTTTTGGAGTTGCTCTCTTACTTTTGTTCTTTGTTATTACTGTATGTACACATAACTTTTGTATTCTTTGTTATTTTTTGTTGTTGTTGATGTTAGAGTTTTATCGGTTGTAAATATATCTTTGTATAAGTCAGAATTAAAAAGTTCTTTTCACAGACGAAAAAAAATAAAAACAATAGCAATAATGAAGAATATATTGAAGAAGAATGAATGGTTATTGTATTATAAATTTATGATAATTTTTTTGAGATTAAGTTGTGAAATGAGTTGTAAATAATATTATTTTTTGACTCTATATATATATATATATATAATTTTTTTTAATTCACATGTCTTCAACGTGTCGTATCCTATATTTTTTAAAAATTTACATGTCACGTGTCCGTGTCCATATCCATATCCGTACTTCATAAGTTATGTTGAAATTAATGATACAGAGCAAAAGGTATAAATTAAAATTGTCAATCATACTAGTTTCTGTTCTAAACTTGCCATTTAGATAGTTTCTTGAAGCTTTTACTCTTACCATTCTGTTATATTGAAACTTGCTCAGTTTTTCTTTATTGATCATTGTTAGTTCTTACCTCTTTAGCAGAATCACTTCCTACCTTCTGTGCTTGCACCTTGTTGCTGTCACTCTTTCCTCTCTGTTTTTTAGTTTTTCAGCCAAGTCATGGGTAGGTATAAATAAGACCTACCTTTCTAATTTTCTTCACCCGATAAGTGTCTTGTAAAACTTTATAGACTATGTTTGCACTAATATTTCTTTGTTAGCCGATAAGTGTCTTGTAAAACTTTATAGACTATGTTTGCACTAATATTTCTTTGTTAGCCTTTCCTACACTTTCTCGAAAACCATGTAGAGAGATTTTTCTACTTCCCTCAGGGTCACATGGAATAAGTAAGCTCTTTGGGGCTTTGGGCCCTTTTCATTTCTTTTGCCATTTTTTCCTTCTGGGTTTTGCAGTTGCAAGCATCAACAAATCAAGAATTGAATTCATCAGGGTCACTTCTTGCATCTGAGTGAGTACAAGTAATTTTATAAAGAAGAAACATCTTTCTAGAAATGGCCCCTCCCTAAAGACAGATTATCTATGCTATTTTGAATTAATAAAGTAGTATCTTTTCTTATTTTCTTCCTGTTCTTATAATTGTCCTTAATTTTTATTTTATCTATGTATTGTTGGTTGTTTCAAATTTAAACCACCTGTTCTACTTATTGAGCTCCTAAAATTAACCTTCGAAGTGAGGAAGCATTTGGGAATATTTTCTAGCCATTGACTATGTCAAATTTGAAGTGTGTGTTCGTCTGAGGTGATAATTATATTAATGGACATCATGAACCAGTTTAAACTAGCATATTCTGGATTTTGATCAAGGGTTTCTTCTTGCTATTGATAGAAATCTTCCATTTCTTCTTAATTTTATTCCATTTATGGTGTTCAATTGTACTCATGTACGTTAATTCTGGTTGAACTCTGGATTTCTGCAATTCTATGGACTTATATTTTTGTCATGGACCTATTTGGGTCTAAACTCCAGACACATTAATTCCCTTCATCTGATTTAAGCTCTTCTACCTCTATGATGTCTTTTCTTGTCTCCATCCATCAGGATGTAAATTAAAGGAGGGGTTCTTACCTTCATATTGTTCTGCCTTTATGACAAATTTCAAAGTTCATAATCTCTGATTTGGTACTTAACTTTAAAGTCAGTTGTGTATTGTTTGCCTTTGTATTTAGACACTTAATTTCAAAGGCTGTTGTTGCTAGCCTTTTGTATATGGTGTTAGGCATTGATGCTTTGAAACCTAAAGGGTAACTGTTATGACCTCACTTCGAGGGGAGGACCTCCTTACGCATGGAAATAAAAACACTGAATATTCATTGCCTTCTGCTGAGTACAACCAGAATGATATATAGGATCCTTAAGCAAATGGCCTACAGACACGTATGTAACTAACTTCTTAATGCAAAACCCACTATACCCCCCCCCCGGTATAACAACCCATCACGTCTAAACATAATTCTTCATCCATTTTGGTGGATGTTTGTTACGAGTGGATTTGCGTATTGTCTCTTGCTCACGTGACGTGTCGTCCTCTTCTTCTGTGCTGTGTAACATGTCTTCTGCGTGGGTTGTTATTCCCTCATGAGGGTTTGGACCCTTATCATCTGCATGGCTTGTTATTACTTAATTTGGGCCCCTATCATCCCTCCCTCCATCCAAAGACACCTTGTCCTCAAGGTGTAATGATGGGTAGTCCCGTAGAAAGTCTGAAAGCAGCTCCCATGAAGAATCCTCTGGGTAGAGGCCGTGCCATTGGATGAGAGCCTTTGTTTGAGTAGGGTCAGCAGTCTTTCGATAATCAAGGATAGCAATAGGTTGGATGAGTGGCTGATTTCTTACTGCATCCTGTGGCAGAGATAGAGAGCGATGATCCGAATCACCATGGCATTGTTTGAGGAGAGACACGTGGAAAACAGGGTTTATTTTAGACCCCTCAGGAAGGTCTAGTTGGAAAGCCACGTCCCCAATGCATTTGGTGAATTGGAAAGGCCCATAGTATTTTTTTTCCAATTTGTGGGTTTGTATATCCTTCGCAGATGTTTTTTGAAAAGGTCGTAATTTAACGAAGACCCAATCGCCAACTTTGAATGAATGTGGAATCCTTTTTTTGTCTGCGTATACTTTCATAGTATGCTGAGCCTTTGCTAGTTTGCTATGAAGCTTGGTTAGCATTTCTTCTCTTGACATTATCTCTGCCTCAACTGATTCCAATTTGCTACTGCCTACTGTATAATTTGGTAGGGACGGAGGGGGTCTTCCGTATACTACTTGAAAGGGAGACAAACCCGTAGATGAATGTACTGCAGTATTATAGTTCCACTCGGCCCAGAGTAAATACCTTCCCCAAAGCTTAGGTTGATGATGGACGTAGGCACGTAAGTACTGTTGAAGGACCTTGTTGACAACCTCAGTCTGTCCGTCAGTCTGTGGGTGATAAGTCGTGGACATTCGTAATGTGGTGCCACTTAGTTTGAAGAGGTCCTGCCAAAAATGGCTCATGAAGATGGGGTCCCGATCTGAAACTATACTCTTAGGCATGCCGTGGAGTTTGCAAATCATGTGAGCAAATAGATCAGCCACCTTTACTGCTGTAAAATGAGTGGGAAGCATTCCAAAATGAGCCGCTTTAGAGAGATGGTCTACCACTACTAAGATCATCGTATGGCCTTGATAGGAAGGAAGGCTGGTGATGAAGTCTAGAGCTATGTCTTCCCAGACTTGAGTGGGTATTGGCAGAGGTTGTAAGAGTCCATAAGGAGAATGTGTGGCGGGCTTGATTTGCTGACATGTGGAACAGGAGTTAACAAAATCTGTCACATCTTGTTTCATATTATGCCAGAAGAAATTTTCTTGGAGTCGTGAATGAGTTTGGCGGATCCCTGCATGTCCACCTAGGGGAGAAGCATGAAATTCTTCCAATAAGACCATTTTGATGGGTGAATGAGAGCCTATGAACAATTTGTCCCGATAGAATATGAGATCATTGATGAGCTTCATGTGGGGTTGTGAAGCTGGGTTGTCCCATAATTGTTCATATAGCTGCTTGAGGTCTGGTTCTGCATTATAAGAGTCTCGGATTTTGGTGATAATTTCAAAATGGGGCACCATTAATCCCAAAAATTGTGAGGCAGCTTCTTGAGCCCGAGATAGTGCGTCAGCAACTCTATTATCAGTCCCTGGTTTGTAAATGATTTCATAGTCAAAGCCAAGAAGTTTAGATAAATAGTATTGTTGCTAAGGGGTTTGGATCACCTGGGTCATTAATTCCTTGATGCTACGTTGGTCCGTGTAGATGGTTAATCGTTGGCCCAGGAGGTATGTACGCCACTTCTTAATAGCCATGGTGATGGCATGCAATTCTCGAATGTAAGTTGAAGCAGAAATGAGCTTTTTGCAGAATTTCCTACTGAAGTAGCACACAGGATGGCCTTGTTGGAGGAGGACAGCACCCATACCCTGGCCTGAAGCATCTGTTTCTAGCATAAATGGGTGATTGAAATTTGGTAGAGCCAGTACAGGGGCTGTGTTCATTGCTTCTTTCAACTGTGCAAAAGCTTGTTGAGCCTCTGTAGTCCAATTGAAGGCATCCTTTTTTAGCATATCGGTTAAGGGGCTTGCAAGGGCCGCATAGCCTTTTACGAACCTACGGTAAAATTCCGTGAGGCCCAAAAATCCACGAAGCTGCTTAACTGAGCTGGGTAGCGGCCATGAAAGCATGGCTTGAATTTTCTGTGGGTCTGGACCAACTCCTTCGGTTGAAATAATATGGCCCAGGTATTCCATAGATTGCTGCGCAAATGAACATTTAGATTGCTTCAGGTAGAATTGATTGTCCAGCAAGCACAAGAAGGCTTTCTCCAGGTGCACGACATGCTCTTCCAGAGTTTTACTGTAAATCAAGATATCGTAAAAAAAACGATGATGAAGTGCCGCAAGAATGGTTGAAACAGTAAGTTCATGGTGGTCTGGAAGGTTGCAGGCGCATTACAGAGCCCGAAGGGCATCACCCAAAATTCGTAGTGGCCCTCGTGGGTACGGAATGTCGTCTTATGAATGTCTTCAGGATGCATTCGAATTTGGTGGTATCTAGAACAGAGGTCAAGTTTGGAAAACCATTGCGCCCCATGAAGTTCATCAAGTAGCTCATCGATGGTAGGAATTGGAAACCGATCTTTGTGGGTAATGGCGTTCAGTGCCCTGTAGTCAATGCAAAAGCGCCAACTGCCATCCTTCTTTTTGACTAGTAAGACCGGTGAAGAAAAGGAGCTTGAACTTCGTTGAATGATACCATAAGTGAGCATCTCCCGAATAAGCCTCTCGATTTCTTGTTTCTGAAAATGGGGATACCGATATGGGCGGACATTAGCCGGATTGGCACCTTCAAGTAAAGGTATACGATGATCAGTGGGCCGAGGTGGTGGTGCGGTGGAAGGAGTGTCAAAAAGCTGTGCATATTTGTGGAGGAGGTTTTGTACAGAGGTAGGCATTGTGGGGTGATTTGTCGTGGGGGAAACAGGAGGTGAGATGGCAGGGAGTAAGTGAAGGTGAAAGAGTCCCACAATGGATTTTGTAGATGCCATTCGTTTTAGTTGGTGGGCAAAGACTTCTTGAGGACCTGGGTTTGGATTAGCTGCAATATGGACCAGTTGTCCATTTTTTATGAACTTCATGGTGAAGGAGTCGTAGTCAGTGAGAACTGGACCCAAAGTTTTGAGCCATTGAACACCTAACACTACATCGGCTCCACCTAATGGTAAGAGATAGAAATCCACTACAAAGGTATGTCCGCCGATATGGATTGAAACGGCTTTTCAAATAGTAGAACAAGGTAGTTGGTCTCCGTTACCAATCAACACTTGGAACCCCGGGCTCTGTTGGACAGGAAAGCCTAAGAAACGGGCAATCCAATCCTGGATGAAGTTATGAGTACTACCACTGTCCACCAGAATAGAGAGGTTGGATTTGCCAATAAGCCCAGTGACTCGTAAAGTCTGAGGCACGAAATGGCCCATTAAGGCGTGGAAACTAATCTGTGCTGGAGCATCCTCTGCTTCCGGTTCAGGCTCGAGGATGTCTGATGGTGTTTGATCCAATAATAGACCTGTGAGATCAGTGTCGGGAAACTCGGGAAATTCTTGGTCTGCAATTAATAACATGAACTGGCGTTTGCAGCGGTGGCCTGGACGGAACTTGTTGTCGCAGTTGTAACAAAGGCCCTTATCCCGACGGGCTTGCATCTCGGCTGGGGATAAACGTTTGATGGTAGGTTTGAAGGGTGGGGACAAGTTAGGTTTGGGAAGTGAAGGAGGAAAAGAGGGGACAGGGGTTCGGGTAGGTCTGCTAGAGTCAGGAGGTTGCAGGGTAGGTCGCATAAATGGTGGGTTGGATGGCCGATATCGGATTTGGGACTGGAGGTCCTGCAACTTATCTTCTTGCAGCTTGGCAAGGCCAACTACTTGTGAGAGAGACAGGGGTTGGAGGGCTTGTACCTCACGTCTGATTTCGGGTTTAAGCCCTGAGATGAAACAGCTTAGCAAGAAGGATGGGGCAAGGCCGATGATACGATTTGCTAAAGTTTCAAATTGGGTTTGATAGTCCCGAACTGACGATGTTTGACAAAGTTTGAAAAGATCCCCCTTAGGGTCCTTGTATTGAGATGGAGCAAAACGGACCTCCAACGATTAAAGGAGACTTTGCCAGGAGAGAATTTGATTGTTGGCATGCATCCATTGAAACCAACTCAAGGCTGCTCCATCCATATAGAACGAAGCAATGCGGATGCGTTGATCTTCAGGTGTTCGATGGAAGTCAAAGAATTGGTTTATCTTGAAAATCCAACCCAAAGGGTCAGAGCCATCGAATCTGGGAACTTCATGTTTGAGGGTAGTAAGGTGAAAGTTTTGGGCGGTGGGTGCTGGGTTTGGTGGAAGAGTGGACTCATTAGAGGAGGAAGATGACGAAGCGGCTACTGTGGCTTCAAGGTGGGATATCTTGGTGGCCATGGATTTCATATCATGTTGGAGAGCTAACTGGTTTTCAAGGAGTTTGGAGAGGGTGGTTTCAATTTTATCAGCAGGCTGTGATGAACCTACCATGGTGTAGCTCAATGAAAGCACCAAATATGTTATGACCTCACTTCAATGGGAGGACCTCCTTACGCATGGAAATAAAAACACTGAATATTCATTGCCTTCTGCTGAGTACAACCAGAATGATATATAGGATCCTTAAGCAAATGGCCTACAGACACGTATGTAACTAACTTCTTAATGCAAAACCCACTATACCCCCCCCCCCCCCCGTATAACAACCCATCACGTATAAACATAATTCTTCATCCATTTTGGTGGATGTTTGTTACTAGTGGATTTGAGTATTGTCTCTTGCTCACGTGGCGTGTCGTCCTCTTCTTCTGTGCTGTGTAACACGTCTTCTGCATGGGTTGTTATTCCCTCATGAGGGTTTGGACCCTTATCATCTGCATGGCTCGTTATTACTTCATTTGGGCCCCTATCAGTAACTATTGAATTGTCGGCTTTTCTATTTTTGTCTCATCTAAAATTTTGTTTGGTGACTGTGCTCTTTGAATTATTTGGTGATAATTTGCTTTTATAGTTCAGATTTTGGTTCTTCTGAGTTCTGACAACCAGGACCTTGCACAAAACTTTAAGAAACTTGTGAAAGATGCATATAGTCCTGGAAGTATTGCAGCAGCTGACTGTATGCTTGGTAAGTATAAAATTTCGTAGCTGCAAAGCTATGAAATTTTAGTCATTTGCTTTTAATTTTTTAATGTTTGAGTTAACTTTGTCTTCACTTTTTCTAAATTTCTATTTTTGGGTTTTTAACTAAGTGTGGACATATTTTTGAAGTTATAATTTTTAAATTTTAGTCATTTAGAAAAGTTCATAAATTACATATTATGTAATGACTGATTGTTTTAATAGTAGTGTTATGGGGTGTTTTCATTTTTGCATGTAACGGCAGTTATAAACTCCTGCTGTATGGTTTTTAACTTGTTCAAATTCTAGCGGTGGTTAAAGCTGCCGCTACTTGTTAAAAAAAAAATTTTAAAATGTTTGCAGCGGTTGAAAACGGCCACTAAACAAAATAAGCTGCTGTTTGCTTCATAACACATGGGATGGCGGGGGTTAAATTCACTGCTAAATGCCTCTAAAAACCACCACTAGTTGCAATTTTTTTTTGTAGTGCAGTATAGTGCTATATAGTATATACTATGTTCATTTATCAGCATGCCCTCATGATAGTCACTGACATAAGAAATTAGATTAAAAACAATTAAAAACTATCAAAATTACGTAAGAAAAAATAAAATAAAATGTAACCACCAAGTGAAAAGTCAAGCGAAACTACAGAGATAAAAAGTGTTTAATTAAACAATAACTCAATCATGCAATTTGCTATAAAAGCTTTTGTATATAGATAGAATTATAAGAATGGATATTGATTCTTCATTTCTCTTCCACTTTAGAATGTCAAAAACAGTGAAAACAG
The DNA here is from genome assembly GCA_037074535.1 of Gleditsia sinensis. Lineage (NCBI taxonomy): Eukaryota > Viridiplantae > Streptophyta > Magnoliopsida > Fabales > Fabaceae > Gleditsia > Gleditsia sinensis. Next base: position 62,950,391 of record CM073468.1, on the reverse strand, counting down.
TAACGTTCATCTTCCAACAACTTTAAGTTCTATATAATTCCATATGGTGACTAATTTATACGAAATTTTATTTATGATAGGTCACTATAGCACTGTTTGATTCATGTAGTCAATTTCATCCAATGAAAAAAAACTTAATTGTTATTATTGTTATTGTTGTTGACCAATTTACGTAAAAAAGACTTTAAATGAGCTCAAGATTTTCTTTTTCCATAAGAATTAGCTTTGAACAGCATTATAAAGGTGACAAGGAAGGAGCCAGCAAATATCTTAAATGAGAAAAACTGTGCATTTAAAACTACTCACTACAAGAAAAATAGGATTTAACGACGATTTTTTTATGGCTTTAACGACGATTTTAACCGTGGATAATCCATCGTTAAACCATATTTAACGACGGTTTTGGAACCGTCGTTAAATTTTTTTTGTTTTAACTGCGGTTTTCTAAACCCTAAACCTATCTTTTGTTTTAACGACGGTTTAAAAACCATCGCTAAACACTTTTTTTTATAGAACTAAATTAAATAGTCAATCATTTAACTATGGACAGATATTAAGCTACACCTTTTACCTTTCACTTATAGATTGTTAGTTTATTTTAATATTTTTTAAAATTTTTATAATTGTATTTCCAATAATAATAATATCTATAAAAAAAATCAACAAGAAAAAATTGACTGAACTTTAGAATTAAAACTAATATTTAAATAGAGAGAAGATGAGGGAGAACTATTCTTCACAAAGACTTGCATCATTGTTGCTTCTTCGTAGAAAAAATAGAGACAAAATAAAGAGAGAAAAATTCTTTACAACAAATCCAATAGCCCAATCGAAAGGAGAAACCTTCTCTAAATGAAAAATAATGGAGGGAAGATGAGAGTGAAAAATGGGGAGAAAATGTATGAGAATTATAGAAAAATTGGAGTATTTAACCACGGTTTTTTAAAAACCGTCGTTAAAAACGCGTTAAAATTTATATTCAAATAACAATTTTTAGCGACGGTTTTTAGAAAACCGTCGTTATTTAACGACGATGTTTAGAAAACCGTCGTTATTTAGCGACGGTTTTCTAAAAATCGTCGTTAAAAACATGTTGTAATTAACATTCAAATAACAATTTATTACAAACCCACCAGAATTAACATATTTAGCGATGGTTTTAAAAAATCGTTGCTAAAAACTACAGATTTATAATGTGAGCAGAAAGAACAATTTTTAGCAACGATTTGCTGAAAATCGTCGCTAAAAGTTGACAATTTAAAAAAATAGCAAAAATTAACAATACTTAACGATGGTTGTTTAAAAAACCATTGTTAAATAGAGATGATTTTTTAAAAATCTTCGTTAAATTTATTTAGCGACGGTTTTTTTAATAACCGTCACTAAATAATCACGGTTTTGAAAACCGTCGTTATTTTATGTTTTAAGGACAATTTTTTTTAACCATTGCTAAAATCTATTTTTGTTGTTTTGACTGCATTTGACTACGAAGTAATGAAGTACGATATATAAGTTGGCCATATATATTTCAAACCAAATGATACAAATGAGTCAAAAATACAATGAACATAGTGAATATGAATAATACAATGGATGAAAATATCTTTACAATTGGCCTCAGTCTTTCCCTAATTGTGGAGCTTTAGAATTTTTGGTGAAAAATTAAAGAATAAAATGTCTCTTCTTCCTCATATGGATGGTAGTCAAACAGTGACCAACTTCAAATCATTATGTCTCCTTCCTCCCAATCCCTGTTGAAGAACATCCAATGACTCATCCATTGATTCTTTAGGACCAAATCCAGACATTCTATTAGATGTGGAGATGTGGAATATGAGAGGGAATGGCTACACAGCAACTCCAGTTCTTTAAATGACTTCAAATTAACATCAAAACAAACCGTTTTGTCCATCTTTTGAAGTGCCACTCCAGCCGCTTCTCTTTCCTTCTTTTGCAGCCAGAGTGTCAAGAATGTGCTGCTTTGCCTTAGCAATATAGATTGTCTTTTCTTTTGATAGATGGCCTTTTCAACTTTTTTGAGGAAGAATCGACATAAATAGATTGATAGTTGACACTGGAAATTGAGGCTTGTGTCGTGGTTGAGCTTGAGAGTATCATATTGATACTATACAAATAAAAAATATTTATAACATACGACGATTCTTACAAGAAAAAAGATAATAAATTTTCTAAATCGTAAATAATCATCCAAAAATGTATAGTAATTTAATGTTCTTGATATGATTTCAAATTTCATATAACTTCATTAAAAGTAAACAAAAATAATATGTGATATCAAAAATTGTGCATGCATCTCTATATTTACTATTATTTTTAAAAAAAATTTATGGTCGAGTTAGTATAATTTAATTTCAGATTTCTAAAGCTCAAAAGTTAAAACTTTATACAATTTACTCAATATGTATCCAAATAAAACTTCAAAAAAAAATATTTGGAATATTCAAAAAATACTGGTACAGCATGAATATAGAAATACGTACCTCTGCTTTGGCTTGGAAACAATGCTGACCTTCTCTTTTGATCATTTTGCAATAGAGATTGGCTTTTTCATCTCTTTTTAAAGCAGAACCTGCAGAAAGAGTTTCAGCTTGAACTCTATTGAATGTTCTGACTGGTTTGTTATTAGTAATGAGATCTGTTCTGTTTGCAAACTTCACTCTCACGCCTTTTAATTTTAATAACCCTCAAATAAATAATCATCCTTTGAAAACTTCCAAAAGTCCAGCAAATCTGCAAATATGAAATTAAGCCAAGTTTGTGATAGAAGACAATTTATGTATACATGATTTATTAAAAAAATTCATGTAAATATGTATCTTAAAAACAATCAAATATTAAATTAATTTTAAAATTGTTTGTTAATTATATTAAAGTAAGGACATGTATTTACCAACAACAACAAAATTGACAGGTAAACAACAATTTGGAGTCATATTATATACTAATTAACATGCATCTTTATTTTTTTTTTCTGTTTTAATTTTACTATAGATAATTTATGATTAATTTTATTTTTATTTTTTTAGTTTATCAAGATCTCCTCATAATAATTATAAAAATAAACTGATATTTTAATTAGACACTAAAAAACACTAAAAAATCCATACAAAATTTAACTAAATATGAATTTATGATTTTTGTTGTCAAAAAGTAAAGTATTAGAAGCCAAAAAACAAAGTCACTATTTCTAAAAGCACCCATAAATTAGTAGAATGACATATCAAGCTTAACACCAGAATGATTGGTTTTTTTTTATATAAAAAAACTTTAATTAAACAAAAATTTATGATTTTTATTTGTAAAAAAATAAAGAATTAAAAAAAACTAAAATATTTCCAAGCACACCTTTAAATTGGCAGGCTAATGCATTAACCAAACCCTAATGAACACCCAGATTCATTAATTTCCTCTAATATCTCATAAAAATAGCAATAGTCCCCATATTAAAATTTGTTCTATGAATTTTGTATTCCCAGAACTTTATAATACATCAATATACTCAACCGCATGATATCTAACACACAAAATATGTTGTCTTTGTAGAATATATCAACAGCTTGATTTGGATCATTCGGATATTGTGAAGAGCAGTCGAAGTTCGTTTCCAGAGAGTAATTTGTAAGCGAACCTTTTTCTTCCATGAAGTCCTTTTTTCTTCATATATATATATGAATTTACTTATATAAAAATTTAATGACAATATACTGTTTTGCTAGTGACAATTGTTATTAAATGAAGTGAAATAATATAAATTTTAGTGACACGTAAATTAAATATATGATACGCTAGTATAAATTAATGATATTTTTAATAAATAATTTGTTTATAAATTAATTTGTTTTCCTTTCTGGGTAGAAAATTATTTCTGAAATATTCAACAAATTTCAATTTTTAAAAAATTGATTAGTTATTGAACGGGAAAACTATTCCAACAACTAGTTATTAAACATGTACTAAATTATATAATATATATTTTAATTTTATATTATAATATATATAATTAAATAAATAAGTAACTTAATATAGAAAAATTTAAATAGTACATACATAATATATTGTAATGTCATTAATAATTCTATAATATATAGAAGAAGTTCACAATGGTACATAATATTAAATTAAACAATTAATCATGGTCATTTCAATAACATTTTTTACCACAAAAAATTTAAAAATAAAAATAAAATATATGTATAATTATCGTTAATATTTAGAAATTAACTAAAATGACACTGTTGTGAGTCAATAAAAAAATACCTAAAATGATGTCATTGCAATAAGAGAAAAAAAAAAGAAAAAAAAGTTCTACACAGTTTGATTTATGAATCTTTCAAAAAAAAAGTTTTTTTTTACCGATTCTTCAGTATTTTGCTAAATGGTTGTAAGACTGACACTTAACCAATAAAGACCCTACAAGTGGTTAGTCTGGTCTAATTTTTCAAAAGTGACAAATCAGTTATTCAAAAAATAAACAATAGTTCACTTATTATATATTTTCATTAAAAATAATGGCTAAAATGTCATTTTGGTCCCCTAGTGTTATCTTTTATTATAATTTGGTCCTCTAACTTTTGCTAAAATTTCTTGACTATTAAGATAGCTTCAAAGTTGCCTTTTATGGTCACATCGTTATTCATCTTTTCATTAACTTTAAAGATCATTTTATTAGGTGAAATAAATTTTAGTGAAATAAAAAATAAGAAAAAAAGAGAATAAAAAAAATGATATTATCTTATTTGATATACAATAAAAAGAATTAAATAATGTAATATTTTATTGTTTAATTAATAAAAATTGAAAGAATAAAAAGATAAAATAAATAAATTAATTAAATTAATTTTTTTAAATAAAAAATTTTAAAAAAATTAAATTTTCTTTATAAAAAATTCTTACAAATTAATTTTTTTAATAATTAAATTAAATTATTTTAATAAAAAAATATAAATTAACATTAATTCATCATAAAATTTTAAATTTTATTTATTATGAGAAAGAATCACATATAATGAAATAAAGCATTCTACGGATACTAAATTTCATCAAACTAAATAATAAAATTTTATTTTTTATTTTAAATTCTTTTTCATTCTATCAAACTAAATGCGCCTTCATGTGACGTGTCACACACATGGGTGACATCGCAAGAAAGGACGATCTCACATGACGTTTGACGGAGAAAATTCTTAATATTATTGTTGCAACAGTAGAGAACAAATAAATCTAGGGTTTTCACAAAAAATTCCAAATCCCGCCCCACAAAACCCATTAGATCATATTTAATCAGAGTTCTTAAAAAATTAAAAATTACATCTCCACGACGATAAATAACACATTTTAAAGAATATTATTATTAAAAAATATTATTATTGAAAAGTTTTACAGTGATAACTACATATAAGATAACAATCGCTTAAATTAAAATTTATAAAAAAAAATTAATGTATTTATTAATTATTTTTTATGTTAAAATAAAAAAATAATATAATAATATAATACTTGATATAAGAGAAGTTAAGTAACTTTAATTTAAGGCTTATTGCTTTAGGAAACCTCACATTCATTTGGGGCAGAAATTTCTGTGGAGATGAACCCAGACGCTTCAACTACCAGTTCCAGATGATGGGGAGATGCTTTTGCTCCTGCAACGAGAAAGCCATCCTTCTCCCGTCTAGGACCAACGAAAACCTTTAGTTGTAGTTTCTAAAGGTGCAGACATTTTGGGGTAATTAAGCTCATGTGCAATTCTAATCTATTCCAGGGGGCTCTGTTTTGAGATTATTGTTGGTTAAATGCAGGATGGTGGGGACTACGTACGATGAAAAGGATATTATGATTGCTAGGTTGAGGAAGAAAGTAGTTTCGCTAGCTGCAATCCTTTGTGAAAAATTTTACGATTGTTAAAGTGCAATTGGTGTACCTATTGATGAGTGAATCCAACAATGAGGTGGCTTTAATTCAAGATGTTGTTGATGGATGATGTAGTTTAAGAGCATGAGTATTGCGGCATTAAATTGTTATTGGGGATTGGTCGGTTCTAATTTAAAAAAAAAAATCATCTGACTTATTTTATTAAATTCAATTTTTTGAAAAAAGTAGCATGAATTATTAGAATAATTCAATTTTATTTAAAGTAATTTTTTTTAATCGAATTCGAGCAAAAATTGATTTAGTGAGTGGTTATACTTATCCTTAATTATTATGTTCTCTATAACAATAATTTTTTAATATATCATATTTTACTAATATAAAAATTTATTTGAAACAAAGAAATTAGGAGATTAATACTTTAAGACAGGAGAGAAAGACAAAATATATAGCTAAATAGGAGGAAATAATTAATAGTATATGTCAATAGAAAAGAAAATTTTTTAAAATACTTTTAAATTATTATTATTATGTTTTTTTTGTAAAGAGTGTTTCAGACGTCTTAGATAAATTGTATTATATATTTTTTTTAAATGGTCATGTATATTTTTATAATGAAAATATTATTCAGATAAATAAATAGTAATATACTCTGAAAATTTTGGAAATAACCGAGCCAGTTATTGGCTTAGCTCTGATTTAATCATTCTTTTGGATGCAAAAATATGACTTTTTTTTAAATAAATAAAAAAAACAAACTTAGCCTGAGCTCATACTTGATCATATTTATAAGGGTCAAAATAAAATGTTTAAAAATGCTAAAGGATTTAAGGTGTGTTTGGTTTTGCGTTTGGACAACGTGATTTTGCCTAAACGTGATTTTTGCAGAAGCTACAAAGTGTTACTTCTGCAAAAATCATGATTACACCAGCAACAAATGGGCTTTTTCTTTGATCCACCGCCAAACCAAACATGCACTTAGACATTTCCGTTTGGGTTGACCTTAAAATTAAATAAAAATTTTGTAAACAAAAAGGTGTATGTCTAGTCTAAGACCCTAGTATTCTCTATGGGCCAAAGCAAGAATATTAAAAAAGAACCCAAGTCTAAACATTATTTGCAGGCAAAGTTCGAGCCTGTATAAAATATTTTGAAAACAAGAGGGGTTTGGACTCATAAATAAATATGAAAATTTCTATTTGATTTGAAATAAAAATTTTACAATTGATATGAGCCTGAACTCAGCTGCCACTGCGTTGTCATCCATCACTATCCACCGTAATTAAAGAAAAAAAAAAGAATTTTTTTTGAAAAAAAAAAATTATAATGAAAGAAACAAATTTGAAATATAAAAATTGTAAAGGAAACAAAACCAATCTTAAAGAAAAATGTTTCAATTTTTTCCCACTAAATAAAACATCCAAACATAAACTTCTTTCATAGTAGAAATTTAAAGAAATAAAGCTGATTATATATGTAAGATATAATGGGAATATGATTGGAGCTTTTTGATGGCGAGCTAGCCTCTCACTTTCTTTCTTCTTCTTTTTTTTAAGAAAATTTAGAATGAGAAAAGACTATCAATTTTTAGATTATATTTTTTAATAAAAATTTACAATAATACTTATAAATTGTTTATATAAAAAGATTGATTATAACAAATCAAACTTGAATTTTACAACCAAAGTGTTTAAATATTTATTAATTCAACTAACTTCTATTGGCCATTTTTGGGGAAACTTACAGTTGTTTCAAATAATTTTAAGATATGGAGAACTCAAAATCTAACCTAAAAAATGAAATTTGGCAAGTCTGAGAACACATCAATTTTAAATTTGTTTATGAAATTATATATTTATTTCATTTTTTATGAAAATATATTAAATCTACAACATTTTAGCGTTATTATATCAATATATAGTAATTATTTAACTATTTTTTAATGGAAATTATCGTATTTATTAAAAAATTATATAAAAGAACTTTATTACTTCCTGTGCATCTCCCTCATTAATTTTTTTTAGTCAAATTAAGGCATGAGGCATGGATGAAGCAATCAATTATCCACCTTGAAAGATTCACTAAATGTATTGCCGATCGAGACTCCAATTTAATTATATATTTTGGCGTTTGAGGCTTCCAGCTTAAGCTTATGAGATTCTTAAGTACAACTTATATACTACTTCATATATATTTTTAAATTAAGAATTTTCTTTCCTGTCTATAATTAATTAGTAGTATCTAATTAATTAATTACCATAAATAAAATACAGCATTTTTATTAGTATTGTTGGTTGACAAAGGAAGCATCTTTATTTCTTTTTCTTTTTTAATGCTTAGAAAAATTCCTGAAACTTAGTATGGGTATAAATTAAAGGTAAATGCATTTCTCCATAATGATGATTTATCATTTCTATCTCTCTTTCCTTTTAATTATTGGTTGCCATAAGATTGAAAGTCTCAAAAATATCATTAAGAAGTGTACCATCACTTTCACTTTTCACCAACTTTCAACCATGGTTAAAGGGCAAGCAAGCCATCTTTCACCTGTAAAATACAAGTTTTATGCTTTGCAGGTTATTTTTCAAAGGTCACATCAGTATTATACATTATTAACAAGATTATTAATCATTAATTACTATTATTTTTTAGTGTGTGACTAATATAATAGTAAAGATAGGTTACTTCAAAATTATTGATCAAAATACTATTGATTTGTCTGAATTCGTGAGAACAGACAGAGATTCAATTCAAAAGATTGTTTTTAAAAATTATTATCTTCTTAAAATAAGCAACTCAACTAATTTTTAGACATTAGAAGATCTATGTGAAAAAGGTCGACCACTAAACAAAATTACTATTTAAAGAGAAGATTGAAACTTCATATATGGAGAATACAAAATTTTAAGTCAATTTTTTTCAATCAGTTGAGTCAACCTGCATTGAGTTAATATTATTATTTTAATTTAAGAGTTAAATGTTATTTTAACTAAGTAAGATTGATATAGATACTCTGATGACAAAAAGAAAATGGGTTTTCCTGAATTAAGGGAACCATTGATAGGTATTTGAATGAACAGATCATACATTCATATATTGAGGTACTGACAGATTTGACACTATCTGATTTGACAAAAAATAGTAGCAGATCCGCTCTATGCAAGGAACTCGGGGTGGAAGCAAATTGCGGTGCTGACAGATTTGACACTAGCTCTCAAAAATCTCATACTGCAGAAGGGGCCACAATTTGTTGGTTTCTAGCAATTATTAACCTCGTTGCCCATATGAAAATATTGATATTGGAAAACTAAAGATCAAGGCAATAATTAATGCTGTTGGCTGTATTGAGAACTCGTGCATGTGCTACTTACTAGGGTTATGTAAGATGTCTGGACAAAACTTATATCCAGTTGTTTATTAGGTGGAATTTTAATTTTTAAATTAAGTTAATTTTATTTAAAACTTTTAATTATGAGTGTCACGTCATTGTCAAATTAATATTAAATAAATATCAATTTATATATTAAATAAGATAATTATAACAAAAAATTACATGAATTAAATTTAAAATAATAATTTAACTGAAGAGTATCATTGCAAGTATTTTTGTATGTAAGAAATTAAATTAAAAATTCACTTCTATTTATCAAATACAAAAATATAACTTTTCTCAATGTAGTGGAAATCAATTATATATAAAGAATTTTCATGTGTTATGAAAATCTTACATGATAACATAGTTGCATGTAAATTTTGTATTTATTCAAAAAGAGAAATCATCTTGCCAAATGCCAATGAAATCAATCCATCTGCATTTTGCACTGATCAGCATCCTTACAAAGATAAATATAATGGTTATATATCTGTTTCTAGAAATATTTCCTTAATTGCATATCTTATGTTTTCTTGTACCCATTTTGAAACAAGATAAATGATATCTAATATAAGTTGGTTCTTATTATCCAAATAACTCTCTTTCATATTTGTCTACACACACACACACATAAAATACCATATATATTTTTAGAGAAATTACACTTACTATCCTGACTTATACCTCTAATTGTAATTTTTTTTTTCTTATCTAAAATACATTCTAATATCTTCCCAATTTATATGTCCCAATCCCTTCATTCAAATAAAATTTTAAGTTTCACATTCTCAAATTCGTATCACTACAAGAAAAGCGGGGAATGACGACGGATCTTTAACGACGGTCACAAAAAATCGTCTTTAAAGCCGTATTTAACGACGGTTAACGAACCGTCGTTAAAGTTCTTCACTTAACGACGGTTCAACACAAAACCGTCATTACATATGGATGATTAACATCCAACCGTGGTCATCTGCGTCGATTCGGGGGGTAGAGAAAAATATTATGAAAATTACGATGATTTATAGAAAATCGTCATAAAATAACGACGATTTTATGTATAACCGTCGTTATTTTACGACAGTTTCAAGGAAACCGTCGTGAAGTTATAACGTTCGAAATTCGGACCGTTACTCGATTTTTGTGTAATTTAACAACGATTTTGGTAAAAACCGTCGTTAAAGTTGCAAGTTACGACGGTTTTTTAAAAAATCGTCGTTAAACCCATTTAGCGACGGTTTTTGTTTGGTTTAACGACGGTTAATAACCATGGTTAAACCACGCGTCCATTTATAAATTTGATGGTTCTCCTTATTTTTATTACAACAGCTTCTCGATAGATTTTTTTTGCATAATACACTCTCTGAAATTATTTGTTGTGACTTTTAAGTTTTTATACTGTGGTGTTCTCTGCGGCTTATTTTTATTATTCTCAAGGTATGTCATTTAATTTTTTTAATTGTATTTGATTATTTTTTTTTATATTGTATGTTCAAAATATTTTTTTATATTATTTTTTATTTTCTTTTGTGAAGATATTCTGACGTTGGGACGACACTTTGATTTTAATTTTTGTACGTTATTTATTTGGAATCATTTTGAAGGTATGTAATCTAATTAATTTTATTTTGAATGAATTTATTTCAAATTATTGTATGTTAGATTACAATAATATTAGATATTTTATGTACTTACTATTTTTTTTATAAATATATTTGACATTGTGATGTACATTGTATGAATCAATTTTAAAATTTGTGTTATTTTTGTGATATTTATGATATTTAATATTATAATATATAGTATGTTCGTTGAAAACATGTAAGGAGAAATTTTTTTTAATAATGCTGAATTATTATGAAGTAAAATATTTGTATTTAATATTAGAATTGATTTATAAAAATAAAAAATAGAGATCTTGAGGCAGTGTTGATAGAATAATATGAAATAGTTATTGAATACACCGTTTTAAAAAATAATTAATAAAAATTACAAATAGGTTTTAAAAAAGAAAGCAAATATATATAATAACATAAATTTAGTAGATAAATTGAAGTGTGTAATTGATTAGATAAAATAATAAATTTTAATAAATAGATAGAGTAAGTATTGAAAATAATTTTTAAAAAATTGTGACACTACTTGAAAAATATACGTATGTTTTAATAAAAATTTAATAAATATATATAATATTAAAAGTTTAGTATAAAATGATAGTGAATTTAGTTTTAAATATAAGTTGTTTACTATTTTAAAAATATTATTAAAATTAATGCAAATAAATTGAAAGTAGTTATTATATTGATAAACGTATTTAAATAATATACACAAATTAGTAATAGTCAAATTATATTACAGTTGTTAATAAAATATTAAAATATTTATTCAGATGATGAGGTAAAATAATAAATGTTAATAAATAGACAAAATTAGTATTAGAAATTGGTTTTAGAAAAATAAAAATTATTTAAAAATACACGTAGTTTTTAAAAAATAGAAACAAATATATAATAACATAATTTTAATATGCATGCTAGTAGTGTAATAATTTTTAATGCACTTTGTTGTTACACTAGATTCTCTATTAAGGAACTAACAAGATCTTAGATGTAATTGAGTAGAATTATTCTTAAATATATGGCCCTTATATATATGGGCCACAGATTTTATTTTTTTAAATAGGGAATTGAAATTTCAATTCCTTATCTGAGTTCGTTATAAATTTTACCATGTAAATACTATAATTGAAATCCTAGCGACAGCTGTAAAATCATATTTTAATTTTTTTGCTGCTAGTGGTTTTCCTTTCCAAAAAATTTAGATTCGTAGAAATTCGATAATGAAACTCATCCTTTTAATTAATTACACTAGATTCTCTATTAAGGAACAAACAAGATCTTAATTAGATGTAGTTGAGTAGAATTATTCTTGAATATATGACCCTTGGATGGGCCACTGATTTTACTTTTTCAGATAGGGAATTGAAAATTTCAATTCCCTATAAGAGTTCATTAGAAATTTTACCATGTAAATACTATAATTGAAATCGTAACGGCTGATGTAAAATCATAATTCCATTTTTTTCTGCTAGTGGTTGTCTTTTTCAAAAAATTCATATTCGTAGAGATTTGATCATGAAACTCATCCTTTTAATTAATGACAATAACGAAGATTTTTTATTTAGTGCTTCATTAAATGTCTATTATCATAAAGTTTGTCAAAAATGTTTTACACGTAAAACATTTTAAATCTCTTCAAAATGTGTTTTGTTTTATGCACAATCAATTGCAAATCCCTTCTCATGTAAAATAGTCATGTTTTATTTTAGTTCAGAGTAAGAGTTATTTAGGTTAATTGTTATCTAAATTCATAATTATTTCAGAAATGGATAAATCTTGGATCAATAAACCTCGACAATTAATAGAGTACCTGAATGGTTTAGACGAATTTTTGGAATTCGCAAATGTCAACTATGGGGTCGAAGGTAGAATAATATACCCATGCCCAAAGTGTAGATTCAAAAAATGGCAACTCATCGAGGTTGTGCGCCAACATTTGATCGTCAAACCATTTCCGGAAGAATACAATTTTTGGAGTTTGCACGGAGAAATGATTACAGAAGAACCTGCTGTAGGATATGCTATAATGCCAATTGAGGTCTCAGAACCCATAGTTCGAGATGACCCTATGCAGAACATAGTCCGTGATGCATTCGGAATTCACCCCGAAAATGAGAGCATCGCTTCTGTGGATATGCCAGTTCCGCAGTCAGCAGAAAGGATGGATGATAGTGTCAAAGATTTTTATGAGTTACTGAAAGATAGTGAACAACCGCTCTATGACGAGTGTGAAAAGTAGTCAAAATTGTCTTTCTTGGTGAAGTTGTATCACATCAAGTGTTTGTGCGACCTAAGTAACAATGCAATGTTGATGGTACTTGAGTTGCTTGTCGATGTATTCCCAGATGCCAAGATTCTGCCTTCATTTTACGAGGCTAAAAAAGTCATTAATAAGTTGGGGTTGAACTACAAAAAAATTCATGCATGTCAGAATGATTGTATGCTATACTGGGGTAAGCATGAAAGTAGCCAAACTTGTAGTAAGTGCTCCGCACCAAGGTGGAAACCGAAATAAAAGGGGGAGAAGCGAAAAAATGTGCCTAATAAAATTCTTAGATACTTTTCAGTTAAGCCAAGATTGCAGAGGTTGTTCAAATCTTCTAAAACTGCTGAATTTATGATATAGCATTTTGAAGACAAAATTTCTGACGGCATCATGCGGCATCCAAAGGATTCTGAGACATGGAAGAGATTTGATCTTCTGAATCCTCAATTTGCATCAGATCCGGGAAATGTTCGTTTGGGCCTTGCAACGGATGGTTTCAATCCATTTGGAAACCTATCTACAAGTTACAGTATATGGTCAGTTCTGCTAATTCCGTACAATCTTCCTCCTTGGATGTCTATAAAACAGAGTTCATTCATGTTGTGAATGATAATTTCAGGGAAAAAAGCACCGGAGAATGATATAGATGTGTTTTTACAGCCACTAATTGAAGAGCTGAAGGAGTTATGGGTTGAAGATGTTAAGACGTACGATGCATTTGGCAAAGAAATGTTCAATATGCATGCAACTCTTTTGTGAACAATCATTGACTTTCCTGGCCTTGGATGTTTATCAGGCTGGAATACTCATACTGGATTAGCCTATCCGTACTGTAACTTTGACTCTACTCCAGTCCGTCTCCCTCATAGTCGGAAGTGGTGTTTTATAGGACATCGCCGATTCTTATCTCCAGGTCACAAATTCAGACTGGCCCGCAATAGGTTTGACGGAAAAGAGGAAAGAAGAAACCCTCCTCCGCAACTGAGTGGTATAGACATTTTAAGACAAGTCGATGATATTGAAGTTGTCTTTGGAAAAAATGTGGAAACTGATGTTGGGACTCAACAACTGTGTTCCCGAGGTCAGGGTTCGGTTGATGCTGGAACTCAACAATGGCATAAGAAAAGTATATTTTTCAAACTTTCGTATTGGACAAATAATATGTTGCGTCATAATCTTGACGTCATGCATATTGAGAAAAATGTCTTCGACAACATCATTTACACTTTACTTAATGATTCTGGCCGTTCAAAGGATCACGTAAATGTGCGAAAAGACTTAAAAGAGTTCGGTGTGAGGCATGAGCTGTGGCCAGATGATGACGGTAAATATCCACCTGCTTTGTTCACGTTGACAAATGCAGGCAAGGAAGTATTTCTGAAAACACTTAAAAATGTATCTGTACCTGACGGTTATTCCAGTAATATCTCCAGATGTATTGACGTAAAACAGCGTAAGATCGGAGGACTAAAAAGTCACGACTGTCACATCCTTATGGAACAACTATTACCATTAGTCATAAGAAAGACACTTCTAAAGCCGGTATCTGCAGTTCTGATCGAGTTTTGTTCATTCTTCCGGCAACTGTGTTCCAGATTTTTGAATGTTAATGAACTTGATCAACTTCAAAATCGAATCATTATGACGCTGTGCCATCTTGAAATGTTATTTCCGCCGTCTTTCTTTACAGTCATGGTACACTTGACTGTACATTTGGTCATGGAAGCGAAGTTACGAGGACCAGTCCAATATCGTTGGATGTATCCCATCGAAAGGTAAAATATTAAAAACACATAATTCCAATTTCTTGCATTATTGTTAATCCAATTTTATTCAAATCTATGTTCTCTAGATACTTGGGTAAACTTAAATCTTTAGTGCGGAATAGAGCAAGGTCAGAAGGCTCAATAGCAGAGTCGTATATTGCAGGAGAAGTTTTGTTATTCTGTTTCAGGTACATAGATGGTGTTGACATTGTCTTCAATCGTCCTCCTCGTGTGGATGATCGACCCGATGTTGGGCCGTCTGATAGGGGTTTGTTCCCACCAATAGGAAGACCAGTTGGTGGATTTGATTATTTCACCCTTTCTCCCCGGAAAAAATTGCAGACTCATCGGCATGTCTTAACAAACTGCAAAGAAGTTGATCTTTACTTACAGTAAGTTAACTCACACTTAGCTACATTTGCATACAATTTTTTGTCCTGTGTAGCATTAAGTGTTTAGACAATGTGAACTCAACAGGGAATTTAGAGACTATGTACGGCATAGTTTAAGAAGTCGGACGCGATCATCTACCGAAATAGATAAAAAGGTCCATAGGGAATTTGTCTCTTGGTTTTCGCGTTGTGTAAGTATTTCAACGTGGTAACATTTCATTCATATGTCAAATATGAATACAAGTCATCCTTTATTCATTTTGCAGATCGCAATTGATGGCGATAGATCGCAGTGTGCTGATTTAAAATATCTGGCACTTGGTCAACTAGATAGAGCACGTCGATACAATGCTTACAATGTCAATGGATTCAAATTTTGAACTTTAGAGCGAGACCAAGGGATGACATCTCAAAATAGTGGAGTTTACGGTACTTTCGGGACGAGGAGTTATGCAAGTAGTAGTGATACGAATATGCAATTTGGTGGCGTCCCGTATTACGGAAAACTATTGGACATTGTCGAGTTAAACTACCATGGCCATTTTACAGTCGTATTATTTAAGTGTATGTGGGTCAACACAACTACAACGAGAGGAATTGCAATTGATGAATTTGGGATGACATCAGTTGATTTTTCTCGGTTGATTCACACTGGTGAAAATGATGATGACGAGCCATACATCCAGGCATCTGAGGCTCATCAAGTATACTATGTACAATATGAGTTGGACAAGAACTGGAGTAGAGTGATGCATTTAAAACCCCGTGACTTATACGAGATGGGCGATGAAGATGAAAATCTTATATACGAGAGCGATCCGTTACACACGCAAAATTTAGAAACATTGTTTCCAGAAGGAGAAGTTAATTTATGCTTGTTACGGTATTAATTTTGTTGTTACCGCCTATTTATATATATTTTAGACTATTTATAAGTACTGTACTATTTTATTTATTTCCATAACTTTTATTAGGCAAAGTTTAATTTACAATTGTTTTATTAATTTCATTTTGCCAGTTCGGTGACGATGAAGAAGGTTAGATCAGACATTGTAGGGGCGTCCAGTTCTCACACTCCCACGCCCCGTGGGGCGATCAATGAGGGCGGACAGCCCACTATGGAGTCAGAGACTGTCGCATCATCACTCCCTGTTAGCGACTCCCAGCCACTGGATTCGCAGGCCGTCCCCTACACACTCCCCTCACCTGACGCTCAGGCACCGGACGACGATTATTCGTTCGATTTTGACACAATCTTTGGCGGTGTAAAGGAGGAGCATCAGCCTGGTGAGCAGGAGCGCAGACGTAGGAGGAGTTGGACAGTTGATGTAGTCGGAGAGTATTGTAATCATGTACACTTTATGCGCTTAATAATTTTGTCTGAGTAATATAATATATAATTGTCACTAATTATTTTGACAGACGGGACCGGGCACACGACGTCCAGACAGTTGATTGTCCATGATGTATGGGCCCTGCCTCAGGGATCAAAGGTGGTTGTCCAGTTCAACGACAACCACCAAGCTATCGGAGACAGTGGCGGTTTGCTCGGTGTCTTCCTCGGCACCATCGGGGATAACTTTTGGTTATTCCCGATCTCTTACAGGGATTGGAGGAGCATTCTTCAGCAGTCGAAGATGAATGTCTTCGTAAATAATATTCAGGTATGAAAACATATATCTTTTGTAATTAATTATAATTATTTGTAATTTATATGCAATTTATGTGTAACTAATTTTTTAATTTCGTTTGCAGACACATTTTAATGTGACGGATCAACACAAGAAACTGATCATGCAGTCGCTAGGAGCGAAATGGAGAGCAGGAAGATACAATTTATTTCGCCTGGTGTACGATGGTACGAAGACCAGAGATCAGTTGCGGAGTGAAGTCCCGACAGGCATCCCACCTGATCAGTGGACAACTTTCATAGACTATCGCCTAGACGCGAAGTCTAGGGTAAGTTGTTAATATATATTTATAAAATTTAACTTTTAAATATTGTCACTAATTATTTTTTCTATGTGATTAATTAGGATGTGGCTGCGAAGAATAAACGAAACAGAAGACAGCTGACAATGTCACACACTACTGGATCCAAGAGCCTTGCGCGTAAAAAAGTGGAGATGGTAAGTTTAAATCTATAAATATTTTGTTTTTTTAAATGTTGAGAAGACTATAATATATAATCATAAATTGATTGATTAATTATTTTAATTTTCAAGAGATTAAGCTTCAGGGTCCAGTGACTCGTGGTGATGTATGGACGGTAGCTCATAAAAGAGCTGACGGATCATACATCAACGATGAAGCTCGGGCTGTTGCGGTGAGTAATAAAATCTTATCAACCATACGTGGATAATTATTTAATTTTTAGATAATGTTTAATATTATTAATTTTCTGTTATTGAATGTTAGGAGAAAATCGCTTCAATCCAGCAGGAGGACAGCTCGTCCCAAGAGCTCTCGACGGCCGATTTGCTTGCGAGAAATCTTGGCACTAAGGAGCACTCCGGCCGCGTTCGAGGATTTGGGTTGGGTGTTTACCCAACTCAAGTCTTCGGTCGTAGTTCGTTTGGGGCGAGCTCACAGTCTGGGCCGTCGTACCACGACTTACAAAGTGAGGTGGAGCGCCTGAAGACAGTTATGCAAGAGCGGGATGTCGAGCAGCAGCGCTTGAAGACAGCTATGCAGGAGCGGGATGCTGAGCTCCAGCGACGGGATGCTGAGCTCGCTGCACGGCAAGCACAGATGGAGGCTGCTATGACGTTCCTGCTACAAAAATTTTAGGGACAGCTGCCACCTGAAATTTCAAGACTTCATAGTCCCAGATTCAGGGTAACCTTTTAATACATAAAAATTGTTGGTATAATTTTGTTTATTTTAAAAACACTAAAAATTCAAACAAACAAAATTTAATTTTCAGGACTCCAGCGATCGTGGTAGTGGGCATCAGCGTGATCAGCATCCGTAGGGTCCGGAAACTTGATTTAGTTGATATATTTATACATGTAATTTTGTCAAGTTCATTACTATTAATTTTTTGTACATATATTTTTTTATATATAGATTCATTATAATTCAATAATTTATGCATCTTCAGTATCTAGTTAAATATTAATAATTTTTAAAATACAATTTTCAATTTTTAAATAATTCAAACACTTAATTATTATATAATAAAATAAAATGTATATAAATTAATTTATAAAATATTTAAAATATAAATTAATTTTTATTTTGCATAAAAATTTAATAATAAAAACATTTAAGCATTATTAGTATTATGAATAGTATAAAATATTATATTTTAAATTACAAATAAAATTGATATAAAAAAATTAATTAATTTTATTAATTAAAAATTTAAAAAAAATAGCGACGATTTTTGTTAAAAACCGTCGTTATAATTATTTTTATTAAATAAAAATAATAATAAATAACGACGGTTTTTAATAAAAACTGTCGTTAAACCAGAAATAGCGACTGTTATTTCCACGGTTGCTGAAACCGTCGCTATACCTCAAGTTTCACGATAGTTTTAAAACTGTCGTTAATGGGCATAATGACGGTCGAAATCGTCGCTATGCCCACTTAAAAATCGCCGTAATGCCACGGTTTTGTTGTAATATATACACTACATTTAACTATTGTATTATTTGGCCAAAGTCTACTATAACTGGAGGAAGGGAATGAACTGGACACTGTAATTAGAAAAAAAAAACTAGGAAAAGAGTATAAGTTGTAGATAAGGAAGAAGGTATAGTAAACTTTTTGAGTTAATTAAACTTTTAAAATATCATACTCAATGTCTAATTTAAATAGAAGTTGCTCGTACAGTAAGACATATAAATTTGAGGGGGACAGGGGGGAGACATTGCAATAATTTTTAGATTAAAGAAAAAACTACAATTGGAAATATAGATTAATTTAGATAAGTATAACTTTTCTTATATCATTTTTCTTACTTCAGAGATATCTTTAATATCATAATATAATTAATGTATGAGATATAAAATATAATGATATTTAAAATGTACATATTTAGTGTCACAATTTATACAAAATGAAAAAAATAAAAAATTTAGATAAATAAAATTTCTATATTTTTTGGTGATATGGGATATACTAACTAATTAATGAGAAGACATTCTTTGTATGTTTACATTTTGAGTAAAATACTTTTATCTCTGCTATATTTTACATTAAATACACTCATTATTCTCTATTTTTTAAAATATATACAAATCTTCCTTCTGTTTTACATTTTCTAGACGACAAAGTTTGCTGCTTATGGTATCTAAGATGCCTCGAAAACAAAAAACGAAAATCACCTTTGAGATTGAAATGTCTTGCTATATATAGATTACGTTGCAATTACATCACATAAGCAGACCAATACTTGATTATCACGTGTGATTTAATTACATCTGAAAGACTGTGATATGACTACGTCTCCAAATATCGTTATGCACCCAGACCACGTGGAAACTCATGCTTCACCCATGCAGGACCACTCAGACTACGTGGAGACTCATGCTTCACCCATGCAGGACCACTCGGTAAGAAGGAGCATGAGAGAGAGAGAAGGAGCACGTGGAAGCTGAGGGAATAAAGAGATGCTGGTAGCAGTGGTGAGGAGGGGAATGGTTATTTTGTTATCTCTCTGATTATTCTCTTCTTCCCTCTGTATTTCCTCTTATCTTTTCCTTCTGTAAACTCTGTGCTGAGCTCCATATCTGCTGTACTGCACACTGGGATTTATTCTTAGTGTGTTTTTCCTTTGAATAATACACATTGGGTTGGTATTTCTCATTTACCATTTGTTATCATAACAAATTTGGTGCTTTCATTGACATGGCAGAAAACACTCGCATGAAGGATCTGGCAGCGGACATTAAGCGTCTTACCGAAACCTGGGAAGCTAAAAAGGCCGCCAATGGAGCTCGCTTTGATCGTTTAGAAGGTTCAGTTGATACCATCAACCGTACTCTGGACTTATTGTCCCGTACACTGGATAGATTTGCGTTGCATTTTCCTACTACCGGAACGACGACGTCGTCAACGTCAAATGCAAACACAGGGGACCAGCCACCACAGGCTCGCTCAGTTAAACTGGACTTTCCACGCTTTGATGGTACTGACCCATTGAATTGGATTTTTTGTGCCGAGCAGTTCTTCAATTTTTATTACACTCCGGATGCTCAACGGCTCACAATCGCATCAGTTAATTTGGAGGGCTCTGTCATTCCATGGTATCAAATGATGATTAAAACTAGAATGATTACATCGTGGGAGACGCTTACAAAGGCTGTAGAACTCTAGTTTGGGCCTTCTCAATTTGACTGTCCTCGTGCCAAGCTCTTCAAGCTCACCCAGACTGATTCTGTCTCCAACTTTTATAAGGAATTCATGCCTCTAACCAATCGGGTGGATGGATTATCGGAACCGGCGTTGCTTGATTGTTTTATTAGTGGACTTAAACAGGACATAAAACAAGATGTGTTAGCACAGTCACCCACTACCTTATTGCATGCAGCTTCCCTTGCACGACTATTTGATGAGAAAAACCTTGTTCATTTACCCCAAACCACCTCCCACGCTACTTCAGCTCATTTTTGTTCTACCACCAATTTACATTCTAAACCACCTTGGAAGCCTTCTTATCCTAGTTCGACACCATTACAGTCGCCACCCAAATCCACTCTTCCCCCACTGTTACCCACACCAAATGCAAAACCATTACCACCCATTAAAAAGATGTCCACAGCTGAAATGCAGCTTCGACGAGATAAGGGTCTTTGTTACACATGTGATGAAAAGTTCACCTGGAATCACCGCTGTCCTAATCGCCAATATTTATTGTTTCATGTGGATGATGAAGATACAACCACTTTACCGGTGATCATACCTTCAGCTAATGATCCAGAGGCTTCATCCCCTCATCATTTGTCTTTTAATGCTCTTAAGGGAGCTCAAGCAGTAGGAACAATCAGATTTAAGGGCATGACTAGAGGTCACGAAATCCAAATTTTGCTTGATGGAGGTAGTTCTGACAATTTTATGCAACCACGACTAGCTCGTTTCTTGAAGCTTTCCATTGAGCCTGCTCTGCCTTTTAAAGTGATGGTTGGAAATGGAAATTATTTGTTAAGTGAAGGTCAAATTAAAAATTTGGACGTATCTATCCAAGGACATCCGATTCAATTACTCGTATTCCTCTTACCCATCACTGGGTCAGAATTGGTCCTTGGAGCTGCGTGGTTGTCTACAATAGAACCACACATTGCTGATTACAGTACTGCTACCATCAAATTTTATCTGCATGGTCAATTCATCACCTTGCAAGGCAAACAACCCGAGTCTCCCCCAAATGCTCAGTTCCACCATTTAAAAAGACTCCATGTGACTAGTTCTATATTAGAATTATCTACACTGCAATATCATGAAACAGAGGCTTCTTCTCTTCCATTACCTAGTGACATGCCTCATGATTTACAGCCCTTGTTACACAGGTTTAGAAGCATTTTTGATATTCCTCACGGGCTGCCACCTCATCGATCTCATGATCACCAAATTTCCCTCATAGAAGGAACAGCGTACCACACTTCAGCAGGTATGACACCCTTCAAGATTGTATATGGCAGAGATCCACCCACTATTTTACATTACACTCCAGCTTCGGATGATCACAAAGATATTCAGAGTCAGTTGCTGTTGCGCGATAAAGTATTGGAGACCCTCAAACGTAATCTCTTGCATGCACAGGAGAAAATGAAAAAGTATGCTGATGCTAGTCGAACTATACTTCGCAATACTCAAAAGTTGGGTTTAAAGTATTTTAGTCCATTTCCGATTGTGGAACTAATCGGGGAGGTTGCATATAGACTATTGCTTCCTCTGTCAGCAAAGATCCATGATGTCTTCCACATTTCTCCCCTCAAGAAGTGCATCGGGGACCCCTCGTCCCAATATATGCCGTTACCATTGTCTCTGTCTAAGGACGATCATACGGTGTTACCTATGAGGATACTAGACCATTGCTCTATTTTGGTAAATGGAACATGGATATCACAAATCCTGGTTGAGTGGGATGGCGCACAGGCCACATGGGAGGACCTCACGGTTCACCCACATTTTGACCTTGGGGACAAGGTCCCTTTTAATGGGGGCGGCAATGATATGACTACGTCTCCAAATATCGTTATGCACCCAGACCACGTGGAAACTCATGCTTCACCCATGCAGGACCACTCAAACTACGTGGAGACTCATGCTTCACCCATGCAGGACCACTCGGTAAGAAGGAGCATGAGAGAGAGAGAAGGAGCACGTGGAAGCTGAGGGAATAAAGAGATGCTGGTAGCGGTGGTGAGGAGGGGAATGGTTATGTTGTTATCTCTCTGATTATTCTCTTCTTCCCTCTGTATTTCCTCTTATCTTTTCCTTCTGTAAACTCTGTGCTGAGCTCCATATCTGCTGTACTGCACACTGGGATTTATTCTTAGTGTGTTTTTCCTTTGAATAATACACATTGGGTTGGTATTTCTCATTTACCATTTGTTATCATAACAGACTGAAACTAAGCTCTAGCTATCTAGCTAATTATAACAGCTCCTTATATACACTAACATCCATCACCTTCAATGGCTGCCGAGGATTCAGTCACTGAGCTACAGAGCCAAGGGATGAAACGCTTCTCACCAA
This sequence comes from Gleditsia sinensis, assembly GCA_037074535.1. NCBI lineage: Eukaryota > Viridiplantae > Streptophyta > Magnoliopsida > Fabales > Fabaceae > Gleditsia > Gleditsia sinensis. Next base: position 62,927,382 of record CM073468.1, on the reverse strand, counting down.
ACCACCCACAAAACATCCCTTTGAATCACGTTCCACACAGCCTGCCACCCCATCCCCTTCTCCAAAGTATGCATTGCACCATCTACATTCACTTTAAATATTCGGTTAGGTGGTTTTCTCCAGTGAGATACCCACAGTTTTGTAGAAGAGAAGCGCGCATTGCATTCATAAAACTCTTTCCACGTGGTGTTGCAACACCTAAAGTCCATGTAAATCTCTCATAGGTTGACTTGACCCAACCTTTTTTCATTCCTTTTGTTCCAAACTCATATATATATATTTGTTTATGGGAAATGGGGGTTCTAAGAATTATGTTTTGAAGGAGAAAGTAAGGGAGATTTAGTGGGAGAAGGTGAGGAAGAAGAGAGATCTTAAATATTTTAGGTTCTATGGAGTCTTTTTCCATAGATCGATTAAATGCAAAGAGTGAGTGAAAATTAAATGAAAATGAAGTTGCAGTGCATTTTTGTGGGAGAAGTCTAATTGCCTTATCTTCTTTAAAAATGAGATGGGGTGTAAAAGGGCAAAAGCTTTATTGGATTGAGGGTAACGATGGTAACTTATAAAAGGAGAAAAGACATAAAACTGCATGAGGATTCCATTCACATAGATTTTTTAAAAAAAATTTAAAAATTAATATTTAGTTCACCGTCAATAGATAATTTTTTATATATTAACAGTATTCAAATTATAATACATGGCGCCGTTTGATCTATATAGCCGACCCCACTTAATGAAAAAAGACTTAGTTGTTGTTGTTGTTATTACAATTTATACAATTTTAATAGATAAAAAATTATTTATCTATGTTGACTAAATTATTTTTTAAAATTTAAATGTAAAATAATATATTTTGTGTTGTTTTATGCAAATAGTGCAAGAATGACACATACTAGAAAGATCTCTCTCTTTTCAAGAGTCTGTAGAGCCCTACAATTTCAAGATATAAAATTGACACTACAACAAAAGCGCGGCATTACGGCAGTTTTTAAGTGGGCATAACGACGATTTTGACCGTCATTATGCCCATTAACGACGGTTTTAAAACCGTCGTGGAACTCTAGACATAACGACAGTTTCAGTAACTGTGGGAATAACCGTCGCTATGATTGACTTAACGATGATTTTTAAAACTGTCGTTAAACCAGCTTTAACGACATTTTTTAACCGCCGTTAAAGTAACGACGGTTTAAACCGTCGTTACTTATAATTTTTTTTAAACTTTTTTTAATTAATTAAATTAATTAAATTTTTTATATTAATTTTATTTGTAATTTAAAATATAATATTTTGTGCTATCCATAATACTAATAATGCTTAAATTTTTTATTATTAAATTTTTATGCAAAATAAAGATTAATTTATATTTTTAATATTTTATAAATTAATTTAGATACATTTTATTTTATTATATAATAATTAAACGTGTGAATTATTTAATAATTGAAAATTGTATTTTAAAATTTATTAATATTTAACTAGATACTAAATATACATAAATTATTGAATTATAATGAATCTATATATATAAAAAATATATGTACAAAAAAATTAATAGTAACGAACGTGACAAAATTACATATACAAATATAATAACTAAATCAAGTTCCCGGATCCTGCGGATGCTGATCACGCTGATACCCACTACCACGATCGCTGGGGTCTTGAAAAATAAATTTTGTTTGTTAGAATTTTTAATATTTTTAAAATAAACAAAATTATACTAACAATTTTTATGTATTAAAAGGTTACCCTGAGTCCGGGACTATGAAGTCCTGAAATTTCAGGTGGCAGCTGACCCTGAAATTTTTGTAGCAGGAACGTCATAGCAGTGTATTATACGAAAAAGTATTATGAAAAACGTTTGTAATACAAATGAGAAGGATTGCTGAATTTATAGGCGTACGCGTGGTTTAACGACGGTTTTAAACCGTCGTTAAACCTGCTCAAAACCGTCGCTAAATGGGTTTAACGACGATTAGAAAATAAACCGTCGTTAATTGTATGTTTAACAACGGTTAACAGGACAACCGTCGTTAAACCACACGAATATCGACGCAGATAACAACGGTTGGATTCTAACCGTCCGAATTTAATGATGATTTTCTGTAAATCGTCGTTAAATTCCGAACTTTAACGACGGTTACGAAACCGTCGTTAAAGTTAGTTTTAAAGACGATTTTTTTGTAACCGTCGTTAAATTTTCGTCGCCATTCCGTGCATTTCTTGTAGTGTGATATGATTGTTTATAATAATTATGTATTACTACTATAAGTATAATATCAATTAATACCTTAAGTTAGTTTCGTAGCCACCAAGGCAAAATACAAATAACTTAAACATAATGCATATAGTAACGTGCGTAAAGCGTACAGGTAGAAATAATAGTAGACAAGAAACTACACACTCATTCCTTTAAGCAATTCAGTCAATGAAACTTACAGTAGAGAAGTTGCCATTTGAATTATAATACCAAGTTACTTGTTGTGGACTAAACTTAAGCCGAGAGGAATATATTTTATGGCTTTGATTTCTGCATTGAAGAAAAGTTGCTGAACAACATCTCATTCCATCTTCCGGTCCCCTCTATGAACAAATAGCAAACATTTTCAATATACTGTGTATATAATATGCCCTCTATTTTTTGTGGTACAAGTATATTTATACTATTTAAATATAGAACTAATTTAACTCACAATACTAAAGATATTCTCCTTTATTTTTCCTCTCATTTGAACTCTTGAAATTACAAAAATCTCTTAATAGTTGAATTTAAACTTACTTACCATTTAAACTACAAACTTGTAGATTTTAGTATCCCATTTATGCATTAACAAACTCCTTTTTTTTTTTCTCTTGATCCCTATTCTTATCTATGCCACGTGAATAATGCATTTCTGCCAGCTTGTGCTTCCTAAACAGAGGTATTTGGAAAACATGTGGCCTTTAAGATGGCAACAAGGAATGAATTTGGTTGTTGCAAAATCCTCCAACCCTGTTTGGCCAGCAAAGCCACATTAAAAGCTTCCAAGTCTGAAGGCCAGACCACCATATTTTATGGGTCTCGTCATCTTACTCCAGCCGAGGCAATGGATTTTAAAACTATTCAAAACTCTCACCCCAGCAGAGATAAATTTGAAGGTAAACATTCATCTTCCTTGTACCAATACTTCAAAGGCCTTTAGACATATTGTGAATAATATATATTTGATATTTATATATGATATATATTTAATATTTATATTTGATACAACATGGCATTTTAAATTATATATAATCACTATATTTTTTATGATGTTACCGTATCCGTATGGCATCATATATTCATATTGATATTCGTGTTTTTTAGCCTTCCATTACTAATTAATAAACCATATGATTAACCCAACATTGTTGATTCCCATCAAAGTTGCAATTTTCCGCAACAGATTGAACAAGGGAAGCAACCAATTACCAATATTTCTTTTTTTTTTTTTAATCAATATAGTTTCTTATATTTTAAAATAATTTTAAAGTTTTATATTGCTTCTAAATCTTAAATTTAATGTGACATCAGAATATTTTATATGTCCATGTGATATCAAAAAGTCAGAGACTAATTAGTTCATGTTTGTGATTGTAATGAAATATAATATACCATCTTAAATATATATATATATATATGTAATTTTTCTCAAATTTCCAGCAATTAGCAGAGAACGTATTTTCTTACTTTTGATACTAATGAACACTTGGAATTCGCCAGGCTAATCCGCATAGAACATCAATATATTTATTATTTATAATTAGGATTTAGGTAGGTGCTTGGAAAATCCTTACATATATTATATAATGCATCAATTAAATTTGTAAAAAAATTAATAAAAACGTGTTAAAAGTAAGTGTTTCAAATAGTTGGATACATTCATGTCTATAGAGAGACAAACGAATGTGAAGATTTTCTTGCCAACTGGGGTCTGAAGCAAAATCTTAGCACGTGGGAGCATATGCCTGCTGCTCCAAGTTCGCGCTTCCAGTGTTCTTGTTGATGTCAATGGGGTTTAGATAAGTTATTTCAACTCTAAGGAAATGTGCATTATAATTAGTAAATGTTTACTAACAAAAAATTATCAACAGAAATTAAATAAAATAAAATAAACTCTTTAATTGATGCAATTCCATCTTATCAATTAATTTTTGTTGACTTTTAATAACGTTTTATTAAAATATGTCCAACAAGGAATGCTGGGAATTTTTCTGTTCACACAGAATAAAAAATACCAATGCTTCTTTTTTTCTTTATCTCTATAAAAGAATTATATCAAGTTTCACAATAAAAATATAATATATAAATATTTTTTACAATTTAGTATTACATAATTTATTCTTTTAAAAAAAGTCTCCGCATTCCATCTTTTTTCTTATATTATACCAACACTTGTCTCCTTCGCTTTTTGTTAGAAGTACTCTTTGGGAAAATCTTTTATATGCTAAAAGTGTCATGAAGTTGATGAGAAGCTTCATAAATCATAAGAATCTAAATAGGAAAGAAATAACATAATTAAAGAAGAAGAAGAAAAAAACCCACACAATTTCAGTTCGATATGAGCAAAGGATCTTAAAATTAACAAATTTACAATGAAACATTAAAATTAATTTGCATAATTTAAATGCAAAAATGATGCTAATTAGCCACATAAAGTTTTTAAACATTTAACGAATACATCATCAATAGAAATCTTGCTTTTTAGTGCAGTACCAAACAAAACAGCAGTTGTGTACATTAGGAAATAATCATTTTAGATTATGTGTTTAAGGTATAATTGCCATCTAATAATTGTGTAAATTAATTAAGAGATTATTAGTTGGAAAAAAATATTAATTCAATACTAATATAAAAGAATCGTTTGTCCACATGCTCAAGTGGTAAGCCAAGTTTAAACTCTAGTTAAAATACCTCCATAATATTAAGAGTTTATGTTCATGAAAAAACTATTTGTAACAATTTTAAAATCCGAATAAAATTAGTTTTATATTCAGAAATCGGACCATATATACATATATAAAAGAATCATTTCATACCTACGAGTTAAAAAAGAATAATTACTTAAATACCATTAGTTGTACGTAGAAAATGATTATTTTATGTTATTATGGTTGTAATGTGCTCATCAAATTATTAGTGGAGTTGACCGTCACTCGATTGTATATATGTGATGTAATCTCTTTTGTTAATAACATACCACTATTCATCATAATTGTTTACTAAGGAGGTTGCAATAAACAATAACACGAACTTTAAGCGCACATGGGAATCTACGAAGTCATCGCAAAATTATTACAAATATCATTGTACCTTGTTGGTTTGATGATTTCAAATCCAGGTTCCTTTTTATTCCATTTCTTCAGCTTCTGTAACTTTTTCCAATAATAGGAAGAAAACGCGTGGTCTGCAAGTCGAAGTTTCTGCTAACTTAATTTGTTGTATGATCATGGGTTCCTTATGTTCTTCTGTTATTTTGCTTATCCAGTCTTCTACCAACTGCTATGATCTGAGTTATGTGTAAACATAGCCTTGCTTTGTGGGTACTTTTGATTGGAGATTTTGCTATCTGGGTCGGTGAAAAGTTTGTATTTTTCTTCGTGGGTCCTGCCTGTACTGTTCTTTCAGCACTAGTAACTGGTCAATTGCTTCTTAATTAGATTCTTCGGGAAGTAGTGGGTTTCTGAGCTCCTCAGAGAAGGATGAATTTTCAGGAAATTCACCCCTGGACGTTGGGAGGTCTTATAGGAGCCTTTGTTCACCTTGTTCTATCCTATTTCTTGCTATGTTTATCCGCTATTGCTTTCTTTGCCTCAAAATTCTTGATGATTTTTGGACTTCATTTGCCATGTCCTTGTAGGGGGGTTTTTGGGTATCAAAATAGCAGTTTGTGTCTGCATAAAATGCTTTTTGACTGGCCGTTAAGAAAGATATGCTCAGTTCATGACATGGCTGTGAATATGTTTCCTTACGAAGGTAATATATATAGTATGAGGTAAAATAAGTGAAATGGTGCTTATTTAGTAATTATTTTTAAAATAATTTTTTATTTTTAATTATTTTTAGAAAAAAAAATGTTTAATAACTATTTTTATTTCTGTTTTAAAAACATTTTAAAAATAAGTTGTTTTTAAAATATAAAAAAACAATAACAAAGAATAGTTATTTTTTATTTCTATGTTTTCAAAATAATTTATCAAACAAGATTTTTTTTACTTTTATTTTACATAATAATTTTTAAATACAATTTTTAGAAATATTTTTTAAAAGAAAAAAATAAAAAACAAAATCAAACAATATGGGTAATTGAGAGAAATGATCTATGCTCATCTTATCGTTCTGTCAATGATTTCCGCTGGGTTGCTTATTCTTAATGTGATTTTGCAGTCTTCTACAACACTGAGTTACCAAATGTTAGCAGCTTTAACATTCATTCAAACCTGCTTTTGACTAGCTGCTTTTCTGTTGTCCTGCCATTCAGATGTCCAAGATTCCCTAGCTGCTCTTTACCTAGATCTAGAGAAAGAGAGGGATGCTGCTGCCGCTAATGCAGCGATGGCCATGATATCACGTCTGCAGAATGAGAAGGCATCAATAGAACTTGAAACAAAGCAAAAACTGAGGGAAAGTGAAGAAAAAGCTACTTATTTTGAAGAACGGAATAAATTACTTGAAGCTAATTGGCAGAGGATTTCTGAAGGAAGTGAGCAGTCTTGAATTACAGAATTAATAGCTAGTAATTTTCCAAGGACAAGCAAGGCAGAGAGTGACAATAGCGGTGCTGCAGCATAAAGCATGAAAAAGAAAATTTGACTTTCTTTGCTTCTGGAGGAGATAGCAAAGCAGCTTCAAGATATTAAACAGATAAGAAACCCTGTGCGTGGATCTTCCTTGCCACCTTCGTCCGCTAAGGTATGGGGTAACTCTGTAAGGATTTTTATTTACCATAACTTAATTTTTATGAAGAAAATGTTAGTCTTTTGGAGGCATGGTTGGGCAACAAATCTTTAATAACATGAAGAGAAAAAAAAAAAAACCACGCTACTTCAGTTCGATATGAGCAAATTAAGGATCATAAAATTATCAAAATTTATAACGAAATATTTTAAGATTAATTTGCATCATTTAAATGAAAAAATGATAGTAATTATATAACCATAAAGTTTTTAGTGCAGTACCAAAGAAAACAGTAGTTGTGTGCATTAGGAAATAATCATTTTAGATTATGTGCATGGTTAAGGTATAATTCCCATCCAATAATTGTGTAAATTAATTAAGAGATGATTAGCTGAAAAAAAATCATTAATTCAATAATAATATAAAAGAATCATTTACCTAGATACTCAAATGGTAAGTAAATTTATACTCAGTAAATAAGTGACTTTTGCAATATAAAAAATTTATTATCACCAAAAAAAATATTTGTGAAGAGATATAATCTCAGTATTTTAAACAAAATTAATTCTATATTCAAAAAAGTGTTAAGATATATACTCGTGTTAGGATAAAAAAAATGTATATAAAAGAATTATTCCATGCCTATTAATTGAAAAAGAATAGTTACTTAAATACTAATAGTTGTACATAGAAAATGATTATTTTATGTTATTATGGTTGTAAGATAAGGTGTTCATCAAATTACCAAAAAAAGCTTATAAGCTTACGGTCATATCCTTGTTACAATGAATATGATGCAAATTAATGTGAATTTTTCCTCCTAATAAATATGTTAATGCCATAATTATTTTCTCTTATTACATAAGTATGTGCGTTTTATTTTTTATTTTTTAATAAAATATTATTTTATGGTGGTCCTTCAAATATGAACCCAGAATTAGTTGACATGCACTCTCAAAGATTTTTCTGTCTCACTTCATGTTCACTATTTTATTCATACGCTATTATCTTAATTAACAGAAGTGTTGATATGGAATATTGCTTTCAAATTTTCTAATTTTCAGTCTATATGTGGCACACTATCCTTTTTATATATAACCCAAATGTCTCCAATTTGAACCAAATAATCAATTCAAAAAACCCTAACTAGCAAATTCTAGTAGGTTGAATTCAATTATTTGATTAATATTGAGACAATTCTAAAGTATATATAAAAGGGAGACTGTACAACGTTTTTTGTTTTTATTTTTTATTTTTTATAATGTGTTTGGTTTGTAATTTTATTTTATTTTCATTTTCATCATTTTCTAGTTATATAATTATTATTTTTACTTTATTTTCATTTTTTGTTGGTGAAAATGTTTTCTATTTTTATTTAGTATTTTTTTAAAAAAAATATTTTTTATTTTTATTTTTATAATTTTTTAATTATATAAACAGTAAAATAATATATTTATATATATTATAATGATTTTAAAATAATTATAAAAATGTTATTGTTACATTGCGTTAAAATATTAAAAAAATTAAAATATCTTTTCGATATTTTTAAAATTTTCAAAAATTAAAAAAAAAAAGTAAAAAACATTAATCAAACATATTTTATAATTATTTTTTATTTTTAGTAAAAATAAAAAACAACTATATCAAATAAATCCTAATATTATTTGTGTCAACACTTGTTAATAATAACTTATAGATAGAAGAATGAATATGAAACAAAATTAATCTTTAAATAGTCCAATTAAATAAAGATTTTTTTTTTTTTGTGGAAGGATGACCAAAATAAGATTTTTTTTTTTTTTTTTAATGCTGATTCCCAATATCTTGTATATAGATTGTACAGCCTTTTATTGATATCGTCTGAAGAATTTCAGAACAAAAGTGCTTTCAAAAAGCAAGTGTTGATATAATATCAGTCTTTAATAAAAACATGAAAAGGAATAAAAATATTGGTTCCAAACAGCTCAGCTTTCGTTCTTTAAGACTTCAGGTACGTACCTGGTTCACTATACTTTTAATTTTTATTTATTTTGAATTTTTTTTTATAAATGAATTTTACAAAATACAATGTGACAAACAAACTGTTTGTTAGTCGACCGGGTCATCATAAGCGTTTTTATCATCAGTATTTGGTCACTCTGAAAAAAAAAAGGAATTACATTTACTTTTTTTAAAATTTATAAAATTATACTTATATTTTTTCTGTTTCAAATTATATGAAATTTTTTTATTTATAAAATTTTTAATAAAATTTATATTTTATGAATTTTTAAAAAATATATATATATAATCTAATTTAATACAATACAAATTATCTAAATATTAAATTAGTATTTCTAAAAATTTAGAATAAAAGAGGTAAGTTTATTTTAAAAAAACTTGAAAATGTATGAGTTTAGATTTTATAATTTTTTTTAAAAAATTTATATCAATTTAAAATTTAATAGGGTGCAAGAATAATTTTTATAAAATTTAGAGAGGAAGAATGTAATTTATTAAAAAAAATTACTATCAGATGATTAAAAAGAAACATATTTAAAAATATTTTTGTAATCAATATTTTTGGATGGAGAAATAATTTTAAATACTTATTAATCCAATAAAATTTTCCTTTGACAAAAATATAAAAATAAATATAAAACATAGTTAATAATATATATATATATATATATATATATATATATAAAAATTTAGTTATGATAATACAATTTTTTATCAATTAAGTATAATAAATATTAGAATAAAATATTTTAATTTAAAAAAATTAAGGGGCTTAATTCAACTTTATCCATTTGAATTTAATTTTGAGCGATAATATTTTTGTCTTAAAAGAGAATTAACTGCATCTTTTTATTTCTACACCAAAAAAATAAAATTTAATGTAAAAAAAAAGTAGTTTTGGGCAGATTTGTTTTCTTATTTTAAAAATAATTTTTTATTTTAAATTATTTTTATAATAAAAAAAATTTTACGTAACTATTTTTTATTATTATTTTGAAAATAATTTTTGAAAATAAATTATTTTTAAAACAAAAAATAAATAAATAAAGTTTTTTTATTTTATAAAATAATTTTTGAACATAATTTTTAAAAATAAATTTTAAAAACAAAAAAAAAATAGAATGAAACAAACCCTTTATTTTTCTTCTCACTTTTGAGCCAACGAAGATCTTAGACTAAACGCCAAAGGGAAATTATACAGCTTCCATGTAATGCGAAGTGAGTAGTGATGGGAAGAGTATTTTTAAAGAAGAAGGAAGTGCATGGGATGACATTTTAGAATACTTTAGAGGGATGAATTTAAATTACGAAAACAAAAAAGAAGACCCCAATTTATTTAACAAAAAAAAAAAGCCCCAATTATAAATTCAGATTTATGTGGGGACAAATATAATTAATTTCATTTCATAAGAGATTATAAAACAAGCGGCCAAAAACAAAAAAGGGGACGTTTGATGATAAGGTTCATCTGGCCAGCAGCATCCGCCATCCGAATATGAAGAAATTGGCATTTGCCGCGTAGTTTTGGCATCATTTCAGTTCGAAGGGACTGACTAAGGAAAATGGTTTCATAATATATTCTTAATTTTTTTTTATAAAAAAAAAAGTGACATTCTTTAAATTATTAAAATAATTTTATAAAATAAATTTTAAAAAAAGCAACATATATATATAACATCTACATATAAAATAAATAAGTCTTATTTATTTATTTATTATATTATATTATTCTCTTTTCAATAATTAACTTGTAAAAATTCTCGAAAACTTTCGAGAATCCAAATTGAAGTTCCCTTGGCTTATTCAGAGTCTTCCATTCTTCCTCGCGAGACACGTGCATTCCTACATTCACTGTTTAAACTTTAAATTTCATTAAAGTGGTAAAAAAGCTGCTGACGACATCGTTTCATTGGGCGCGGGGATCACATCCTGCTTTTACTTTCCCTAAAGCAAAGCCGCGAAGGAGCCCGGTCTTTGTCTGACACAACGAAGTTGGTTGGAGCTATGGAGGGTGCAATAAACAATAATGCGAACTTTGAGCTCACATGGGAATCTACCAAGTCATGGAAAAATTATTGCGAATATTGTTGAACCTTGTTGGGTTGAAGATTTCAAATCCACGTTCTTTTTTTATTCCATTTCTTCTGTTTCTTCAGCCTCTGTAATTTTCTCCAATAATAGGAAGAAAACGCATGGTCTGCAAGTCCAAGAGTTTCTGCCAACTTTGTTGTATGGTATTGGGTTTCTTATGTTCTTCTGTTATTTTGCTTATTCGTAGTCTTCTACCAACTGCTATGATCTGAATTATGTGTAAACATAGCCTTTTGCTTTGTTGGTACTTTGGATTGGAGATTTTGCTATTTGGGTCGGCGAAAAGTTTGTATTTTCCTTCGTGGGTCCTGTATGTACTGTTCTTTCAGCACTTGTAGATGGTCAATTGCTTCTTAAGATTCTCTGGGAAATTGTGGGTTTCTGAGCTCTTCAGAGAAGGATGCCTTTCCAGGAAATTCATCCTTGGTCGTTGGGAGGTCTTATTGGAGCCTTTATTGACCTTGTTCTAGCCTATTTCTTGCTATGTGGATCGGCTATTGCTTTCTTTGCCTCGAAATTCTTGATGATTTTTGGACTTCATTTGCCATGCCCTTGTAAGGGCATTTTTGGGTATAAAAATAGCAATTTGTGTATTCACAAAATGCTTTTTGACTGGCCTTTAAGAAAGATATGCTCAGTTCAAGTGATGGCTGTGAAGAGGTTTCCTTATGATCTGGTGAGGGTGAAGGATCATTCATGCATTTTGAATGAGAAAATGACTACAGAGAAGATACCTGAGAATAAGGTTCTTGATTTGAAAGATGAGGCGTCTTGCAGTTCATGTTCAGGTCCACGTTTTCTCTCCTCAATTGATGGGGACAGTGGGTATGATGCTAAGGGGAAGAGAATAATGAATCTGAAAAGAAGGTCAGGAATTCGGCGCAGGAGGAGGGGTAATTATGAATGTGGGAAGTTCTCATCAGTTTGTCCTTCTGCAAATCCCCGGTCTGATGTTACCCTTGTTTCCTCCTTGCCTTATGAAGGTGATATAGTTGGAGGTAAAACAAGTGAAATAGCGAATCCTGCCTCAGGGAAAGAAATTAGTTTATTGGGTAAGTGAGAGAAATGATTTGTTAATTATTTCTGCTGAAGTTATATATTCTTAGTGTGATATTGCAGTCTTCTACATCACTGAGCTACCATATGTTAGCAGCTTTAACATTCATTCAAACCTGATTGAAAATAAAGCTAAGTTCTACTAATTGTGATGATATTGATATATTTCCAATGACTTTCAAATGGGCAAGAAAATGAAAATGTTGAGTTTATGTTGGAAAAATTTATGGTTGAATTTTATTGAGCACATAATCTCTAAATTTTAATTCATTATGCATGCTCAATATTGGCTTTTGACTAGCTGCTTTTCTGTTGTCCTGCCATTCAGATGTCAAAGATGCCCAAACTGGCCATGGTATTGATGAAAGAGCCTGTCATAGTTATGAATTTAGTAGATCATTGGTTGGTAGTCCAGGACAGGACAAATACTCATCTTCATTGGAAATCTACATTAGTAATGGGCAAGACGAGAAGCAGATTGTTGGAAGTGAAGAGAACCGTATCAAGATGTTAGAACTGGCACTTGAAGAAGAGAAAGCTGCCTATGATGCTCTTTACCTAGAGCTAGAGAAAGAGAGGGCTGCTGCTGCAAGTGCTGCTGATGAAGCCATGGCAATGATATCACGTCTGCAAGAAGAGAAGGCATCAATAGAAATTGAAACAAGGCAGTACCAGAGGATAATTGAAGAAAGAGTTGCTTACGATGAAGAAGAGATGGATATTCTGCAAGAAATGCTTATAAGAAGGGAAAAGGAGAATCACTTTCTCAAAAAGGAACTTGAAGCTTATAGGCAGATGAGTTCTAGAGGAAGTGAGCAGTCAAATGACATGCCAAACTTGCAGCTTGATGAATTGGGACAGAGGCTGTCATTTTCACTTGAAACAGACGAAGATGAACTGCAGGCTGACAGTGCCATTTCAATGGTTAGGAAAGCTGAAACTACAAATCTTCTCTCAAATCATGTGGTGGCTCAAACTTGTATAAGAACAGAAGATGGAGAAGAGCTAAAGAAAAACAGAGAACACAAGGATCATTTTCGTGGCAATATGCATGGTTCCTTTCTTGATACTGAACCAGATGTTCTTGATGTTCATGTCATAGATGAAAATGTAGAAATTAGGCATGGAGAAATTGAAAAGATAAGTGTCTCATCATTTAATACTGCTTCATATGAACCCAAAGATGGTGATCTTGCATTTGGAAGTCTTGAAGTACAGAGCAGTAATATAGTGAGTAATTTTCCAACGACAAGCAAGGCAGAGAGTGATAAAAGTGTTGATGCAAACATTAATGAAAAGCTAAAGATTGACACTGAGATTGAAATGCTTGGAGAAAGGCTGAGGATGCTAAAGCATGAAAAAGAAAAATTGTCTTTCTTTGCAGAGAATGGAGAAATTAAAAAAGTTGAGCTGGATCTTCTGGAGGAGATAGCAAAGCAGCTTCAAGAGATTAAACTGCTAAGAAACCCTGTGCGCGGGTCTTCCTTGCCCCATTCATCCTCTAAGGTATGGTATAACTGTGTAAGGATTGTTATTTACCATCATTTAAATTTTTATGAAGAAAAAGTTAGTCTTTGAAGGCATGCTTGTGTAGCAATTCATTAATATTGCCCATCTTCTGTTACTCACTAAACTAACTGATGGTTTCACCTTCTTTCCAGTCTATCATGGGTTCTTAATCTTATGCTTGTCTCATATGTAATAAAAGATGAAGACGTGTTTGCATTTGAGACATCTCCATAATTAAAAAATTGACATATGGACAGAGTCAAGGTAGTGGGTTACTGGGTTACCATTATGGTTGCAAGGGACATCTTATATTACTTGAATATCTTTAAAAACTTAAATTTTCATTTGGTTTTGATTGTAAGGTAGATTTGATGAAAACATATGGAACTTGACAGTTTTATTTGATCAGATAATTTTTAACTAGAAATTTGAAAGAACATTTTTTTTACTTACTATATAAAGAATCACTCAATGTTATGCAATTCTCTTACCATGTAATTTAAGCATCTTGGCTGCTAATCTAGTTAAATAGAAGTGTATCTTGGCCCCTGTATCAAAGTGTCTGACCACCCGCTCCCCAAAAGGTTCTACAAATTTATCACGGTATTGATCTGTAGAGTTTATAAGTTATGGAAAGAAAGTTAATCATTATAGCTTTTTCATTTGGTTACTGCAGCCCACGTTATACAACAATTCTCCATTTTAAACCTTAATGTCTAAGCTTTGAAACCCTTTCTTAGTTTTCTGATTGTCTTCAAGTGTACCTGGGCTGAAGTTTTTGGGGTTTGAGCACCACTCTTCTAGTTCTCTCCTCAAACTTTGAACCCTCCGAAAAGAAAGGAAATATCAAAAACTTAGTATCAATGTCAGACTCAAAAGATATGGCATCCAATTGATAAATTTTATATAAAATGATAATTTTTTCTACATAAACTTAAATGGGATACTGCTTATAGCTCAAATGGTAAGTAAATTTAAGCTCCACTGTCGAGTCCACAGAAAAAAAATTGTGGAGAGAGAATTTCAGTACTTCCAGCAAAGTTAGTCTTATACTCAAGAGGTGTGCTTGGACCAACAAAAAAAAAAAAAAAGGATACTGGTGGATCCTAACTTAGTTAACAATTTAAGATACTGCATATTGAGTCATAATGTAACTGTTGCTAATCATAATTCTTATATTTCAGGTGAGCTTGAAGAAAAGACGCTGCGAAAGTGCAACTTGGAAGACCTGCGAAAGCTCTTGAAGTCTTGTACAGTGTCCACTGCCAGCATCCTTGGCAATTTAAAATGGAAACCATCTTGTAGCTACATAGAATTTACCAGCACTTTTTCGTTTTTTTGTTTTTACCTATTTTACGTTTTAGAATGTAAATAGACTTAAATAGTTCTCTAAGCTTAATATTTGATCAAAACAGTTTTGTGACTTTTTGTGGCCCACCTTGTGCTTTGTTGCCATGGTAGAGTATGGCAGAAATGATGGAACATGAGCTGTAACTGTAAGCATCCGTTCCATCTTTTCGCTTTTTCCTGCAGCTTGAGGTTTTAAATCTTTAGAGGACGATGGATGGATGTAATTATTGTCGAGTTTCTTTATGTTATAATATTGTAAATGTGCATGATTTTGCTTTTGTAGGTATGGTCTATTTTTTTGAGTTTTTAATTTAGAACATGATTAATGATGTGGGCCAGGAAGAAAGACGAAAGAAAATAATGAAAATGTTTGAATTCAGTATGTCAGTTTATCAATAATAATGAGGGATAAGATTCTTCTAAGTTTAATTATAATTTTAAATTAATTTGAAAATTAATTACATCATTGTTAAATAATAAGACAATTATTCTCATTTAGATAAATTTATTATTGATTATTTGATTGAATAAAATAATTTTCTATAGATTTATAAACTAATTTAAGTTTAATATCTGAATTCTTTTAAATATATAAGTTAACTTTTAAAAGAATCAAAATTGTTACATAATAATTGAGTTAATAATTTTAATAAAAATTGGTATTTAGTCTATCGACAGTGGATAATTTTTTTTTCATCAATAGTGTTTAAATTTTGATATATGATAAAAATAATTTTAAAAAATATTATTTTTATCATACGTCAGAATTTGGATACTGTTAGTAGACAAAAAATTATTCACTGTTGGTAGATTAAATAATTTTTTTTAATAATTAATTGATACATTCAATCAAATTTGAAGATTAAAATTAAAATTAAATAAATTTATAAATTTAAATTTATTTTTTTTGAATATTTCAAATTGTTTCTTTGTCTAAAAAGTACAAACCAACTAATTGTTCTCATTTAATTTAGTGTACAATCATTGCTTTCATTAATTTAATGCACAAAACATGATGCACACGCTGCAGGCAAGAATATACAGGTTTTATTTGCTTTGTTTAGGAGCATATGGGAGTAAACAAATAACTGAGCGGACAATTCTGCCCTTAGATTGGTCTTGGGAAGACTTTGTGTTTGGGGGTGACTTTCCCTAAGTCAAAAGCTTATCAATTTGGATTACTGCTCTGACTATTCTTCCAAGCAAAAAAAATTACTGGAGGGCGAGATGCAAATGAGTTCAACCCAGATGATTTTTTTTTTTTTGTGACCAAAAAGATTTGTTGATTCTGTTTTTTTTATAATAATTTTTTTTTTGAATATTATGTTTAAAAATTGTTGTACAAAATAAAAATAAAAATAATATATTTAACAAATTATTTTAAAAATATTTTTTTTATTTTTGGGCATAAATAAAAATAACTCTTCTTTGATTTTATCTTTTTATTTTAAAAATAATAACAAAAAATAATTTTCAAACGAATTTTTATTTTAAAAATAATCAAAAAAAATATTTTTAAAAATAAATAAAAACTAACTTATGTCATTTTAAAATTAAAATGTCATAATTTTTTTGAATATTATGTTTAAAAATTGTTGTACAAAATAAAAATAAAAATAATATATTTAACAAATTATTTTAAAAATATTTTTATTTTATTTTTGGGCATAAATAAAAATAACTCTTCTTTGATTTTATCTTTTTATTTTAAAAATAATAACAAAAAATAATTTTCAAACGAATTTTATTTTAAAAATAAAAAAAAATATTTTAAAAAATAAAAAACAAACTAACTTATGTCATTTTAAAATTAAAATGTCATAAATTTTAATAAAAATTTATAATAATATTTATAAATCATCTAAAAAAAGCTGTTGATTTACTGGTATGACATGCTATAATAAAAATCCACCTTAAATATTAGCCACTCGATTAAATTATTAATATGTAATAATTAAATTCTTTCGAAAACAAGAAAAAATAGGTCAATCAAACAAAAAATTTGTACAACTTAATTTCCAAGCGTTCGATTTCTTTCTACGTAATTAATTTTTAGTTATAACTCATAAATTTGTAACACCTTAAATGGTAAAAAAAATAAAAATTGGTAGAATAAAAAGGCTATTTAGTACGTATATATGGAAAGATAAAATGAGTTGATTACCAAAATTAAAACTGCATGAGATTATTTGTCAAAATTGAAAATAATTTACAATTTGGCCAAATTTTTAATAAATATATGCGGGATTAGTTGATATTGATGTAAGACCAAATACAGCTTATATAATCTAAATACTTTCTGATTTTAATAAGTTAAATTATAAATAATTATGTTGACTATATGTATGTCAAATTTTGTAAATTTTAAACATGTGATTAATGGTTAACATTTTTTTTTCTTTTGTTTGAGAATAAATTTTGTATAATTAAAATATACTTATGAAATTTGATAAGCATGATTGATGTAAAATGAGATTAATTTGATATAAAAATCTTACTTTGATTTTTTTTTTTTTTTATGTTTCTGTTGTGTATTTAACTTTATATATTTTTAGAGTATAATATCAATCTGCCTATACAATCTCCGAGCCTTTCAATTCGTATTTTTATCTTTCAATTCGTATTTTTATCTTTCAATTAAAATTTTCTCAAGTGACAAAATATTTTCTCTTGCTATAATTATGTTTGACAAAAATAATTTATAAATTAAGTTAAAATTTAAAAATTAATTAAAAATTTATAACATATATGTTATTTAAAATAGTATATAATTTTTAAATTTTTAATTAATTTAAATTATTCAAATAAATTTATTTATTAAATATTTTAAATTTAATCAAATAATTTTAATTAAATAAATTATAAATTAATTTATTTAATTTGTCAAATATATTTTATGTTTAAAATTTATGATTTATTATTATTAGTAGTATGATAATTATGAGAGAGATAGAAGGAATGATCAATGATTCTTATTCTCATTCTTATTATTGCAATTATTATTTGAGTTTTAATTATTTAAATAATAATTATAATTAAAAAAAAAGTATTCTTCGAGACAATAATTATTCTCTTTCATGGATATATGAACATTATTTGTTGGGATGCACGAAGTTGTTAAAAACTAAAAATGCTCATAAAAAAGGCACTACTTCTCTATGAATGGTTACAAATATTACTTGTTAAAGAAATAGAATCTCAAGACTTGGATGTAAAATAATAATAGAAAATGATGATTTAGATGCAGGGAGTATCTAACATATTGAAATATTTATCTAAATAATTAATTAAAGTTTAATCATTTTATCTTTAGTTATAAATTTTGTCTAAATCAATCTAAGTAGAATGACAAGACACCATTATTTTAAAATAACAAATTTTTTTAATTGAATCAACTATATTAACATAAAATTTAACAAGTTAAATGTTACGTATATTTAAATTAATATTTTTTGTATAAAATTAGTTCTAAAAATTATAAAATGATGTTTATAAAATGAGGGATATATTGAAACAAAAAAAATATTTTAATGACTAAAGCAAAATTTTCTATAAATTTAAAGAATTAAATAAAAATTTACCCTATTTATCCACTAAAAAAAATTTTAAAATTAAAATTAAATAAATTTAAAAATTTAAAAATCAATTATTAGTTTACTCTTGTCCACAATGCTGCGTGCCAAAAAAAGAAAAACAAAAAGAAGAATCGGCAAGTTGGCACATTAGAATGGGTTTGGTAAATTTATAGTTCCGTACACGCATGCAACAATTTTCTCTACACTAAGAAAGAAAAATTCATCGGAATTTTTAAATCATAAAATTTTAAACTTTAAAACATAATTTTTAGGTTTAATAATTTCTTATTTAAAATTTGAAGACATAGTTTAAAGATTAGAATTTAAAACTTTTAAATTTTAAATTTAGAATTTTGAAGTTTAAAATAAGATTTGATATTTTGTTATTTAATATTTTAAGATTTAAAATTTAAGTTTTAGATTTTGACATTTAAAATTTGAAATTTTGATTTTGAAGTTTAGATTTTAAAAATTTAAAATTTAATATTTAAGATTTTAAAATTTAAAATTTTGAATTTTTAAATTTGATATTTGAGAGTTTAAACCTTAAAATTTGGATTATATTAGCCCATTTATGATTTTTTTTAAATGTATTAGAATTATATTTACCATAATACCATTAATAAATTCACATATTTTAAATTTTTTTAAAACATATTAATATTATATTTATTAAAATACTATTGATAAATTCACATATTTACAATATTGTCACTATGAAAATAAGTATTTTTAAAACAACTATTTTTAAAAACATGATAAAGTTGTTTTCTATTTTCTGATTTAAAAATAAGAATTTTGAAAATTGTTTTTAAAACATACCCCTAAAAACCAGATTAAACACGTTTCTTTTTTATTTTTTGTTTTAAGAAAACAAATAACTATTTTTAGATGCCTTCCAAACAAGCCCTAAATAAGCTGCTTTTTTTCAAATAGAATCCAAAGAACTAGCTATCAAGGATGCTAATAAATCAAATGGGTATGGTATGATGATATTAGGTGTTTAATAATAAATTTGGTTTAATATCATTATTATATTAATATTTTAGAGAATAATCGAAAATTTATCACAAAAAAAGAAGAATTTATGTTTTATGAAACTTGATAAAACTAAAATTTTAAAAATTTGAACTTTTTCATTTATTTTACCATGTGTGAGATGTCTATAAAATAATTTGTAATTAAACTTCACCTATAGTACAATATTAAGAGTTTAAATTTATAAA
Source organism: Gleditsia sinensis (assembly GCA_037074535.1). Taxonomy (NCBI): domain Eukaryota; kingdom Viridiplantae; phylum Streptophyta; class Magnoliopsida; order Fabales; family Fabaceae; genus Gleditsia; species Gleditsia sinensis. The sequence continues at coordinate 62,907,652 of CM073468.1, read as the reverse complement.
AATAATTTATAAATAAACAATTTCAATATTTTAGATGATATTAGTTTTATATTCAAATATAAAAATATTGGTATGAACCAAAAAAAAGTAAGAAATAGATCTCTACCTTGGTAATTTAAAAAATAATATATTTTAAAATTAGTCGTTGGTACATGTAAGATTTTCATGTTCAATTCGGTATAATAATTAATAATTTATAAATTTTGACCAGATTAAAATTTTAAAATATAATATTTTTAAATTTTTTTAATGACATGAAATATCTGTAAAATAAAAATTTTTAAAATTCTTTCAAGCATTTTAAATATTAAATATATATTATATTACACTAAAATCTTGGACAACTCCAAAAGTTAATCTAATAGTTAATGATGTGCGCTTTTTATTTTAATTATTTGAGTCTAAATTTTAAAGTTAAAATGAAAAATTTATTTGTCAGCGCAATTTTCAGATCGTTCAAGAAAAAATTAAATCCCATTTAATGTATAAACTGATTTAAAATTATTTATATTTATTTTTTGCCTTTGTAACAAACTAAATTTTTGAAATATATTATTATTATTATTATTATTATTATTAATACTAATACGACAAATTTTATCTCTTTTTTATATTGTTTTTTTTATCAAATTAATATAAAATTAAAAAATTAATTCATTAAATTTTTTTCAGCAGCACATGCAATTATTATTACAGATTTAATTCCATCTTTTTTTAAAGTAAACTTACAAGAAATTTCTTTAGATTTCTATCAAAAGGATAAAGGAAAAAATTTATGGATTTTTTTGGTTGAAATCGATGGAAAAGGAAAAATAAAGAACCTTTTCTAACAATTATCGGCGTTGTCAGATTTTCTTCGTCTGGCCCCATTTCCTTTTCTATAAGTGCCTGTCACTTTTCCCCCTTCCAATGGATTCACACGTGCACTTGACAGTTCTTTTTCGGAATGTCACTTTTTCTTCTTCTTTTGCAAATTCAATTTTAGATAATTTAATTAATTTGACTACACTCATTTAATTTTAGTTAAGAAAAATTATTTTAGATAAATTAAATCAAATTAATAAATTTATATGAATAAATTTTTAAATTAATTCAAATAAATTGAGTGCAATTTTTCAAAATTTTTTATATTTAATCTAATCTAACTAAAATTGATTAGTTTGATATAATTTAATTTTTTAAAATAATTAAAAACTTTAGTTAATAATATATTAATTTTTTACTTAAATATTATTCAGTTAAATTGAATAATTCAATTCATCTTTATCTTTATTTTCTACAGTTTACTTATACTAAAAAAAGTTATTAATATTTTTTTAATTACAAAATATATATCTAAAAATAAAAAAATTAAAGAGATAAACAAATAATTTTATTTTCTCAACATTTGTTGTCATATGAATTTTTTTTCTTACAGAAATTATTCAATTTTCTTTTCATTTAATCACACTTGATATAACAATAATAATTTTTTTCATTCAATAAAATTGATTATATAAATTAAACGACACTACAGTCATTTATTATAAATATTATTAATAAAAAAATTATTAATTTTTAAATATTTTTTAATAATTTTATCTATTATTATTTTTTAATTATCAAACTGTTTTTTATTTTATCTATTTTTCTCAATAAAATTTGTACAAATCGTCTTTATATATAATTAAACTATTTTAAACAAAAATTTATTATTAATAAAAATAAATAAAAATAGAATCACATCTAAAATAACCTTTCACAATCATAACTATATATAATAATACTATAATGACAGCACATCTAATGGATAAATTGTTTATGATTCTATACCTGTAATTTCGGTAGAAAATTATACGTTCATATCCGGTGACGCGCTTATTTTATCCATCATTTGAGTAATTATAATTAAATAATGACTATTACACCATGAAATTGACCATTTCAGTAACTTACGAAGTGGGGCATCTATTTTCCAAGGGCCTTTCTCTATAGCGTCTCTTTCTTTCTAGCGTCCCCGTTTTGCTAGTTGGATAGAGACTACTACAATGCCATTTTCCCTTCCCATTTTATTTGGTTTTCATCTTTTTCTCTTTCTCTCTCTCTTTTAATTCTTTCCTTTACGTGGGAGTTTGACCATTCTTTTTAGTGCTTAGGACAAAAGTGTTGAATTCTTGTCTTTTTATGATATTAATATTCAGCGAATCAAATTGGCGTCAGATATAAATATATACTTATTTTTCACTTTTAATTGTGTAATGGTGAAAGATTTTATGAGTACGATAAATAATATGAATGATGATAAAAAAATAGTTAGAACTTATTATATGTAATTTTCAGTACTTTTGAAAAACTCTAAATAATATAGTTTTTTAATTTTAATATTTTATTATTTAATTATCTTTAATTTTTATTTTTTTTATGTTGAACATATATTTAGAGTGATTAAAATATGCATTTACTTTCTCTTATTACACTTTTGAAAAATTCGAAATGATGTAATTTTTTAATTTTCATATTTTATGTTGAATATATATTTAGAGTGGTTAAAATATGCACTTCCTTGGCTTGATTGCACTTTTAAAAAAACTCAAAACAATGTAATTTTTTAATTTTAATATTTTATTATTTGACTATCTTTAATTTTTATATTTTTTTTTACATTGAATATGAATTTATAGTGATTAAAATATAATAATTTTTTTTTTCAAAATAAAAATTAACTATTGCTTCAAATATAAGTGGAGCAAAACTGGAGCATAAAGATAAATTTCGATTCTTTTAACTACAATAGTGAATAGAAAAAAAATGTAATAAAAGGGAAAGAATGAATATTTGGAATTATGTCATTATTTCCCTATCAAATTACAAAGAAAAAAGTGATAGGGAAATCCATTATAATTATTGTATTAAAGAAAAAAAGTTTTCCTTTAAATCATAAAAAGCAAAAGATGTTCTAAAAAATCCTTTGTCCATTCCCTGCCCCTTTAGTAGAACAACTTTTTGGGTAATATACCAAAAAGTTAGTGCCTTTCCATTGTAAATACGTTTTTTGATATCATTTTTTAAAGATTTTTTTTTATTTTAAAAAATGTGTTTGATTTATATTTTTGTTTTGTTTTTATTTTAAATATTTTTTAATTGTATAAATAATAAAATACTGTTATTCATATTACAATGAATTTGAAATAATTATAAAAATATCACTTATGATACAATACTGAAAATTTTAAAAATATTTTTTAAAACCTTTTTTTAAAACTTTTTTTTAAAAAAGTAAACAAATATGTTTTAAATTTATATTTTGTTTTTATTAAAAATAAAAACAAAAAAGTGAACTATTAAAAAGTCCCTTATTTTGTCTAATCTCAATGTTTATATTTTTTAATTATAAAATTAATTTCATTAAAAATATTGAAAATATTTATTTTATTAGTAATTTTTAATAAACTAAAATATCTTTTTATGATGACGACATCTAATTATTGAAAAATATTTATAAGGTTGAACTACATTAATCAATATTTGTCAAATTATTTATTTTTTAAACCAGTATGCAAAAATCTCTTAACAAATATATGGGGCAAGAAATATTCCTTATTTTGTCATATTAAACATCTAATTAAGAATTCAATAATTAATTTTCTTCTCTTTCTTTTTTCTTAAATATTATACGTCACTTTCTTTTCTTTTTCTTTCGTATCGATTATTTTAAAACCAAATTGTCAACTTCGAAGGGAAGTGAATCAATTTTGCTCGGGAAACGATTTCAGAGGGAATTAGATTTTTTAATTTTTGATTTATATAATCTTCTTTCTTTATTGAGAATTTGATTTTCTTGCTACATGAAATCATGAAAATTAATTTTTTTTTTACAATGTATTTAAATATCTCAACACCAAATCATAGTGACTGAGGATTTGCTTAGATGTTTGACAAACACCTAAAATCATTTTATTAATGGCATTTGCCAATCCACAATAATATAAATAATAGTTTATGATGTGATGTATCATTTATCCACTATTTTGTCGTTTATGTAATAAATAAATTTAAATTTAGTAATTGAAAATTATTTATAATATAAAAAATATTTTTTTTTTAAATAATTTTAATATAAGCTCCAAATAAAATTAATCATATATTCAAATAATATGAAAATACCGATATCAACTCAAAAAATAATCAATGTGATAAATCATTTGCATATCAAAAACAAAAGATTGACATAAAGGTAAGCAAAATATGCTTTTAAGGTGAGAATATAAGTTTAACATTTGAAACGAACACTTATATAGAGAGATTTTTTGTCATAACAAAGTGCAAGAGATAAATGGTCATGTTTAATAAATATTTTAAAAAATAATTTTGTGTTTTTAAAATAATAAAAAATATTTTTTATTTCTATTTTAAAAATAAGTTATTTTTAAAACAAACAAAAATTAAAAGATAATTATTTTTGTTCATAGAATACTCAAAAGTCAAAAAATAACATATTTTTAAAATAGTTTATCAAATCATTTTTTTAATTTTATAAAATAATTTTTAAATATAATTTTAAAAATAAAATAACCCCATTAATTCTACCATATTAGTAGCCTATTAACTCTCGTGATTGACAGATGTAATAATAGTATGTAAGTCAATCTATTTTTATATTTTATTTAACAAGTATAATATAATAAAGGGGATCATTTATATTTTTACTGAAAAATGAAGACTGAAAAGTTGTTTAATTAACCAACTTAGATAGTGATATTTGTCCCAAAAAAATATATTTATTATTTAAAATTTTAAAAAATTCTTTATAATTAACAAATTTATTTATTTTTTAATGATAATAAATTTTAAATTTCAACTAATTATCCGTTAACTATAATAATTTATTAACTAATTTTAAATAAAAAAAATAACAGTTTTTTTGGCTACAATAACTATTCACTAATTTTAAATAAATGCTTAATTTATAATTCATAGTTTTTTTATTTTGGTAAGATTTATGAGTTAGATAAAAAATCAAATTAACGATCTTTCGCTTTAGACAATTCAATCTAGTCTCTGTTTGATAAAAATAACTTATAAATTAGTTTAAAATTTATAAGTTAACTGAAAATTTATAAGTTATACGCTACTTGAAGTATCGTATAACTTATAAGTTTTCAGCTAATTTAAATTATTCAAATAAACTCGTTTATCAAACATTTCTAATTTGATTAAACAAACTTATAAGTTAGTCAAATACGCTATAACCTAACTTATTGAACTTGTTAAACACACTCTTAGTCAATTTTTGTGAGCATTTATAAATTTTTTTATAATCGAATGTGTAGTTTCACACCCTTAACTACACATTTTTTATTTTTTATTTTGGTTTAAGATAATCCAAATTAAAATAATATATTGAGTTTATAAATAACTATTAATTATTCTATTTCTATATTATTATATATACTTCTGCAACACTTTTGAGATTTTTAGAAAGTAATTAGATTTTACCCGTTAACTAATTCAATTACTCAACTAAACTCATTTATTTATCAATTAATTTACAAATTTTAAATAATAAAAATAATGTTTCTTTCTTACAATAATAATAGTTTAAATTAATATTAATATAGATAAATTAAAAAATAATTTATCTAAAAGTTTTAGATAAAATAAAAAATATAAGTACAACTTTATAAAAATGGTGAGAATTCTGAGAAAAATATATATATTAAAACACTAACGTTATTATATCTTAATAACGGTATCGAAACAAATATTGAATTGATTCAACTGATTAAAGAGATTTAATTTAAGATTTTTTATTTTTTGTATTTAAATTTTTAATTTAATCTAAAATTTTACTAGATAATCGTATCTTTTTAAGATAATTTTTTGATTCGTAAAGACTAATTGAATAATTTACTCTCAAGAAAGTAATAATTTTTAAAGATAATTCTCAAAATTAAATTTTTATTTATTTCTTTAAAATTTTTTACATACTATTGACACTTGACTAATATTATTAAAGTAATTTAGAGTTGGTTTGATTTTGTTTTTAAAAATTATGTTTAAAAATTGTTTTATAAAAAAAATAAAAAAATATTTAATAAATTATTTTAAAAATATATTATTTTTTATTTTTTTGTATTCTGAAAATAAAAAAAATAAAAATAATTTTTTTATTTTTGTTTTTTATTTTAAAAAATTATTTTCAGAATTTATTTTCAAAATAATGACAAAAAATAATTTTTAAATGAATTTTTTATTTTGAAAATAAATAAAATCAAAAATTATTTTTAAAATTAACAAAATAAAAAGATCCTTAATTTTATTATTATTATTTTTGCAACAAGAAAAAGAATAAAGGCATTGAGTGTATTCTCAAAGCTTCCATAGTTGAATAGTTGATTGGGCGTAAATTTCCAAGAGCAAAGTCAAAGCAAGAAAAAACAAGAAAAAGTCAATTGAATTTTCTCATTCCTCTTTTTTAATTATGTTTGTAAAATTTGATTTTTAAAAGCGTAGCAAGGGCAAGCAGGGACCCAGAACAAGAGAGGAGGCGGTGATGTCCACGTGGAGGTTGGCCACTTTCGCAACCCCTTTCCTTAAAGAAACCCACCGCTTTTAATATTACAATAATCACCGTCTGCATTCCACGTGGCCCATCCCGAGTGGTGGTGACGTGTTAACAAATTTCAACAATGCCCCTTCCTTATTTGTTCCCAAGCGCGTACCGTGAAATTCGTCGTACACGATATCCCCTCTCCCCACCTTCTTCCGTTAACAAACAGCGACGACGACAAACGGCTGCTCGTACCAGAAAGCTACCAGCCAACGAACTAAACAGCCGGCGTTAATGTTAGCGCAAGCGGCCGTTGCACGCTACGTCTTCTCCTACTAACGCTTTTGACAGAGACGTGCCTCTCTCTCTCCCGTCGCTGTTTGCTACGTTCCTCAGCTCTATCTCTCTCTCTTCATCTCCGTCTCCGTACAGCCTCTGTAACGCCGCAGAAGAAGAAGAAGAAGAAGAACGAGCGCCTTCGAATCAGACAGCGAAACCTATTTACTTTTCTCTGCCACCGTCTTCAGGTATTATGTCGAACGCTGAGTGTGACAGAATTTTGGTTCGGATTGGGTTAATGCAATGTTGCTCGTGTAGTGTCGATGGATAAGTTTGTTGATCGATCTACTTTTTCTGGGTTTTGTTACTTTGCGGATTTCATGCAGCTGAATTGTGTTATTTGCTTGTGTTATAAATGAATTCTTGGTAGATTTTGTATTTTTCTTCAACTACAAGGCTCAACAGAGAATATTCTAGATTCCAAAGAGTTTGCATTTGTTGTTCTTCAATCTAGTTCCTGTTTTCCCTTGGTGCAGAGATCTTCTAGGTTGGAATTGTTTGCGTCTTAAATACAATGCCAGGTACAAAATCTCAGTCGTGTCTAGCATTGAGATCTTATTTTTGTTCTACATCTCTTTGTTATGCAATTTGTTTATTGGGATTATAGATTTGATAACTGATGATCTTGGGTTTAGGAGAAGAAGTATTAGTCCATGAAGAAGAGAGGGGTAGGTGTTTGGAGCCTGAGACCTCTGAGGATGAGTGGCGAAAGTCTCGGTCCAGATCTCTTAGGAGAAAAGCAATGACTGCTTCAACGAAACTCACTTATAGTCTCCGGAAACGTAATAACCGTGTTGCTGATTGTCGATATCCATCAATTTTGATAGAGGATGTTCGTGATGCCAATGAGGAAGAAGCTGTAAATTCATTTCGTCAGGCACTACTTGCAAAGGATCTGCTTCCAGCTTCCCACGACGATTACCATACAATGCTGAGGTAAATGATTGACTGCGTGACAGTTGCTATTTTTCTATTGAGTATGCAGTTTCCCTTTTTATAGCTCAATTTTATCACTTTACAACTACTACACAAATTATAAGATAGATGGAGGTGGAGATGGAGGTTTGTGTTCTTCGTATCTAGTTGTTTCATTTACCATAGATGCAAATTTTGGTTTATCCTAAGCAAGGAACATTATCATGTAAAGGAGCAACTGGTATGTAGGCATCTATATTTGTCACAAGTTTAGACAACAAATTCTCCAACCAGGTAAGCTTGAGGTCCTTTGTCTCAAAAGGGATTTTGTAACTACTGGCTCACTGATTCATATACTTCTGCTTTATCATATGTTATTTTCTTCCCAACACAGGAGGGGTCATTGTTTATATTGTTTCTTTGTGGTGATTGACTGACATTAATTTGTCCTTTTAAGCAAATAGATTGTTTTATTTAGCTTTCCATTATTAGCGTTTGAAAGCTATAATTTCTCCAAGCATTTCTGATGATAATGTAATAAATCTTTTTTTTATTTCTCTAGACATGCCGTATATTACAGACCGCTGATTATTTCTTGCTGTAGATTTCTGAAGGCCAGAAAGTTTGACATTGATAAAACAGTCCATATGTGGGCAGATATGCTTAATTGGAGGAAAGAGCATGGAGTAGATTCTATTCTTCAGGTAAAGTTTGCTATTAGTATATTTTTATTTTTACTTAGTAGAAAATCTATTATGTTCTATCTGATGCGTAAGAATTGAAAGGTCTTAGGCTCTTGGCGAAGTTCAAAACTCAAGACGCTCACCCAAAGCTTGTACCTAGTAGTTCTTTATTTGGAAAATTTCCCAATATTATTTGTTCTATCAGGAAAATTTTCAATCTTCCCATCTCTGACAGAACAATGCTACAATTTATGATGTATAGGATTTCACATACGATGAGTATGAAGAGGTTCAACGTTATTATCCTCATGGTTACCATGGTGTGGATAAAGAGGGGCGACCAGTTTATATTGAAAGACTTGGCAAAGTTGAACCTAGCAAGTTGATGAATGTCACCACAGTAGATCGATTTTTAAAATATCATGTTCAGGGATTTGAGAAAATGTTTAAGGAAAAATTCCCAGCATGTTCTATTGCAGCAAAGAGGCACATACATAGAACAACAACGATACTGGATGTGCAAGGCGTGGTAACTTCTTGAGCTTAGTCAGCATTCACATCAAAATAGCTTGTATAGCATTTTGCGCTTGTAAAAGATTCTCATTATTTTTTTCATCTTGCAGAATTGGGTGAGCTTCAGCAAAGTTGCACATGATCTTGTTATGCGCATGCAAAAAATTGATGGTGATAACTACCCTGAGGTGATTAACTATTACAGGAAGTTGAATATAATGGACTAGCGTGTGTCAATTCAATTTTTTTTTTTTTTAAATATTTTTACATAAATTGTAACAGTTTGAATCATTAATGTTGTGGAGGAGTTTAAGTGTTATTGATGATTATTTGTTGGTAGAGGTTTGAAAGGGGCGGTTATTTATTTGTTTGTTTTTGAGAGGTAGAAGTCTGATAAATAAACCTGGATTGAGAATGTCAAATTGATGCAAAATTACTTATTTATCCTTTTTCTAAAACCTGGATAAAATTAACCTTTTCTTGATAAAGAGAGGCAACTTCTTAACACATATATTAATATAGATTCTTGGTGAACAAATCTTAGTTATATTGGATCCCCTTCAATTTGTGTTTGCTATATTGATCTTTAAATTTTGAGCTTCAAATTAGGAATTCTATTTTAAGATCTTACCAAGAGAATTCTTAAAGAAAGGGGATGAAGTTTCAGTTGTCTGATAGGTCTCTCTGTATTCTTTTCCTCCTAATTTTTCAGTATTACTTTGTTTTCTTTTTTCTTTTTTGTTTCCCTTAATTACTGATATGCACATTATGTGTAGCAAGACATGTAGGAATAGGAAAGGAACCTGAACTAGTGTTACAAACTGAAATTTTGGTCAGTGAACCATATACCGATCACAAACATACTGCATGCTAATAACAAGAATTTACTATGTACTGTACCCTTATCATGAACCAGGAGTTGCCATGATCTAGGTAACTTAGGTATACAGTCATCATTCGTTTCTGAATATGCTTGTTATTTTCAGACATTACATCAGATGTTCATTGTCAATGCTGGTAGTGGGTTCAAGCTTCTATGGAATACAGTAAAAGGCTTTCTTGATCCAAGGACTACAGCCAAAATACATGTATATAATTATTTTTTTGTTTATCTGCCCTGACTTTAGAAATGAGAGACCATAATGGAAATGCTATATGCTGATTTTGCAGGTTTTAGGGAATAAATTCCAGAGCAGATTGTTGGAGCTTATAGACGCAAGGTTTGAGTTGTGTTTTTACTTTCTCAGTTAATCAGTTGCTTCATCTCCGTAAAAATGAAATACTATATGAGGATCTTTTGTTTCTAACAGCCAACTTCCAGATTTTCTGGGTGGAAGTTGTTCATGCCCAAATGAAGGAGGGTGTCTTAGATCTGGCAAGGGACCATGGAATGATCCTGAAATTATGAAAGTATGATAATATTAAAATAATAGCTTCTGCAGTTGTTTGCATCTACATATGAGCAATTATTTCTCAATGCTAAAGCTAATGCTTTCATGTACTTTTTGCAGTTGGTACATGCTGGAGAAGCATTAAAGCCAACAAAACTTGTAAGTTCTTTAGGTGCCAATGAATTAGATGTCAAGTCATATGTTGACAAAGTCACTCATAAATCAGTTAAGTATCACAGATTTCTTTTATTGTACAGTCCTCAATTCTCATTGTCTACTCTTTCACTGAATGCAAAATGCTTTGACTTTGATTATATATTAATTTAATTTTTCATCACAGGTTAAAAGCACTAAAATATTGCAATCTGGATCAGCATCAGATGCAAGGTCAAGTCCTTCCACCCTCAAGCAACTAACTCCTTCTGCTGAGAAAGTGAGTTCTCCTTTATTTTTTATAATTATTTTTAGAGTTTCAACTTCTTAGCATTTATAGGTTGTCTCCTAAATGAGAGATTTCATTGATTGGCATTCATTATAGTAGTATTTTCTTAATTTGGCATTAATGTTGTCCCAAGCCATACATCTACGAACAACCCACTATAGAGAATTTGCTTACAAGTGTTAAGAAGAATAAGGTCTTGTGGAAGACTGCTATGCTAGCAAGGGTGTAAAATATTTGTTTATAATGTAACACCAAAATTTTTAGCTATAAAGCTGCCTCATTACGTCATCTTTTGGGGAGTCTTTGTTAGAATTTGTTTATTTCTGGTAATGATTTTTTAGGGGGTCTTCGTTAGATACGCAAAGAGATTGGAAAGCTTTTACAAGTGGATTCTTCATGGTTTCTTTTTTCTCTTTGTTTTTCTTGTTCCTTGGATAGTGTCAAGGATCACTTAACCTCAAAAACTGAAGCTTTTAGGTTGAAATCATCCTTAGCATGGTATCAAAGCCGCTATAACAAAGTGGTCATTAGTTTGAATCTGGCAACCCCTTATTTTCTTATTAAGTTTCCGCTCAAGTATAGCGTACAGTGCTTTGTTCACATTTCAAGCCTAAAGGGATTTTGTATAAGGGGGATGCTCGAAATATTAATAAAATAAATCATGCACCTTCACTTTATAGCTTAAGCTTTTGGTTGACAGTGGTCCTTGACTGATAGCCTTGTTTTCTATTTCTATTAATTTATTTCTATAATCTCTTTCAAACATGGTATTTAAACAAGCACAAAAGAACATGGTGGCTACATGATTGTTCTGTAACCCGCCTGAAGGCATTTTTTGATTGCTAAATATAAAAAAAAATAGGAAGCTAAAATTTGAACCATTTTTTTATTATTTGAGGAATGTATCTTTTGCACAAATCTTTATACAGAATACCTTGAGATTCCAAAATAGCTAAGACAGAACAGTAAAATGGACAACTTAAAACCAGCGTTTGAGATCTAACAGTTGGAAAATCCCAGAAATAATTCTTATATTTGTATTTTGTATGACAAAAAGGAAAGCTGAAATCTGCCAAGACACAAAATTTTCCATACTATCAGTTTTCTTACCTGATTATGAGGACAGAGTTTGCAGTGGTCAGTGACGACCCTTATCTTAGAAAAGCTAAACAGTGAAGAATAAACTTATTTTATATTAAAAGGATTAATATACTATAGTCATATATGTATCATGATGTTTAATACTCCATCGCAACTCAAGTTTACACAAGCATGGTTACACAGCAGGCATAATTCCTTCATGTTGCACACCATAATTATGCTGGCTGATGTTGAGACTGTAGTCTGAATTGGGATTTAGGGATGGAAGGGGGTTGTGGACTACACTGAAAAATAAATGCTTGGCTTGTGCTTTTGAGGATGTCTAAATATTGTGTTGTTTTTTATTCCAAGATATGAAGCTAAATGGTTTAATTGGGCGAATTGTGGAGCTAAAGTTGTTTGGTAAATTAAAGTTAAGTAGATTTACTTTCTTTTTAGTTTTAACCACTTTGATTTTAAGGGTATGTTTGGGAGTTGGGAGGAGAAGGGAAGGAAAGAAATTGAAGGGGAAGGGAAAGGAAGAGAAAGCAAGGTTAATTGGTAATTTCTCTTCCCCTTGTTTGGATGTTTAAATTAAACAACGGAAACAATGGAGGTTAAATTATTAGATGTAATATACTTTTACAAATTTACGCGTTCTTAATAAATTTGTATGTTAACATTCCAATTTCAACCATAAGTTTGGTAAGTATTAAAAAAATAGAAGAGGGGAGGTTAAGGAGGGGTGATCCAAAATCTCTCATTTTCTTCTCCTCTTAAATTAATCTCCCAAACAAGGGAAAGGATTTCATGTAACCTCTCTCCCAACTTGGAAGTCTATTGCATTCAATATTTTTTCTATGTTTAATAAATTATGATATATTCAAGGAGCATGTCTCTTCATTTCTTTGTGAATTGTACTTAATCTTGTAACATTCCTTGAAAACTACTTATTTTCTGCAAATCTTGTATAAAATGTGACTATATTTCAGAAAAGGATGAGAGACCATGCACCTATCTGCTACCAAGTTGAGCCAGTCAATACTGCCAGAGAAGTTGAAGATGCTGATTCAACTAGTAAGCTATACCGCAGCAGAACTTTTTCAAATTAGGAATTGATCTATGTTCAGTTTATTTATAATTATTCATCAAACTATTCTCATTATATGGCATGTAGAACGATGATAAGAACTTGCCAGTAAAATGGGATCAATCTCGGTTTACAGGAATGACTTGATCCAGGAGAAAATGTATTAGGAAAAAAAATAACCAAAAAGTAAAATGCAATAATAGTTGTAATTAAAATTTGTTAGGCATGTACCAAAAAATTTTTTTTGTTAGGCAAACTGTCACTTGGTCTGGACTCAACCAAGTCATATGACTCATTTGGGTTTCTTGGGCTTGGCCAGAATGGGATGGAAAGAAGCACCTAGGGCCATATGTGATTTTTGCACCAGAGGCGTATTGATTGATTTGTAGCCTTTCTCTGTGCCAGAGGTTTTTCATCAAAAACATATTATGTATGGTTCTGTAATTGTAATTTTATTTGTTCCTGACATGTTGCATCTGACAGGTGATTCAAGCAACATGAATTCAAGAAGACCACCAAAGAAGTTAATTCCCTACATTACCAGTATAGTAATTCAACTCATACTCAAAGTGTTAGGTTGTATATATATAGTACTCGTAGGCTTGGGGAAATTTTTTGTCCTTCGGTCTCCAGACAGTCGATCGCGAAGCCATAACAAAGTCCAATTTGCTAAATCAAAATCCGAGGAAGAATTAAGCTCTCAGGCAACAAGAAATCCAATTTGGAAGAGGTTGCAGGATTTAGAAGCAGCAGTAACTGAGATGGTCAACAAACCTACAACAATTCCTCGTGAGAAAGAGGCTATCCTTCATGAGTCATTGAATCGCATAAAATCTATAGAATATGACTTGCAAAAGACAAAGAAGGTAGTACCAGTCTCCAATCATATAATGGATCATCTGAAAACCATATTGTCTAACATTACCGTGTTAATTGAGTTTGCTACTCCCTTTCTAGGCACTTTTTGCGACTGCTTCAAAGCAAGCTGAACTTGCTGAGTCATTGGAAAGCTTAAAGGAGAGTAAATTTAATGTAAGTTGCTATTGTCACTCACATTTAAATCAAGAACATAAATTTAAATTTGTTAAAAAACATACTTTTATGAGGATACTATTGTCTTACTGCATCAGTCCATCTGATGTGGAACTCAAAGAAACTTGAACTTGAAGATATTTTTTTTTACATTGCATTTCCAATCATTGTCAAAATCTGATAAAGTCTCTTGCGATAGAGATTATTCATAGGACAAACAGAGAATAATCACCTTGTAGTTCCAATCCTACTAATAACAGAAATTCCTCTATTACATAATTGGAATCTTTAATTAGATAATGAACATTAATAGCTAATTTGAATATGAAACTCTTCCAAAATTAATTGACAACTGTAAGTACCCAAAAGTCATGCTACATTCTCCACCACCATCATATTCTGCTGGTTTTCTCTGCGCTTCCTCAAACTCAATTCCTTGCTCCATCTGCTCTAGACTGTAATTTCCTGATTTTTCTTCCTTCTTTGTCTTTCAATAGTTGTTTGAAATGTATAATGGTCTATTGACGTAAAACACTGACGACTAGCTAAATACTCTATTCCAATCATGCTAGTGCTGTTTCTAGTCTAAGACTCATTAGTCAGTACTAAAACAAGTGGTTGTGGGCTGTGCTAAATGAATAAGTTGCAAAACTTATACTGAATTTCCACTTTTAGCTAAACGAAGAGAAATCAGCATCTGATTTGATTGCGCACACAATTTCTACAAAGCATGTTAAATTTCAACATTTTACTCTGACTCGTTATTACTTTGAACATATTATCATGTATGGTCCAGCTCCCATGGTATCCTTGAATAATATTATTACTTTCCAGAAGATAATCTGAATACTGAGTGGTTTCCTGTGAATTTTGTACTAGAACTCAAAATGGATAATTTATATATACTAATAATTATGAAATTTTCTTAATAATCAGGGAACAAATTCATGTTGGCCGAAAAATAGTAAATCTTATGCCCCAGGAAGATGAGTTCCATTCTTTGAGCATTAGTTTGCTGAGATTGCTAGTTCATTATGCTATTATGCTGTTGAGTCTCTAAAGCTGAATTGCTACCAGACCCAAACTTCTGAAGGGATTACTATTGTAGGTGACTTTTCTTTATTATATCAATACAGGATTTTCCTCTCTCTCTCTCTCTCTCAGACAAACACAAAAACACTCCGTTTAAAAGAAACACCATGGTATCCTGTAATATGCATTTTCTTTCAGGTTTGAGAAATATGCTGTGGGGAGTGGAAACCCCCCAAGCAAAGGAAGAAAAGGAAGCAAGGAGTTGTTATTTGAAGGGTCTGGATTCTGGAGTGCTTTCTTTTCAATAGGTATAGCCGAGTGTGTGTGAACCACAGTATTTTTCTTATTGGCATTTCTGTAAAGAGTAAACAACTGGTACAAAGTATGATGCTTAACTTAAGATGTATTTATAACCAGTAGCATATGCACGAAGGGGATTATCTGCTGCGATATATTGTTACAGATAGCTAGCACTTAGCAGTAAATTTTGAATTTTACTGCAGAATGTGCTTGCTCTTGGAATTCTATCTTAACAAAGGATAAAACTTATTGATCATATTAATCCTAAGAGAAATGCATCTTTGAGAGTTGATGTTAATAGGACTTTAACATCTCAACAAATACTCGAGCCACTTTACATCTTTCTTTTTTCGTCTTATTTTTCCCCTTCTCGTGAAAATGCCACTTTATATCTTAACAAATACAGCTTCCCCTTTCTTTGCTTTCTCGCCCTTTTTTTTCCTTTGGTTTCACCCCTTTCTAATGTTCTCTGAGAATATGCCTGCTTTCCTGTGCCTTATTTATACAGAAGTTGGAAAGAGCAACAATCAACAATTTTTAAGTTTCTGTAATATGTAGTGAACATCTACAGCTGCAGTAAAACTTTTTCTACTGAGAATATGATTAGTATCATGAATCTGACTGCAGTAGTATCACTTTAATCTTAATTATATTTTGTCAAGGGAAAATGACATGGACCACTTCAATCTGCATAATCCACAAGGTGCATTAGGCCTTTTGCAGAGAGGTCGATCTGTACACTCATGTCTCACCATTGTCTTTTGATTAATTTGAATGAGCAAATGCTGGTAAGCTAGTTTGATTAAGCACTTGCCATGTCTAGATGATTGCTCCTTCTTTTTCTTGTAACTTTCATTGTTTCTCCCTCGTTATCTATTCTCACAGAAAATTAAACATCATATAAAGGTTTTCAAGAAGAATCTTTTGTGTTGGGGGATATCTTATGCTGCTCCCCCTAGTTATACTTTTTTTTTAATAAGTTATATTCACCTCATAAAATTTATAAAAATTACACACGTGCTCTTTTTAATTTCAAATTAACAAACAAATCTCTCATGAAATTTTTAAAATTTATATTCATATATATTCTAGTTTTTTAAAAAATATACTATCTTCTCTTATTTTAAGTTTTTATAAGCATAAATTTTATTTTATTATTATTTATAATATATTGAATTATATTATTTATGAATTTTTAAAAGGGAAATGCTTAAAATATAAAATTGATTAATAATTTTGTAAATAGAAGATATATTTTAATATAAATTGAATATAATGCAGATTTAAAAAATTTCAGTGAAAGTGAATGAAGTAATATTTTATTATTTTCTTGTTTAATAATATTTCTTCTTTTATCAACACAAATAATCTTTTGGCATTCTCTTAAAAGTTTGTGCCCATGAGTTAATTTACAATAGGATAATATGTAGAGTTTGGTACATTGTCAATTTTATAGAGGTATAAATAGCCAAGTTGTCTGAATTATTTCTCTATTTTATAAACATCTCATACCAACCAAAAAAGAAAGAAAGGAAGATAACATATTTTTGAATTCCTAACTCTGTCGACTTATATAAAAAAATCAGTTATAATTTATTTTAATAACTTTCAATTGTCCAAGAGTCTTATATATCTTAAATGTATATACAAACCAGAGTGATACAAATTGGTGAATTACTTTCTTCAATAATTATTATCATGCTAATTGCATGCCTTTGAATATGATCTTCTTAATTAGTTTTTTTTATTATATAAATTCATTATTAATTTAGTTCTTGACAGATAAACTTATTATCAAAATTGTTTCTTTATTAATATGTCACTTGATTTACTAAGTAAAAAATGTAGGTTGGTGCTGTGTTGCAAATGGTTGACCTCATAATCGTTTAATCGAAATGAAGGCTCTTTTTTATTTTTTATTTTTTTATTTTATTTCCTTGATTAACCCTGAGAAATCAATAATCTATTAGGATTCTCACTTGTGTCATTTTAGCTTCTTTTTTCTTAAACTTTTAAAAGGTCTTTGATTGGTGGAATTAAACATTCTCATCACATAGCTCATTCCTTGGAATCAGTCAAAATTTTAAGAATATAAAGACAATATGTTTTTTTATATTTTAAAATTAATTTTTTATTTTCAAAATAAAAAATTTTATTTGATAACTGTTTTATGTTATTATTTTAAAAATAAATTCTGAAAATAAATTATTTTTAAAAAATAAAAATAAGAGAAAGTTCTTTTTTATTTTTCTTTTCAAAATATAAAAAAAATAAAAGATAACATATTTTTTAAAAAATTTATCAAATAAATTTTTTTATTTTATTTTTTTCAGCAAAATAATTTTTAAAAATAAAAAAATAAAAATAGAATCAAGCAAATCCAACTTTCTCAAATTTGATCCATCACAGGTATTCTTATAATAGAATTTTTTTTATAACTTATCAAAAATAACTTACAAATATTTTACATACTTATATTGTATTTACATATTTATATTTTATTATTTTTTAAATTTTTTTATAATATGTATATTAGCATATTATTATAATTGATTTATTTTAATTATATATATATATATATATATATGATTTTTTTAATATATTTTATGTACTATATTTTATTATTTATTATTATTTATTCCTAATTTATATTTGATTTATTATAAATTTTATTTTAAAATAAATTATCATATCATGTGTTTATAATTTTTTTGTTAATTTTTATAGTTTATTTTTTTTTTATATTTCATTTATTATTTTTAGAAGTGTATTATGCAATCTCAAATCACACTGTATCGTGGGATTTTTATTAATTTAGTAACACAAGAGACATCTTTC